>OX638372.1:78901920-79603591 GCA_951812925.1 Calliopum simillimum | reverse complement strand
CCATGGTTTAATTTGTATATAATGTTTATAAACATATTTTGTATGAAAAATATGGCCAATAAGTACCCAAATTACTTTTAACATGATTTTTGGGTATTCAAGATGTCATCAGTGGTTAAAACTTTTCAGTCTATTTTTTGGTATGGGGAATAGCAGTTTGTTCTTTTGCACTTTATGGAATAGAGTAGCAAAAATCCTTTATATAGATTAGCTATATGTGAACAAATTTATCGAACTTCACACCATAAAGAAAAGTACCTGGAGACCGATCCCTGCTCGGTCAACAATCTAATCTTATTATTTTAGTCGATGTTTTTATTCATAGCTATTTTTTGTTATGAAACTTGTATCTTTTCACTTCTTACGGTCATGCTTTCAAAATGATAAATAAACCGATGAGAATAATAATAAGAAAAAACTCGGAAAGCATCGAATGGTATAGAAAAATATCAAAAACTAACATTTTTTTTTGGCGAAATAGAATGCCCTAAAATAAATAAATGGGATATGCCACGCACCCAAAATATTTTGTCTTTTGTATGGCGGCTGAAATATCTTATCTTCAAAGGATCATAACTCGGAAAATAAGAATCCTATTGGAAAAATTTGAAAGGATATTTGGATAAGGAAGAGTGTAACTATCCGATGCTATTAATAAAAAAGAATTTCACCTTTTCTTGTAGCTACGCTGTAAGACTGAACACAGCGTTTTCTTTAACTTCAAGCAAGGATATTTCAAAATCCTGCAGGTATAATGACAGTTCTGCTGATGAAGACGTATTTAGCGTCAAAAAGTACATAAGACTGCATATAAGGATTAAACAGTTCATTTCATTTTTTTTTTTTTTTTGTGCCTGAGTTATTACCAAAAATTTTTATTTTGATAAAAAAGTGGGCGTGGCAATTATTAAACAAAGCCTTCTTTTTGTTATGCTTTAGATACTCCTGATCCAGATTCGCATACCAAATTTCATCAAAATATGTTGTATTATTTGCGAGAAACAGCATTTAATGTGTTTTACTTGTATGGGAGGTTCCACGCGCACTTTCGATATTTTGCATACTTTCAGGTCGTAGGTGCCTAATAGCAAGTAAACTCCCTAAAGTTAAATTCAGAGAGATTGCTTTAGTAGTTTTCTTTCTATAGCGCATTATATTTTTGTGGGCGGTGCCACGCCCTTAAGCGAGTTTGCCCAATATAATGGCATATGACATATTAATACTTGTTTGAAGAGGTAACAGATCCTAAATTTTCATTAAAATTGTCGGAGTCGTTTTCGAGTAATATTGAATCAAAATTTTCAAGGGTTAAAAAGTGGGCGTGGCACTTATTCGATCCCACCCACTTTTCGTTTGTTTCAAGATATGATTAAGCAGTACCTACATACCAAATTTCATTAAAATACCTTGTAACATTTGCGAGAAATATCATTTAACGTATTTTGCTTGTTTGGGAGGTTCCACGCGCAACGGCGATATTTTGCCCGCTTTCAGATCAGTGATGCCTTATAGCAAGTATGCTCCCCACAGTTAATTTTATAATGATTACTTTATTAGTTTTCTTTTTATACCGTATTATATTTTTGTGGGCGGTGCCACGCCCTTCAACGAGTTTTCTCAATATAATGGCATATCACATGTTAATTCTTGTTTGCAGAGGTAAAATCTCCTAAATTTTCATTAAAATCGTTGGAGTCGTTTTCGAGTAATATTGAATCAAAATTTTCAAGCGTTAAAAAGTGGGCGTGGCACTTCTTCGATCCCGCCCCCTTTTTGTCTGTCACAAGGTATTATAAAGCAGTACCCGCCCATCAAATTTCATTCAAATACCTTGTATGGTTTGTGAGATATGACCAAATCAAATTTAAAATTTAGGGCGGTGCCACGCCCCCTGGTGAGCATTTACAAAACCTAGCTCATTCTTCATTGTATGCTAATATCTAACACTGTTTCAAGTTTCATTAAAGTCGCTGTACTCGTTTTCGAGAAAAAGTTTTGCCCGTTCCAAACAAACATACATAAGTACATAGGTACATAAGTACATACAATTTTATCTCGTGAAGGATTTTTCACGCTCTACATGATGACAACTGTGAAAATAACCAATTCCGTAAATTTCAGTCAAAAATGGAGTTACGGTTATATGTTTTGCATCGCACTTCTTCTGACGAAGCTGATACAAATCAAAAATGCCGTAAAGACAACTTTTGATGAAATTTACTGTAAAGAAAGAGTAAACACTGAAGAAGCACTCTTGTTTTTTGGTGTTCAAGACCAATACCCTAAAAGGAAGGGTTTTGCACGTTCAATAATCAGCAATAAACAAAATCTCCGTAATTTTAATGCATTTATTTTGTGTATGCAATTTTACAGAATTGAACAGACTTTTTGACATTCGTAGTGCACACTAAGAAAATAAAATTCAAAATATATAAGTAATACAGAAACATCGAAATTTTTTAAAATTTACACTCTTTACTCTTCATATCCGGTTCTGAGGTCAACTACGGTGTTGTTTACTGGCAGGGTTTTCCAAAAATCATGTCGATTTTCAGGCATGAGAGGAAGGAGGTTTTCGACAATTTGATTTTTACGATCTGGATGAATTCCCCGGAGATTTGGAATACACGGAGGTTCAATAGAGGTTTTTGTTGTTTTTTTTAGTCAAAAAATCGATTTCTTTCATTTCTACTTCAAAATCCGTTATGTACTGCAAGGTGTGTTTTTCGCGTTGAACTCGAACTTCAACCATTTCCTTAAGATAGGGCCTGGGGTTGACACGTCTTGCTGTGCCATTTCTTTTACATCTACTTTTCCTGAATTGGCAGATTTCACACACTTAACAAAATCAGCAAAATCATAAACTTTTTAGCCTTTTTTAAAGATAACTCAACTGAATGGTGAAAGCTATCTGCAGCCATGAATGTATGACCAGGCTCAAAGTAGCGAAGAGTTATTGAATCTGTTGCGATTTTCTTTGAATTAATGATATACACTAAATAAGTGAATAAAGTCCAGTTTTTATTTTGGCTTGCACAATTATCGAGCCACATGATGTTAGGAAAATCTTTTTCATGTAAGAAAAAAGCATTAAACGCACTCACTAAATCTTCCTTTTTCCTTCCAGAAATGCATTCATGCCAAATGCAAGCGAGTGGATTTTTATTTGATATTTTTCCAAGAGGAACAAAACTTTCATTGAAGGCAATAATTCGGCCGCAAAAAATTACTCTCTTAAACATTTCAAGCCGCGGAATCATTATCACCTTCTCTAAATCAACAGCTACCTTTAATGTTTCTGGCGAGGGGTTTTCAGCGTCATTACGGTATTTTTCCCTCGCAACCTGTGCTTTATTTATATGCTTTAACCAGTTATTACATGTCTCGCAATCGGGGTCTTGTTCAGTTTCATGATCTTTGCTATGTAATTTAACTGTCCCACACGTCTCACATTCTTCATGGCCAAGAGCTGCGAAAGAGATATTTAATTCCGCCACACATTGTCGATACAACTCATAAGACAATTGGATGTTAGGGTAAAGTTCTTTAAAATCTCTATGCATATCAGTAATTGTTAAATCGCTTGGTTCTTCTTCTTCTGTTGGGAGCATGTTCTCGTCTGTAATGCGAAATCGTTGGACTGAAAGACTCAATGCGGTTTTTTAACAATTTTCGATATATTTTTTCTTTTCGCAGTTTACCACGGTTGTCAGTCGTGGGGGTGCCATTTTTTCTATTCTTTGCTAACCTTTTGATGACACTGTCATTCTTTTTTGCAAACCCCAGAGTAGTCAAAAAAAATCCTTGCAAACATCAATCTTATTACCGCTATCGTCGTTTAAAGAGTACTGCATTGATTTTTGGCGTATTTAATTATTCTCACCCCTGCGCCGGCTCACACATGTGACGTGAACATTCCCCAAAACAAAAAGGTTCTGCTCTGTGAAGTTCATTGCCCAATATTCCTGATTAATTATTTCACGGCGATATGATGATATTTTGGAGTTACATTTTCGCAATATGCACTTACATGACTCCCGAATTTTGTGTCTACTCGCTTTTTCTTCCTGGCAAGCTCTTTTCCGTTGCACTGCAGTGTCTTTGTAACATTTCCGCTTACGCACAGTTCCTTTTCTCGTAAGAAGGTTTTGGTCTGATTCGTTGTCCACCATCTGGAGTTGAATTTCCTTATATTGTGATTTCCAACTTGAATCTTTGATTACTTCATCTGAGCTGCTACAGTTGTCCTCTGTGGAACCATACTCTAAAATAGACCTTAGAGAGGAATTTAATTGAGCTTCCCCATTCTCACTGACTTGTCCAGAGGCCATATTCGATATTTTCTACGTGCACGAGATGTTTCAAAAAGAATATTTGTTTGTTTTTGAAATGATTTTAAAAATGTCTGATACTACATATATTTTTATGGAGTTGCGGTATTTTTGCTTAGCAAGTGGAGATACGGTATTCTTAAATTGTAAAATGTGTACGGCTGGGAGTTACGACAAAAGTCGTAGTTGATTTTATAGGGAAAATAAAGGTATAATGCAACCTGTTCTTGTGGGTTGACGGACAGAACCGTGATGACCCAAAAAACGCCATAAACTAATTTTTTTGAAAATTGGAGTTACGGCATTCTTGCTTAGGACGGCAGTATAAATCTAACCTCATTTCTTTTAAAATCATTGGAGAAAATTTTAGATCAGTATCTCAGAAGTGTGTACCTTGTGTCTGCATCTCTACATCCTGAACAATATGCTTACCAATCAGGTAAATCGACTGAAACCGCCATATATAGCCTCACGACCAAAATCGAGAAGGCTTGGTGGGACAAAGAAGTAACCCTCTGTTCATCTATTGGCATACAGGGAGCTTTTGACAACACGTCTTTTAAGTCAATTGAGGAGTCATTGATTAAAAAGGGAATACCCGAAATGATCATTGATTAGGTCCTCAATATGCTTAAAAATAGGACAGTCATCTATGAAGCGGGTACAGAAAGACTAACTGTGAGGACAACTAAAGGATGCCCCCAGGGAGGCGTACTGTCACCGCTCTGATGGATACTAGTCATCGACGAACTACCAAGGCTTTGCTGATGTTCTGATTATTATGGTTAGAGGCAGGTTTGACTCTACCGTAACTGAACGAATGCAACTAGCTCTCAACTTAGCTCTAGGCTGGTGCCGCACGAAAGGACTCGAAATAAACCCTAGTAAAACCACACTGGTGCCCTTTACCCGAAAGAGGAAGCTAAATATGAAAGCTTTAAATCTAAGGGAAACGGTGCTAACGGTTTCCGAGGGGATGAAATATTTAGGAGTAATCCTAGATAAAAGCCTTTTTTGGAATAGTTATCTATCATATATAACAAATAAAGCCTAAAGGATAACATATGCTTGTCAAAGGCTATATGGCACAACATGGGGACTGCGGTCAAAAATGATGGCATGTTCTTATAAAACTATCACCGTACCAATGATCACTTATGCTGCATAAGCATGGTGGCCAAAGGTAGACCAAGTAAATGCTCAGAATGAACTAAACAGGATCTTCAGAATAGCCTGCTTGGGTGTTACAGAAGCACTAAGGACGTGCGGACAGTAGCTCTAGGCATGCTTACGGGGCTTACTTCTCTTCACCTTATGGTTAAGAAGGAAGCAGCCCGTGCGGCCCCCAGACTAGCTCATATTCTGGGACACACCATGTCTTTCGGTCTCCGATATGTTAGGTAAAAAGTTTGTTTTTCCTAGAAAATTCAAAGTGGTAATCAATGACCGCGCAGAATAGAGGAGAAAGGACATAAATGTAAAACAGGGCTCACAGCTATGGTTCACTGATGGGTCCAAAATGGAAGATGGCAGCGCAGAAACTGGAGTTGTGGGACCAAGATTCCAAAAAGCAGTTGCAATAGGAATAGCAGCTTCTATTTTTCAGGCGGAGGTCCACGCTTTAGAGTTGTGCGCCAGAGAATGTTTAAGAAAGGGCACCTCCGGCACCGACACATACATTTTTTCGGACAGCCAAGCAACTCTAAAATCACTAAAGGCTTTTTCAATGCACTTAAAGCTTGTCTGGGAGGAATGAAGTTACTCTAATTTAGATACCAGGGCACGAGGGGCATGAAAGCAATGAAAGGACAGACTTCTTGACCAAGAGGGGCGCACTCAATACTTTCATAGGCCCAGAACCCTTCTGCGGAGTAAACAACAGTTTAACAGCTTTATACGGGAATGGGAAAAGAAAATCCTCTCCAATCACTGGAGAGCCCAAGAAGGTATGCGACAGGCGAATAGGCTGATTGATCCAAGAAGTATTAAGGTAGAAGCTGTTTTAAATGTCAGTAGGAAAGATATAAAAGCGTACAGTGAAATAATGACAGGTCACTGTAAACTCAATTATCATCTAAAAAGGTGGGCTTGGTAGACGATGATTCTAAAGGCAAGTATGTTTGCCAGAACCCCATTTGCTTGAATGAAAGTTTTATTAACCCCCATTACTTCGATTTCGTCGTATTTTTATTTTGAAATTCTTTCGCGTATTTAGACCTGGTCGTTAAAGGGAACCTTCAAACCAGAGTACACACACAATCCGTCTGCTAAGTGCCTCTTGTAATCTGAATGAGATGGTGTCTTCATATTTACCTCGAATAAGGATTGCGATATCGTCGACATATCCTCGCACTTCAAAACCGTTTGAACTGAGCAGGTGTAGAAGCTCATCAACCACAATGAACCAAATGAGCGGAGATAGTACTCCACATTGAGGACAGCCTCTTCAAGTCTGTATTAATGATTATTGATCTAAGTGTGTTTAAAATCCATGAGCAAGTTGTGTTATCCACACCTTTGCCACAGATACATCTATTGACATGGTTGGTATCTGTGTTATGAAATGCCCCCTCTTTATCTAAGACGCAAACGCCTGCAAACTCTTCAACTTCATAAGAATATTCGATCTTCTCTGTAATATTAAAAAGTGCGTGTATGGTAGATTAACCAGCTAGGTAA
This sequence comes from Calliopum simillimum, assembly GCA_951812925.1. Classification (NCBI taxonomy): domain Eukaryota; kingdom Metazoa; phylum Arthropoda; class Insecta; order Diptera; family Lauxaniidae; genus Calliopum; species Calliopum simillimum. The sequence continues at coordinate 79,596,581 of OX638372.1, read as the reverse complement.
GCATATTGATCTTTGTGAAGAGGATTATTTGTTAAATACATATTCTTCTATTCTATGGGACGTTTCACGTCAACTATGCCACCTCGCTGCCCAAAATCTGGTGCGTCTAAATAGGTCATATGACAGCTCATTATTTTTGTTCAAGTGTCTGCTTTCGAATGCCGTGTGCTGTTTATGAAAAAAAAAAAACAATATGGCGGAAAAATATGGCGACAAGAAAGATGGGTGGTTGGAAAATATCATCAAGTTGATTCATTTATCACGATATATCTCACAAACGACACTAGATAATTTGGTGAAATTTTGCAACTCGAGGTCTAGTGAAACTATCTTGTAACGAGCGAAAAGTGGACGGGATTAAGTAAGTGACACGCCTACTTTTTAACATTTTGCGAATTGAACTCAGTATATCTCAAAAGCGGTTTCAACGATTTTGATAAAAAGCTAGGATCATCTATTCTTAAAGATCCAGCATTGATTTGTAGAATGTCAAAAAATAATACAACCTCGCATGTGGGCGTGGCACGGTCTACAAAACTTTAATACGTTATAATTACAGAATCAATGAAGTAATTTGTCTGAAATTTAGTGCAGGGAGCTTACTAAATATGAAGAACTTTTGAGAAAAAAATGGTCGAAATATCACCAGTGGGCTTGGCACCTCCCATACAAGTGAAATTTGTTAAATGGTATAGCTCAAAAACTATATAAAATATATTGATTCAATTTCGTTCAATTTTCGTTTTTTTTTTTTTTAATTTAAAGTATTTCAATACTCGGAAAGTGAACAAGCTATATCTATCATTCAATATATTTAATCAAATAATTTCAATAAGAATGGTAAAGAAAGAAATAATTTAAAAAATTTAAAAACAAAAATTAAAAAAAAAAAAAAATAAAAAAAAACACAATGGGATCAAACTCCGCCACGTCCCCGCCATTGATCCTGGGTAAAGATGAGAGCGGATTATGAAAAAAGCTACTGGATGAACAGTGCATTGATCATTAGTGAGTCAAAATTTTCAATTGTTAAAAAGTGGGCGTGGCACTCATTTAATGCTTTCTACTTTTCGTACATTTCAACGTACTTATAATTCACAAGTGTCAAAATTAAATTTTGACAGCTGTCAACGGCTACAGAGCTGTCAAAACTCTTTAATTTTGAAGTTTTGTGAGTTTTGACAGCTCTGTAGCCGTTGACAGCTGTCAAAATTTAATTTTGACACTTGTATCGTGTTCAGCGACCCGAAAAACAATAAGATACACATTTGATGGCGAAAAATATTTCAGGCAACGCGATTCCCAGCAAGTTAAATCAGGAACTATATAAAATCTATGTTAATTTTCATATAAATTTGAATGTCTGCCCTTTGGGGGATCTCATTTTTCTCTCAAAGTCTTTCGATTCTGGGGGAGCACGACATAAAATTTTGACTTTTCCCAAATAAGGGACACCCTAATGTGTCCTTTTTTATATTGAAAATTACAAACTCTTTAGACCACGATTTCATCAAAAATTACTCAAAAGAACTTTTCATGAAAAGCATTTTTACAAAAATGATTTTTTTGAAAGTGGAATAAGTCCATTTTTTTATCTACTGCTATGCAGACGATTTTGCTTTTAAATCAATTTCAAAATATTGGCAAGCGTTATTAAACCGGTGTTAAGTGTTTACCACTGTAAATTAATCAAATTTTGTTATGCTGTAAAAATTTTTACAAGTGTAATAGAAAATAGTTGAGTTTTTTTGGTCTGAATGGACCAGGCCAAAGGTAACACCCTTACTAGTTATACCCTACACCCAGGGTATATTCACTTTGTCCTTCCGTTTGTAACGCACAGAAGGAGGCGTGGCAGATATAGAAAAGTATATATATTCTTGATCAGCGTCACCTCCTGAGTTGATATAGCCATGTCCGTCTGTCTGTCTGGCTGGCTGGCTGTGTGTGGAAATACACTTTTTGGGAAAACTAAGCAAGATAATTCAATGAAATTTGGTGCACAGCCTCTGTCGTCAAAGTTAGCTCGGGGGATTGAAAATTAGTGAAATCGGTCAACGGACACGCCTACCGCCCATACAAAAAATATATTCAAAATGGAATTTTAGGAGTATTTTTCACGAAAATGCAACCAAAATACACATAAATACTACGAATTGTAAGCGCAAGTTCTAAAAAAAACAAGGCAAATTTGGACAAGAGGGCGTGGCACCTCCCATATAAGCAAAAGCTTCAAAACGCTATACTGAAAACGTTTTTTGATATATTCGAACCAAATTTGACTCAGATACTAAAAATTATAAATGAAAGATCTCAACAAGAATTGGTTGAATTCAGACAATGGGGCGTGGCACCTCCCATATAAGCAAAAGTTTCAAAATGCTATACTGAAAGAGTTTTTTGAGATAATCCAACTTAATTTCACTCAAATACTAAAGACTATAAATGCACCTTCTAAGCTTAAACTAGACGAACTCGGACAAGAGGGCGTGGCACCTACTTTATAAGCAAAAGCTTCAAAATACTGCAGTGTAGGGTATTTATTTTTTGGCCAGGTCAAAAGTTACACCCTTACTAGTTTTTTATTTCAATTCAGAAACATTTTGGAGCGCGGTCGGAATTATATAATTTTTTAAACAATATTTAAAACACATATGTTTTCATAAAAAAAATTGGAAAAAGTATACAGCAAACAAAAATCAAAATAGTCATTTTATATGTATTTGGCAATTCTAAATCTGGCTGTATCTTATGTGGTTTCTGAGATATCTTATCTTCTTATAGGGGGTGTGAACCATGTGTAAACGATCAAGAAATTTGTTCATGGAATCCGATTTGACTATAAATTGGCGTAAGCAATAGTTGCATAGTGGAAAAAATTACTACCAAATATTTTTTCAAAATTTAAAAAAAAAGGCGGAGATATGGGACTTTGAAATTTTTAATTGAGTTTTTTTTGAGAAGCTATAACTTTAGTTGCATTTATCCAATTCTCAATCACATTTTCCCGATAATATGTCGCATTGACTTTGACACCAGACTCGATAAAAACGATTGGAGAGCGTCCATCGGTGGTCACAGCTGCCCATACCATTACTTGAGATGGGAAATTACTTCCGGTGGCTGTTCGTAGGTTCAAATTCTCGTAGGAGCGTTCGGTCAAGTAAATACGATAATTTTGAGAGTTTATGAACTGTTCAATCGGGAAATTTGTCTCATCAGAGAACACAATGTAAGGAAATTGGCCACGTTCGTGCAAGCGTAACCACTCCTTTGCTCTTTCGAGTCGTGTGCCTTTTAGAATTTGTAAGGCTTTACCTTGAGCTCATTTTGCAATATGCGTCTGATGCTTCGCAGGGATATTTTCAGTTCTTTGGCCATTTGATTACCACTACGACGTGGATTTCGTTCAAGTCGAGCCTTCATTTTCCGTACCATTTCAGGCGATGTTGCATTTTTTTGGTCCACCACCATAGCGTTTGGCAACGCTACCAGTACCATTATAACGAGTTATGGCACGACACACAAACATTTTATTACCTTTGAGATGTATGAGCTCACGAACACTAGCTGGTTGTGATGTTCCAGCCAAATATAGTGCAATCACACTATTGCGTTTGAAATCCATTTCGGAAAACTTTTGTTTTATAAAACTTAGACGCAAATGCTTTTGGCGGCTTGTAAACAATCCATATAATGAGCTGTCACTGATATGAATTTGACACAGCTGTCTTTATCGGATTGCCAGATGTATTGAAGCAGTGCTGTCGTTTTCACTTCAATTGAAGTGTTTTGCTCCCTTTTTATCAAAAACACTTCGCCACTTCCCCTTTAATAAAATCACTTCACTTTTTCTTCAAAAATATTGTGGGCCAGAGATTCATAGCAGAATGATAAAAATTCCTTTAAAATGCTTATCAAAAAATGTCTTAGCCTAAAATGGACCGAGTTATGGCTGCTCGAGAATCACAATGCACGCATCTTAATCGGTGCTATTACTGGACACTGTGCCATGGGAATCCATGCATCTCGTTTAGGTCTCTCAAACATTGCCGACCTTTGTAGAAGTTGTAAAGATCCTGTTATGAAAGAAACTGTCTTCTATTTCTATTACGAGTGCCCAGCGCTTGCGTTTAGACGTAGAAGGAACTTTGGTCATTTCAATTTTGAATCGCTTGACTCACTATTTGAAGTATGTCTTAAATCCATATGGAAGTAAACATATATGTTCAACCAAGTGGTTCTCTTACGTCCAAACCTAAATTCGAGCGTTATTTAACCGTCTCTGTTTCGGTAAGCTCTAAATAAATTGTATGGGCATGAAACAGACATACTTATACTCCTGACGCTGGTCTAGCGCTCCAATTATTGTATGGCAGTTAGACTTTCTTTGCTAGAGCTCTTAATGTCGGGTATACAATGGACCCATTTTCGATCATCTCCCAGATTTAACATAATCTAACCTATGGCTACTCAAACATGGAAATTTTGTTTGAGCGGTCGCCAAAACTTTTCTTACTCAAAACCATGGCGTCTTACGATAAAAGTGTTGAGGCAAAAAATACTTACAATTTTTGGGGACATTTCTCAATTCTGCAAAAATTGGACAAAAAAAAAAGTTTTGCTATAAACGCTTTTTTCGTAAGACGCCTTGTTAGTTTTGAGAAAAACCGTTTTTCCGGCGCACACTGGTTCAAAATCCTTAAAAGCTGGCCAAAAGTCAAAAAAAAAGTTTTTTTAAATTAACTTTTTATGAACCGTATTGTCTATCAGATATTCATAGACCTCAAAAAATTTGTAAGAAAGATCCAGGTATTCCAACAATGCTCTTGGGATATCTCCAAAAGTACGCTTCTCAGACACAAAATTCTATGAGTTAAAAGTAAAAATTAAGTGTTCACTGTAAAAATTATGTGGTTACTGTAAAACTGAACCGAATTTAATGTTTGAATATGGAATCTCTTCGTAAAAGGAAAACCTCTATAATCAAAACTTGCAATAATTTATACTTTTACGGTAATTATGATTAACTTCAAAACAAATTATTTCACAAAATCAGTATGCAATGGTTATGAAAAAAGCCCAGAACTAATTTATACCACGTCATACCACCAGGATTTTTTGGGTTTAAGATTGAAACCTTTTCTAACTCATATAAAAAAATTGAGGTGCCTTTTTTTGCCCCTTTTCTTTGACGCGATTTGTTCTGAAGCACCCTTAGGAAAATTTAACTCATATTGCTTACCAAGTGTCAATATGTGTTGCTCGCCGTTGCACACAACTTTATCAAAATTAAAGTTTTGAAATAAATTTTTAAATTAGATATAAAAATTGTGCAAGTGTTATTTTTTGCCTTTTCGAATCCGCCATTTTGTTTTTTAAAAATCTATCATCAGATTAGTATTAAGTAACCCCAAAAACCCCCGAGTAAGTTTTTTTGTTGGATTTGGTTGAATATTTATGCAATTCGTCCACTATTTTGAATCCGCCATTTTCTGTTCTAAAAATCTAACGTCAAATTCGTAATCAGCTACCTCAAAAACCCCCAGGTAAAAAATTTCGTCTCGAAATTTTAATGATTTCGACTTTTGGACAGCTTTTAGGGATTTTGAACCAGTGTGCGGCGGCGTAAAAAAAATTTGCATGTTCGAGTGGCCATATTTAGGTAAAATTTTAATCTGAGAAATTTTTCAATAAAAAATTTTAATGAAAATTTTATTTATTCTGGTATGTCTTTGCCTGTCTCTGACCCAAAAAGAGTACAAAAACACAAGAATTCAAATTTTTTTTTTTTAATTCAACATTTTTAGCATAAGCAATAGCATAAGCTGTTTTTGTTACGTGTAGCATAAAAACGAATGAATTAAATAAATAAATTTGTGCTCTAACTTTTTCTGTTCACTTCACTAACACTACACTTTTTCAGAACTTAACTTCGCAACACTTCACTTTTTACATAATTTCACTTCGCTCAAATTTTTTAAAACGACAGCACTGGTCTGAAGTTGGTAACAGTTCATGCGCCTAACCCGTAGAAAAAAGGAATTTTTTGAAATAAATAATAACTTATGGCTGTATGGTGAATTCAGAGCTTTAACGGATGAAGAAGTAAAATTATCTACTTCTGGAAGACAAAGACGACCACCGAAAACCTATGAACTAACTGAAAAATCAAGAAAAAGAAAAAATTTTGAATGACTTTCAGAATATGGAATCCAACGAATTCATAACGCATATGTTCAACCACTGAGAGCTTCAGGAGAGCTAGAGGAAGCCTCCATAAGTAGATAGAAAAAAAAGAACAATGTTGAAGCAAATTTTGCAAGAAACTGAAGCTTTTTTTTCCAATCCTGATCTGTCAAAATACCAATACCATTACGCTTGGCTGAGAAAAATGCTTGCGTTTTCCCGTCTTATAAACGTTCGGCTCAATCAAAAAAAAAAAAAATGCTACACGGAGAAAAATACACATCATAATTTTTACTCCACTCGACTAGTCGAAAAATTAAAGTAATCAACACTACATTTCAAATATAATTTACCTTACATATGAACTATTTGATGGGTCCCTAACGTCATATTTACAAATAAAATGTAGCTAAATAATAAGGGAATATTTACCTCAAATATCCTAAATTTGACTTTATGTAGTTATTTATACTTTCAGAAACAAAATGTATGACCATATTGAATTTATAATTCTATTCAAAATAACTTTATTTTTTTCACGCACAAAAATGAGTGTCATAAAATCACAAAATATAGAATCATTTTGATTGTTATAATTTTAGTAACAATTTCTATTTTTGGACAGACATTTTCTTTATATACAAAATTTTTGCTTCTACATCACATGCGTAAGCAGTGCAGAGAAATGTATCTGACTATCATACGGAAGGGCCACGGTTCGTACCCCAGCGCCGGTCAGTTAATTTTTTTTATTTTTTTTTGTTGTTTGAACTTTACAGTAAGGTAAATATCACGCCAATTTTTTCAAAAAAAATTACTAGCAAACATACATACATGAATTGAGTAAAACAGTGAGGTGAAATTTATTTCGGTGTAAAGTTGTCACTATTCTGATTTGAAATTCTGGTAAAATTTATGAGAAATAAAGTAGCAAGTACTTTTTTTTTCTCCGTGTACCCTCTAGAAACTGGTATTGAAATTGATGATTTTAGTGCTAAAATCAAGCTCCAGAATCTACTTGATCATACAGATACTTAGTCGCATTTTGATGACAGACAACGTTTACAAGCCACAATCAAACAAACTATGCTTTTTTACTATATGGGGCTGTGATGGATCCTCGGCACAAAGTGAATATAAGCAGATACATGCAGGAGAAAATGCAATCATTTCCGATGCCAATTTGTTCATTGCTTCTCTTTTACCGATCAATATACAAACAAGACACTTTGGCAAAATGAGACTTGTTCTTCAGTACGATATTCCCGTCCTATATTAATGTAGTTTTCGAAAGAAACGCCTGAAAAAACAAGAGCTGTGGTCAATGACATCAAAGCACAAATAAATAAGTTAAAGCCTACATCACTAAATAAATTCGGACAACACCTTTTACTCAAACATCAACTCCATTTAACAATGATTGACGGAAAAGTTTCTTAAGTAATCACAAATACTAGTTCAAGTGCAGTTTGCAGTATTTGCGATGCAAAACCTACAGAAATTAACAACTTTCACTTTGTAAAGTCAAAACAGGTAAATGTAGATGCATATGACTACGGACTTTCCACTCTACATGACTGAATAAGATGTATGGAATTAATTTTTCATATTTCATACAATCTTTCCTTCACATGAACAGAAGAACTGCAAAGAACAGAAAAAAAAGTATGTGCAAAATCGTTTCCGAGCTGAACTTGGCTTACATATAGATAAGCCACGCCAAGGTTTTGGAAACAGCAATGATAGAAATACAGCCAGGAGGTTTTTTGAAAATCATCAGTGTTCAGCAGGCATTACAGGTGTAGACGAAGTGCTAATAAAATGATTTTATGTTATTTTGCAAACGTTATCAGGCATGCTGATAAACTCTTGAGGAAAGCAAATGATACTAAATCAAAAGAACTTTGGGAAGAGGCCAAATCGCTGTTGACCTTTACTTCAAATTTTTGTTAGAATTAAGCCAAAAAAAGGAAAAACATAATTATGTTTGTATCGCACACACCCTGTTAACTGTATAAATATTGAGTTATCATTGAGATTTGAATTTATTGTGGTGTGCAAATAAATGTGTGTGTTCTTGGTCATGGATCTTTTTCCCACATTAATTGATGAGATTTTATTTCCACTAAACCTATTGAAGATTCTCGACAAAATTATTTACATTAGTTTTTTCTAACTTATTTACAAAATGTTAGCATACTGTCTCGCAAATGCAAAGTTTATTCTAAAAATTTTAGATTGTTACTTTGAAATTAAATTTTTTAACAATCAAATAATTTTTTTCATATCAGTAAACATGATTATAGTCCGGGAGCCGGCAATACTAAAAGTGCCGTCATCGCGGATTCTGAAATTTTTTATGCAAAATGGTAGTTTACACTAAGACGAATAAGAAAAGCTTGGTCAGCATGGTTGTAGCCTGGCAGAAATATTTTTAAATGGTTTTTGAATTATTGAATTTTCGGAATGTTTTGCCGTCATCGCGGATTTTGATCAATCTTAATATTAATCGACGGTAAGTTTCATAACCATTCAGAAAAAATCCGGCAGACCAATTTTTTTCTGCCGAAAATGACCGGCAGAGCCAATTCTCTGTTATCACGGAAATTTGTTTTTTTTTTTTTAATTTGCGTATTTTAATGTCAAATTTAAAAATATCTTGGTATGCGAGCTTAGAAACTGCCGGAAGTACCCACTGTCGCACTATTAAAATAGGTCTGCCGGTCATTTTCGGCAAAAAAAATTTGGTCGGCCGGATTTTTTCTGAATGGTTATGAAATTTACCATCGATTAATATTAAGATTGATCAAAATCCGCGATGACGGCAAAACATTCCGAAAATTTAATAATTCGAAAATCATTTAAAAATATTTCTGCCAGGCTACAACCATGCTGACCAAGCTTTTCTTATTCGTCTTAGTGTAAACTACCATTTTACATTAAAAATTTCAGAATCCGCGATGACGGCACTTTTAGTATTGCCGGCTCCTCGCCTATTATAAGGACCATATATTCAAAACTGTTTGTGTGAAATTTTAACATTTTTCTGTAACGGATAAAAAAGTTACAGATTTTTGAGACGCCTAACCTCATTTCACCCCATAGTGCGGCGCTTTTCACACATTTATTAAATCTCATGCATGTGCGTTAAATATTTTCAGAGATATGATAAAGAGATTTTTGTGGAGGTGTGATACCCCTATATTTCCCAATACACATTATTTGTCTTGGTGCTTTTTACTTATGTACCAAATTTCAGAGGTATGATTTAATTTTTTGGCTCTCAGTTTACTTTTCTGTGGAAAAACCGATATGTAAATTTGAATGTCATATCATATACAGAGCAGGAGCTTCGCGGTCTTGAGTATTCAAAATATAAGTACCGAAAACTGAGCTCAGATTCTTATAGATAAAACCTCAAGTAACAAGAAAGAGTGTGTTGCCAGGATCTGCGGTGGTTCATTTTTCCAACCCTCACCCCTCGCGCATAATTTGCCCTCCGGGATTTTAAAGCCGTTTATGGTCGATTATGACTTTATCACGAATCTGAACTTGGATTTTTTTATCACGCCAGTATCCTCAGTTATCCTTGCTCAATCACTGTTTTGAGGTCATTTTAAAGCTATATAATAAAAACAATTACAATTTTTTACAATATTCTGAAGTTATTACTGCAAATTTGAAGATATTACTGCAGAAATAGGGTATTATTACAGCTTATTTCAATGCCTGGTGTGAACCATGTGTAAACGATCAAGAAATTTGTTCATGGAATCCGATTTGACTATAAATTGGCATAAGCAATAGTTGCATAGTGGAAAAAATTACTACCAAATATTTTTTTCAAAATTTAAAAAAAAAGGCGGAGATATGGGAATTTGAAATTTTTAGGTGAGTTTTTGTTGACAAGCTATAACTTTAGTTGGATTTATCCAATTCTCAATTTTATTGTGTCAAATGATTTGTCTTGAAACAGGCTTTAAATAAAAACTAGAAAAAATTATTTTTTTTTTATATTGTTTACACTGAAAAAAAAAATTTCAAATCGAGTTTCCCAAAATACGTCATTTCTGATATTTTTTATTTTTCTTGCAAAAAATGCTACAGGTGTAACTTAACAGTCCTCCAAAAACTAAAGTGATTCTCCAGAAAAACAATAAAATGTAGTATCTTCCGCAATTTTTCAGTACATTTTTTCAATTTAAAATTTTTATTAAATAAAATTTTCAAATGCTGAAGTTAGTTTATTGACTGTTTTTTTGCTTGTATGGTACTAATGAAAGTACCAACGCACTTTTTTCAAATTTAAATTATCGTTTGATTAAAAATTTCAAATTCAAAAGAATTGTATTGAAAAATTGCCATAGAAGCCACATTTTATTGTTTTTCTGGAGAACCACTGGCAGGCCCACTCCAATTTTTGGAAGAATTCTTAAAGTAGACGTTAAAAAAGAATACCCGTGTCTTGTCGTTTTTCTCCAGCCCGTCAGATTTTTTTTTAATAGATTTTCGAAGTTTTTTTATCCACTGTACATGAAAGAAACAAAAATATCGCATTCTTGTGTTAACTCGATTAATTTAACTATATGATACTTACATCTGAGGTGTATCATGTGTTCAGTAAACTTATGCAAGACATTACCAGGAATATTTTTGTAGAATATTTAACGCTCTACATACAACCCCCATATGCGGGTCATTTTTACTCTTTTCTTAAAAAGGTACAAAAATGACACCTCAAACAGTGGAATATTGAACCAGTATGTACTACAAAAATATTTGCTAAAGTTTCACTCCTAGTTGCTGAACACTAAAAACTCAAAATTTCATCCCGAAAGCAAAAAAATCGTTAAAATCAGTAAGGACCTCTAACAATCAATATTTTCCAAATTTTACCCCACTGTAAAACTCTTAAACGACATTTTGGAAAAAACTCGTCACAAGATTGTAACGAAATCACACATTTTCTTGGAACACATTAACCTATTATATCCTGCTTTTATGTGTCTTTTTGACCCCTTTTTCTAAAACTGGGCCACAATGGATTAAAGAATTCTGCAAAAATATTCTACGGAAAATTTCACTAAGAGTTACCAAAGAAGCAAATTCTTAAAACTTAAGGCAAGTGCGTCAGGGATGAAATTAATATGCAATGTGAAAAATCCTAATTGATTTCACCGATTTTTTTGGTTTCGGGCTAAAATTTCGACCTTTAAGTGTTTAGCAACTAGTAGTGAAATTTTATAACAAACAGTTCTGTATAACAATCTGACTCAATATTCCCCTGTTTTAGGTGTCATTTTTGTACCTTTTTAAGAAAAGGGCAAAAATTACCCACATGAGGGGGTTGTACAAGGTTAAAGTTTTATACAAAAATATTTCCCGCAATATCCTGCATAAGTTTGCTGAACACCTGATACTCCTCAGATGTAAGGATTATATGGTGAAATTCATCGATTTAACACAAGAATACGATATTTTTGTTTTTTTCATGTACAGTGGATAAAAAAACTTCGAAAATCGATTAAAAAAAATCTGACGTGCTGGAGAAAAACGACAAGACACGGGTATTCTTTTTTAACGTCTACTTTAAGAATTCCTCCGAAAATTGGAGTGGGCCTGCCAGTGGTTCTCCAGAACAACAATAAAATGTGGCTTCTACGGCAATTTTTCAATACAATTTTTTTGAATTTGAAATTTTTAATTAAACGATAATTTAAATTGGAAAAAAGTGCGTTGGTACTTTCATTAGTACCATACAAGCAAAAAAACAGTCAATAAACTAACTAACAGCATTTGAAAATTTTATTTAATAAAAATTTTTGTTTTTTTCATGTACAGTGGAGTAAAAAGCTTTAAAAATCGATTAAAAAAAATGTGACGTGTTGGAGAAAAACCACGAGACACGGGTATTTTTTTTTTATAACATCTATTTTAAGAATAGACAGTCGAACAGTGTAGTCAGTAGCTGTGTACTAATTTTTATCAAAAACTTTTATACGTTTGGTGCGGTGCCACGCCTCTTCATAATTATATACTATGTAAGTCAAAGACTTATTCTTTACCTTATTCCTTAGTATATGCTGATGCGCATCATTTTGCAAAGTTTCATTAAAATCGCTTTAGCCTTGAGAAAAACATGGCAACAGTTTTTATATACACAATTTTAGACCCTATAAAAAGAGAAGATATCTCAGAAACCGTTAAGATACAGTAATTCTAATGCCAGATTCGGATTTAGAATTGCCAAATACATATAAAATGACTATTTTGATTTTTGTTTGTTTTATTTTTTTTTTTTCAATTTATTAGAAATATTGAGCGAGTGGTTGCTTAAGATGTTAGCAAACTGGGATTTCGTACTTTTAAGAGTTTCGATGATATCGTATGTCCAGATATTTCCACTGATTTTAGGTTTTTTAAGCTCATTGAAAAGGTGATTGTATGCAGTTTTTGATAAAAGATAGTTATGATTGAGTTTTGTGGTCGCAAATAGTATATATTAAGAAAAAACAAAAATGTACCGATTTCGGAATTTTTCTGGGTGAAGAAGCATTTGAAAAACAGAAAAAAGCATATTCTGTGATTTTAAAATTTTTTATGATCAATAAATTTTTTTTTTTCAAATTTTTTCCATACTTTTAGGGGTTTGCTGCTCTCGCATATCGTGCTTTTCCTACCGATTTCAGACGTTTTGAATTCCTTGGAGGGGTGAATTTGCGTTCTTTACGATTAAAGACAATTTAAAAGTATTTAATTGAGTTTTATAGTTGCTTTGCATACAAATATGTAGAAAGATCAGGTTTTTGTATTTTTCTTTAGAATAACTGGAACTCAGATCAAGAAATTTCATAATTATTGTTATGTTAACTCCAACATGTTTTTCCGTGCGAAAACTTTTGCATTTCCAATTTTAAAATTTTTTCGTACTACTTTTGGGCCAAATATGAAGAAGAAAATATTCCTTCAAGCAATAAAATTTGGGTAATACATATTAAAAGAACTAATAATTATGTAAATTTATATATACCACAAATATTAAGTTGAATTGAGAAAAAATCAGCAATGGGCAGTTTTTTTCTACTCATCAATGGCAATCGAAGGTGCTACACTAGAACTTGGTCACTTGGTCTAATTTTTTCTATATTGTTTAGCGCTAATTTAAAGGACTCTCTACTTATAAAATTATTCGCGATGTTCTTTATGTCGTATTTCGGGTAATTTGCATAAAATCATTATTTTACTATCAGTTTTTATTGTTTAAGTGTCCAAATAGGCTAATTTATCATCATTTGTATGTAAATTGGAGTTGTCATTTACAATAAGACAAAAACAAAAATCAAAAGAAAATTGACCTGAAAAAACATAAAAATTTATTAATTATAATTAGCCCAGGAAAATTAGAATATTTCTGCGAAAAAATTCCAAGTGAATTTTTTTTCACCGGAATTATATTTATTTATGCATGGTTAATAATGTGTAAAAAGTCCAATGAAGTCCATTGTGCGCATAAAAAGTTATTCAAGCTCAAGGTCGCTAAAATCAGTTTTTTGCAAATATCTCGATAACGCAAACTTTTAAAGGAAAATTTTTCTCCACAATTTTGTAACACAGGAAATTTCCTATTTATTTTCGTGTAGCTTATAGTTTAGAAAATAACCCAATTTTAAAAGTTGTGCACTGTTTTTATATGGGCACGGCCACGTAAGACGAAGCTATACAACTTTTTTTTTTTTCTTCAAATCTCCCACTCATTTGCCCATATTTCATAAGTTTACATCTAATGCTGTCCAAAAATACCATTTTCAAGTATATAAGTTGATTTAAGGGGTGCTTTTTTCATAAAAACTTACTCTTGCTTGTGAAAAGAAAAAAAAAAAAAAAATGCCAAAAAATCAAGTCCCGAAAAGAAGGTAAAAATTTGCTTTATTTTTATTGTATCGATGCAATTTTGATTTCCGCAGAAAGAAAATGTTTGAAATTAAGGATTAACATTGACATTTTGAAGGAAAACCAGTTGCTTCTGCATATTTGTTGGCGATGAATTCTACCGCAATAAAAAACATAACGTTCCCAACGAAATATTTTAAGAAGTTTCTTGTAGCGGAAGTTAGTGGGTAAAATATTAAAATGCAATCACCCTTTTCGAGTATTTTCAGTCTAATTTCTGAATCCATTTTAAAATTACTTAAATAAAGTATCTACCATGGTGAACATAGCCACTAAATATGTGTAACGTTCCCAACATTTTTTAATCAAAAATCATAAGTTATATTTTTCTACTACAATTTCTTCTGAATCCACGCGATGAGCTGTGTTGAAAGGGATAGAAATTCCTTACAATGATTTAAATCAATTAATAAGAACTGTTGGATTGAAGAGGAAGTTACGGACATAAATCACGTTAATTGCTATTTTGAGATCTATCCAAGTGCATAGGATATCACAAATATTTCGTTCTTTACAAGCTTTTGGAAGCTTCCGAAACAACCTAGTAATATTCTTGTTACATGTACCAAATATCATGCATCTAGCTTAATCCGTTCGGCCATCTGTCAGGGCTCAACATAAAAATCTGAAAAAAACAGAAAAAAAAATTTATTTTCGATTTCATTTTTTTTGTTGAACCCAGACTGGCGGCCATACGAATTTAGCTAGATACATGAAATTTGGTACAGATAACGCCAATATCACAAAGCTGCCTGAGACTAAAATTGGACGTGATCGGTTAATCTCCACGCCTACTACCCATACAACGTTATAACTAGCATATATGGGAGGTAGGCGCGAACATTAACCGATCACGCTCAATTTTAATCCTGATCAGAAAATGGCTCTCAGTATTATCTGTACCAAGTTTCATGTAGATAGCTTTATCCTTTTGGGAGAAATCGTAATTTCAAAAAAATATGTATCGAGGTCTTGGAGCGAAAAATTTTTAATGTAGTGTAAATGGGAACCTTCCAAGGAATGAAATATTCACATATTTTCATATTTATGGATGTTTGGACTGTTTGGCTGTATTTGACCTCAATTTATTTATGGAAATTCGCACGCATAACGTTCCCAACGCTTTTGCGTGACGTAACCAACGTTGCTTTAATGTCTGTAAGTCCACCAATAATATTTTTTTCACCACAATTACCATTCCAATCATAACTTTGATCCTTTATCTTGATATTATAGAAGATGTTCGGGAAAATACATTACTAGATTCGCAGACTTTTTAGAAAATGTGCACTGACCTCAAAAATTGTTGAAAAAAAAAAAATAACGTTCCCAACGGCACTTAAACTTTTATAACTTCTAAGCCATAAGTGATAGATAAAAACTTTGTTCCTACGAAATATTGGCCTTAGGGAGCCTTAAGATATCATGATGTTTGATTATTTTTCAAAGAGATATGGGCAAAAATGTGCGTGCGAACGTAACGTTCCCAACGGTGGCCGTGCCCATATGTAAATGCTACGTATAAGTTCATATTAAAATATCTTACTTTTAAAATTGCGAATTCTTTTTAACGAGGAGTCGTACAAAAAACTTAAAAAACCGTTCAAAAGATAATTGGATTCTGTATACACCGTGTTAAATTTTTTTTTGGAGCGACTCATGGTCCAAGAGATCTCTGAAACGGTAAGTCATACGATAAAAAGCAACAGCATCAATTTAGTAAAGAACCGCAAGATCTACAAAAAATAAGCCATATGTGTACACATTGAAGTAACCGTTTAGAAGTTATACAATAAAAATCGGTTTTTTGCCATTTAAAGTTGTTTTTGAATATCACAAGATCTACAAAAAATAAGCCATATGAGTACACATTGAAGTAACCGTTTAGAAGTTATTCAATAAAAATCGGTTTTTTTGCCATTTAAAGGTTTTTTTGAATATCTTCCAAACGGTTACTTCAATGCGTACACAACACATATGGCTTACTTTTGGTAGATCTTGTGATTCTCTACAAAATTGATCCTATTGCTTTTTATCGTATGACTTACCGTTTCTAGAAATCCTTCAAAACCCAGTATTTTCGAAACCTTAACGGTTTTTGAAGAATATCTCTTGGACCATGAATCGCTCCAAGAAAAAATTGAATACGGTGTATACAGAATCCAATTATCTTTTAAAAGGTTTTTTAACTTTTTTGTAAGACTCCTCGTTAAAGAGTATTCGCAATTTTAAAAGTAAGATATTTTAATATGAACTTATACGTAGCATTTACATATAAAAACTGTGCACAACTTTTTAAATTGGGTTATCTCCTAAACTAGAAAAATTTTTCTTGAAAGTTCGCGTTAGCGGGATATTTGCAAAAAATTGATTTTAGCGACCTTTGAGCCTGAATAACTTTTTATGCGCACAATGGACTTCAATGGACTTTTTACACATTATTGTATGTATTCTCCTTTAACTCCTAGGAGGAGCATAGGGCCAATATGAAATCTCTCCATTTGTCACGATCCTTTGCGATGACTTTGATCTCTTGCCACGATTTTCCCGATTCTTGAATTTCCTTTTCCAACGACCTTTTCCAGTTGGTTTTGGGTCTACCACGTCCTCTACTGCCTTGTGGATTCCACTCAAGGGCCTGGCGACAAACTTCGCTGTGTGGTTTCCGGAGAGTGTGACCAATCCATCCCCATTTGCGCAGCTTGATCTCGTTTGCTATAGCCTTCTGTTTGCATTTTTGATGTAGCTCGGCATTTGAGGCCACCAAACCTTTAGTATACGTCTTAAGCATTTGTTGACGAATACTTGCAGCTTGTTCGTTAGTTGTTTAGTAACAAGCCATGTTTCGCACCCATATAACAAAACCGATTTCACATTCGAATCAAAAATGCGTACTCTCGTTTTGGTGGATATAACGGATGAAGACCATATTTTGTTCAGTTAAGCAAACGCGTCTTTTGCTTTTGCTATTCTTGAGTTAATATCCTCTTTTGCTCCACCATCCATGGAGATAATGCTGCCAAAATACGTGAAGCTTTCGACGTTTTCGATGTCATCACTGGCAGCTCTAAATGTGATGTCATTCCGGTTTGCCTTCAGCTTCATGCTTTTAGTCTTGGATACGTAGATTTTCAGGCCGGCCTTTTGTGATTCCAAGACAAGGGGTTCAATTTTGCTTTGCATATCTGAATGTTTGGACGATAAGAGGCAGATGTCGTCAGCGTAGTCGAGGTCTTCTAGATGTTCAGTAAAGTTCCATTGGATACCCCTTTTGGTCTTATTAAGAGCTTTATCTAGAATATCGTCAAGAACGATAAGGAAGAGAGATGGTGATAGTAAACACCCCTGCCGTACGCCTGAATTAGTGGTGAATGTCGGTGACAACAACCCGTTGTGTAGCACACTGCATTTAAAGCCTTCATATTTTGCACGTACTAAGTTTATGGCCTTTGCGGCAATACCTCTTCGTTGCAGTGACGCCCAGATGTTTTCTCGGGAAACACTGTCGAAGGCAGTGCTATAGTCAACGAAGACAATTTGAAGTGCAGCACGCCACTCGCATGATTGTTCGACAATTATTCACGCATGATCTGTTTCGCCGGGTTCCTGCTTTACACATTATTAACCATGCATAAATAAATATAATTACGGTGAAAAAAATTCACTTGGAATTTTTTCGTCTAATTTTCGTGGGCTAAATTAATTTATTTTGGATTTTTTGTTTATAAAAGCTTTACATAAATTTAGGAGGATTATTTATTTGTTGTCGAATTTCGACCATTGGCCGATACTATTGTAAAAAAAAAATACTGTTTACGCCGTATACAGGATTGACCTACATAGAGAAAATTACAGGAACATTCTCTTTACCTATGGGGAAAAGCAGCGTTTCTTTTTCACCCAAAGGCGCTTCCGCTCTATAATAACCGTCCTTTTTTTTTGGACATTGCATCGAACGTTCTGAAGCTAACCATAGTTATCAAAAGAAAAGCTTTTGAGACGTTTTGAAGGCTTACAAAAAGAAACAATTATTATACAATATACACATATCGTGAAATGAAATTTTAAATGAAACAAAATACCAAAATGTTTCATTGCATGTTTCCAAGGTAATGTGACTTATTTATAATAACACAAAATAAGCTGTTTTATAAAGGATTCCAATGTTTTTTGTGATATTTTACCTTAAGTCCATCAATGGCAAGAAATCTGTGTCCAATAAAACTCTTAGACTAGGAAGACTATAAACTACTAAGTGACCATTTGAAAGGTAAGCCGTTAAGCAGGAACCATCTGAAATTAAAAAAAAACAAGCTTAGAAAATTTGTACAACGCACAGTGGAAAGGTTTGTATGGAACGGCGCACACTGGGGCTATAGAAGTGATTTGGTTCAAAACCACCCAGGGATCGCAATTTTCATCGATATATAAAAATTCTTAAAGTGCGATATTCGTTTTGTCATACTAAAGAATTAATTTCCTAAATGTGACTTTATCAATTTGCCGAGTGACCTTGAAAAATGTGATTCAATGTTCAAAAAATAGAGATACCATTAAAAATCTTTTTTTACTCAAGAGGAAAGCATCTGACGAAAAAAGTGTACTAGGCAAAAAATGTTTAGAATCGTCCGTCCAAGCAATTCGTGAGATTTTTTTGGATTTTTTTTTTTGGAAACTTTTTTAATAATTTTTTTTTTTTGAAAGTTTTTCAAAAATTATTCAAAAAAAAAGTTTAAAAAAATTCAAAAAAAATCACACGTATAGCTTGGATGATTCTAAGCATTTTATGCCAAGTACACTTTATTCGTAAGATGCTTTCCTCTTGAGTAAAAAAAGATTTTTGCCTTCCACGGGCGTTCAAAAGCCAACAACTCCCATTTAGCGTCCGAATTCCATCTTGAGTCATATTTAGGAAATTAAGCTTTGTACCATTCTTCAGTATGACAAAACGAATATCCCACTTTACGAATTTTTATATTTCAATGAAAACTGCGATTTGTGGGTGGTTTTGAACCCAGTGTGGTTAGGACACTAAAAATCTGTGAATACGAACAGAATCCGTTAACGGACACGAATACCTCCAATATAAAGTTAGGACGTGGTCGAAATTTTGTTTTTTTCAAAATGACTATCAATTTCCATTAATTTGACAACGCTGATTTCAAAAATGCGCTATCTTTCACAGTTTTCAAGTTATGAGAAAAAAACTGAAATAAACTTTATGAAAATGAGATTTTGTTCCCTATTGACTCGCAAGCTGACTGACCGATTTTAAAGAAGTTTTCACATTAAGTTAGTGTTTACGCCAGGAAACGCGTTAACTTTAACTCCCAAACTTCAGTGTAGTTCTTTTACGAACGGCAACACTGTGCACCCGCACGATCTTTAACTACTCGTTACAGTCTGCTGTCAAAATGCTAAATAAATATACTTTTTAACCCTAACAAGTGTTGCCGTCTCGCTTACTCTTATGCAGAATAAACGGCTGACAATAGCTGAATGTGAATTCTCAACTTGACGCTTTAGAAAGTCTAAAGTCCAAGTTGAAAATAACATCACTCGTTGCATAAAACCTACACCGCAAATAACTGCAAGTATCTTAATTGCAAATTTGAACTTTATCATAAAGTTTATTTTTGAAATAAAATTAAAATTCAATTAACATAAAGTCTTTTAAGTTTGTTTCTTATTTACGGAACCTTGTTCAATGCTGTTTTAAGCAGTCTCACTTGTCTTTTATGAATGGTTATTTTCCATTTGTGTTTAGGTTTAGAACGGCTCAAGATTAACACAGTCACTCGTGTTTTCTTACTCGTAACATTTGATATTGTTCAAGGTTAAAGCAAATTACATATGTATGAGTATATTTGAATACCTTCCAATCCCAATAGTGAATGGAGCGCATCAATAGCGCTTCTGAAGCGCTCTAAAGTAGCAGTGAAGCGCATCTCCCTCGTATCTAAAAGCGCTGAAATTAACATTGGCATGTCATTAGAAGGAAGCGCTTCGTTCTCGCTACCGGAAATGCTCTTTGAATGCGCATCGCTCTCGCATCCAGAAATACTGTTTGGATGCGCATCGCTCTCGCATTCAGAAATGCTCTTTGGAAGCGCATCGCTCTCGCATTTAGAAATGCTCCTTCGATGCTTTTTGGATGACAATAAAAATATTTTAAAAATTAATTTTTAATTGAAATTTTACGTCTTTCGCCACAAAGACTCATCAGACTAATATTTTTGATGTAATTATAATTATTTTTATTTTACTAAATTAATTATAATTGAAAAATTGCAAGTTGAAAAACTTTCGTGTTTGGTCTGGGCTGGAGTTGAACGAGGACCTCTCGGTTGCTACAACTCTCAATCGCAGTGCCAATCGCTAGACCACTGCTCCATCCTTGCGCTCTTACGAAGCTGACTTATTGACTTATTTTGTTTTGTGTGTAAATACGTGACCAAAAACGCTTCGTTCTCGCTACCAGAAATGCTCTTTGGATGCGCATAGCTCTCGCATTCAGAAATGCTCTTTGAATGCGCTTTGTTGTCGCTACCAGAAATGCTCTTTGGATACTTTTTGGATGACAATAAAAAATATTTAAAATAAGAAAAATAAACAAAAATATAAAGCTGCCTATTGCCTACCAATAGCGCAGAAAATATGCGCATCAACATCAGCTCTTTAGATGCGAGAAGGAAGCGCTGCTGGAGCGCAGAAAATATGCGCATACAAATCATCTCTTTAGATGCTAGAAGGACGCGCATCGCTTTTGCATCTTGGGGATGTGCATCGAAATTGGGATGTTAAATAAAATACCGCGTGGTACTCTACACCATTTTGCGAAGTTTCTCGTACATTGTTGGTACAATCTTTTTCGTGATTTTTGATCAGTGCAATTGTTCACGATAAATCGGAAATTTTATCGTGATATTTTTACTCAAATTTGCGGATGCTATGCAGTTTGGTGATATTGTTGCAATAAAATTTCAATCGTTTGGATAATCGTTCCTACTATTCTTACCCAGTATATCACTAACTCGAAGAGTTTTTCGTAATTGTTTTTTTGATTTTTTTTTCCTACCTTAAATTCAATATGGAACACAAACTAATGTTATTAAGATTACGCATTTTAAAATTTTCCATATATACGCGAAAAAAGGTCAGCAAACAAAGGGTTATTTGAATGTGCGCAAAACTCTTTTAGAAGAATACTGGGCAAAGTACAAAGTAAAATGTGTATGTTAATCTAAAGAGCAATTGAAAGCGCTTCCAGAAGCCAACGGTTATGATTTTGTGGCATACTCATGGGTTAGGTTAGGTTAGAGTGGCGGTTTAGCGATGCAAGCTAAAACCTAAGTAGCACTAAAAGTGCCATTTTAATACCACAAAAGTGACTCGACAGACTGGTATAAGTGTATGTGAAAATTTTAATCACCTAACTAACGATATCTATATCCAGTTAGTCCTATTAAGGTAATTGAGCAGCGAGCCAATTTCAATGTCGGCAATTTCGCTGAGTGTATTGAAAAAAGGCTTTCCCAGTGATGTAAGTCTAACTCTAGCCAGAGCTGGGCAGTCACAGAGAAAGTGTTCAAGAGATTCTTGCTCGCTTGCAACTAAGCAACTCCGACAAAAGGGGTTGAAAGGGATGCCTAGTTTTTCAGCATGCTTGCCGATGGCCCAGTGTCCAGTGCAAACTGCGGTAATTCTTGCTATATTAATACGGTTATTAGCTAGTAAATAAGTAGTTTTTGACCTGCTATATGAAGGCCAGATTGACCTGGATATCCTACATGTAGTCAATGCTTTCCAAAGAGCATTTCTGAATGCGAAAGCGAAGCGCATCCAAAGAGCATTTGCGAGAGCGATGCGCATCCAAAGAGCATTTCTAGTAGCGAGAACAAAGCGTTTTTGGTCACGTATTTACACACAAAACAAAATAAGTCAATAAGTCGGCTTCGTAAGAGCGCGAGTATGAAACAGTGGTCTAGCGACTGGCACTGCGATTGAGAGTTGTACCAACCGTGAGGTCCTCTGTTCAACTACGCTACATCGAAACTAGTAAGGGTGTAACCTTAAATACCCTACACTGAGTGAAATTTGGCTGGATTATCTCAAAAAACACTTTCGGTATAGCATTTTGAAACTTTTACTTGTCCGAATTTACCTAGTTTTTTTCTAAAGCTTGCGCTAACTATTTCTAGTACTTATGTGTATTTTGGTTGCATTGTCGTTAAAAATACTCCTAAAGTTGCATTTTGAATATATTTTTTGTATGGGCGGTAGGCGTGGCCGTTGACCGACTTCGCTCATTTTCAATCCCTCGAGCTAACTTTGACGACAGCGGTAGAGTACCAAATTTCATTGAATTATCTTGCTCAGTTTTCTCAAAAAATGTATTTCCACGCACAGACAGCCAGACAGACGGACGTGGCTATATCGATTGAGGAGGTGACGCTGATCAAGAATATATATACTTTCCCATACCTTCCACGCCTCCTTCTCTGCGTTACAAACGGAAGGACAAAACGAATATACCCTGGGTGTAGGTTATAAAAATAGTCTGTCTTTGTGGCGAAAGACGTAAAATTTCAATTAAGAATTAATTTTTTAAATATTTTTATTGTCTTCCAAAAAGCATCCAAAGAGCATTCCTGAATGCGAGAGCGATGCGCATTAAAAGAGTAATTCTGAATGCAAGAGCGATGCGCATCCAAACCGCATTCCTGGATGCAAGAGCGATGCGCATCCAAAGAGCATTTTTGATAGCGAGAACGAAACGCTTCCATGACATGGCAAGGTTAATTTCAGCGTTTTTGGATACGAGAGAGATGCGCTTCACTGCTGCTTTAGAGCGCTTCAGAAGTGCTATTGATGCGCTCCATTCCCCTACTACTTGCTACTATAGCATATTTTTGTCAGCCGACATTTAATAATTTATATAAATACTACTGCGCATGACTGAAATTTGAAAATTGATATTGATGAAAACAGTAGCGGATGATTTTTTTTTTATGATTTTTTTATACGTCAATTTTGGTTTAATTTAAATTTGAATTATGTTGTGCATATTCGAATAAAACTTAAAAAATCTCGCGACATTGCTATTTTTGATTAAAACCTAAAGATTCGATGGATAATTTTAAATTACATAAGTAAGTAAAGTTTTAATATGTATTACCCACTGCAGCTCACCAAATTTTTGCAATAATTTTAAACAGGTTCCCAAGAGATGAAACAGTGTGGCTAAAAAGGATTTATGCTTGTGGTTTAAGCACTACCTACAATTTGAAAAACACAAAGATAAGTTCAAAACATTTTCACCCTAACAACTACAGAAACAATAGATGCTTGCGTTTAGAAGCAGTACCCTCAATTGGAGTGCCATTTCCATCCAACGCACTATGGTTTTTTTTGACAAAAAAGTGCACACAAAAATAATTCACTACAAGGACACATTTTCTTTAAAAAAATTAAACGCGAAATAAAAGTTTAAAAATTCACCTATTTGAAAAGATGCCCGCTTTTTCCAGCATCTGATCCACAAAATAGTGACACGGGTTGAATTTTGAAAAAATCAATTTTTCTGCTTAAAAATGTTAGTCGCATTAAACGCAGGAGTGATATATGAATAAATTTATATGCATTCAATCAAATCAAAAAAGATGAATTCAACTCAAAGAGAAAATGGGCGGTGAAACGCCCCAAAAACAAATTCATCATATTCGTCATATCTCCGAAACTATATGACGCAGATAGATAAGATTCGGTATGTTTGTAACAGGCACAGAGAGAAATAATATCCACTGAAAAAGTGGGTGGTGCCACGCCCTACAAATATAAAACTTATTATATCTCCGAAACTATGTGAGCTACAAGGATGAATTTCGGTATATATATAAAGGGTAGTGAGTCAAATAACATTTGCTGAAAAAAAGGGCGGTACCAAACCCAAGAATGAACATATCCTTATTAATTGCCACTCTGTTTTATAGGAAACAAGTTCATTCATGTAGTTCTGCCTGTGGGCGTGGCACCACATATTTTTTCAGTAAAAATTATTTTGCTTGATGCCTTTTGGTATATGAACCGAATTTCATCCACATGGGTCAAATAGTTTCGAAGATATGGTGTGTTTCATATTTTTGGGGCGTGGCACCGCCCACCTTTCTTATAGATATTATTTCTCTATGTGCCTATTACAAACATACCGAGTCTTATCTATCTGCATCTAATAGCTTCGGAGATATCACGAATTTGTTTTTGGGGCGTGGCACCGCCCATTTTCACTTTCAGTTCATTTCATCTTAATTGATTTGATTGAATGCATAGAAATTTATTCATATATCACTCCTGCGTTTAATGCGACTAACATCTTTTAACAGAACTAGTAAGGGTGTTACCTTTGGCCTGGCCAAACATTAAATACCCTGCACAGCAGTGTTTTGAAAATTTTGCTTATATGGAAGGTGCCACGCCCTCTTGTCCGATTTTATCCAATTTTTACTTAAAGCTTGTATTTATTGGTCTTAGTGTCTGAGTAAAATTTAGTTCGATTATCTCAAAAAACGCTTTCAGTACAGCGTTTTGAAGCTTTTGCTTATATGAGAGTTGCCACGCCCTTTTGTCCGAATTCGCCCAATTTTTGCACAGAGCCTGCAATTACAATTCTTAGTATTTATGTGTATTTTGGTTGTATTGACGTGAAAAATATTCCAAAAGTTGCATTTTGAAGGTTTTTTTTTGTATGGGCGGTAGGCGTGTCCATTGACCGATTTCGCTCATTTTCAATCCCCCGAGCTATCTTTAACGACGAAGGCAGTGTACCAAATTTCATTGAATTATCTTGCTTAGTTTTCCCAAAAAATGTATTTCCACACACAGCCAGCCAGCCAGCCACCCAGCCAGCCAGACAGACGGACATGGCTATATCGACTCAGGAGGTGACGCTGATCAAGAATATATATACTTTTCTATATCTGCCACGCCTCCTTCTCTGCGTTACAAACGGAAGGACAAAGTGAATATACCCTTTTCTTTGTTTTTTCCCCTTATATACATTGCCCTGCCGTTGTGAGTCATCGATATTATACTATTTTTGCATTGAGTTTCGTTTGCAAGGTTTTTTGCCGAGACAAAACGAAGTAGCAAGCGCATTCGTATGTTTATCAGTTGGCTCTTTGAGATTTTCTAATTTTTTTTTTAATCTAATTTTTTATTGTTTTTGGAACAGATAATGATTTACATTATTAGCTACCAACAATGAAAATACGTTGATAGTTGGAGCTTACTGTTCAGTGTTTTTGAGTAAAACACCAATAAAAACACAAAAAACAAGGCAAAAATACACATAAATAAAAAAGCAAAAAAATGTTTTTTTTTTATAAATAAAAAAGCAAAAAAATGTTTTTTATTTTTTTATTTATGTGTTTTTATTGGTGTTTTACTCAAAAACTCTGAACAGTAAACTCCAACCATCAATGTATTTTCATTGTTGGTAGCTAATAATGTAAATCATTATCTGTTCCAAAAACAATAAAAACTAGTAAGGGTGGTATCTTTGGCCTGGCCAAAAACTAAATACCCTACACTGCATTTCAAGTACTCGTATATTATTAAACATTTAGTTGATGAATACTATCCAATGTACGTTTTCTTGTACATACAAGTTTTTAATAAAATAAATTGTTGAATTCTTCCGTAACCTCTAGGAGAGTATAAGAACAAATTGCTTATATGGGGAGTGCCACGCCCTCTCCGAGTTTACCTAGATTTTGCCTAGAGCTTGCATTTATTGTTCTGAGTGTTAGAGTAAAGTTCGGTTAATGTTTCTTAAAAAAATCTTTCAGTATAGCATTTTCAAACTTTCGCTCATATTGGAGGTGCCACGCCCTCTAGTCCTAGTCCTACTTTTTGCTCAGAGTTTGCAATTAATGCTCTTAGTATTTGAGTGAAGTTTAGTTGGATTATATCAAAAAACGCTTTCAGTATAACAGTTTGAAACTTTTGTTTATATGGGAGGTGACACGCCCTCTAATCCGAATTTGCCTAGTTTTTGCTCAGAGCTTGTACTTACTATCTCTAGTACTTATGTGTATTTTGCTTCTGTTATTGCAAATATAGCTCTTATTATCACATTTTGAATATATTTTTTGTATGGGCGGTAGGCGTGTCCGTTGACCGATTTTGCTCATTTTCAATCCCCAGAGCTAACTTTGGTGACGAACGCAGTGTACCAAATTTCATTGAATTATCTTGCTCAGTTTTTCCAAAAAATGTATTTCCACACACAGCCGTTACCCAGCCAGCCAGACAGACGGACATGGCTATATCGACTCAGGAGGTGACGTTGATCAAGAATATATATACTTTTCCATACCTGCCACGCCTCCTTCTCTGCGTTACAAACGGAAGGACAAAGTGAATATACCCTGGGTGTAGGGTATAAAAATTACAAAGTTCGAAAAATTGACTAAAAAAAGGTAAATCACTTTGACTGCCCGTTACTTCGAAACTATTCATTTTTTCGTAATGTTTTCAAGACAACTTTTGTAGAAAATGACTATGTCAACATTATCCTCTTAGAAAGTTTTGGTCCAAAAATTGAATTTGTTGTTGTTTTTTAGGAAAATTTTTTATATCATTTTTGCTATAAATTGGTTTTTTGTAAATTTTAAAGGGCCATTATATTTGTTATGGAGTTTTTATGTTGTGGGGAATCAAATGTTGATTAATTTAAAATAAAAATCATATAAAAATATTAAGTAAAATAGTTTATGTTGACTATATGAAATATACTAATTTTATTAACTTTTAGTCATTATTTGCAAGAATCTAAAATTCTATGCATTTTTCAACTTAGAAAATTAGGATAAGAGAAAAAACTACTAAACATGGCTATGGAGACATATGTATCGGTTATCGCCACGTAACCATCATCAGACAAATTTATGTTTTATTTAATTTAAATTAAATTAAATAACATGCTTAGTAGTTTTTTTCTCTTAGCCTTATTGTCATGATTTTCTAAGTTAAAAATGCATAGAATTTTAGATTCTTGCAAATAATAGCCGTGTTTCTTTTGACGCGTATATACAATTGTGGATATTTTTAAATTGCGAAAACTCATGAACAGTGAGTCGCACAATAAAAACTCTAAGGAACTTTTTTATGGAGAATCACGTTTTCTACAAAAAAGACCCTAGGACCTCATCGTACGACTCACCGTTCATAAGTTATCGCAATTTGAAAATTACCACAATTGTATATACGCGTCAAAAAAAACACGGCTAATGACTAAAAGTTCATAAAATTAGTATAATTTTCATATGGTCAACATAAACCATTTTAATTAATTATTGAGAACACGCCAATACATGTGCAACTGGCAACACTAGTAGCCACATGACAAACCGGTATTGATTCCATAACCAATGGTTGGGTCTTTCCAAACAACAACAACAACAACAGTAGTCATGACAAAGTGGAAACAGAACAAAAATCTCATTACATGCATATAGGCACCTAAGCTACCAATTTTTCTGAGGGCACATAGCGCAGTCCATTGATAAATGCGCTATATAGAGAGATTGACTTGGAAGGTTCCTAGTTCATTGTTATTTCATTAAATTTAAAACAAATTAGATAAAACATAAATTAGTCTGATGATGGTTACGTGGCGGTAATCGAAACATATGTCACCATAGCCATGTTTTCTCTTATCCTAATTGTCATGATTTTCTAAGTTGAAAAATGCATAGAATTTTAGATTCTTGCAAATAATGACTAAAAGTTCATAAAATTAGTAAAATATTAAGTTTTAAGGTATGCAGCCGGTCTCAAAGTTTGGAAAAAAATTAAGTATTTTAATTTTTTTCTTTTAATCGCTTTTTTATTGGATGCAAGAAATTGTATTGCTAGTTGTTATTAAAAGCATCATTTAGAACTGCTTTTTTTGCCTTCAAAATAATGGATTTGTGCGATTTGTCTTTAAAATTAAATCATGAAAGTTAAAAATCATGTGTGGATTCCCTATAGCAATTGCCATATTGCTACATCTTTTATTTTGAAATGGTTTTAAAGAAATATCATCAAGACCAGTTTATAGCTCATTTTTAAGAAGAAGAACAGTACTAAATGATGCATTTAATATGAAAGAGCAAAACGATTTCGTGCGTGTTCTATACGACCTTAAAAATCGCGTTTTTTCAACGTTAGGGGTAAGGTATCTCACGAACCATAAGAAATTTTGCTTACAGTTCCGGATAAAGCATCAATAAATACAACTAAAATGACTATTTTCGTTTTGGTTTGTAGTGTTTTTTTCTTTAAATATAGTTTTCCAACCTCATTTTAAAAACCATTCGATGAACCAATTTTGAAAACTTTTTTTCTTATTCCGTAAATGCTCACGTGTAATTTAACATTTTGTACAGTTCACGACAATTTGATTTAAATTGTTTCCTGGGCTGCGTGCACGATATTCGAAATTTTCGATTTTCTCTTCAGGAACAGCCCAAAAACACACTAAAACGAAAAAAAAATTTATTTTCGTGTTCAGCGACCCCATATAAGTTTAGAAAATATGACTACCACCAAAATGGTTTCTTATCAAATTAAAAATAAAAGAGAAAAAAAGAAAAAAAAAATTTTTTTCTTAACTTTGAAACGGGCTCTATTTCTTAAAAGCTATTAATTTTTAATATTTTTTTTTTTTTTAAATTAATCAACATTTAATTCCCTACGTCATAAGATTTCCAGAACAAATATTCTGCCCTTTATAAATTACAAAAAACCAATTTATAGAAAAAGTCATGAAAATTTTTGTACCGAAACAGCAACAAATTTAATTTTTGGACCAAAACTTTTTAAGAAGAAAATGTTGACTTAGTCATTCTCTACAAAAAATGTATTGAAAACATCACAAAAAAAATTAATAGTTTCAAAACAACGGGCAGTCAAAGCGACTTGTCTTTTTTAAGACAATTTTTCGACCTTTGATCGAAAACCAGCCGGATTTTTCCCACTACCGATTAGTAATTTTTTTTTTTTTTTGAGATCTTATTTTTTTGACCTCTAATTTCAGGAAATGGACGGGGAGCAAACAAAATCAGAATCTCGCAAATATGGGCGCTCTAGTATACATGTGTTTTCAAATAAACATTTTATTTTTGTAAATTACATCTTAAACTTATTTTTTTTTTTCCATTTTTAATTCTTTTTTTTTTGTTGTTGTTTTACAATATGCCCAACAACATTTATAGATTCATATAGCTTACAAAAATTTCAAAAACGATTTTTTTTTTTTGGTTTTTAGGTAAGAATATCTCAAAAACTAAACACGATAGAGTAATTCTGAGGTTAGATTCGCGTTCAGCGTCGCAAACACATCGAATGTTATTATTTTGATTTTTGTGTATTGTAGTTAAAAATTTTTTTTAAAATATTGTTTGTACTTTTTTTTATTGTGTGGGGAAAATGGCCCAAATAGAAAAGGGGTTATCTTTTTACACAACTAGAAAAGGAGTTATTTCAATTTTTACTAGAGGTATCACGAGTAAACAGAATCTGGAAAAAATTGATGTGATACGAAGTTCGATTAAAAATACATATAATACGTGGGCTGCTCGATATATTTCTAGCGAATATTTATTATCAAAAATGGTTTTATTGATTTTCAAAGTATTCTCCAGCATGATTTATACACTTTTGCATGCGCTCAAACCAAAACATGGTTTTTGAACGCTTCAACAGCATCTTCTGGCGACAAAAATCACTGACCACGCATTTTTTTCTTGATGTGCGGAAATAAAAAGAAGTCATTGGGTGCCAAGTCGGGGCTCTTCAGCGGATGACCCATCAATTCGACGTTTTGGCCGGTCATAAAGGCGCTGGTTTGAGCCGATGTGTGAGAGCTCGCATTGTCATGGTGAACAACGATTCGTCTTCTCTTGTTCGTTTTTTGAATTTCTCCGAAGACTTCAGGCAAACAAATTGTGGTGTACCACTCAGAATTGACCGTCCTACGTTGCTCAAGCGGAATAGTGGCCACATGACCAGTTTTGCCGAAGACACAGGCGACCATTTGCTTCGAAGTGCTTCTTCCACGAACAACTTTCGTTGGATTTGGCTCATCTTCGAAGACCCACACAGTCGATTGCTGTTTTGTTTCGGGCTCATACGCATAGATCCATGATTCGTCACCTGTGACGATCTTATAAACGTCTTTTGAAGCACCGCGATTGCATTTTTTCAACATTTCTTTGCACCAATTGACACGAGCCTTTTTTTGAGCGATTGTCAAATTGTGCGGGATGCAAGGAGAACAAACCTTTTTTACGGCCAGGTTTTCATGCAATATCAGGTACATTAAGCTAGCAGAGCGAAAATGGCAGAACTGAAAAAAAAAAAAAAAATGCCATAATTATAGGCTAATTTTGGGCCCAAGGCTCTTTATTTTTAAAAAAAAAAAAAGTTTGCTCTGCTAGCTTAAACTTAAGAAAACACATACGCACAGTGGGCTAGAATTTTTTTAAATCGGTAAAATTATGGAAACCCCTTAACTCAATTATTGAAAGACAATTTTTAAATTTTTGGGCCTACTGAATTCCAATTTCATAAAAATTTGGAGAAAAATATGTATGCCCGAAAGTAAAAATTTTTTTTTATTTTTCATTCATCGTTCATTTTTTAAATATGGATTTTTCTGGTTTTGCCTCAAATCCTACAAACCAAGGACTTAAAAAACAATATAGAGGAACGATAGCAGCTATTT
Source organism: Calliopum simillimum (assembly GCA_951812925.1). Lineage (NCBI taxonomy): Eukaryota > Metazoa > Arthropoda > Insecta > Diptera > Lauxaniidae > Calliopum > Calliopum simillimum. The sequence continues at coordinate 79,565,671 of OX638372.1, read as the reverse complement.
GCGTATCTAGAACCTTAAATTATTGATTAAAATTTATGTAAAAATGCATTAATAGAAAACAATTTTTTAATCCACATTGCATAAGATTTACGTACACAAAATTTTTGGGGGACAGTGCGGTAGCTAACCCAACGGGAAGAAATGATGCTGCTTCCAAAAAGAGCGCAATAGAAGCACATCTATTATTTTTTATTGCTTATAAAAGTTAATAAATCTACCAAAAGTTACAGAAAAAAATAATTTTTAAAAATTTCCAAAACATTCCACGGAAGCGTATTTCATAAGCTTCCAAATGTGTGCTTCCACGGAAGCGTATTTCATATGCTTCTGAAGATGTGCATCTCCGCTAGGACATGCTGTGTTAAAAAAGATAAGCAGTGAGAACAGCACTGGAAGCAGCTTCTTGCTTCCCTAGAAGAGCAACTGAAGTCGTTTCAATGCGCTTCCGTTTCACGTTGGGAATTTATATTGATTTTGGGTCTCAATTGAATAGTTCTTTATCTGCAATACGCAAAAGCCAGGGATCTCCAGGGTACATAACTGTTTTTGTCTTTTCTTTTAGGTTATAAGATTTTCACAGTTAAATTGAACGCACCTATTTGAGATCCATTTTCACATACAATATTAAGAATGATGATAAATATTTTTGTACAAATGCCATCTACTTACCTTTATAATTATTGTCTTGTACGCCGTTTTAAAACTAACAGTGCGGCTTGGAATATATTTCACTTCGCGTGAACCGTTTACTTTCAAATAAATATTTTTTAAAAACACACTTAAAATGACAAACTTCTAACGAATGTACGCTCAAAAGTATGAATGTGACGATACCAATTTTTTGACACAGGATGTACAAATTCATTTACTTATAAATAAGTGACATAAAAATCAAAAATTCAAAACTATAGTTTTTGTATTTTGCCGATTTAAAAAAATTCTAGCCCACCCGTATCACAGTGATACGGGACGTATATTGAACTAAAGTAAGTAGTCAATAATTATAGGCTATTTAAATGCCCAATCACCAAATAAAAAGCTTTGCATTTAAAAAAAAAAAATTTTGCTAGGTTAAGCTAGCAGAGGGATTTCGAAAAAAAAACATTTTGAACTAAAGAAAGTATTCAATAATTATAGGCTAATTATAGGCTATTTAAATGCCCCATCGCACACTGCGTTGGCTAGTGGGCAAAAATCAAAATTTTTTGTGACTCGAAACCTAATAATATTGGTATCAATCGACAGGTAATTGTATCAATAAAATAAAAACAAAATATTTAGGGGAAAAACTCAGTTTTGGCTACGCTGTGACACTTCAAAGTTGAGATATTTTTAAAAAAAAAATCATGTTTTATTCACTTCGTTTTGGGTTCTCTTAAACAAATAATTATCAAAAATTTGTCTTTTGATTAAACTAAGCGAAGTAAAGTTTTTTATTATAAATAATATTTGAGTAAATAAATAAAACTACAAAATTTTGGAAAATATATAATTTGATGTATATTGTAGTGATTTTAATACACGATATTATCAAATGAAAAACTTCAGAAATTGACAAATTTCGATGAAAAAAAAAAAAAACAAATCTTATAAAAATAAGTGCCGTTTTTTTTCTTAATCTACTAGTTCAAATTCTATATAATCAAGAACTGCAAATAACTTTTCCTACTTCGTCCTACAAATATTTTTTTTTTTCTTTTTTTAAAAAATGCTTAAAACGAAAAATTTGTATGAAATATAAAATTTATGTTGAAAATTTTTTTTTTGTTTTTATGAACACAAATGGTCTCACAAGTACAAAAAACATTATTTCTACTACGTAGATTTCATTTGTTAACATTAAACATTACTTTTTCATCATCGTTATATGTGGACCTTAAGAAAATCGTCCTAAATACCTAAATACTACTACAACAACAGTACATAAAAGTAGGGGTAAGTGGGCGGCCTGCGGCCGCTGCTCAGGATTTAAACCCGTCAGACATCCAACACCGGCTTCGCGGCGGATCAGTCTTATGCAAGCGCAGTAGCTACTTATTATATAAAAAAAAATAAAAATTTTTATTAAAAATTGCGCGCGTAATTTGACTAGCAAAACTATTTGTTGGATATATTATAGCCTGGTCGCCTGAGCGACCAAGAACACCGCCCAACCAAAGGAAAGCATATACAGATAGTGGTTATGATAGTAATTCACCTCCGAAACCTAAGGATTTTGGTTCTTCAAGTGGTGGTCCAGGGCCATCGTCTAAGATGTCACAGACACAATTGGAGTCTCCCACGCGGAGTCAGGATGGAGCATTCTCCCAAGCGAGGGTCAGAATTATGTTCAAACTCATGTGTTTTCTCGAAATAGCTCTGCTAGCTTAAACTTAAGCTAGCAGAGCAAACTTTTTTTTAAAAAAATGAAGAGCCTAAAATTCGGCGTTTGGGCCCAAAATTAGCCTATAATTATGACATTTTTTTTTTCAGTTCTGCCATTTTCGCTCTGCTAGCTTAATGGACCTTGCAATATCGAATGTATGCTGGTGGGAGAAATGCCCAAGGATGCCTCTATCTCACGGTATGTCACATGACGATCTTACAGTCTGTTAAATAAGAGCGTGGTCATTGTTGTGAGAAAATGAAAATACCCATTGCGAAAATTCTTTTTAATATTGATTTATTTGATCGAAAACTTCAATGCAAATACATTAATAGCAGGTCCAATCACCCCCAGCATCAATTATAGCTTGACATCTTCGCGACATACTTTGAACAAGATTTTGCGCATACTCTTCTGAAAACGACCTCCAAATTTTGTGAATGCGTCGAACCAGCTGTTTCAAGTTGCAGGGTCGGTTTTTCTGAAGCTTCATCTTCATTTGCGCCCAAACGTTTTCAATTGGATTGGCATCGGGCGACTGAGACGGCCAATCCAAAGTCACGACACCATTTTGTCTTTGGCCCATTCAAGACGTTTTTGGACATGTTTTTCATTGAGCATCGGTTTTTGCAAAGTACTTCGGTATTTCACACTATTTGCAATCAAATGATTACGAATAGTTCCGTGGGAGATATTCAAACCTTTTTGGGACAATTTCGAAGCACCTTCACGCAAAGTTAATGTTGGATTTTTCGAAAATAGAGCACAGATCAGTTTTTCCTGTTTTTCCGTCACTACACCGACAGACCCGCGATTTGGAAAGTCATCGACATTTTTTTCTTCTTTGAAGCGATTCACCCACTTACTCACAAACTGCATATACTTCGCAGCCGCCGCTTGGGTCATTTTGGGACCTTTGGGGTGCAAACACAAAAAAACGGCTTCAAAGCGCGACGCGTACGCGGTACTCATTTTGGAAAAATGCTGAGAACGCATTGAAAAGAGTGGTCAGCTGATTCACTTTCACGAAGCATGAAGGACAATACTGCCCTCTGTGTGAGAAAAAAAAATTACAGCATTATACTTTACCGATCGCGAGTAATCGTGACCACGCTCTTATTTAACAGACTGTACATTATCAGTTCACGCATGGCATCAATGTTCTCTGACACAACGGCCGTTTTTGGACGACCTTCACGGAATTCGTCTTTGAGCGAGCGTCGGCCACGATTGAATTCATTAAACCAGTTTTTCACAGTGCTATAGGACGGTGCTTCATCGCCATACAAAGATTTAAGTTCATCGATGCACTCTTGTCGTGATAATCCACGTCAAAAGTTGTGAAAAATGATCGCACGAAAATGTTCACGAGTTAATTCCATTTTTTTGCCATATTGATTTTTTCAAGTCACTGTAAACAACACAAATGATGGTCGTATGTCAAAACGTTCTGAGTAAGTTTATGCTAAAAAATATCAAACTTTCCAATGGAAATGTCAGATTGCACCTGGCAACACTTAGTGTTGCCTAGGCCAGAAATATATCGAGCAGCCTACGTACTTGGTGACACTTCAAACGAAAAAAATCAATAAAAAGTTCGGAAACTGATTTTACACACTTTTCTGTAAAAATCAGAATCAAAATAGTTTGCGAAATATAAAAAAACAGGCGCATCAAAAAGCATTGTCCAAATGGCTATTTTGAATCTCAGAAAGGGTTCACTTACTACGGGTGGTCAAAACATTTTTTAACCCTCAAGTTGCATTACTCTGAAAATTTGTATATTTTCTTGTTCGGGGTACTTTCATATCATATTAAAAAAAAATTAAGAAAATCCGATCTCTTTTTTTTTTAAATCGCATTTTCCGTTTTTGGCAAAGTGGAGTTAAGTCAAAAATGACATACGAAAACTTATATCAATAAAAAGGAACACGAATAGTCATTTTGAATTAATTTTTTGATGCTGAATTCAAATCCGTTAACGAAATCGCTCTAGCGCAGAATTTTGAGATATGCTAACCTAAAAATTACAAAAATATAAGATTTTTCGTGATTTTTTCTTACTTTTGAGGTTATGTAACAAGACAGTGTAATACTTTGTCATAAAACCTGATTGTTAGTTATGTCTACTAAACTCTTTTTAAACAATATCAATATCTTTATTTTTCTAGGAGATATCCTAACCTTAAAATTTAAAAAGGAACAAAAACAAGGTTTTTGACTATGTAGGAGGCTACATAGAGAACGTACGAAATTTTTCTGCTATTTTATACGATCTGAATTACTTAGTACAATTCATCGTCTTCAAAATCAGTCATCGAACGGTCACATACGAATTTTGCTTTCTTCGTTACAACAATTTTAAGGATACTAACTTTTTAGCTTTTGTGTTATTCCTTGTTCTGGCATAACGTTTTTGTTTTTTATGATGTCATATTAAAGAGCTCATAACTTTGCAAAGAAAAATCCTAGATGACCACTTAATAGCTCATTTTGAAGACGATAAATGATTATAAATTATGCAGTTTGTATAAAATAGCAGACAAATTTCGTGCGTTCTCTATGTAAGTAGTCTCTTATATGGTCAAAAATCTTATTTTTGCTCCTTTTAAAATTTTTAGGTTAGGATATCTCCTAGAAAAAAAAGATATTGATATAATTCAAAAAGAGTTTTGTAGACTAACATAACTAACAAAGTATTACACTGTCTTGTTACATAAACTCAAAAGTAGGAAAAAATCACGAAAACTCTTATATTTTGGTAATTTTTAAGTTAGGATATCTCAAAATGCTGTAGCGATAGAGCAATTTCGTTATTTGAGTTCAGCACCCAAAAATTAGTTAAAAATGACTATTTGGGTTCCTTCTTATTGATTTTAGTTTTCGCATGTTATTTTTGACTTAACTTAATTTTGACTCAACTTTGCCAAAAACGGAAAATTCGATTTAAATAAAAAACGCCCGACGGATTTTCTTCTTTTTTTTTTAATATGATATGAAAGTACCCCCAACAAAAAAATATACAAATTTTCAGAGTGATGCAACTTGAGGGTTAAAAAATGTTTTGACCACCCGTGTTATGGTACGAAAAATTATCTCAATTAAAAAAAGTTGTTGAAAAAAGTGAAGCAACTCTTCAAGCAGAGTTCCGACACTTCAGGCAAGCACCTGGAAATCTATATACAAAGACTAAAAGAGAAAAGTAAACTGAACGCCCACAGAGTTCAAAAAGTTCCAGATGGTTCAGATGAATAGCAGCTGGTGGTTTAAAAGCGAGCCCGAAATTTATAAGAAGGCATCTTGACTAAATTTGACTGTTACGTAATGAATAATGAACCTCACGTGAAAGCATATTTAAAACTGCTGCCTGACCACGAATTTGATACCTTTGCGGTAGAGGGGCAGGTGCAGAGCAAAATTAAAGAAAAGAAATCACAAAATTCCCCAAGCAGTATATGGTTTGAAAGGCCATATGCACTTGCATTCTGAGAAGCTTTTTTTTTTTTTTTTTGTAGCACCGCACAGTGCGAAATTTTGAGAGTCTAGCGTAACTTAATTAATATCTCAGCACATATAGCAGTTATAGTTATGAAACTTAATACTTGGATATATATTTAATTGGCAAAACACTATGCAAAAATTGAGGGGAATCAGACAAGGGGTTATTATACCTCCCATATATGGATATGCTTAAAACGTTGTATTTCTGCTCCCATACCAGATATCGCTATGAAACTTGATAGATATAACCATTTTCTTATCAAAACAAACAAAAAATGAAGGGGGTAAGACAAGGGGTATTTGCTGTTCCTTGCATTTTTATTCAGTAATGTTTCTAAATTTCGAGAGGATTCCCCCTACCTTTTTTTGTATATTATAAACTAGCGTACAAATAGTTCCCTTTAAACTATGGAGAGTGTCAGATCTTAGTGTTGGTGAGCCTATTTTTTCCAAAACAAATCCAACGATGGCGTCCGATGTCAGTTTTTCATGAAATTTCGGTGTTATATGAAATTTCCAAAGACATTCTGGAAAAGGTTTAATTTAAAAGAGGATCGCAAAATATCGCGGAAGATGTTTTGTGTTTCCAGTAGAGGATAAACCTACCTTTAAAATTTTGTTCGTTTCAAAATGGCAATTTGTGGTAACACCTTTTAAAGTATCCAATGAAGTTGAAAATGTAAATCTTATTAACTTCTTAAAAAGCACAATTTTCACAAACAAATCACACACGAGTAAGAAAAGATTCTGCAATTATTTGAATGCCAATAAGTGACAATTTTATACAAAAAATAAATTAAAAAATTTTCGCCTCCTACCGACATACCAATCTATAAACTAAAACAAATCGAAAAGCTTTCTATAGTCAAAAAGTATGAATGAATAAGTAATGCAAGTTTCAGGTGCATTTTGCAGTTGTTTCGCAGGGTTATTCACCAAACTGAGTATGAGGTTTTTGAGGTGGGACATTAAGCTACCGAAATAATGAATAATCTTATGCATTTCATGCATTTCAAAAATTGAATAAAGTTCCGCTAAACCTCCCAAATTTCGGACTGTGCACCGGGCACAATGAATTCGAAAATTTTGGTTGGCGTATATAATATTTTTCGCATGCAGATCTGCCATAGAATTTAACTGGTAAGTCTCAACAGATGCAAAAACATAGTCGCTTAACATAAGTTCCTTAAATGGCCATATATAAACCAGTCTTTTCGAAAGCACTTGTAATGTTTTTACCATGACAAGATTGAAAATTTTAGCCAATCTCGGAATATTGTATATAGGAGTTTTTCATTGGTTATTCACAATCTTTGAATGCAATCTTCAGTTTTGAATAAAAAGGCCCAAACAAGCCTCTAACGGTTGAGGACGGTGTGTATGTAGTGTGAGTGAGAGATAAGCTATCCCGTTGCCGAAGGCATAATTAACTGTATCTATTGAGACATGACTTTTACAGATGTCGACTAGCGGTAAATAAAGGTTATCTTTATAGTACAGCGTATGTTTTTGGACGTGTTTAAGTAATTCAATGAATTAATTGGTAATAATACTGTCACTCTTACATTTTAGACCCTACACCCAGGGTATATTCACTTTGCCTGAGCAAACTGAGCAAGATAATTCAATGAAATTTGGTATTCTGCCTTCTTCGTCAAAGTTAGCTCGAGGTATTGAAAATGAGCGAAATCGGTCCACGGATACGCCTACCGCCAATACAAATATCATATCAAATTAAACTTTAGGAGCATTTTTCACGACAATGCATCCAAAATACACAATAATACTAGGAATGGCTAGCGCAAGCTCTAAGCAAAAACTAGGCGATTGGGGACAAGAGAGCGTGGCACCTCCTATATAAGCTTAAGTTTCAAAATGCTATACTGAAGGAGTCTTTGAGATAACCCAACAAAATTTCACTCAAACACGAAGAACTATAAATGCAAGCTCTGAGCGAAAACTGGGTGAATTCGGACAAGAGGGCGTGGCGCCTCCCATATAAGAAAAAAACTTAGAAACGTTTTTTGAAACCATCCAACCAAATTTCAGTCAGAAACTAAGATCTATCAATGCAAGCTCTGAGCAAAATCTGGGTGAGTTCGGACAAGAGGGTATGGCACCTTCCCTACAAGCAAAATTTTCAAAATACTGCAGTGTAGGGTATTTAATGTTTGGCCAGGCCAAAGGTAGCAACCTTATTAGTTTTATACTGAATAAATTAAAATAACGCTTCATAAGGGTAAATTCGTGTGTACGAATGTACCTCGTACACGGCGTACCTTAACCCGTTTTAAATCGAACGTCATAGCACACCAAATTTTTTTCCAGATTCTGTTTACTTATCATTCAAATGATGTATAAAAAAATTTCGCTCTTCTCCTCGACTAAATTTTGAGATAACTTCTTTTCAAGTTGGGTCATTTTCCCATATAACAAAACAAAAAAAATTTTTTAACTACAATAAACAAAAATCAAAATAATCACATTCGATATGCTTCGCGATGCTTAAAGCGAATCCGACCTCAGAATTGCTCTATCCTGTATAGTTTTTGAGATATTCTAACCTGAAATCCAAAAAAATCGTTTTTTTTTTTTTTTTTTGATTTTTTTAAGCTATATAATGATTTAACATATCGTTATATGTGAAAAATGGGCTCAAGTCAAAAGGAAAGTATATTTAAAATTATCCCAACGTTTCGCGAGAAGTTCCTTACTTCATCAGGGGAGTCTTTATTTAAATAACACTGAAAATACATAATTACAATGATTTTGAATTTCAAAATTTAGCAATTTTAGGAAAATTAAACTTACATCATTTTGCTATTTGCACCAAATTTTTTAAATTATAAAAGACATTAAAACACAATGCAAAAATGCGAAAATAAATTAAAATAAAAATAAAACACGGGCACAAACATTGAACATTAATATTGCACGTATTCTAATTGCAGCTACCCAAGAACTAAATTGTATGCTTTGTAAGTTTCTTTGTCTTCTTTGGTGTTTATCGTATTGTTGATCTTTTGTTGTATGCGTAAGCTTTCCAATATAAATCTTTTATTGCATTTTCTCTCTTTGTCTAATATTTTGATATTTTCGAAATCAGCTGTATGTTCGTTTTCTAACATATGTTGAGCGAGAGCTGTAGTCATCTTTCCTTTTTCGATGTCCGTTTTATGTTCTTTTAGCCTAGTGCATACCGAGTACTTCGATGTGCCGATGTACGTTAAGTTGCAGTTGTTGTCATCTCTGTTGTTTCCTTTGCAGCTTACTTAGTATACAATATTATTTTGTTCGTGCAATTCTATTTTGTCTTTTTTATTTGTAAATATGGTCTTCAAAGTGTTGTTCGGTCTGTAAGCAAAGCATACTTCGTTGTCTTTTATTATTGTCTTTGAGCTTTCTTTGTTTGTCAAATACGGTATGTAAGGGACTGCGACGTATTTATTAGGGTTGCCATCAGCTTTTTCTTTTGTGGGATTTTTACCAATTTTGGTATCTTAAAATTTTTTAATTAAATTAAATTAAATTGCTTATGATGTATTTTGGGTAGTTGTTCGCTGTTAATATTGCCGTTATTTTCTTCATATTGTCTCTTTTAAACATGGAATCACTTATGCTGAGGACTTTATGGATTAAATTATAAGCCATGCTAATTTTTTGTTGCATTGGTTGCGTGGATTTAAAATTCATCATTCTATTTCATGCTATAGGTTTTTTGTACCAATTGAAAATAATTCCGTCTCCTATTCTATGTAATTTCGTATCGAGATATGCGATGCTATTATTACTTTCTTCCTCTTGTGTAAATTGTATCTTATTATGGTACTCATCAAGTGTTTTTAATATAATTTCCTTGTCTTTTGTTTTAATAACAGCCAATATGTCATTCACATACTTAGTTATAAATTTTATTTTAATGTTTTTCTTGTTTAATTCCTCTAAGGTTATATCTAGCAGGTGGTCCAGGATGTTGTCCGCGATTGTTGGGGATAGTGGGTTGCCCATTGGCATTCCAAAAGTCTGCATATAAAATTTGTTGTCAAAACGTAGATAATTATTTTCTTTAACCCTCAGCGTACAATCCTCCAAAAACTTCCGTAGCGTACAATTGGGGTGAGGTTGGACTTCGATCGCGTATAACTTTTGTTTTTCAGAGTCGATTTATAATTTTTTTTTTATTCTGTAGGGAATTTGATCAGGAAAACAATGAGCTATGCTTTATACCTGCCTTCTAAAAATTTTCGTGTGTTTTTGGTCAAAAACTGAACACACTTTCACATGTTTTCCCTCGAAAAAATGGGGTTAGCCTATCCCCATTGTACGCTGAGGGTTAAGACAAAAGTCCAATATTTTTAGAAAATCTCCTTTGGCTATTTTTTGTTAATTCACTAATTTTATTCCACTGTTTTAATATGGTTTTTATACCAGTATAGATTGGGAAGTTTGTAAAAAGCGACATTGCATCGAAAGAAATAAGTACATCGTCTTCATCTAATTTTGCCTTGCATAATTTTTTCTTTCAGTTCTGATGTTATGTTCCTTCGACACTAAGTTTTGAAGGATTTCTCCAATGTATTTGGCCAGTTTGTAGCATGCTACGTTGGTTGATGGGACCAGAATTTGGACTAATCGGTTTCTCCCATGGAGTAGTTTGCAAACTAGTTTTGGAATAGTCCGTGGTCTTGCAGGGGTATTCTCCTTATGCATCAAATATCAAGTGATTGTTTACACCTGAGTTGCCATGCTTGCTCAACCTACATTTGTCAATTATGTATTCTTAAAAAGCATTAGGAACATTTTTTTAAATTTATGTTTCCAAAAAGACTAAATTTACGCGATTTAGAGTGCAGCAGTACAAGCAATGTTTTTTTGGAAACTTGTGCTTTTGCGGTATTTTCATATAGCAGATTAAAAAAGAAACTGCTACGCGAATTTTTGTTAAAAAATATAATTTTTTGACCATTGGGAAGACAATCAGCGATTTTAAAAGGGTAAGACATTATTTCTGAAAGTAAAAATTCCCCCATACATATTTTATTAAACTACGAGTACGTACTTTACTCTACTTTTACCCTTCACTACTCTGTATAATAACATTCTTTTATTTTTATTTTTGGTTTTTATCAAACTGTGCCAACCCCGACAACAACAGCAAATTCTTCAATTCATTTAGTGCATTGCCTGTGACGGCGTTTCTTACGATACAATTTTTACTGTTTAGGTGCGGCGCAGACGGAAATGTCAGCGTAATTCACTCGAGACTGTTGTATTCGAGTGTGAATCTTTTTTCCATTACATTGAATTAAATTTGATTTGTTAATTTACGTCGACTTGTGATGGTCACAATGACCTTTGTCGATTAACCAATGCTGTCAATGTTGATCCTTTTGTTCTCACTACATTTGAGTAAACATATTCATTCATTCATCATCGCTACATCCTCTTTTAATTTAAATTTACTTAAATTTTTTTTTTGTCTTAACATGATTTTAATTTAGTGATTTGTTGCTTCTGTTGGTTTTTTTACATTTGCTTTTTTTTTTTGTATGCAAGTTTTTCTTTTCTGCTACTTGTGTTTTTCGAGAGCCAACTCAATTCCTTTAAGTGGCGGCAAATGTACTGCGTGTATAATTTTTAAGATTTCTTTTCCGATTATATTCCAGTTTTAATAATTTTAGGAATGTTTTAATGAAAGCCACAAATGGTAATGTATAACATATTAAAATGTATCAATCACTCAATTTATTTAATTGCTCTAGGTCACGAAACTTAAACCATTAGAAATATAGTTGTAGCTAGTTTGAGACACGTGCCACAATGAGATGGCTGTGAAAAATAAACCCCCATTTTATTTTGATAAAGTTTCAAATTTGCATAGGGCCAAAAATAGTTTAGGCTCAGCAGATTTCAGTAAGACGAAAAAACTAATTTTCAGAATAGAGGCTCTGTAGATTGTCTATAATTTTTGCTGTCTATGAGATGACAATGGATGAAACATGGCTTCACTATTACACACCAAAATCCAAAATACAGTCAGCTGAGTCAGCAGTCGACGCACAGTGCGAAATTTTCAGAGTCTAGCGGAACTTAATTCATATCTCAGAACATATGGCAGTTATAGTTATGAAACTTAATACTTGGATATATATTTAATTGGCAAAACACCATGCAAAAATTAAGGGGGATCAGACAAGGGGTTATTATACCCCCAATATAAGGAAATGCTTAAAACGTTGTATTTCTGCTCCCATATCAGATATCGCTATGAAACTTGATAGATATAACCATTTTCTTATCAAAACACCATAAAAAATGAAGGGGGTAACCAAAGGGGTATTTGCTGTTTCTTGCATTTTTATTCAGAAATGCTTCTAAATTTCGAGAGGATTCCCTCTTTCATTTTTGTATATTATAAACTAGCGTACGAAGAGTTACCTTTAAACTATAGAGAGTGTCAGATGTTAGTGTTGGTGAGCCTATTTTTTCCAAAACAAAACCAACGATGGCGTCCGATGTCGGTTTTTCATGAAATTTCGGTGTTATATGAAATTTCCAAAGACATTCTGGAAAAGGTTCAGTTTAAAAGAGGATCGCAAAATATCGCAAAAGATGTTTTGTGTTTCCAATAAAGGATAAACCTACCTTTTAAATTTTGTAAGTTTCAAAATGGCAATTTGTGGTAACACCTTTTAAAGTATCCAATGAAGTTGAAAATGTAAATCTTATAAACTTCTTAAAAAGCACAATTTTCATAAACAAATCACACACGAGTAAGAAAAGATTCTGCAATTATTTAAATGCCAATAAGTGACAATTTTATTAAAAAATAAATGAAAAAATTTTCGCGTCCTACCGACTTACCGTTTTTATGTACCAATCTATAAACTAAAACAAATCGAAAAGCTTTCTATAGTCAAAAAGTATGAATGAATAAGTAATGCAAGTTTCAATTGCATTTTGCAGTTGTTTCGCAGGGTTATTCACCAAACTGAGTATGAGGTTTTTGAGGTCTGATATTAAGCTACCGAAATTACTAATAATCTGATGCGATTTATGTATTTCAAAAATTGAATAAAGTTCCGCTAAACCTCTCAAATTTCGCACTGTGCGACGAACCGAATTCAAAGCGAGCAAAGACGCAACAGTCGGCCAGTAAGGTAATGGCGTCTGTATTTTGGGATGCGAATTGAATAATATTCATCGACTATCTGCAAAAAGGAACCACCATCAACAGCGACTATTACTGTGCACTTATAGATCGATTGAAGGCCGAAATCGCAAAGAATCGGCCACATTTGCAAAAGAAAAAAGTGTTGTTCCACCAAGACAATGCACCGTGTCACAAATCGATGAAAACGATGGCAAAATTGAATGAATCGGGCTTCAAATTGCTTATCCACCCACCATATTCTCCAGATTTAGCCCCCAGCGACTTTTTCCTGTTTTCAGATCTCAAGAGAATGCTTGCTGGAAAGAAATTTAAGTCCAATGATGAAGTAATCTCTGTAACTGAGGCCTATTTTGAAGAGAAAGAGAAATCGTACTATAAAAGTGGTATCGAAAAGTTGGAAAATCGCTATACTCGTTGTATCGCCCTCGAAGGCAACTATGTTGAATAGTAAAATCGAGTTCTGTCAAAATTTTGTTTTTTTCTTACTTATCCTACGGACTTATTGAATGACCTGTTAATTCATGTCATATTCTTGATTTCGTGTTGGACAAAATCATGTCGTTTCGATTGTTTGAGTGGGGATAGTGGGTTGCCCATTGGCATTCCAAAAGTCTGCATATAAAATTTGTTGTCAAAACGTAGATAATTATTTTCTTTAACCCTCAGCGTACAATCCTCCAAAAACTTCCGTAGCGTACAATTGGGGTGAGGTTGGACTTCGATCGCGTATAACTTTTGTTTTTCAGAGTCGATTTATAATTTTTTTTTTATTCTGTAGGGAATTTGATCAGGAAAACAATGAGCTATGCTTTATACCTGCCTTCTAAAAATTTTCGTGTGTTTTTGGTCAAAAACTGAACACACTTTCACATGTTTTCCCTCGAAAAAATGGGGTTAGCCTATCCCCATTGTACGCTGAGGGTTAAGACAAAAGTCCAATATTTTTAGAAAATCTCCTTTGGCTATTTTTTGTTAATTCACTAATTTTATTCCACTGTTTTAATATGGTTTTTATACCAGTATAGATTGGGAAGTTTGTAAAAAGCGACATTGCATCGAAAGAAATAAGTACATCGTCTTCATCTAATTTTGCCTTGCATAATTTTTTCTTTCAGTTCTGATGTTATGTTCCTTCGACACTAAGTTTTGAAGGATTTCTCCAATGTATTTGGCCAGTTTGTAGCATGCTACGTTGGTTGATGAAGATATTAGCCTAAGTGGGAAATTTTCTGTGTGGATCTTTGGTAATCCGTACAGTCTTGGTGCTGACGCCCCGTCACACATTAATTTAAATTTTTCATTCTTAGTGATAAACTTTTTATCTAAAAGCGAATTTACGATTTTATTATTTTTATTAATTTATTTTTTTGTTGGGTCTTCACGAATAGTTTTATATGTTTGTTTATCGTCTAATAATTTTTTCATCCTATTCATATAATCAGCTTTGTACATTACTACTGTTTTGTTACCCTTATCAGCGTTCGTGATTATAATTTCGTTTTTGTATTGTTTCAGGAATTTTTTAGAGTTCTCATAAATTTTAAGGAAAAGTTTTTCTTCTGTTGTATTTTTAATAGTTCTCCTGTATGTCATAATTCTATTTACTATCTTGTTTCGTGTTAATTCTTTTTCTCTATCATCTTCAATCGTTTTTATAAATTGATCTATATCGGCTATACTAATGTTTGTGCCCGTGTTTTATTTATTTATTTTTATTTTAGTTTATTTTCGCATTTTTCCATTGTGTTTTAACGTCTTTTATAATTTAAAAAATTTGGTGCAAATAGTAAAATGATGTAAGTTTAATTTTCCTAAAATTGTTAAATTTTGAAATTCAAAATCATTGTAATTATGTATTTTCAGTTTTATTTAAATAAAGACTCCCCTGATGAAGCGAGGAACTTCTCGCGAAACGTTGGGATAATTTTAAATATAATTTCCTTTTGACTTGAGCCCAACAAAAACTTCAACAACATTTAACATATCATTTATTTGATAAATCTGTGTTGAGTATTTATATTTAAAATCATTCTACAACACTATTATTTATTATTCGAAAATAAATATCAACAAGTTGTTTTATTTTAAAGCCAATCAGAATGAATTTGTATTGTTTGTAACAAATATGATAACAGGTAGTTTTATTTTAAAATCAATCAGAACGAATATTGAATTGTTTGTAAACAAATATGACAAAAGGTTGTTTCATTATTATACAGAGATGTTATTTACTAAGAAATTATTATTCGATTGTTATTCAGTTCCTAAGATGTTTGTTAAATTATATGATTAAATATTCTTTGTAAAAACCTCAAACACAGAACAATAAAGGTAGAGAAAACAATATAATTATTGTCTCTGAAAACCTGATCTTTTGAAAGTCTTGGTTTGCTGGCTGTCTAGTGTAGCGCAAGCCAAGCCAGTAATAGGCGGTACTTATAATCGCGATTATTGATTAGAGCTAGGCAGGCCCTATAATTTCAAAGAACCTTTTTACATCTGGTTAAGGTACTGAAAAACCCTAATCTTTTTCTTTAAAACCTAATTTAAATTATGTTGATATCTTCAGGTTTCTAAGAGATATCGTAGACAGATATATTGGAAAAACGGATTTTTTGCACTTTTTTGTCTTTTTAGGTTAGGATATTTCTGAGAAAAAAAAAGATATCAACATAATGTAAATTAGGTTTTAAAGACAAAGATTAGGACCTTCAAGTACCTTACCAGATTTAACGAAATTAAAATATCTTTCACATTTTAAACAATTAACTTCAATAGTAACATAAGTACTAATTTTTCGAATATTAACCTCAAATATAGCTAGTTTCAAAAAATCTAATGCAAAAATTATGCACTCTTTTACCCAAGAAATTGAAAAACAGCTTCTTCGTTTTCTTTTTTGTCTGTCTTTTGCAACCAGACTTAGAATAAATCGGAATTGCGGAAGAAAAGTTACCTGACAAAAAAATTCATTAAAAAAAAAATCGAGCCTCCATTATTCTAAACAACATTAACAATAGCACGGTCTTACTTATTTCTGTTTTCTTAGGACTAACAAATTCTAACAAAATTTTAAAAGCATACACGAAGTTTAAAATTTAAAAAAATATTAAGTCAGGGGTCTAACTTGAATTTTAGATTTTTCCACAGAAAACCAAAATACATTTTAATGTTTTGAGCTCCACTTTTACGTTAGAAAAAAAAAATTATTTTAATTTCTTTTTATTAATTGAAAAAAATAGTTAAAATTACGACTTTTTTGCGTTATTGTTGAAAAAATGTATTAAATGACAATGCAACTCTGTATTAGACCTATCATTAGTTGTATGGGAAAAATTAGAAATGAAAAAACCTTGCTCCCAAAGGCTAAAAAGTTTCCTATTGGTGTAAGTATCAAGCACAAAAATTTTGGTTCCGATCGGAAAATATTTGACCGTGCCGCAAGGCCGTTAAAGGTCGGAAAAACGCTATTTATATGGGAAAATGGAGCCTTAACCGCAAGAATCAGTCCTATCTTTGAAACTATTTGAGATAAGTGAATCAGATTTGGTATGTGAATGAACAATGCTTAAATTATTTGCATCCAATAAAAAAATTGGCGATGCCACGACCCCTCCTTCTAAAAAAAAAAACAAATTTTTCATGTCTCTGATTTGACACATATGAATAAGATTTGTTTCATGTAATGTGAAGAGAACAGGTTATGGCACTGTAAAAATGTTAAAGCAATTTAAGGTACTTAGTTGATATGGAAGCAGTAATTTTTCCTATTCTTATTTTGGTCTCCTAAGTACAGAAACCATGCAAAAAAAATTTGGTTCCGATCGGAACATATTTAACCGTGCCACCAGGCCGTTAAAGGTCGGAAAAACGCTATTTATATGGGAAAATGGAGCCTTAATCGCAAGAATCAGTCCTATCTTTGAAACTATTTGAGATAAGTGAATTAGATTTGGTATATGTATGAACAATGCTTAAGTTATTTGCATCCATATCTCTGAAACTATTTGACGCATATTTTGCGTGGTGTCTATAAATAGGAAACCAAAATAAGAACAGAAAAAATTACTGCTTCCATATCAACTAAGTGTCTTAAATTGCTTTAACATTTTTACAGTGCCATATCCTGTTCACTTCCCATTACCTGAAATCAAATCTTATTCATGTGTCAAATAGTTTCAGAGATATGACAAATTTGATATTTTTAGAAGGAGGAGCGTGACCCCGCCCAATTTTTATTAAAATTTTTTTTCCCAGTGCCAATTACATATGTACAGAGTCTCATTCCCACGAGTTCAATATTTCCAGAGATACAAGAATTTCGGGTCGAGGAGCGTGGCATCGCCCATTTTTTTATTGGATGCAAATAACTTAAGCATTGTTCATACACATATTAAATCTCATTCACTTATCTCAATAGTTTCAAAGATAGGACTGATTCTTGAGATTAAGGCCCCATTTTTCCATATAAATAGCGTTTTTCCTATCTCAACGGCCTTGCGTTGCGGCACGGTCAAATATTTTCCGATCGGAACCAAAATTTGTATTCTTGATACTTACACCAAAAACAAACTTTTTAGCCCCTGAGAGCAAGGTTTTTTCATTTTCAATTTTAACGATAGGTCTACTCTGTATTCATTTTTCTTTTACTTTACAAATTGTCATTTATGTATAAGTAAATCAGTTCGTTTCTTTCATTCGCTTTATACACACGTCTTTGGTTTTGAATAAAGAGGAATTGAATTTAAAAGTTAACCGATATATTTTTTCTTTAAAATTGTTTTCCAAAAAGATTTTGAACAGGTATGGGCCCAGGTACGAGGTTCACAAAAATTTTAGAAGAGTTTGTCGGTAGGTTAAAGAAACGGGCGGTCACTATGAGTTATATGTATCAGATCGGGAAATTAAATGAAGGAAATTATGATTCCTGGAGCGTCCAGATGCGAAGCGTGTTGGTGCACGCTGAGATGTGGAAGGTGGTGGACGAAGCGCGGCCAGCGACCAATGCAACAGCCTGGGATGCGACAAATTACATTGAGTGTACGGCCATCACAGTTGTGTTATTTGAAGGGCTGCACGACTGTAGCAAGTGCTTAGCGAAGCTCAAAGATGTACATCAACCGATCGGGCCGGTGCGTAAAGTGTCGCTACATAAAAAACTCCTAAGTTTGCGAATGGCAGATGGTGAAACTATGAGCAGCTTCATCAACAATTTTTGCTCTACGATTGACAAGCTTGCAGAAAGAAGTGGACATTAAGCTAGGTGACGAACTGGTGGCGATAATTTTACTATCAAGTTTGCCTAAAAAATTTGAGAATTTCATCAGTCATGGAAATGCGCGACAGTTTGCCATCTTTAGAAGTATTGAAGATAAAATTGCTAGAAGAAGGGGAGCGCAGAAGTAATGAGGTAAAAACGTCAGTTTCCAGTGAGCAGCAAGCATTTCATGCAAAAAGTCAGCCTGCACATAAAAAGAAGGAGAAGAAAGACATAGAATGTTTCAAATGCGGGCAGCGCGGCCATTACAGTGCAAAAACAAAAGCAAAGATGAAACAACGAAAACGCAGCAGCAACAACGCTCGTTCACAAATTTTGCAGCGTCAGATGTGCACGATCTAACATCAACGAATTGGTGCCCAGACAGCGGGGCGACGACGCATATGTGTTGTGAGCGCAGCCTTTTTTCTAATTATGTTTTACAAGCAGAGGACATTGTGTTAGCAGATAATAACGTAATTCGCGCAGTAGGAAGAGGCGACGTCAAAATTTTAACTGATTTTTGCGAATTGAAATTGGAAAGTGTGCTATATGTTCCTGGAATGAAGGGGAATTTTATTTCAGTCAGTCAAGCGGTTGAACGTGGTTGTACAGTACATTTCAATAACGAATTTGCAGTTGTAAGCCAGCAAGGCGAAAAAATATTGAAAGCGCGGAAAAAGAATAAATTATTTGTTTGAGAATACCAGCAACGTTTGCTTTGGTGCGGCGCAGTGTAGTGCAGATTTGTGGCATAATAGATTTGGCCATTTAAATTATTCCAGCTTGATGAATCTGTCAAAAAATATGATGGTGCTCGGTATAGAAAATGTTAATTTTTCAGAAAAAATGCAGTGTAGGACATGCATGAAAAGTAAAATTCATGCACAACCGTTTCCAGCAGCGTCGGAAAATCGAGCTAAGCATCAGTTAGAGCTGGTACATACAGATGTATGTGGACCATTTAAGGAGCGATCGCTTGGTGGATCAGCCTATTTTTTGACATTTATTGACGATATGTCTCCCCGTATTTTCGGAGAATACATCAATAAGCGATTTGATGATTTTTTGAAACAGGGGTTAAATCGCCGCATCAGTGATCATACTACTCGTGACGTAAAATCATGTATTTAGGAATGCGAAATACATATGAAACACATGATTTTACGTCACGAGTTGTACGTTCACGGATGCGTCGATTCGACCCCAGCACGGTATAATACGTCAACCAGGGCGTCCAAAAAGAAGTTACAATATTTTAAACGCTTTGCAAGCAAATGAAATTCATTGCCACAGACTTTCAAGGAGGCAAGTAATAAAGGGTGTTTTTTTTAGAGGTACAGAACTTCGAATTGAAATAAAACACAAGAAAATCGTTTTAATGTCCATCAATATGGCTTTATTGGAAGGATAATTTTATGCCATTAATGTTTAAATATGATTTCGGGCATGTGGCCGCCGCGGCTGGCGGCAATAACGCCACGAATGTTGGCTTCCAAGTCCCCTAACGTTTCTGGTTTGTTGGCGTAGACGAGCGACTTCACATATCCCCAAAGAAAATAATCCAATGGTGTCAAATCACACGATCTTGGTGGCCAATTGACAGGTTCATTCCGCGAAATTATGCGCTCATCGAATGTTTTCTTCAATAAATCGATTGTGACGTGCGCTGTTGCGCCGTCTTGTTGGAACCACAACTCAACCACATTCATGCCATCCAATTCGGGAACAAAATAGTCGGTTATCATGGCTCTATACCGGTCTCCATTAACGGTAACTGACTCTCTAGCATTATTTCGGAAGAAGTATGGCCCAATGACTCCACCAGCCCATAGAGCACACCAAACAGTCAGTTTTTGTGGATGTAATGGCGTCTCAAGGGTCTCATGTGGATTCTCATCACTCCAAATGCGGCAATTTTGCTTGTTGACGAAGCCATTTAACCAAAAATGAGCCTCATCACTGAACAAAATTTTGCGATGAAAATCAGCATTGAGATCGATCTCATTTTCGGCCCATACACCAAAATCACGACGCATTGCATGATCTCGCGGCTTTAATTCTTGCACAAGCTGGATCTTGTAAGGTCTCAAGCCAAGATCTTTGCGCAAAATCTTCCATAAAGTTGATGGACAAAGCTCCAATTGCTGTGCACGGTGGCGAATCGATTCATTCGGGTCCTCTTCAACATTTTGCTCTACAGCGGCAATTGTTTCTTCGGTGCGCACTGTTCGACGTCTCTGCGGATGTGTATTATCACATAGAGTAAACGTAGTACGAAAACGATCCATGGTTAACCGAATTAATTGCTCTGATGGACGATTATGTCGACCATAAAATGGACGGAGCTTGCGGTAAACTTCGCGAACTGAACCATTATTTTCGAAATAAATTTGCACGATTCGCAAGCGTTGTTCTTTTGTCAACCTGTTCATGATGAAATGGCAAACCAAACTGAACATAAATGACATTAGAGTTGCCAGATTTGACCACAAAATGCCAGTTTTATCTCAATTCACAAAACAAACCTCTAAAAAAAAAACCCTTTAGTAAAAATTCTTCATTTTGACAGGCGGCTATGGACACTGAACATAAAGACACTGGTAGCAAATGGTACGTGGACATTAACAGATTTACCTAATACCATCAAGAGAGACAGCAGTGGTGCAGTTGAACGGTATAAGGCACATCTGGTGGCTAAGGGATGTTCCTAGAAATTCAGCGTTAAATACACGGATACGTTCTCTCCTGTGTGTCGGTAAAATTGTTGAGATAAAATTGCGAGTTGAATGACGTGGTCTACATGAAGCAGCCCGAGAGGTATACAGATAAGAAATTTCCAAAGAAGGTGTAAAGCTGAACAAAGCCATATATGGCTTAAAACAAGCAGGAAGGGAGTGGAACTCCAAGCTGAATGCTGCATTGTGCGATATTGGTTTTACTTCGTGCCAGAGCGGGCCATGCTTGTATAAGCAAGACATAAAAGGTAATCTTTGCTTGATTCTAATTTATGTAGATAATTTGCTTATAGCGTGCCAGAGAGAAGATGATTTGATGCGAATCAAATCAATGATTGCAACAAACTTCGAATGCGTTGATAAAGGTCCATTGCAATTGTTCTTGGGGATGCAGATTAAGCATGATGGCGATTTAGGCGATATTTCTATGAATCAAACACCGCCATAATATGCAGCAGTGCAGATTTGTAGCGACGCCATTAGATGAAGGTTTTCAAGTGGCATGCGATGGCGAAAATTGTTTGACAGTAGATAAAACAGCGTAACAGTCAGCAATCGGTGAATTGATGTGGTTAGCATTGACGTCAAGGCCAGATATCTACCATTCAGTTGTAAAGTTTGCACAACGAAATAACAATCCACATAGTGAACACGTCAATGGTGTGAAGCATGTAATGCGATATTTTGCGGGTACAATAGACATGAAAATACATTTTTGTATTGTATACATATTGTATTTTGCACTTGAAGGCTACGTGGACGCAGACTGGGATGGTGACGTGAGTAATCGCAAATCATATACAGGATATGTATTCTTCTTGGCAGGCAACCCGATTTCGTGAAAATCAGAGAAGCAGAATTGTGTGGATTTAAGCAGTACAGAGGCCGAGTATATGGCACTGTCTTCAGCGACGAAGGAGGCGCTGTATCTCAGGCGTCTCATTATTGAAATTGGCTGTGGAAAAGCAGAAACACCAACAGTTTTGAATAGCGACAATCTCAGCGCGCAACATCTGGCTAAGAATCCAGTTTATCACGCTAGGTCAAAACACATTGACATTAGGCATCATTCTGTCCGGGCAGTTATACAGAGTGGCGATATCGTATTGAAATATGTTCAGTAACTTGTAATGTATACAGAGTCACATTGAGGAAGGGTGTTGAAAAAATGTAGTTAATGACAATGCAACTCTGTATTTATTTTTTTTTTTTACTTTACAAAATGTCATTTATGTATAAGTAAATCAGTTCGTTTCTTTCATTCGCTTTATACACACGTCTTTGGTTTTGAATAAAGAGGAATTTTATTTAAAATTTAACCGACATATTCTTTCTTTAAAATTGTTTTCCAAAAATATTTTGAACAGTAATCTCAGTAAAATGCAAATGCATCAACTTTGGCACATGGCCGAAGAACGGTAAATTACTTTTCACTGCCAAATTTCACTAGCTAAATGGTTACAGAAGCATCAATATTGCATGCACACGTTTATAGTTTTCTAAATAAAGCCACTGTACGAAGGTGCTCCTTGTACGAATCTACCCTATCTTCCTCTACTGGCTGTTTTGTATCAAGACTTCTATACCATTGAACGCTCTTTCTTGTTTGCAACTCATCGCTTTTACTTTCGACTGATAATTCCACAGGAATAATTTCTGCTGCTGTTGGTATTTTGCTCCGCGTTTTTGCTGAAATTATACAGCCTAACTAACTGACTAATTTTGAAGAGTTTTATTCTTTCTTTTTATGTGCTTTTTTTAGTTATCACTTTTTAGCAGTTTTGGTTTTTATTTTGACTTAATTGATTTTGAATAGTTTTAGTTTTGTTATTTTGGGTTTAAGCATTAGTTAAAACAAGTAATTGAATAAATAATTTTATTAGTTCTAGTATGAACAACAAATACAAACCTTTCATAGACACTGTTTCTGCTTTTACAACGAAGTCCATTTCTGATATTTGTATTTTATTAATGCAACATTGATTGGTGATGTCCAGAACTCTTGTTTGCTTTTCACTAACGACAACAACATATTGTTTATCATTTAATGTATCTATACTTCCAGAAGTTCCACTGGAGCTGTTTCCTGCTGGAGAATTTGAACTTGTAGTGGCAGTTGGTGAAAATGTTGGACTAGTTCTACTGCTACTTCTTGTGGGAGTGCCTAAATAAAATGCAATCGAAATAAGATGTAAATACAATAAATGCGTCAAGTTAATTTTATTTATTTATTAATAATTCTGGATATCTGAATCCTAAAGTGATCACCATTTTTTTCAATCAGCTCCGTTTTTTAATATGTAGGGTAGAAGGCGGAGGTTTCGACACATGGAAGGCTTTGTCAGTGCCAAATATTGCGATTTCTATTCACACTAACTCCCGCGTGTAATACAAAAATTCTTACTCCTAATGAATGGTACGCAGTTGTCATAAAAATTTCTCTGCGCAATTCGGCTAGTGTGCGTAGCTTGTTGTTTTTTGTGTGATACTCGGTTAATATAATATAAAATTTTCGGTTTTTTTTTTGGCAGATTAAATATATTATTACTGTTAATACGTCATTTTAGTTTTGCAAAATAAATAAAAGATAACTGCGAAATTTTGGAAATTTGGAAACAAGTGGATAAGGGAGGATTCATCTAGTGTAGATGGGAGGATTCGACAACTGAAATTTATACATATGATTCAATTGGTACTAATGCCAATGTACAAATGGATAAAGAATCAGCCTGAATCATGTCTCGAACTCGTTCAAGGCTCTGACCTTCCTGATCCGAATGATTCGCTGGATATGGCCCCGATTAAAGACGACATCCCTGATTTTCGTTCTCCCATTGTGTCACCGGAAGCAATTCGTCTTTTACCATCTACATTCAAAAGGTTGAAGGTTTCAAAAAATCAAGGGAATCAAGAATTTATATGACTGTCGAAGCCGCCCCAAAAGTGGGAGGTTTCGTCATATATTTTAACTATGGTTTTTTGGTCACAGTTCCGAAAATAGCGAACATATCGAATTTTTGGTAATTTACACAAGCACACATATTCGTGCATGTGTATTCAAAATAACATGCACAATTGCATTTGGAAGATAAAAGGACTTTCTTGTTAGAGTGTCGAAACCTCCCCCTTCTAAAATATATAAAAAAAAAGAAAGACTGATGCAAACGTTACAAAGAACTGTATTTAATCTGGTGCCGATCATCCAGATTTTGTCTGAATTAAATATTCTATTGGGTGTATGCATTAATTTTCATCGTTTTTCAAAAGATGTCGCCATCAATACATGGTGACTTAAATGTTATCAGAAACGTCATATCTGAAGCTTAGGCATCTGTCAACAACTCTGCATCATTAGATTTGAAAATTTTCATCCGCATCATAAATTTTACTGTGCTCCAAAATGTCCGAGTTCGTGCCGAAAAAGCAACATTTGCGGGAAGTTTTACTTCACTACTATATTTCAAAGAAAACAGCTGCCGAAAGTCATCGCATTCTTGTAGAAGTTTATGGGGACTATGCTCCAGCTGAATCAAGCTGTCGTGAGTGGTTTCGACGGTTTAAAAGTGGTGATTTTGATGTCGAAGGCAAAGAACATCCTGGTCAGCCGAAAAAGTTTGAGGATGAAGAATTGGAGGCATTACTCAATCAAGATTCATGTCAAACGCAAAAAGAACTTGCAGAATCATTGGGAGTTGATCAAGCAACAATTTCCAGACGTTTGAAAGCCTTGTGATTTTTTTAAAAGATGGGAAATTGGGTGCCATACGAGTTGAAGCCAAAGGACGTCGAACGCCGATTTTTGATGTCCGAAAAGCTGCTTGAACGCCACAAAAGGAAGGGTTTTTTGCATCGTATTGTCACTGTCGATGAGATAAGTGATTAATTAAGTGTCGATTAAGATAATCCCAAGCGCAAAACAGCGTAAGTCAAGAAAGGTGAGGCCGGCCCAACACAGCCGAAGCCAAATATTCACGCTTCGAAGGTAATGCTCTGTATTTGGTGGGACCAGCTAGGTGTGATACATTATGAGCTGTTGCCAGGTGGCCAAACCATTAATGCTCAACTCTATTGTCAACAATTGATCCGATTAAAGCAGAAAATCCAGGCAGAACGGCCAACGTATGCGACCAGACACGAGTCAATCATTTTCCACCACGATAACGCTCGGCCACATATTGCTGCCCCAGTCAAAAATTACCTGGAAAACAACGGATGGAAAATTTTGCCTCACCCACCTTATAGCCCAGACCTTGCACCATCAGACTACCATTTGTTCCAATGGATGCAGAATGCCCTATCAGGAATACGCTTCACTTCAGTTCAAGATATCGAAAATTGGCTCGATTCGTTTTCGGCCGCCAAGCCGGCGCAGTTTTTCTGGGATGGAATCCATAAATTGCCAGAAAGATGGGAAAAAGTAGTGACTAGCGATGGGCAATACTTTGAATAAAATACATTGTACCATTTCCTTTAAATAAAGTCTCAAATAAAAAAAAAAAAAAAACGATGGAAATTAATGCATACACCCAATAGACTGGATAACGCAACTGTGCGGGGCAAAGGATCCATTTTTTATCAGGACTGTACTTTGAAGAAGAGGTACTAAGGACTACCCCAGAAAAAACTGACACTTTGTTTTTAATCAATAAAAAAAATCCTAATAATTTTTTTTTCTATAAGTATTTAGTATCTATAAATAATACAAATAATCCCAAAACTGTTAACAAATATTTATTTTAATTTTTAAGTAACACACAATATTTATTTAATCTAGAATATTTTTCTTTATCTTTATTAAGATTCGTTCAGTAAGTGGATTCGTACTTTTTGGAACCACTCTATGGTGGCTTTACAAGTACATGGTAGTGAGAGGTTACTCAGTGATGCCAACTTAGTGCTTTTCGCAATAAAGCTAGTGTTTTTTTGGAATTATTACCCGTACATTTTTTGGCCTAGTGCTTTTTAATTTTTAGTGCTTTTTTCTTCTTGAAGACTTTGTTTTGCTCGTTGAATAAAGTTCATAAAATGCTGATGTGATTTTTTTAACAAAATGTATCAATCTTTTGCCTATATGTAATTATCTTAAGCTACAATAGCTACCAGTTGAAAAGTTAAATAAATACGTAATACGTCCCAACGGGAAACGGTAACGCGTGGCATTCGATGGTGACGTGTCATAATCCCAACGAACACTGTGAAATTTTCAGAATCTAGCGGAACTTAATTGATTGCAGACGTGAAATTAGGAAGCCAAATTTTATTCTTCATACGGAGTTTAAGTTCTAAACTGAGCACAATCGAACAAAAAACACGCCCACCTCCCATACAAAATCTAGGTCTTTTTTTTCGAAAGTGACATAGTAAAATAAATTGAGGGGAAGCGTCTCTGAATTTGAACTCGATAATTATTTTTGACTAATTCAGAATCGCTGATTCCGAATCTTGCAACCGTTTTTCTTATCACATCTAAAATCCGAGTTATCCTTTATTTAAAGTCCAGAAAACGCTATTTTTAGACATATGGCGGTATTGAATAGCCCTGTTCTTCTGTTTTATTCTCACCTTTGGCCTGGCCACTGCACGCCATCTTGAATGAATTCACGTAGTTTTTGCACAAATATCGCAATAACTATTCCAAATATCTGTGCGAAAAAAGGTTTCATTATCTTGAAAAACGCTTTCAGTATCTTGAAAAACGCTTTCAGTACATCATTTTGAAACTTTTGCTTGTATGGGAGGTGCTCTCTTCTCCGAGTTAACATAGTTTTTGCTTAGAGCTTGCATTTACTGTTCTTAGTGTCTGAGTAAAATTTGGTTGGGTTATCTCAAAAAACCCTTTCTGTACAGCATTTTGAAATCTTTTCTTGTATGGGATGTGCCACGCCCTTTTGTCCGAGTTCGCCTAGTTAATTTTTTTCAGAACTTGCATTTACTGTTATGTGTGTTTGAGTGCAATTTGGTTGGAATATCACAAAAAACTCTTTCAGTATAACATTTTGAAACTTTTGTTTATATGGAAGATGCCACGCAATCTAGTCCGAATTCGGCTAGTTTTGAAAAATATTTCCACACACAACCGGACTAACACCAAATTTATGATGCGCAAAAAAATATTTTTAACAATTTTTTAGTACAGTCATTTGGTAGTTTTACCTGGAAAGATTTGCGGGATTTTTGCAAATGAGTTATTTTATAGACTTCGATGTCTTTCAGAATTTTAACTTTGCTACCTCGAATCGTGTTCGCTCGCACCGCCATATTGGAGAAATGGCGTCCAAAATCAGTTTTTTTACAAATATCTCTTTAACGGTTACATTTAGAGAAAAATATTGTGGCGCAATATTGTAGCTTATAAAATTTTCTATAAAAATGACCTTTGAATTGTTTCCATACGACTTATAACTCGGGAGATATCTTACTTCAAAATTTGAAAAAAATTAATAAATTGTGCATGCCGCTTATGAATACGCACAGTGATGTGTTGAGCTTAAAATTACGATAACTCATGATCGGTGAGTCACACGTTTAAAATAAAAATATTTCTTTATAGGAAATTACTTGCACTATAAGATCTTTTTTCAACAAACCTAAAATTTAGAAAAAAACCGTTTTTTCGAAATAGCTCCACAAAGGTTCGTTCTAGAAAAAAAAAAAATTTCTCGCATTTTGTAGAAAGTTTTGCGGGATTTCTGCAAACGAGTTATTTTATAGATTTCGATATGCTCTTTCAGAATTTCAACTTTGCTACCTCGAATCGTGTTCGCTCGCGCCGCCATATTGGAAAAATGGCGCCCAAAATCAGTTTTTTACAAATATCTCTTTAACGGTTACATTAAGAGAAAAATATTGTGGAGCAATATTTTAGCTTATGAAATTTTCTATTAAAATGACCCTTCAATTGTTTTCGTACGACTTATAACTCAGGAGATATCCTAATTCAAAATTTTAAAAAAATTAGTAAATTGTGCATGACGCTTATGAATGAATAGGCACAGTTATGTGTTGAGCTTAAAATTATGATAACTCATGAACGGTGAGTCACACGTTTAAAGTAAAAATATTTGCTTATAGGGAATTACTTGCACTACAAATCACATATGATTTCTTTTTCGGGTTACATACAGTTTAGGAGATATTTTTATAACAAACCTGAAATTTCGAAGAAACCGTTTTTTCAAAATCGCTCCAAAACGGTTCGTCCTAGAAAAAAAATTGTTCATGCGTTTTGTAGAACGTTCAATTCCCTATAAGAGTCTCTCCGAACTGTTTTTTCATCCGACTTACCGTTCATGAGTACTATGTACAGTTTTGAATGATTTTCAAGTCGCGATATCTCATGAAGGGTAAGTCAGACAAAAAAACACTTCGGAAAGACCCTTATAGGGAATTGAACGTTCTACAAAATGCATGAATAATTTTTTTTCTGGGACGAACCTTTTTGTAGCTATTTTGAAAAAACGGTTTTTTTTCTAAATTTTAGGTTTGTTTAAAAAATATCTCCCTAATTATAGGTCATCCGAAAAAAAAAACTCATATGTAGATTGTAGTGCAAGAAATTCCTTATAAACAAATATTTTTACTTTAAACGTGTGACTCACCGTTCATGAGTTATCGTAATTTTAATCTCAACACATCACTGTGCATATTCATATGCGGCTTGCACAATTTACTAATTTTTTTCAAATTTTGAATTAGGATATCTCCTGAGTTATAAGTCGTATGAAAACAATTGAAGGGTCATTTTTATAGAAAATTTCATAAGCTAAAATACTGCTCCACAATATTTTTCTCTAAATGTAACCGTTAAAGAGAAATTTGTAAAAAACTGATTTTGGGCGCCATTTTTCCAATATGGCGGCGCGAGCGAACACGATTCGAGGTAGCAAAGTTGAAATTCTGAAAGAGCACATCGAAATCTATAAAATAACTCGTTTGCAAAAATCCCGCAAAACTTTCCAGGTAACATCATTTTATTCTCCCAAATGATTGTACTAAACGTTCAATTTCCTTTAAGGGTCTCTCCGAACTGTTTTTTCGTCCCACTTACCGTTCATGAGATATCGCGTCTTGAAAATTATTCAAAATTGAACATTGCACTATGCTCCATACTATGTAATATTTTTCTCTTAATGTAACCGTTAACCGTACGAGTAAAGAGGGCCGCTGACATAGGCTCCGACCACCATCTTCTCGTCGCGGTCATTCGACTAAAACTTGCCGCTAATAAACGTCCCAGCGAACAATCTGTAGCAAAAAAATTCGACGTGCTTAAGCTTAAGAACGATGAGGTACGCAGATCTTTCGTAGAAGAACTTAAAACAGTTCCGTTCGATTGTGGTGGAAGTATTGAAACATCATGGAGGGCCGCTAAGGCTGCGTTCTTAAACTCCAGTGAAAAAATACTTGGGTTTCGACCCTCGAACAAGAAGCACTGGATGAGCGAGGAAACGTGGGGTCTTGTCGAAAAAAGAAGAAGCGCGAAAAAACTGAGAGACGACGCTAAAACTAGAGCGCAAAAGAACGTCGCCGAAAAGGTCTTTAACTCTCTCAATAAAGAAGTCAGGCGATCGTGCAGACAAGACAAAAGAAGAATGTATAACGACCTCGCGAGCGAAGCCGAAAGCGCTGCAAATGCTCAAAATC
This sequence comes from Calliopum simillimum, assembly GCA_951812925.1. Classification (NCBI taxonomy): domain Eukaryota; kingdom Metazoa; phylum Arthropoda; class Insecta; order Diptera; family Lauxaniidae; genus Calliopum; species Calliopum simillimum. The sequence continues at coordinate 79,535,993 of OX638372.1, read as the reverse complement.
TCAGGCAGCTTTACGATATCACCCGCAGATTATCAGGCAGAAAACTCCAACAGAGCCGCCCTATCAAAGACAAAAACGGAAATCTCTTAACATCTGCAGACGACCAACTAAACAGATGGAAAGAGTATTTTTGCGATATACTAAATCCCATGTCTACCACATCCCTGCAACCAGAATCACCAACTACAACTGCCGCAATGACTCGCAGTAGTAGTCGAATACAAACACCGCCGCCTACAATTGATGAAATTGTGAAAGCTATCCAAAGCATGAAAAACAACAAGGCCGCCGGTATAGATCAAATAACAGCTGAACTGCTAAAGGCATGCCCCGTAACATCAGCTAAAATTCTCCATCCTCTGCTCAACAAAATCTGGAGTGAAGAGCGTTTGCCAGAAGATTGGCTACATGGCATGTTAGTCAAATTACCGAAAAAAGGTGACCTAAGCGAGTGCCGAAACTATAGAGGCATCACCTTGCTCTCAGTTCCATCAAAAGTACTGACGAAAGTGCTTCTGAGCAGGGTAAGCGAAAAACTTGATTCAGCCATTCGAAAGCAGCAAGCAGGATTCCGGCGAAACAGATCATGCGTGGATCAAATCAACACGCTCAGAATAATTGTCGAACAATCATGCGAGTGGCGTGCTGCACTTCAACTTGTCTTCGTTGACTATAGCACTGCCTTTGACAGCGTCTCCCGAGAAAACATCTGGGCGTCACTGCAACGAAGAGGTATTGCCGCAAAGGCCATAAACTTAGTACGTGCACAATATGAAGGCTTTAAATGCAGTGTGTTACACAACGGGTTGTTGTCACCGACATTCACCACTAATTCAGGCGTACGGCAGGGGTGTTTACTATCACCATCACTCTTCCTTATCGTTCTTGATGATATCCTAGATAAAGCTCTTAATAAGGCCAAAAGGGGTATTCAATGGAACTTTACCGAACATCTGGAAGATCTCGACTACGCTGACGACATCTGCCTCTTATCGTCCAAACATTCAGATATGCAAAGCAAAATTGAAGACCTTGTCTTGGAATCACAAAAGGCCGGCCTAAAAATCAACGTATCCAAGACTAAAAGCATGAAGCTAAACGCAAGCAATGACATGACGTTTAAAGCTGGCAGTGATGACATCGGAAACGTCGATAGCTTCACGTATCTAGGCAGCATTATCTCCATGGATGGTGGAGCAAAAGAGGATATCAACTCAAGAATAGCAAAAGCAAAAGGCGCGTTTGCTCAACTGAACAAAATATGGTCTTCATCCGTTATATCCACCAAAACGAGAGTGCGCATTTTTGATTCGAATGCGAAATCGGTTTTGTTATATGGGTGCGAAACATGGCTTGTTACTGAACAACTAACAAACAAGCTGCAAGTATTCGTCAACAAATGCTTAAGGCGTATATTAAAGGTTTGGTGGCCTCGCACTATATCAAATGCCGAGCTACATCAAAAATGCAAACAGAAGGCTATAGCAAACGAGATCAAGCTGCGCAAATGGGGATGGATTGGTCACACTCTCCGGAAACCACACAGCGAAGTTTGTCGCCAGGCCCTTGAGTGGAATCCACAAGGCAGTAGAGGACGTGGTAGACCCAAAACCAACTGGAAAAGGTCGTTGGAAAAGGAAATCCAAGAATCGGGAAAATCGTGGCAAGAGATCAAAGTCATCGCAAGGGATCGTGACAAATGGAGAGATTTCATATTGGCCCTATGCTCCTCCTAGGAGTTAAAGGAGAATACATACATACAATGTAACCGTTAAAGAGATATTTGTAAAAAACTGATTTTGGACGCCATTTTTCAAATATGGCGGCGCGAGCCAACACGATTCGAGGTAGCAAAGTTGAAATTCTGAAAGAGCACATCGAAATCTATAAAATAACTCATTTGCAAAAATCCCACAAAACATTCCAGGTACCATCATTTTATTCTCCCAAATGATAGTACTATTTTAAGTTTGCTGAAAAATTAGCTTTTGTTTTGTTCGAAGCATGTTTAAGAATTGTCTGTTTTTTCATATAGCTCAGGCAAATTAGGTAAAATACTGTAATTTTGTTGAACAAACACCAATTTGGTAAAATTGTGTAACTTTGTTGGCAAGCACCGATTTTGCTGCGACATGGCTCATTTTGTTAGTAACTGAAACCAAGAATTCAGATTCATGCAGTTTTTGAAAAACGGTTTTTGAAAAGAAACTAGTAAGGGTGTTACCTATGGCCTGGCCAAAAAATGATATACCCTACACTGCAGCAATTTGAAATGGTGCCACGCCTTCTTGACTGAATTGACTTAGTTTTTGCTTAGATTTTGAACTAACTATTCCAAATATCTGCACAAAATTTGGTTTCATTCTCTTAAAAAATGCTTTCAGTACAGCATTTTGAAACTTTTCCTTGTATGAGAGGTGCCACGTCTCGCCTAGTTTTTGCTCAGAGATTGTATTTAATATCCCTAGTAGTTATATGTATTTTGATTGCGTTATCGCAAATAATGCTCTTAATATTGCGTTTTGAACATATTCTTTGTATGGGCATTAGGCGTGTCCGTTGACCGATTTTGCTAATTTTCAATCAATCGAGCTAACTTTGACGACGGAGGCAGAGTACCAAATTTCGTTGAATTATTTTGCTCAGTTTTCCCAAAAAGTGTATTTCAACACACAGCCAGCCAGCCAGCCAGACAGACGGACATGGCTACATTGACTCAGAAGGTGACGCTGGTCATGAATATATACACTTCTCAATACCTGCCACGCCTCCTTCTCTGCGTTACAAACGGACACGGCGTGCCTTAACCCGTTTTAAATCGAACGTCGTAGCACAGCAAATTTTTTTCCAGATTCTGTTTACTTATCGTTCAAATGATGTATAAAAAAATTTTCACCCGTGACTCCTGGGGCATTTCCCATACAAAAAAAATAAAATTTTTTTTAACTGCATTAAAGAAAAATCAAAATAATCACATTCGATGTGTTTTACGATGCTAAACGCGAATCCGACCTCAGAATTGCTCTACCGTGGTATAGTTTTTGAGATATTCTAACCTAATAACCAAAAAAAGTCGTTTTTTGCAATTTTTTGAAGCTATATAACTATGTAACATATCATTTATTCGTAGACCGAAATATTGGCTAAACGGGTTTTTTGCACTTTTGTGTCTTTTTAGGTTAGAATATCTTTGAGGAAAAAAAAGATATCAACATAATTTAAATTTGGTTTTAAAGGCAAAAGTTAGAACTTTCAAATTGCTTACCAGATTTAACGAAATTTAACTTTCTTTCACATTTTAAACATGTTCAACGAACCGACTATTTCAAAATTCAGCCGTATGCCATACACGTAACAAAAAACTTAACAATTTTTTTTTTTTTTCTTCTTGAATGAAGTTTTAATATTTAGTTTATGTTGCGTTGCAATAAACATTTGTTTTTGATACTTTAATATCTAATTTACATGAATTTTATCACTGAAAATCTACAGTAGGTCAAAACCAAAGTCGTACACCAAACAAACTATTTTTCAATGCCCCAAAACTAAGTACGCAAAAATAATTTAAGAAATTTGAAGTACATTTCTGAGTAGCCTATTTAGTCCTTCAATTTTAACAAAAAACCAAACGTGCAATTTTCCGTTATATTTGAAAATACATAAAAAGTTACAAAAATCAAGCATATTCAGTACCAAAGCCAAAGTCGTACACCTTAACAAAATTATAATTTTTACAAGAGTTCAGTAATTAGTGTACACTATTTTGTTTTTATTTGTCATGTTCAGTCCTGTTGGCATCCTTTGAATTAGTTTTTCACAATAGCTCGGATAAATTTTTTTTCATTTTCCATGAATACTCTCTTCAGTATAGTAAAATCGCTTTGATTAAATATTTATTTATTTTAAAAAGGCTAAAACGCGATTGAATTTTTTAATAAACAGACGCCCTGAAGAAGAGGACAAATAATCCTCGAAACGTCGGCGCGAAACAGTAAAATTTAAATTATTGTTTTTACATATCACTACATTGACCAAGTTTTTCCTTAAATTGCAGTAAGTTTAGTCTTAAAATGTTCAAATACATCTTATGATCTTTACTACTATCAACAAAATGAAGTATTCCAGGCCCAGCTCCAGAAAAAGAGCCCCAAACCATTAGTGAACCACCTTCATGTTTTACATTTGGTCTAACGTTTTTCTTTAATAAAGAAGAAGCATCAAGAGGCTCGGTTGCTGTTTGATAAAACTCACTGCCATAAAGATTTTTTCTTTTGGAAAAATGTCCTCTTCTTGAATGAAAGTAAGATTAATAATTTTGAATCAGACGGCAGACCATACAGATGGAGAAAACCAACTGAAGCACCTTGTTCGAAAAACCTTAAGCCATTGTAAAACATGACGGTGGTTCACTAATGGTTTGGGGCAATTTTCAGCAGCTGGGCCTGGAATATTCCATTTTGTTGATAGTAGTAAGGATCATAAGATGTATTTGAACATTTAGAGACTAAATTTATTGCAATATAAGGATAAACTTGGTCATTATAATTTTGTTTAGGTGTTTGATTTCTGTAACTTTTTATTTATTTTCAAAAATAACGGAAAATTTCAAGTTTGGTTTTTTGTTAAAATTGAAGGATTAAATAGGCTATTTAAAAATGTACTTCAAATTTCTTATATTATTTTTGCGTACTTAGTTTTGGGGCATTGAAAAATTGTTTGTTTGGTGTACGACTTTGGCTTTGACCTACTGTGTGTTTTTTTTTTTTAATTTTTACTCGGGGTGTCAAACGGCTGAATTTAGAAGTAGTCGGTTCGTTGAACATGTTTAAAATGTGAAAGAAATTATAATTTCGTTAAATCTGTTAAGCAACTTGAAAGTTCTAATTTTTGAATTTAAAACCTAATTTAAATTATGTTGAGATCTTTTTTTTCCTCAAAGATATTCTAACCAAAAAGACACAAAAGTGCAAAAAACCCGTTTAGCCAATATTTCGGTCTACGATATCTCTTAGAAGCATGAAGATATAAAAATAATTTAAATAAGGTTTTAAAGGAAAGGAACAGAGCTTTCAAAGTCACATTTAACGAATAAATGATATGTTACATAGTTATATAGCTTCAAAAAATGGCAAAAAACGACTTTTTTTGGTTTTTAGGTTAGAATATCACAAAAACTATACACGGTAGAGCAATTCTGAGGTCGGGTTCGCGTTAAGTATCGCAGAACACATCGAATGTGATTATTTTGATTTTTGTTTAATGTAGTTAAAAAAATTTTTTTATTTTTTTTGTATGGGAAAATGCGCCAATTGGAAAAGGGATTATCTCAAAATTTAGTCGAGGAGTCACGGGTGAACATTTTTTTATACATCATTTGAACGATAAGTAAACAGAATCTGGAAAAAAATTTGATGTGCTGCGACGTTCAATTTAAAACGGGTTAAGGCACGCCGTGCGGTAGGACAAAGTGAATATACCCTGGTTGTAGGCTATAAAAAGTAAATAGAAACAATTCAATACAAAAATAGTAATTTTTGATGTAATGAGTCCAAATTGCAATAACTTGTATGATTACCGAGATCTCCTACCCTAGGTTAGGTTAGGTTAGATCTGGGAGATGATCATGTTGTCATCATTAACTTAGGCCTCGAGAAAGGGCCCATTGTATACCCGATACTAAGAGCTTTATCAGAGAAAGTCTAAGAGAAGCACTCCTACCCTAAATATTGAAAAATGTCCAAAACCACGGTTTTTGAGATTGTATCAGGCCGACCAAACGTCCCGGATTTTGCGGGACAGTCCCGCATTTGCTGCTTTTGTCCCGCATTTGCTCATATTAGATATTTTTAAAACATATTTATTCCCAATCTCCGCATGCACATTATCAGTTTATACCTTACACCAAGGGTAAATTCAATTTGAGCTTCCATTTGTAATGCAGAGAAGGGGGCGTCGATATAGCATGTTCGTCTATCTGTTCAAATCATTTTATAATTTTTGGAAGCATGATAATTCGAAGAAATTTTGTACACTGCCTTGTCGTAAAAGTTAGCTCGGAGATTGAATATGACCGAAATCGGTCAGCACGCCTACCTCCTTTATAAAAATAAAATATTTAAAACAGGGGTTGAAATAAGAAAAAGTTATTACTGCAAAAATTTTTTTTTTGTTTTTATTTGCAATTTTTAGCAACATTTTTTTAGTGTCTTATTCGAGTGATTAATATTAAATATTTATATTAAATAACAGATATCATGGCAATGATTCAATTTAAAATTGAAAATTTATAGCGAAATTTTCTTCGAATGCATTTATAAAAATATGTTTAAAGTAGAGTTGCCGAGTACTTATTGTGGTTGCTACATTTTAGCCCAAATTGGTGAGGTTAGACAACTAAAACAACGGTTATAAGCGAAATAAAATGATTATTTAGTTTCAACAATTATCGCAAAACAAAGATATATGAATTTGGGTGAAAATTATTATTACAATTTTTTACAATATTCTGAAGTTATTACTGCAAATTTAAAGTTATTACTGCAGAAATAGGGTATTACTACAGCTTATTTCAATGCCTGATTTGAAACTCAATTTAATGAAGATTACGAAAACGCAACTACAATACACAGAAATACTAGAAATACTCGGAGAACTCTTAGAGCTTAGTCTCGGTTTATACGGAAGGGCGTGACATTAAAAGCTCAGACACTAAAAATAGTAAATTCAGGCTCTGATCTTAAACTTTGTTGATTCGGACGAGAAGACGTGGTAAGTCCAATACTCTCAAAGTTTTGCAAATGCTGTAAAGCAAGCGTTCTATTTAATTTTTGGCCAGGGCCAAAATGTTTTGTTTTTTGTTCTGTTTAAGTTCTTAAAATATTTTTATTTTAATTGCAAGTATTTGCTTTTACTCAAATGGAGCATTCACCAGAAAAAGAATTTGTATTGTTTTTTGGTAGGGAACATTGGGGAGTTGTAAGACAAAGGGAGTTGTGAGACAGCGCCATTATCGTCATATTTCTGAACTTTGATTTTCGGTTATAAGTGTCAATATTGTTTCGCAATGCGACCTCACTTTTTTACTAGAATTCTTTAATTAAACACGCGTTTTGTGCGTCTCTCCATGTAATGTGTTTCACAACTCCTCAAAATTTTCGTAAATTAAATTTTGACAAAAATGATTATTTTCGATTGAAAGAATGAATTCATAGCTACTACTATATAAGTGTCGAACTTGAGTTTAAAGCTTTCATTATGCAGAATATTGTATAATATGTCTCACAAACTCTCCAAAATTTTCGAACTTTTGACAAATGAATGTTTGTTTTGTGTAATTTAAAGTTTGACAAAAATGGTTATTTTCGATTAAAAGAATGAATTCATAGCTACTACTATATTAGTGTCGAACTTGAGTTTAAAGCTTTCGTTATGCAGAATATTGTGTAATGTGTCTTACAAACTCCCCAAAATTTTGGAACTTTTGACAAATAAATGTTTGTTTTGTGTAACTTAAATTTTAACAAAAATAATTATTTTCGATGAAAGGAAAGAAATAATCAGGCATGTCGCAGAATCCGACTCGGTTTTGCTTTTTCTCGGAGTTGGAAATCGATATCGATTTGAAATGGTGTCGTGAAATCCGATTGGATTTCAATTTTTCGAACAGAAGTAAAACCGATATTCGAATCAGCTGTTTGTGAAATAAACTGTCAAAAAAAACTGAATAAAAATTTAAAAAAATTTAGATTGAACATCTCAAATAAAATTTAAAGCAATTGGTGTCGCTTTGTTTAGTTTTATCATAAAATGTAAGACATTTTTGTTTTTTATTCACTAAAATATAAAAAAAGAAAGAAGCTTTGGGTTGCAGCATTTTTATTGGTTCAAAAAAAAAAGCACACAAAAAAATGAAATGGTGCATCAAAAAGCACTGCCCAAAGGTTTGTTTTGTATAACAAAAGGAGTCTACTTATCATGCAAAAAAAAGAAATCTGGCTTAGTCGGACAGTTGAGGAACAAAGTGAAGCAACTCTTCAAGCAGTATTCCGACACTTCAGTACGAGATATTGCTGTAAAAGCATATTCCATTCAAAAAGTACCAGATCGTTCCGAAGAAAAGCAGCTGGTGACTCAAAAGCAAGCCTTCCTGACTAAATTAGACTGTTTCATAATGAACGATGAAACACACGTCAAGGCAGATTTTAAGAAGCTACCGAGACAGCTACTTGTATGAAGAAGGGGTAGGAACAAAGCAAATTTATAGAAAAGAAAATCACAAAATTTCTAAATCAGAATATGGTTTTGTAGACCATATGCACTTGCTGACTGAGAAGTAGTAGTGCATGGCAAAGCCCTTGGCAATATCTGGATAATTTTCCATAACACTTAATAAAATTTTACTTTGTTCCGTTGTCTTCAAATATTTAATTCTTAAATAAATAGATTTTCTTCTTTTAAATGCTAATTAAAATAACCGTCATAATAAACTTTAGAAAAACGATAGCAATGAGCTCGTCGTTTTATTTCCGAGAAGTAAATCGATAAAATCGGTTTCTGCGACACCCAAAACCGATAACAAATCCGATTCGAACATGAAATCGACAAAATCGGAATGCTCGACACCTTGTGAAATTTTTTGTCGGATTCAAATCCGATTCCGATACAGGTTGGATTCTACGACATGCCTGAATAGCTACCATTAGTGTCGAACTAGAGTTTAAAGCTTTCAGATATGCAGAATATTGTGATTTTGGAGTAGTTCAAGTTCAAAAACGAAACCCGCCTCACAACGCCCAATCTCCCTTCTTTATTTATAATGTCCCGCATTGATATTTCAAAAAGCCAGTCGCCTTCTATTTCGTCGTTTGTTAGGTAATTATTCAAGAATATCGCGCATTGCCATTTTTAAAATTTGGTTACTTTGGATTGTATAGAAGACGCACGAAATTGTTTTCTCTTTTCTATTAAATGCATCATTTAGTATCACTCTTGCATAATTTTTCTTTAAAAAGTTATGATTATTTGAAAATGACAAGTTGGAGACCAAAATTCCATACGATTTTAAACTTCCATCGTCATAAGAAAGAAAAGAAAAACTAGTAAGGGGTAACCTTTGGCCTGGCCAAACATGAAATTTTGTCAAAATCATAGATTTTGTGAACAAATTCAAATTTTTGGTTTAAGGAAGGCTTAGATAAAATTTTTTTAAATTGTTCAAAAACTTTCAGGGTTGCGATTTGAATAAAATTCCAGAAAAAACAATCAGGTGACAACCCTCAAAGAGTTTGAATTGTTTTTAAAAAGTTTATCTGAGCGTTCATTGAACCAAAAATTTGGATTTATTTACAACTAGTAAGGGTGTTACCTTTGGCCTAGCCAAACATTAAATACCCTACACAGCAGTATTTTGAAAATTTTGCTTATATGGGAAGTGCCACGCCCTCTTGTCCGAATTCACCCAGTTTTTTCTCAGAGTTTGAATTTATAGTTCTAAGCATTTGAGTGAAATTTGGTTGGATTATCTCAAAAAATGTCGGGTTCGCGTTAAGTATCGCAGAACACATCGAATGTGATTATTTTGATTTTTGTTTAATGTAGTTAAAAAAATTTTTATTATTTTTTTTGTATGGGAAAATGCGCCAATTGGAAAAGGGATTATCTCAAAATTTAGTCGAGGAGTCACGGGTGAACATTTTTTTATACATCATTTGAACGATAAGTAAACAGAATCTGGAAAAAAATTTGATGTGCTGCGACGTTCAATTTAAAACGGGTTAAGGCTCGCCTTGCGGTAGGACAAAGTGAATATACCCTGGTTGTAGGCTATAAAAAGTAAATAGAAACAATTCAATACAAAAATAGTAATTTTTGATGTAATGAGTCCAAATTGCAATAACTTGTATGATTACCGAGATCTCCTACCCTAGGTTAGGTTAGGTTAGATCTGGGAGATGATCATGTTGTCATCATTAACTTAGGCCTCGAGAAAGGGCCCATTGTATACCCGATACTAAGAGCTTTATCAGAGAAAGTCTAAGAGAAGCACTCCTACCCTAAATATTGAAAAATGTCCAAAACCACGGTTTTTGAGATTGTATCAGGCCGACCAAACGTCCCGGATTTTGCGGGACAGTCCCGCATTTGCTGCTTTTGTCCCGCATTTGCTCATATTAGATATTTTTAAAACATATTTATTCCCAATCTCCGCATGCACATTATCAGTTTATACCTTACACCAAGGGTAAATTCAATTTGAGCTTCCATTTGTAATGCAGAGAAGGGGGCGTCGATATAGCATGTTCGTCTATCTGTTCAAATCATTTTATAATTTTTGGAAGCATGATAATTCGAAGAAATTTTGTACACTGCCTTGTCGTAAAAGTTAGCTCGGAGATTGAATATGACCGAAATCGGTCAGCACGCCTACCTCCTTTATAAAAATAAAATATTTAAAACAGGGGTTGAAATAAGAAAAAGTTATTACTGCAAAAATTTTTTTTTTGTTTTTATTTGCAATTTTTAGCAACATTTTTTTAGTGTCTTATTCGAGTGATTAATATTAAATATTTATATTAAATAACAGATATCATGGCAATGATTCAATTTAAAATTGAAAATTTATAGCGAAATTTTCTTCGAATGCATTTATAAAAATATGTTTAAAGTAGAGTTGCCGAGTACTTATTGTGGTTGCTACATTTTAGCCCAAATTGGTGAGGTTAGACAACTAAAACAACGGTTATAAGCGAAATAAAATGATTATTTAGTTTCAACAATTATCGCAAAACAAAGATATATGAATTTGGGTGAAAATTATTATTACAATTTTTTACAATATTCTGAAGTTATTACTGCAAATTTAAAGTTATTACTGCAGAAATAGGGTATTACTACAGCTTATTTCAATGCCTGATTTGAAACTCAATTTAATGAAGATTACGAAAACGCAACTACAATACACAGAAATACTAGAAATACTCGGAGAACTCTTAGAGCTTAGTCTCGGTTTATACGGAAGGGCGTGACATTAAAAGCTCAGACACTAAAAATAGTAAATTCAGGCTCTGATCTTAAACTTTGTTGATTCGGACGAGAAGACGTGGTAAGTCCAATACTCTCAAAGTTTTGCAAATGCTGTAAAGCAAGCGTTCTATTTAATTTTTGGCCAGGGCCAAAATGTTTTGTTTTTTGTTCTGTTTAAGTTCTTAAAATATTTTTATTTTAATTGCAAGTATTTGCTTTTACTCAAATGGAGCATTCACCAGAAAAAGAATTTGTATTGTTTTTTGGTAGGGAACATTGGGGAGTTGTAAGACAAAGGGAGTTGTGAGACAGCGCCATTATCGTCATATTTCTGAACTTTGATTTTCGGTTATAAGTGTCAATATTGTTTCGCAATGCGACCTCACTTTTTTACTAGAATTCTTTAATTAAACACGCGTTTTGTGCGTCTCTCCATGTTATGTGTTTCACAACTCCTCAAAATTTTCGTAAATTAAATTTTGACAAAAATGATTATTTTCGATTGAAAGAATGAATTCATAGCTACTACTATATAAGTGTCGAACTTGAGTTTAAAGCTTTCATTATGCAGAATATTGTATAATATGTCTCACAAACTCTCCAAAATTTTCGAACTTTTGACAAATGATTGTTTGTTTTGTGTAATTTAAAGTTTGACAAAAATGGTTATTTTCGATTAAAAGAATGAATTCATAGCTACTACTATATTAGTGTCGAACTTGAGTTTAAAGCTTTCGTTATGCAGAATATTGTGTAATGTGTCTTACAAACTCCCCAAAATTTTGGAACTTTTGACAAATAAATGTTTGTTTTGTGTAACTTAAATTTTAACAAAAATAATTATTTTCGATGAAAGGAAAGAAATAATCAGGCATGTCGCAGAATCCGACTCGGTTTTGCTTTTTCTCGGAGTTGGAAATCGATATCGATTTGAAATGGTGTCGTGAAATCCGATTGGATTTCAATTTTTCGAACAGAAGTAAAACCGATATTCGAATCAGCTGTTTGTGAAATAAACTGTCAAAAAAAACTGAATAAAAATTTAAAAAAATTTAGATTGAACGTCTCAAATAAAATTTAAAGCAATTGGTGTCGCTTTGTTTAGTTTTATCATAAAATGTAAGACATTTTTGTTTTTTATTCACTAAAATATAAAAAAAGAAAGAAGCTTTGGGTTGCAGCATTTTTATTGGTTCAAAAAAAAAAGCACACAAAAAAATGAAATGGTGCATCAAAAAGCACTGCCCAAAGGTTTGTTTTGTATAACAAAAGGAGTCTACTTATCATGCAAAAAAAAGAAATCTGGCTTAGTCGGACAGTTGAGGAACAAAGTGAAGCAACTCTTCAAGCAGTATTCCGACACTTCAGTACGAGATATTGCTGTAAAAGCATATTCCATTCAAAAAGTACCAGATCGTTCCGAAGAAAAGCAGCTGGTGACTCAAAAGCAAGCCTTCCTGACTAAATTAGACTGTTTCATAATGAACGATGAAACACACGTCAAGGCAGATTTTAAGAAGCTACCGAGACAGCTACTTGTATGAAGAAGGGGTAGGAACAAAGCAAATTTATAGAAAAGAAAATCACAAAATTTCTAAATCAGAATATGGTTTTGTAGACCATATGCACTTGCTGACTGAGAAGTAGTAGTGCATGGCAAAGCCCTTGGCAATATCTGGATAATTTTCCATAACACTTAATAAAATTTTACTTTGTTCCGTTGTCTTCAAATATTTAATTCTTAAATAAATAGATTTTCTTCTTTTAAATGCTAATTAAAATAACCGTCATAATAAACTTTAGAAAAACGATAGCAATGAGCTCGTCGTTTTATTTCCGAGAAGTAAATCGATAAAATCGGTTTCTGCGACACCCAAAACCGATAACAAATCCGATTCGAACATGAAATCGACAAAATCGGAATGCTCGACACCTTGTGAAATTTTTTGTCGGATTCAAATCCGATTCCGATACAGGTTGGATTCTACGACATGCCTGAATAGCTACCATTAGTGTCGAACTAGAGTTTAAAGCTTTCAGATATGCAGAATATTGTGATTTTGGAGTAGTTCAAGTTCAAAAACGAAACCCGCCTCACAACGCCCAATCTCCCTTCTTTATTTATAATGTCCCGCATTGATATTTCAAAAAGCCAGTCGCCTTCTATTTCGTCGTTTGTTAGGTAATTATTCAAGAATATCGCGCATTGCCATTTTTAAAATTTGGTTACTTTGGATTGTATAGAAGACGCACGAAATTGTTTTCTCTTTTCTATTAAATGCATCATTTAGTATCACTCTTGCATAATTTTTCTTTAAAAAGTTATGATTATTTGAAAATGACAAGTTGGAGACCAAAATTCCATACGATTTTAAACTTCCATCGTCATAAGAAAGAAAAGAAAAACTAGTAAGGGGTAACCTTTGGCCTGGCCAAACATGAAATTTTGTCAAAATCATAGATTTTGTGAACAAATTCAAATTTTTGGTTTAAGGAAGGCTTAGATAAAATTTTTTTAAATTGTTCAAAAACTTTCAGGGTTGCGATTTGAATAAAATTCCAGAAAAAACAATCAGGTGACAACCCTCAAAGAGTTTGAATTGTTTTTAAAAAGTTTATCTGAGCGTTCATTGAACCAAAAATTTGGATTTATTTACAACTAGTAAGGGTGTTACCTTTGGCCTAGCCAAACATTAAATACCCTACACAGCAGTATTTTGAAAATTTTGCTTATATGGGAAGTGCCACGCCCTCTTGTCCGAATTCACCCAGTTTTTTCTCAGAGTTTGAATTTATAGTTCTAAGCATTTGAGTGAAATTTGGTTGGATTATCTCAAAAAATGTCGGGTTCGCGTTAAGTATCGCAGAACACATCGAATGTGATTATTTTGATTTTTGTTTAATGTAGTTAAAAAAATTTTTTTATTTTTTTTGTATGGGAAAATGCGCCAATTGGAAAAGGGATTATCTCAAAATTTAGTCGAGGAGTCACGGGTGAACATTTTTTTATACATCATTTGAACGATAAGTAAACAGAATCTGGAAAAAAATTTGATGTGCTGCGACGTTCAATTTAAAACGGGTTAAGGCTCGCCTTGCGGTAGGACAAAGTGAATATACCCTGGTTGTAGGCTATAAAAAGTAAATAGAAACAATTCAATACAAAAATAGTAATTTTTGATGTAATGAGTCCAAATTGCAATAACTTGTATGATTACCGAGATCTCCTACCCTAGGTTAGGTTAGGTTAGATCTGGGAGATGATCATGTTGTCATCATTAACTTAGGCCTCGAGAAAGGGCCCATTGTATACCCGATACTAAGAGCTTTATCAGAGAAAGTCTAAGAGAAGCACTCCTACCCTAAATATTGAAAAATGTCCAAAACCACGGTTTTTGAGATTGTATCAGGCCGACCAAACGTCCCGGATTTTGCGGGACAGTCCCGCATTTGCTGCTTTTGTCCCGCAGGTTTTTTTCGTCCCGGAATCACGTAATTATGTTCCGCATTTCCCGCATTTGCTCATATTAGATATTTTTAAAACATATTTATTCCCAATCTCCGCATGCACATTATCAGTTTATACCTTACACCAAGGGTAAATTCAATTTGAGCAGAGAAGGGGGCGTCGATATATCATGTTCGTCTATCTGTTCAAATCATTTCATAATTTTTGGAAGCATGATAATTCGAAGAAATTTTGTACACTGCCTTGTCGTAAAAGTTAGCTCGGAGATTGAATATGACCGAAATCGGTCGGCACGCCTACCTCCTTTATAAAAATAAAATATTTGAAACAGGGGTTGAAATAAGAAAAAGTTATTACTGCAAAAATTTTTTTTTTGTTTTTATTTGCAATTTTTAGCAACATTTTTTTAGTGTCTTATTCGAGTGATTAATATTAAATATTTATATTAAATAACAGATATCATGGCAATGATTCAATTTAAAATTGAAAATTTATAGCGAAATTTTCTTCGAATGCATTTATAAAAATATGTTTAAAGTAGAGTTGCCGAGTACTTATTGTGGTTGCTACATTTTAGCCCAAATTGGTGAGGTTAGACAACTAAAACAACGGTTATAAGCGAAATAAAATGATTATTTAGTTTCAACAATTATCGCAAAACAAAGAAATATGAATTTGGGTAAAAATTATTATTACAATTTTTTACAATATTCTGAAGTTATTACTGCAAATTTAAAGTTATTACTGCAGAAATAGGGTATTACTACAGCTTATTTCAATGCCTGATTTGAAACTCAATTTAATGAAGATTACGAAAACGCAACTACAATACACAGAAATACTAGAAATACTCGGAGAACTCTTAGAGCTTAGTCTCGGTTTATACGGAAGGGCGTGACATTAAAAGCTCAGACACTAAAAATAGTAAATTCAGGCTCTGATCTTAAACTTTGTTGATTCGGACGAGAAGACGTGGTAAGTCCAATACTCTCAAAGTTTTGCAAATGCTGTAAAGCAAGCGTTCTATTTAATTTTTGGCCAGGGCCAAAATGTTTTGTTTTTTGTTCTGTTTAAGTTCTTAAAATATTTTTATTTTAATTGCAAGTATTTGCTTTTACTCAAATTTAATGGAGCATTCACCAGAAAAAGAATTTGTATTGTTTTTTGGTAGGGAACATTGGGGAGTTGTAAGACAAAGGGAGTTGTGAGACAGCGCCATTATCGTCATATTTCTGAACTTTGATTTTCGGTTATAAGTGTCAATATTGTTTCGCAATGCGACCTCACTTTTTTACTAGAATTCTTTAATTAAACACGCGTTTTGTGCATCTCTCCATGTAATGTGTTTCACAACTCCTCAAAATTTTCGTAAATTAAATTTTGACAAAAATGATTATTTTCGATTGAAAGAATGAATTCATAGCTACTACTATATAAGTGTCGAACTTGAGTTTAAAGCTTTCATTATGCAGAATATTGTATAATATGTCTCACAAACTCTCCAAAATTTTCGAACTTTTGACAAATGAATGTTTGTTTTGTGTAATTTAAAGTTTGACAAAAATGGTTATTTTCGATTAAAAGAATGAATTCATAGCTACTACTATATTAGTGTCGAACTTGAGTTTAAAGCTTTCGTTATGCAGAATATTGTGTAATGTGTCTTACAAACTCCCCAAAATTTTGGAACTTTTGACAAATAAATGTTTGTTTTGTGTAACTTAAATTTTAACAAAAATAATTATTTTCGATGAAAGGAAAGAAATAATAGCTACCATTAGTGTCGAACTAGAGTTTAAAGCTTTCAGATATGCAGAATATTGTGATTTTGGAGTAGTTCAAGTTCAAAAACGAAACCCGCCTCACAACGCCCAATCTCCCTTCTGTATTTATAATGTCCCGCATTTATATTTCAAAAAGCCAGTCGCCTTCTATTTCGTCGTTTGTTAGGTAATTATTCAAGAATGTCGCGCATTGCCATTTTTAAAATTTGGTTACTTTGGATTGTATAGAAGACGCACGAAATTGTTTTCTCTTTTCTATTAAATGCATCATTTAGTATCACTCTTGCATAATTTTTCTTTAAAAAGTTATGATTATTTGAAAATGACAAGTTGGAGACCAAAATTCCATACGATTTTAAACTTCCATCGTCATAAGAAAGAAAAGAAAAACTAGTAAGGGGTAACCTTTGGCCTGGCCAAACATGAAATTTTGTCAAAATCATAGATTTTGTGAACAAATTCAAATTTTTGGTTTAAGGAAGGCTTAGATAAAATTTTTTGAAATTGTTCAAAAACTTTCAGGGTTGCGATTTGAATAAAATTCCAGAAAAAACAATCAGGTGACAACCCTCAAAGAGTTTGAATTGTTTTTAAAAAGTTTATCTGAGCGTTCATTGAACCAAAAATTTGGATTTATTTACAACTAGTAAGGGTGTTACCTTTGGCCTAGCCAAACATTAAATACCCTACACAGCAGTATTTTGAAAATTTTGCTTATATGGGAAGTGCCACGCCCTCTTGTCCGAATTCACCCAGTTTTTTCTCAGAGTTTGAATTTATAGTTCTAAGCATTTGAGTGAAATTTGGTTGGATTATCTCAAAAAATGTCGGGTTCGCGTTAAGTATCGCAGAACACATCGAATGTGATTATTTTGATTTTTGTTTTGTAGTTAAAAAAATTTTTTTATTTTTTTTGTATGGGAAAATGTGCCAATTGGAAAAGGGATTATCTCAAAATTTAGTCGAGGAGTCACGGGTGAACATTTTTTTATACATCATTTGAACGATAAGTAAACAGAATCTGGAAAAAAATTTGATGTGCTGCGACGTTCAATTTAAAACGGGTTAAGGCTCGCCTTGCGGTAGGACAAAGTGAATATACCCTGGTTGTAGGCTATAAAAAGTAAATAGAAACAATTCAATACAAAAATAGTAATTTTTGATGTAATGAGTCCAAATTGCAATAACTTGTATGATTACCGAGATCTCCTACCCTAGGTTAGGTTAGGTTAGATCTGGGAGATGATCATGTTGTCATCATTAACTTAGGCCTCGAGAAAGGGCCCATTGTAAACCCGATACTAAGAGCTTTATCAGAGAAAGTCTAAGAGAAGCACTCCTACCCTAAATATTGAAAAATGTCCAAAACCACGGTTTTTGAGATTGTATCAGGCCGACCAAACGTCCCGGATTTTGCGGGACAGTCCCGCATTTGCTGCTTTTGTCCCGCAGGTTTTTTTCGTCCCGGAATCACGTAATTATGTTCCGCATTTCCCGCATTTGCTCATATTAGATATTTTTAAAACATATTTATTCCCAATCTCCGCATGCACATTATCAGTTTATACCTTACACCAAGGGTAAATTCAATTTGAGCTTCCATTTGTAATGCAGAGAAGGGGGCGTCGATATAGCATGTTCGTCTATCTGTTCAAATCATTTCATAATTTTTGGAAGCATGATAATTCGAAGAAATTTTGTACACTGCCTTGTCGTAAAAGTTAGCTCGGAGATTGAATATGACCGAAATCGGTCGGCACGCCTACCTCCTTTATAAAAATAAAATATTTGAAACAGGGGTTGAAATAAGAAAAAGTTATTACTGCAAAAATTTTTTTTTGTTTTTATTTGCAATTTTTAGCAACATTTTTTTAGTGTCTTATTCGAGTGATTAATATTAAATATTTATATTAAATAACAGATATCATGGCAATGATTCAATTTAAAATTGAAAATTTATAGCGAAATTTTCTTCGAATGCATTTATAAAAATATGTTTAAAGTAGAGTTGCCGAGTACTTATTGTGGTTGCTACATTTTAGCCCAAATTGGTGAGGTTAGACAACTAAAACAACGGTTTTAAGCGAAATAAAATGATTATTTAGTTTCAACAATTATCGCAAAACAAAGAAATATGAATTTGGGTAAAAATTATTATTACAATTTTTTACAATATTCTGAAGTTATTACTGCAAATTTAAAGTTATTACTGCAGAAATAGGGTATTACTACAGCTTATTTCAATGCCTGATTTGAAACTCAATTTAATGAAGATTACGAAAACGCAACTACAATACACAGAAATACTAGAAATACTCGGAGAACTCTTAGAGCTTAGTCTCGGTTTATACGGAAGGGCGTGACTATAAAAAGTAAATAGAAACAATTCAATACAAAAATAGTAATTTTTGATGTAATGAGTCCAAATTGCAATAACTTGTATGATTACCGAGATCTCCTACCCTAGGTTAGGTTAGGTTAGATCTGGGAGATGATCATGTTGTCATCATTAACTTAGGCCTCGAGAAAGGGCCCATTGTATACCCGATACTAAGAGCTTTATCAGAGAAAGTCTAAGAGAAGCACTCCTACCCTAAATATTGAAAAATGTCAAAAACCACGGTTTTTGAGATTGTATCAGGCCGACCAAACGTCCCGGATTTTGCGGGACAGTCCCGCATTTGCTGCTTTTGTCCCGCAGGTTTTTTTCGCATTTCCCGCATTTGCTCATATTAGATATTTTAAAAACATATTTATTCCCAATCTCCGCATGCACATTATCAGTTTATACCTTACACCAAGGGTAAATTCAATTTGAGCTTCCATTTGTAATGCAGAGAAGGGGGGGTCGATATAGCATGTTCGTCTATCTGTTCAAATCATTTTATAATTTTTGGAAGCATGATAATTCGAAGAAATTTTGTACACTGCCTTGTCGTAAAAGTTAGCTCGGAGATTGAATATGACCGAAATCGGTCAGCACGCCTACCTCCTTTATAAAAATAAAATATTTGAAACAGGGGTTGAAATAAGAAAAAGTTATTACTGCAAAAATTTTTTTTTTTTGTTTTTATTTGCAATTTTTAGCAACATTTTTTTAGTGTCTTATTCGAGTGATTAATATTAAATATTTATATTAAATAACAGATATCATGGCAATGATTCAATATAAAATTGAAAATTTATAGCGAAATTTTCTTCGAATGCATTTATAAAAATATGTTTAAAGTAGAGTTGCCGAGTACTTATTGTGGTTGCTACATTTTAGCCCAAATTGGTGAGGTTAGACAACTAAAACAACGGTTATAAGCGAAATAAAATGATTATTTAGTTTCAACAATTATCACAAAACAAAGAAATATGAATTTGGGTGAAAATTATTATTACAATTTTTTACAATATTCTGAAGTTATTACTGCAAATTTAAAGTTATTACTGCAGAAATAGGGTATTACTACAGCTTATTTCAATGCCTGATTTGAAACTCAATTTAATGAAGATTACGAAAACGCAACTACAATACACAGAAATACTAGAAATACTCGGAGAACTCTTAGAGCTTAGTCTCGGTTTATACGGAAGGGCGTGACATTAAAAGCTCAGACACTAAAAATAGTAAATTCAGGCTCTGATCTTAAACTTTGTTGATTCGGACGAGAAGACGTGGTAAGTCCAATACTCTCAAAGTTTTGCAAATGCTGTAAAGCAAGCGTTCTATTTAATTTTTGGCCAGGGCCAAAATGTTTTGTTTTTTGTTCTGTTTAAGTTCTTAAAATATTTTTATTTTAATTGCAAGTATTTGCTTTTACTCAAATTTAATGGAGCATTCACCAGAAAAAGAATTTGTATTGTTTTTTGGTAGGGAACATTGGGGAGTTGTAAGACAAAGGGAGTTGTGAGACAGCGCCATTATCGTCATATTTCTGAACTTTGATTTTCGGTTATAAGTGTCAATATTGTTTCGCAATGCGACCTCACTTTTTTACTAGAATTCTTTAATTAAACACGCGTTTTGTGCATCTCTCCATGTAATGTGTTTCACAACTCCTCAAAATTTTCGTAAATTAAATTTTGACAAAAATGATTATTTTCGATTGAAAGAATGAATTCATAGCTACTACTATATAAGTGTCGAACTTGAGTTTAAAGCTTTCATTATGCAGAATATTGTATAATATGTCTCACAAACTCTCCAAAATTTTCGAACTTTTGACAAATGAATGTTTGTTTTGTGTAATTTAAAGTTTGACAAAAATGGTTATTTTCGATTAAAAGAATGAATTCATAGCTACTACTATATTAGTGTCGAACTTGAGTTTAAAGCTTTCGTTATGCAGAATATTGTGTAATGTGTCTTACAAACTCCCCAAAATTTTGGAACTTTTGACAAATAAATGTTTGTTTTGTGTAACTTAAATTTTAACAAAAATAATTATTTTCGATGAAAGGAAAGAAATAATAGCTACCATTAGAGTCGAACTAGAGTTTAATAAAGCTTTCAGATATGCAGAATATTGTGATTTTGGAGTAGTTCAAGTTCAAAAACGAAACCCGCCTCACAACGCCCAATCTCCCTTCTTTATTTATAATGTCCCGCATTGATATTTCAAAAAGCCAGTCGCCTTCTATTTCGTCGTTTGTTAGGTAATTATTCAAGAATGTCGCGCATTGCCATTTTTAAAATTTGGTTACTTTGGATTGTATAGAAGACGCACGAAATTGTTTTCTCTTTTCTATTAAATGCATCATTTAGTATCACTCTTGCATAATTTTTCTTTAAAAAGTTATGATTATTTGAAAATGACAAGTTGGAGACCAAAATTCCATACGATTTTAAACTTCCATCGTCATAAGAAAGAAAAGAAAAACTAGTAAGGGGTAACCTTTGGCCTGGCCAAACATGAAATTTTGTCAAAATCATAGATTTTGTGAACAAATTCAAATTTTTGGTTTAAGGAAGGCTTAGATAAAATTTTTTGAAATTGTTCAAAAACTTTCAGGGTTGCGATTTGAATAAAATTCCAGAAAAAACAATCAGGTGACAACCCTCAAAGAGTTTGAATTGTTTTTAAAAAGTTTATCTGAGCGTTCATTGAACCAAAAATTTGGATTTATTTACAACTAGTAAGGGTGTTACCTTTGGCCTAGCCAAACATTAAATACCCTACACAGCAGTATTTTGAAAATTTTGCTTATATGGGAAGTGCCACGCCCTCTTGTCCGAATTCACCCAGTTTTTTCTCAGAGTTTGAATTTATAGTTCTAAGCATTTGAGTGAAATTTGGTTGGATTATCTCAAAAAATGTCGGGTTCGCGTTAAGTATCGCAGAACACATCGAATGTGATTATTTTGATTTTTGTTTAATGTAGTTAAAAAATTTTTTTTATTTTTTTTGAATGGGAAAATGCGCCAATTGGAAAAGGGATTATCTCAAAATTTAGTCGAGGAGTCACGGGTGAACATTTTTTTATACATCATTTGAACGATAAGTAAACAGAATCTGGAAAAAAATTTGATGTGCTGCGACGTTCAATTTAAAACGGGTTAAGGCACGCCGTGCGGTAGGACAAAGTGAATATACCCTGGTTGTAGGCTATAAAAAGTAAATAGAAACAATTCAATACAAAAATAGTAATTTTTGATGTAATGAGTCCAAATTGCAATAACTTGTATGATTACCGAGATCTCCTACCCTAGGTTAGGTTAGGTTAGATCTGGGAGATGATCATGTTGTCATCATTAACTTAGGCCTCGAGAAAGGGCCCATTGTATACCCGATACTAAGAGCTTTATCAGAGAAAGTCTAAGAGAAGCACTCCTACCCTAAATATTGAAAAATGTCAAAAACCACGGTTTTTGAGATTGTATCAGGCCGACCAAACGTCCCGGATTTTGCGGGACAGTCCCGCAGGTTTTTTTCGTCCCGGAATCACGTAATTATGTTCCGCATTTCCCGCATTTACTCATATTAGATATTTTTAAAACATATTTATTCCCAATCTCCGCATGCACATTATCAGTTTATACCTTACACCAAGGGTAAATTCAATTTGAGCTTCCATTTGTAATGCAGAGAAGGGGGCGTCGATATAGCATGTTCGTCTATCTGTTCAAATCATTTTATAATTTTTGGAAGCATGATAATTCGAAGAAATTTTGTACACTGCCTTGTCGTAAAAGTTAGCTCGGAGATTGAATATGACCGAAATCGGTCAACACGCCTACCTCCTTTACAAAAATAAAATATTTGAAACAGGGGTTGAAATAAGAAAAAGTTATTACTGCAAAATTTTTTTTTTTTTGTTTTTATTTGCAATTTTTAGCAACATTTTTTTAGTGTCTTATTCGAGTGATTAATATTAAATATTTATATTAAATAACAGATATCATGGCAATGATTCAATTTAGAATTGAAAATTTATAGCGAAATTTTCTTCGAATGCATTTATAAAAATATGTTTAAAGTAGAGTTGCCGAGTACTTATTGTGGTTGCTACATTTTAGCCCAAATTGGTGAGGTTAGACAACTAAAACAACGGTTATAAGCGAAATAAAATGATTATTTAGTTTCAACAATTATCGCAAAACAAAGAAATATGAATTTGGGTGAAAATTATTATTACAATTTTTTACAATATTCTGAAGTTATTACTGCAAATTTAAAGTTATTACTGCAGAAATAGGGTATTACTACAGCTTATTTCAATGCCTGATTTGAAACTCAATTTAATGAAGATTACGAAAACGCAACTACAATACACAGAAATACTAGAAATACTCGGAGAACTCTTAGAGCTTAGTCTCGGTTTATACGGAAGGGCGTGACATTAAAAGCTCAGACACTAAAAATAGTAAATTCAGGCTCTGATCTTAAACTTTGTTGATTCGGACGAGAAGACGTGGTAAGTCCAATACTCTCAAAGTTTTGCAAATGCTGTAAAGCAAGCGTTCTATTTAATTTTTGGCCAGGGCCAAAATGTTTTGTTTTTTGTTCTGTTTAAGTTCTTAAAATATTTTTATTTTAATTGCAAGTATTTGCTTTTACTCAAATGGAGCATTCACCAGAAAAAGAATTTGTATTGTTTTTTGGTAGGGAACATTGGGGAGTTGTAAGACAAAGGGAGTTGTGAGACAGCGCCATTATCGTCATATTTCTGAACTTTGATTTTCGGTTATAAGTGTCAATATTGTTTCGCAATGCGACCTCACTTTTTTACTAGAATTCTTTAATTAAACACGCGTTTTGTGCATCTCTCCATGAAATGTGTTTCACAACTCCTCAAAATTTTCGTAAATTAAATTTTGACAAAAATGATTATTTTCGATTGAAAGAATGAATTCATAGCTACTACTATATAAGTGTCGAACTTGAGTTTAAAGCTTTCATTATGCAGAATATTGTATAATATGTCTCACAAACTCTCCAAAATTTTCGAACTTTTGACAAATGAATGTTTGTTTTGTGTAATTTAAAGTTTGACAAAAATGGTTATTTTCGATTAAAAGAATGAATTCATAGCTACTACTATATTAGTGTCGAACTTGAGTTTAAAGCTTTCGTTATGCAGAATATTGTGTAATGTGTCTTACAAACTCCCCAAAATTTTGGAACTTTTGACAAATAAATGTTTGTTTTGTGTAACTTAAATTTTAACAAAAATAATTATTTTCGATGAAAGGAAAGAAATAATAGCTACCATTAGTGTCGAACTAGAGTTTAAAGCTTTCAGATATGCAGAATATTGTGATTTTGGAGTAGTTCAAGTTCAAAAACGAAACCCGCCTCACAACGCCCAATCTCCCTTCTTTATTTATAATGTCCCGCATTGATATTTCAAAAAGCCAGTCGCCTTCTATTTCGTCGTTTGTTAGGTAATTATTCAAGAATGTCGCGCATTGCCATTTTTAAAATTTGGTTACTTTGGATTGTATAGAAGACGCACGAAATTGTTTTCTCTTTTCTATTAAATGCATCATTTAGTATCACTCTTGCATAATTTTTCTTTAAAAAGTTATGATTATTTGAAAATGACAAGTTGGAGACCAAAATTCCATACGATTTTAAACTTCCATCGTCATAAGAAAGAAAAGAAAAACTAGTAAGGGGTAACCTTTGGCCTGGCCAAACATGAAATTTTGTCAAAATCATAGATTTTGTGAACAAATTCAAATTTTTGGTTTAAGGAAGGCTTAGATAAAATTTTTTGAAATTGTTCAAAAACTTTCAGGGTTGCGATTTGAATAAAATTCCAGAAAAAACAATCAGGTGACAACCCTCAAAGAGTTTGAATTGTTTTTAAAAAGTTTATCTGAGCGTTCATTGAACCAAAAATTTGGATTTATTTACAACTAGTAAGGGTGTTACCTTTGGCCTAGCCAAACATTAAATACCCTACACAGCAGTATTTTGAAAATTTTGCTTATATGGGAAGTGCCACGCCCTCTTGTCCGAATTCACCCAGTTTTTTCTCAGAGTTTGAATTTATAGTTCTAAGCATTTGAGTGAAATTTGGTTGGATTATCTCAAAAAATGTCGGGTTCGCGTTAAGTATCGCAGAACACATCGAATGTGATTATTTTGATTTTTGTTTAATGTAGTTAAAAAATTTTTTTAATTTTTTTTGAATGGGAAAATGCGCCAATTGGAAAAGGGATTATCTCAAAATTTAGTCGAGGAGTCACGGGTGAACATTTTTTTATACATCATTTGAACGATAAGTAAACAGAATCTGGAAAAAAATTTGATGTGCTGCGACGTTCAATTTAAAACGGGTTAAGGCACGCCGTGCGGTAGGACAAAGTGAATATACCCTGGTTGTAGGCTATAAAAAGTAAATAGAAACAATTCAATACAAAAATAGTAATTTTTGATGTAATGAGTCCAAATTGCAATAACTTGTATGATTACCGAGATCTCCTACCCTAGGTTAGGTTAGGTTAGATCTGGGAGATGATCATGTTGTCATCATTAACTTAGGCCTCGAGAAAGGGCCCATTGTATACCCGATACTAAGAGCTTTATCAGAGAAAGTCTAAGAGAAGCACTCCTACCCTAAATATTGAAAAATGTCAAAAACCACGGTTTTTGAGATTGTATCAGGCCGACCAAACGTCCCGGATTTTGCGGGACAGTCCCGCATTTGCTGCTTTTGTCCCGCAGGTTTTTTTCGTCCCGGAATCACGTAATTATGTTCCGCATTTACTCATATTAGATATTTTTAAAACATATTTATTCCCAATCTCCGCATGCACATTATCAGTTTATACCTTACACCTAGGGTAAATTCAATTTGAGCTTCCATTTGTAATGCAGAGAAGGGGGCGTCGATATAGCATGTTCGTCTATCTGTTCAAATCATTTTATAATTTTTGGAAGCATGATAATTCGAAGAAATTTTGTACACTGCCTTGTCGTAAAAGTTAGCTCGGAGATTGAATATGACCGAAATCGGTCAGCACGCCTACCTCCTTTACAAAAATAAAATATTTGAAACAGGGGTTGAAATAAGAAAAAGTTATTACTGCAAAATTTTTTTTTTTTTGTGTTTATTTGCAATTTTTAGCAACATTTTTTTAGTGTCTTATTCGAGTGATTAATATTAAATATTTATATTAAATAACAGATATCATGGCAATGATTCAATTTAGAATTGAAAATTTATAGCGAAATTTTCTTCGAATGCATTTATAAAAATATGTTTAAAGTAGAGTTGCCGAGTACTTATTGTGGTTGCTACATTTTAGCCCAAATTGGTGAGGTTAGACAACTAAAACAACGGTTATAAGCGAAATAAAATGATTATTTAGTTTCAACAATTATCGCAAAACAAAGAAATATGAATTTGGGTGAAAATTATTATTACAATTTTTTACAATATTCTGAAGTTATTACTGCAAATTTAAAGTTATTACTGCAGAAATAGGGTATTACTACAGCTTATTTCAATGCCTGATTTGAAACTCAATTTAATGAAGATTACGAAAACGCAACTACAATACACAGAAATACTAGAAATACTCGGAGAACTCTTAGAGCTTAGTCTCGGTTTATACGGAAGGGCGTGACATTAAAAGCTCAGGCACTAAAAATAGTAAATTCAGGCTCTGATCTTAAACTTTGTTGATTCGGACGAGAAGACGTGGTAAGTCCAATACTCTCAAAGTTTTGCAAATGCTGTAAAGCAAGCGTTCTATTTAATTTTTGGCCAGGGCCAAAATGTTTTGTTTTTTGTTCTGTTTAAGTTCTTAAAATATTTTTATTTTAATTGCAAGTATTTGCTTTTACTCAAATTTAATGGAGCATTCACCAGAAAAAGAATTTGTATTGTTTTTTGGTAGGGAACATTGGGGAGTTGTAAGACAAAGGGAGTTGTGAGACAGCGCCATTATCGTCATATTTCTGAACTTTGATTTTCGGTTATAAGTGTCAATATTGTTTCGCAATGCGACCTCACTTTTTTACTAGAATTCTTTAATTAAACACGCGTTTTGTGCATCTCTCCATGAAATGTGTTTCACAACTCCTCAAAATTTTCGTAAATTAAATTTTGACAAAAATGATTATTTTCGATTGAAAGAATGAATTCATAGCTACTACTATATAAGTGTCGAACTTGAGTTTAAAGCTTTCATTATGCAGAATATTGTATAATATGTCTCACAAACTCCAAAATTTTCGAACTTTTGACAAATGAATGTTTGTTTTGTGTAATTTAAAGTTTGACAAAAATGGTTATTTTCGATTAAAAGAATGAATTCATAGCTACTACTATATTGGTGTCGAACTTGAGTTTAAAGCTTTCGTTATGCAGAATATTGTGTAATGTGTCTTACAAACTCCCCAAAATTTTGGAACTTTTGACAAATAAATGTTTGTTTTGTGTAACTTAAATTTTAACAAAAATAATTATTTTCGATGAAAGGAAAGAAATAATAGCTACCATTAGTGTCGAACTAGAGTTTAAAGCTTTCAGATATGCAGAATATTGTGATTTTGGAGTAGTTCAAGTTCAAAAACGAAACCCGCCTCACAACGCCCAATCTCCCTTCTTTATTTATAATGTCCCGCATTGATATTTCAAAAAGCCAGTCGCCTTCTATTTCGTCGTTTGTTAGGTAATTATTCAAGAATGTCGCGCATTGCCATTTTTAAAATTTGGTTACTTTGGATTGTATAGAAGACGCACGAAATTGTTTTCTCTTTTCTATTAAATGCATCATTTAGTATCACTCTTGCATAATTTTTCTTTAAAAAGTTATGATTATTTGAAAATGACAAGTTGGAGACCAAAATTCCATACGATTTTAAACTTCCATCGTTATAAGTAAGAAAAGAAAAACTAGTAAGGGGTAACCTTTGGCCTGGCCAAACATGAAATTTTGTCAAAATCATAGATTTTGTGAACAAATTCAAATTTTTGGTTTAAGGAAGGCTTAGATAAAATTTTTTGAAATTGTTCAAAAACTTTCAGGGTTGCGATTTGAATAAAATTCCAGAAAAAACAATCAGGTGACAACCCTCAAAGAGTTTGAATTGTTTTTAAAAAGTTTATCTGAGCGTTCATTGAACCAAAAATTTGGATTTATTTACAACTAGTAAGGGTGTTACCTTTGGCCTAGCCAAACATTAAATACCCTACACAGCAGTATTTTGAAAATTTTGCTTATATGGGAAGTGCCACGCCCTCTTGTCCGAATTCACCCAGTTTTTTCTCAGAGTTTGAATTTATAGTTCTAAGCATTTGAGTGAAATTTGGTTGGATTATCTCAAAAAATGTCGGGTTCGCGTTAAGTATCGCAGAACACATCGAATGTGATTATTTTGATTTTTGTTTAATGTAGTTAAAAAATTTTTTTATTTTTTTTGTATGGGAAAATGCGCCAATTGGAAAAGGGATTATCTCAAAATTTAGTCGAGGAGTCACGGGTGAACATTTTTTTATACATCATTTGAACGATAAGTAAACAGAATCTGGAAAAAAATTTGATGTGCTGCGACGTTCAATTTAAAACGGGTTAAGGCACGCCGTGCGGTAGGA
This sequence comes from Calliopum simillimum, assembly GCA_951812925.1. Lineage (NCBI taxonomy): Eukaryota > Metazoa > Arthropoda > Insecta > Diptera > Lauxaniidae > Calliopum > Calliopum simillimum. The sequence goes on along the minus strand of OX638372.1, from coordinate 79,507,679 downwards.
CAAAGTGAATATACCCTGGTTGTAGGCTATAAAAAGTAAATAGAAACAATTCAATACAAAAATAGTAATTTTTGATGTAATGAGTCCAAATTGCAATAACTTGTATGATTACCGAGATCTCCTACCCTAGGTTAGGTTAGGTTAGATCTGGGAGATGATCATGTTGTCATCATTAACTTAGGCCTCGAGAAAGGGCCCATTGTATACCCGATACTAAGAGCTTTATCAGAGAAAGTCTAAGAGAAGCACTCCTACCCTAAATATTGAAAAATGTCAAAAACCACGGTTTTTGAGATTGTATCAGGCCGACCAAACGTCCCGGATTTTGCGGGACAGTCCCGCATTTGCTGCTTTTGTCCCGCAGGTTTTTTTCGTCCCGGAATCACGTAATTATGTTCCGCATTTCCCGCATTTGCTCATATTAGATATTTTTAAAACATATTTATTCCCAATCTCCGCATGCACATTATCAGTTTATACCTTACACCAAGGGTAAATTCAATTTGAGCTTCCATTTGTAATGCAGAGAAGGGGGCGTCGATATAGCATGTTCGTCTATCTGTTCAAATCATTTTATAATTTTTGGAAGCATGATAATTCGAAGAAATTTTGTACACTGCCTTGTCGTAAAAGTTAGCTCGGAGATTGAATATGACCGAAATCGGTCAGCACGCCTACCTCCTTTACAAAAATAAAATATTTGAAACAGGGGTTGAAATAAGAAAAAGTTATTACTGCAAAATTTTTTTTTTTTTTGTTTTTATTTGCAATTTTTAGCAACATTTTTTTAGTGTCTTATTCGAGTGATTAATATTAAATATTTATATTAAATAACAGATATCATGGCAATGATTCAATTTAGAATTGAAAATTTATAGCGAAATTTTCTTCGAATGCATTTATAAAAATATGTTTAAAGTAGAGTTGCCGAGTACTTATTGTGGTTGCTACATTTTAGCCCAAATTGGTGAGGTTAGACAACTAAAACAACGGTTATAAGCGAAATAAAATGATTATATAGTTTCAACAATTATCGCAAAACAAAGAAATATGAATTTGGGTGAAAATTATTATTACAATTTTTTACAATATTCTGAAGTTATTACTGCAAATTTAAAGTTATTACTGCAGAAATAGGGTATTACTACAGCTTATTTCAATGCCTGATTTGAAACTCAATTTAATGAAGATTACGAAACGCAACTACAATACACAGAAATACTAGAAATACTCGGAGAACTCTTAGAGCTTAGTCTCGGTTTATACGGAAGGGCGTGACATTAAAAGCTCAGACACTAAAAATAGTAAATTCAGGCTCTGATCTTAAACTTTGTTGATTCGGACGAGAAGACGTGGTAAGTCCAATACTCTCAAAGTTTTGCAAATGCTGTAAAGCAAGCGTTCTATTTAATTTTTGGCCAGGGCCAAAATGTTTTGTTTTTTGTTCTGTTTAAGTTCTTAAAATATTTTTATTTTAATTGCAAGTATTTGCTTTTACTCAAATGGAGCATTCACCAGAAAAAGAATTTGTATTGTTTTTTGGTAGGGAACATTGGGGAGTTGTAAGACAAAGGGAGTTGTGAGACAGCGCCATTATCGTCATATTTCTGAACTTTGATTTTCGGTTATAAGTGTCAATATTGTTTCGCAATGCGACCTCACTTTTTTACTAGAATTCTTTAATTAAACACGCGTTTTGTGCATCTCTCCATGTAATGTGTTTCACAACTCCTCAAAATTTTCGTAAATTAAATTTTGACAAAAATGATTATTTTCGATTGAAAGAATGAATTCATAGCTACTACTATATAAGTGTCGAACTTGAGTTTAAAGCTTTCATTATGCAGAATATTGTATAATATGTCTCACAAACTCTCCAAAATTTTCGAACTTTTGACAAATGAATGTTTGTTTTGTGTAATTTAAAGTTTGACAAAAATGGTTATTTTCGATTAAAAGAATGAATTCATAGCTACTACTATATTAGTGTCGAACTTGAGTTTAAAGCTTTCGTTATGCAGAATATTGTGTAATGTGTCTTACAAACTCCCCAAAATTTTGGAACTTTTGACAAATAAATGTTTGTTTTGTGTAACTTAAATTTTAACAAAAATAATTATTTTCGATGAAAGGAAAGAAATAATAGCTACCATTAGTATCGAACTAGAGTTTAAAGCTTTCAGATATGCAGAATATTGTGATTTTGGAGTAGTTCAAGTTCAAAAACGAAACCCGCCTCACAACGCCCAATCTCCCTTCTTTATTTATAATGTCCCGCATTGATATTTCAAAAAGCCAGTCGCCTTCTATTTCGTCGTTTGTTAGGTAATTATTCAAGAATGTCGCGCATTGCCATTTTTAAAATTTGGTTACTTTGGATTGTATAGAAGACGCACGAAATTGTTTTCTCTTTTCTATTAAATGCATCATTTAGTATCACTCTTGCATAATTTTTCTTTAAAAAGTTATGATTATTTGAAAATGACAAGTTGGAGACCAAAATTCCATACGATTTTAAACTTCCATCGTCATAAGAAAGAAAAGAAAAACTAGTAAGGGGTAACCTTTGGCCTGGCCAAACATGAAATTTTGTCAAAATCATAGATTTTGTAAACAAATTCAAATTTTTGGTTTAAGGAAGGCTTAGATAAAATTTTTTGAAATTGTTCAAAAACTTTCAGGGTTGCGATTTGAATAAAATTCCAGAAAAAACAATCAGGTGACAACCCTCAAAGAGTTTGAATTGTTTTTAAAAAGTTTATCTGAGCGTTCATTGAACCAAAAATTTGGATTTATTTACAACTAGTAAGGGTGTTACCTTTGGCCTAGCCAAACATTAAATACCCTACACAGCAGTATTTTGAAAATTTTGCTTATATGGGAAGTGCCACGCCCTCTTGTCCGAATTCACCCAGTTTTTTCTCAGAGTTTGAATTTATAGTTCTAAGCATTTGAGTGAAATTTGGTTGGATTATCTCAAAAAATGTCGGGTTCGCGTTAAGTATCGCAGAACACATCGAATGTGATTATTTTGATTTTTGTTTAATGTAGTTAAAAAATTTTTTTTATTTTTTTTGTATGGGAAAATGCGCCAATTGGAAAAGGGATTATCTCAAAATTTAGTCGAGGAGTCACGGGTGAACATTTTTTTATACATCATTTGAACGATAAGTAAACAGAATCTGGAAAAAAATTTGATGTGCTGCGACGTTCAATTTAAAACGGGTTAAGGCACGCCGTGCGGTAGGACAAAGTGAATATACCCTGGTTGTAGGCTATAAAAAGTAAATAGAAACAATTCAATACAAAAATAGTAATTTTTGATGTAATGAGTCCAAATTGCAATAACTTGTATGATTACCGAGATCTCCTACCCTAGGTTAGGTTAGATCTGGGAGATGATCATGTTGTCATCATTAACTTAGGCCTCGAGAAAGGGCCCATTGTATACCCGATACTAAGAGCTTTATCAGAGAAAGTCTAAGAGAAGCACTCCTACCCTAAATATTGAAAAATGTCAAAAACCACGGTTTTTGAGATTGTATCAGGCCGACCAAACGTCCCGGATTTTGCGGGACAGTCCCGCATTTGCTGCTTTTGTCCCGCAGGTTTTTTTCGTCCCGGAATCACGTAATTATGTTCCGCATTTCCCGCATTTGCTCATATTAGATATTTTTAAAACATATTTATTCCCAATCTCCGCAGGCACATTATCAGTTTATACCTAACACCAAGGGTAAATTCAATTTGAGCTTCCATTTGTAATGCAGAGAAGGGGGCGTCGATATAGCATGTTCGTCTATCTGTTCAAATCATTTTATAATTTTTGGAAGCATGATAATTCGAAGAAATTTTGTACACTGCCTTGTCGTAAAAGTTAGCTCGGAGATTGAATATGACCGAAATCGGTCAGCACGCCTACCTCCTTTACAAAAATAAAATATTTGAAACAGGGGTTGAAATAAGAAAAAGTTATTACTGCAAAATTTTTTTTTTTTTGTTTTTATTTGCAATTTTTAGCAACATTTTTTTAGTGTCTTATTCGAGTGATTAATATTAAATATTTATATTAAATAACAGATATCATGGCAATGATTCAATTTAGAATTGAAAATTTATAGCGAAATTTTCTTCGAATGCATTTATAAAAATATGTTTAAAGTAGAGTTGCCGAGTACTTATTGTGGTTGCTACATTTTAGCCCAAATTGGTGAGGTTAGACAACTAAAACAACGGTTATAAGCGAAATAAAATGATTATTTAGTTTCAACAATTATCGCAAAACAAAGAAATATGAATTTGGGTGAAAATTATTATTACAATTTTTTACAATATTCTGAAGTTATTACTGCAAATTTAAAGTTATTACTGCAGAAATAGGGTATTACTACAGCTTATTTCAATGCCTGATTTGAAACTCAATTTAATGAAGATTACGAAAACGCAACTACAATACACAGAAATACTAGAAATACTCGGAGAACTCTTAGAGCTTAGTCTCGGTTTATACGGAAGGGCGTGACATTAAAAGCTCAGACACTAAAAATAGTAAATTCAGGCTCTGATCTTAAACTTTGTTGATTCGGACGAGAAGACGTGGTAAGTCCAATACTCTCAAAGTTTTGCAAATGCTGTAAAGCAAGCGTTCTATTTAATTTTTGGCCAGGGCCAAAATGTTTTGTTTTTTGTTCTGTTTAAGTTCTTAAAATATTTTTATTTTAATTGCAAGTATTTGCTTTTACTCAAATGGAGCATTCACCAGAAAAAGAATTTGTATTGTTTTTTGGTAGGGAACATTGGGGAGTTGTAAGACAAAGGGAGTTGTGAGACAGCGCCATTATCGTCATATTTCTGAACTTTGATTTTCGGTTATAAGTGTCAATATTGTTTCGCAATGCGACCTCAATTTTTTACTAGAATTCTTTAATTAAACACGCGTTTTGTGCGTCTCTCCATGTAATGTGTTTCACAACTCCTCAAAATTTTCGTAAATTAAATTTTGACAAAAATGATTATTTTCGATTGAAAGAATGAATTCATAGCTACTTCTATATAAGTGTCGAACTTGAGTTTAAAGCTTTCATTATGCAGAATATTGTATAATATATCGCACAAACTCTCCAAAATTTTCGAACTTTTGACAAATGAATGTTTGTTTTGTGTAATTTAAAGTTTGACAAAAATGGTTATTTTCGATTAAAAGAATGAATTCATAGCTACTACTATATTAGTGTCGAACTTGAGTTTAAAGCTTTCGTTATGCAGAATATTGTGTAATGTGTCTTACAAACTCCCCAAAATTTTGGAACTTTTGACAAATAAATGTTTGTTTTGTGTAACTTAAATTTTAACAAAAATAATTATTTTCGATGAAAGGAAAGAAATAATAGCTACCATTAGTGTCGAACTAGAGTTTAAAGCTTTCAGATATGCAGAATATTGTGATTTTGGAGTAGTTCAAGTTCAAAAACGAAACCCGCCTCACAACGCCCAATCTCCCTTCTTTATTTATAATGTCCCGCATTGATATTTCAAAAAGCCAGTCGCCTTCTATTTCGTCGTTTGTTAGGTAATTATTCAAGAATGTCGCGCATTGCCATTTTTAAAATTTGGTTACTTTGGATTGTATAGAAGACGCACGAAATTGTTTTCTCTTTTCTATTAAATGCATCATTTAGTATCACTCTTGCATAATTTTTCTTTAAAAAGTTATGATTATTTGAAAATGACAAGTTGGAGACCAAAATTCCATACGATTTTAAACTTCCATCGTTATAAGAAAAGAAAAACTAGTAAGGGGTAACCTTTGGCCTGGCCAAACATGAAATTTTGTCAAAATCATAGATTTTGTGAACAAATTCAAATTTTTGGTTTAAGGAAGGCTTAGATAAAATTTTTTGAAATTGTTCAAAAACTTTCAGGGTTGCGATTTGAATAAAATTCCAGAAAAAACAATCAGGTGACAACCCTCAAAGAGTTTGAATTGTTTTTAAAAAGTTTATCTGAGCGTTCATTGAACCAAAAATTTGGATTTATTTACAACTAGTAAGGGTGTTACCTTTGGCCTAGCCAAACATTAAATACCCTACACAGCAGTATTTTGAAAATTTTGCTTATATGGGAAGTGCCACGCCCTCTTGTCCGAATTCACCCAGTTTTTTCTCAGAGTTTGAATTTATAGTTCTAAGCATTTGAGTGAAATTTGGTTGGATTATCTCAAAAAATGTCGGGCTCGCGTTAAGTATCGCAGAACACATCGAATGTGATTATTTTGATTTTTGTTTAATGTAGTTAAAAAAATTTTTTTATTTTTTTTGTATGGGAAAATGCGCCAATTGGAAAAGGGATTATCTCAAAATTTAGTCGAGGAGTCACGGGTGAACATTTTTTATACATCATTTGAACGATAAGTAAACAGAATCTGGAAAAAAATTTGATGTGCTGCTACGTTCAATTTAAAACGGGTTAAGGCACGCCGTGCGGTAGGACAAAGTGAATATACCCTGGTTGTAGGCTATAAAAAGTAAATAGAAACAATTCAATACAAAAATAGTAATTTTTGATGTAATGAGTCCAAATTGCAATAACTTGTATGATTACCGAGATCTCCTACCCTAGGTTAGGTTAGGTTAGATCTGGGAGATGATCATGTTGTCATCATTAACTTAGGCCTCGAGAAAGGGCCCATTGTATACCCGATACTAAGAGCTTTATCAGAGAAAGTCTAAGAGAAGCACTCCTACCCTAAATATTGAAAAATGTCAAAAACCACGGTTTTTGAGATTGTATCAGGCCGACCAAACGTCCCGGATTTTGCGGGACAGTCCCGCATTTGCTGCTTTTGTCCCGCAGGTTTTTTTCGTCCCGGAATCACGTAATTATGTTCCGCATTTCCCGCATTTGCTCATATTAGATATTTTTAAAACATATTTATTCCCAATCTCCGCATGCACATTATCAGTTTATACCTTACACCAAGGGTAAATTCAATTTGAGCTTCCATTTGTAATGCAGAGAAGGGGGCGTCGATATAGCATGTTCGTCTATCTGTTCAAATCATTTTATAATTTTTGGAAGCATGATAATTCGAAGAAATTTTGTACACTGCCTTGTCGTAAAAGTTAGCTCGGAGATTGAATATGACCGAAATCGGTCAGCACGCCTACCTCCTTTACAAAAATAAAATATTTGAAACAGGGGTTGAAATAAGAAAAAGTTATTACTGCAAAATTTTTTTTTTTTTTGTTTTTATTTGCAATTTTTAGCAACATTTTTTTAGTGTCTTATTCGAGTGATTAATATTAAATATTTATATTAAATAACAGATATCATGGCAATGATTCAATTTAGAATTGAAAATTTATAGCGAAATTTTCTTCGAATGCATTTATAAAAATATGTTTAAAGTAGAGTTGCCGAGTACTTATTGTGGTTGCTACATTTTAGCCCAAATTGGTGAGGTTAGACAACTAAAACAACGGTTATAAGCGAAATAAAATGATTATTTAGTTTCAACAATTATCGCAAAACAAAGAAATATGAATTTGGGTGAAAATTATTATTACAATTTTTTACAATATTCTGAAGTTATTACTGCAAATTTAAAGTTATTACTGCAGAAATAGGGTATTACTACAGCTTATTTCAATGCCTGATTTGAAACTCAATTTAATGAAGATTACGAAACGCAACTACAATACACAGAAATACTAGAAATACTCGGAGAACTCTTAGAGCTTAGTCTCGGTTTATACGGAAGGGCGTGACATTAAAAGCTCAGACACTAAAAATAGTAAATTCAGGCTCTGATCTTAAACTTTGTTGATTCGGACGAGAAGACGTGGTAAGTCCAATACTCTCAAAGTTTTGCAAATGCTGTAAAGCAAGCGTTCTATTTAATTTTTGGCCAGGGCCAAAATGTTTTGTTTTTTGTTCTGTTTAAGTTCTTAAAATATTTTTATTTTAATTGCAAGTATTTGCTTTTACTCAAATGGAGCATTCACCAGAAAAAGAATTTGTATTGTTTTTTGGTAGGGAACATTGGGGAGTTGTAAGACAAAGGGAGTTGTGAGACAGCGCCATTATCGTCATATTTCTGAACTTTGATTTTCGGTTATAAGTGTCAATATTGTTTCGCAATGCGACCTCACTTTTTTACTAGAATTCTTTAATTAAACACGCGTTTTGTGCATCTCTCCATGTAATGTGTTTCACAACTCCTCAAAATTTTCGTAAATTAAATTTTGACAAAAATGATTATTTTCGATTGAAAGAATGAATTCATAGCTACTACTATATAAGTGTCGAACTTGAGTTTAAAGCTTTCATTATGCAGAATATTGTATAATATGTCTCACAAACTCTCCAAAATTTTCGAACTTTTGACAAATGAATGTTTGTTTTGTGTAATTTAAAGTTTGACAAAAATGGTTATTTTCGATTAAAAGAATGAATTCATAGCTACTACTATATTAGTGTCGAACTTGAGTTTAAAGCTTTCGTTATGCAGAATATTGTGTAATGTGTCTTACAAACTCCCCAAAATTTTGGAACTTTTGACAAATAAATGTTTGTTTTGTGTAACTTAAATTTTAACAAAAATAATTATTTTCGATGAAAGGAAAGAAATAATAGCTACCATTAGTGTCGAACTAGAGTTTAAAGCTTTCAGATATGCAGAATATTGTGATTTTGGAGTAGTTCAAGTTCAAAAACGAAACCCGCCTCACAACGCCCAATCTCCCTTCTTTATTTATAATGTCCCGCATTGATATTTCAAAAAGCCAGTCGCCTTCTATTTCGTCGTTTGTTAGGTAATTATTCAAGAATGTCGCGCATTGCCATTTTTAAAATTTGGTTACTTTGGATTGTATAGAAGACGCACGAAATTGTTTTCTCTTTTCTATTAAATGCATCATTTAGTATCACTCTTGCATAATTTTTCTTTAAAAAGTTATGATTATTTGAAAATGACAAGTTGGAGACCAAAATTCCATACGATTTTAAACTTCCATCGTCATAAGAAAGAAAAGAAAAACTAGTAAGGGGTAACCTTTGGCCTGGCCAAACATGAAATTTTGTCAAAATCATAGATTTTGTAAACAAATTCAAATTTTTGGTTTAAGGAAGGCTTAGATAAAATTTTTTGAAATTGTTCAAAAACTTTCAGGGTTGCGATTTGAATAAAATTCCAGAAAAAACAATCAGGTGACAACCCTCAAAGAGTTTGAATTGTTTTTAAAAAGTTTATCTGAGCGTTCATTGAACCAAAAATTTGGATTTATTTACAACTAGTAAGGGTGTTACCTTTGGCCTAGCCAAACATTAAATACCCTACACAGCAGTATTTTGAAAATTTTGCTTATATGGGAAGTGCCACGCCCTCTTGTCCGAATTCACCCAGTTTTTTCTCAGAGTTTGAATTTATAGTTCTAAGCATTTGAGTGAAATTTGGTTGGATTATCTCAAAAAATGTCGGGTTCGCGTTAAGTATCGCAGAACACATCGAATGTGATTATTTTGATTTTTGTTTAATGTAGTTAAAAAAATTTTTTTATTTTTTTTGTATGGGAAAATGCGCCAATTGGAAAAGGGATTATCTCAAAATTTAGTCGAGGAGTCACGGGTGAACATTTTTTTATACATCATTTGAACGATAAGTAAACAGAATCTGGAAAAAAATTTGATGTGCTGCGACGTTCAATTTAAAACGGGTTAAGGCACGCCGTGCGGTAGGACAAAGTGAATATACCCTGGTTGTAGGCTATAAAAAGTAAATAGAAACAATTCAATACAAAAATAGTAATTTTTGATGTAATGAGTCCAAATTGCAATAACTTGTATGATTACCGAGATCTCCTACCCTAGGTTAGGTTAGATCTGGGAGATGATCATGTTGTCATCATTAACTTAGGCCTCGAGAAAGGGCCCATTGTATACCCGATACTAAGAGCTTTATCAGAGAAAGTCTAAGAGAAGCACTCCTACCCTAAATATTGAAAAATGTCAAAAACCACGGTTTTTGAGATTGTATCAGGCCGACCAAACGTCCCGGATTTTGCGGGACAGTCCCGCATTTGCTGCTTTTGTCCCGCAGGTTTTTTTCGTCCCGGAATCACGTAATTATGTTCCGCATTTCCCGCATTTGCTCATATTAGATATTTTTAAAACATATTTATTCCCAATCTCCGCATGCACATTATCAGTTTATACCTTACACCAAGGGTAAATTCAATTTGAGCTTCCATTTGTAATGCAGAGAAGGGGGCGTCGATATAGCATGTTCGTCTATCTGTTCAAATCATTTTATAATTTTTGGAAGCATGATAATTCGAAGAAATTTTGTACACTGCCTTGTCGTAAAAGTTAGCTCGGAGATTGAATATGACCGAAATCGGTCAGCACGCCTACCTCCTTTACAAAAATAAAATATTTGAAACAGGGGTTGAAATAAGAAAAAGCTATTACTGCAAAATTTTTTTTTTTTTTGTTTTTATTTGCAATTTTTAGCAACATTTTTTTAGTGTCTTATTCGAGTGATTAATATTAAATATTTATATTAAATAACAGATATCATGGCAATGATTCAATTTAGAATTGAAAATTTATAGCGAAATTTTCTTCGAATGCATTTATAAAAATATGTTTAAAGTAGAGTTGCCGAGTACTTATTGTGGTTGCTACATTTTAGCCCAAATTGGTGAGGTTAGACAACTAAAACAACGGTTATAAGCGAAATAAAATGATTATTTAGTTTCAACAATTATCGCAAAACAAAGAAATATGAATTTGGGTGAAAATTATTATTACAATTTTTTTCAATATTCTGAAGTTATTACTGCAAATTTAAAGTTATTACTGCAGAAATAGGGTATTACTACAGCTTATTTCAATGCCTGATTTGAAACTCAATTTAATGAAGATTACGAAAACGCAACTACAATACACAGAAATACTAGAAATACTCGGAGAACTCTTAGAGCTTAGTCTCGGTTTATACGGAAGGGCGTGACATTAAAAGCTCAGACACTAAAAATAATAAATTCAGGCTCTGATCTTAAACTTTGTTGATTCGGACGAGAAGACGTGGTAAGTCCAATACTCTCAAAGTTTTGCAAATGCTGTAAAGCAAGCGTTCTATTTAATTTTTGGCCAGGGCCAAAATGTTTTGTTTTTTGTTCTGTTTAAGTTCTTAAAATATTTTTATTTTAATTGCAAGTATTTGCTTTTACTCAAATGGAGCATTCACCAGAAAAAGAATTTGTATTGTTTTTTGGTAGGGAACATTGGGGAGTTGTAAGACAAAGGGAGTTGTGAGACAGCGCCATTATCGTCATATTTCTGAACTTTGATTTTCGGTTATAAGTGTCAATATTGTTTCGCAATGCGACCTCAATTTTTTACTAGAATTCTTTAATTAAACACGCGTTTTGTGCGTCTCTCCATGTAATGTGTTTCACAACTCCTCAAAATTTTCGTAAATTAAATTTTGACAAAAATGATTATTTTCGATTGAAAGAATGAATTCATAGCTACTTCTATATAAGTGTCGAACTTGAGTTTAAAGCTTTCATTATGCAGAATATTGTATAATATATCGCACAAACTCTCCAAAATTTTCGAACTTTTGACAAATGAATGTTTGTTTTGTGTAATTTAAAGTTTGACAAAAATGGTTATTTTCGATTAAAAGAATGAATTCATAGCTACTACTATATTAGTGTCGAACTTGAGTTTAAAGCTTTCGTTATGCAGAATATTGTGTAATGTGTCTTACAAACTCCCCAAAATTTTGGAACTTTTGACAAATAAATGTTTGTTTTGTGTAACTTAAATTTTAACAAAAATAATTGTTTTCGATGAAAGGAAAGAAATAATAGCTACCATTAGTGTCGAACTAGAGTTTAAAGCTTTCAGATATGCAGAATATTGTGATTTTGGAGTAGTTCAAGTTCAAAAACGAAACCCGCCTCACAACGCCCAATCTCCCTTCTTTATTTATAATGTCCCGCATTGATATTTCAAAAAGCCAGTCGCCTTCTATTTCGTCGTTTGTTAGGTAATTATTCAAGAATGTCGCGCATTGCCATTTTTAAAATTTGGTTACTTTGGATTGTATAGAAGACGCACGAAATTGTTTTCTCTTTTCTATTAAATGCATCATTTAGTATCACTCTTGCATAATTTTTCTTTAAAAAGTTATGATTATTTGAAAATGACAAGTTGGAGACCAAAATTCCATACGATTTTAAACTTCCATCGTCATAAGAAAGAAAAGAAAAACTAGTAAGGGGTAACCTTTGGCCTGGCCAAACATGAAATTTTGTCAAAATCATAGATTTTGTGAACAAATTCAAATTTTTGGTTTAGGAAGGCTTAGTTAAAATTTTTTGAAATTGTTCAAAAACTTTCAGGGTTGCGATTTGAATAAAATTCCAGAAAAAACAATCAGGTGACAACCCTCAAAGAGTTTGAATTGTTTTTAAAAAGTTTATCTGAGCGTTCATTGAACCAAAAATTTGGATTTATTTACAACTAGTAAGGGTGTTACCTTTGGCCTAGCCAAACATTAAATACCCTACACAGCAGTATTTTGAAAATTTTGCTTATATGGGAAGTGCCACGCCCTCTTGTCCGAATTCACCCAGTTTTTTCTCAGAGTTTGAATTTATAGTTCTAAGCATTTGAGTGAAATTTGGTTAAGTATCGCAGAACACATCGAATGTGATTATTTTGATTTTTGTTTAATGTAGTTAAAAAAATTTTTTTATTTTTTTTGTATGGGAAAATGCGCCAATTGGAAAAGGGATTATCTCAAAATTTAGTCGAGGAGTCACGGGTGAACATTTTTTATACATCATTTGAACGATAAGTAAACAGAATCTGGAAAAAAATTTGATGTGCTGCTACGTTCAATTTAAAACGGGTTAAGGCACGCCGTGCGGTAGGACAAAGTGAATATACCCTGGTTGTAGGCTATAAAAAGTAAATAGAAACAATTCAATACAAAAATAGTAATTTTTGATGTAATGAGTCCAAATTGCAATAACTTGTATGATTACCGAGATCTCCTACCCTAGGTTAGGTTAGATCTGGGAGATGATCATGTTGTCATCATTAACTTAGGCCTCGAGAAAGGGCCCATTGTATACCCGATACTAAGAGCTTTATCAGAGAAAGTCTAAGAGAAGCACTCCTACCCTAAATATTGAAAAATGTCAAAAACCACGGTTTTTGAGATTGTATCAGGCCGACCAAACGTCCCGGATTTTGCGGGACAGTCCCGCATTTGCTGCTTTTGTCCCGCAGGTTTTTTTCGTCCCGGAATCACGTAATTATGTTCCGCATTTGCTCATATTAGATATTTCTAAAACATATTTATTCCCAATCTCCGCATGCACATTATCAGTTTATACCTTACACCAAGGGTAAATTCAATTTGAGCTTCCATTTGTAATGCAGAGAAGGGGGCGTCGATATAGCATGTTCGTCTATCTGTTCAAATCATTTTATAATTTTTGGAAGCATGATAATTCGAAGAAATTTTGTACACTGCCTTGTCGTAAAAGTTAGCTCGGAGATTGAATATGACCGAAATCGGTCAGCACGCCTACCTCCTTTACAAAAATAAAATATTTGAAACAGGGGTTGAAATAAGAAAAAGTTATTACTGCAAAATTTTTTTTTTTTTTGTTTTTATTTGCAATTTTTAGCAACATTTTTTTAGTGTCTTATTCGAGTGATTAATATTAAATATTTATATTAAATAACAGATATCATGGCAATGATTCAATTTAGAATTGAAAATTTATAGCGAAATTTTCTTCGAATGCATTTATAAAAATATGTTTAAAGTAGAGTTGCCGAGTACTTATTGTGGTTGCTACATTTTAGCCCAAATTGGTGAGGTTAGACAACTAAAACAACGGTTATAAGCGAAATAAAATGATTATTTAGTTTCAACAATTATCGCAAAACAAAGAAATATGAATTTGGGTGAAAATTATTATTACAATTTTTTACAATATTCTGAAGTTATTACTGCAAATTTAAAGTTATTACTGCAGAAATAGGGTATTACTACAGCTTATTTCAATGCCTGATTTGAAACTCAATTTAATGAAGATTACGAAAACGCAACTACAATACACAGAAATACTAGAAATACTCGGAGAACTCTTAGAGCTTAGTCTCGGTTTATACGGAAGGGCGTGACATTAAAAGCTCAGACACTAAAAATAGTAAATTCAGGCTCTGATCTTAAACTTTGTTGATTCGGACGAGAAGACGTGGTAAGTCCAATACTCTCAAAGTTTTGCAAATGCTGTAAAGCAAGCGTTCTATTTAATTTTTGGCCAGGGCCAAAATGTTTTGTTTTTTGTTCTGTTTAAGTTCTTAAAATATTTTTATTTTAATTGCAAGTATTTGCTTTTACTCAAATGGAGCATTCACCAGAAAAAGAATTTGTATTGTTTTTTGGTAGGGAACATTGGGGAGTTGTAAGACAAAGGGAGTTGTGAGACAGCGCCATTATCGTCATATTTCTGAACTTTGATTTTCGGTTATAAGTGTCAATATTGTTTCGCAATGCGACCTCAATTTTTTACTAGAATTCTTTAATTAAACACGCGTTTTGTGCGTCTCTCCATGTAATGTGTTTCACAACTCCTCAAAATTTTCGTAAATTAAATTTTGACAAAAATGATTATTTTCGATTGAAAGAATGAATTCATAGCTACTTCTATATAAGTGTCGAACTTGAGTTTAAAGCTTTCATTATGCAGAATATTGTATAATATATCGCACAAACTCTCCAAAATTTTCGAACTTTTGACAAATGAATGTTTGTTTTGTGTAATTTAAAGTTTGACAAAAATGGTTATTTTCGATTAAAAGAATGAATTCATAGCTACTACTATATTAGTGTCGAACTTGAGTTTAAAGCTTTCGTTATGCAGAATATTGTGTAATGTGTCTTACAAACTCCCCAAAATTTTGGAACTTTTGACAAATAAATGTTTGTTTTGTGTAACTTAAATTTTAACAAAAATAATTATTTTCGATGAAAGGAAAGAAATAATAGCTACCATTAGTGTCGAACTAGAGTTTAAAGCTTTCAGATATGCAGAATATTGTGATTTTGGAGTAGTTCAAGTTCAAAAACGAAACCCGCCTCACAACGCCCAATCTCCCTTCTTTATTTATAATGTCCCGCATTGATATTTCAAAAAGCCAGTCGCCTTCTATTTCGTCGTTTGTTAGGTAATTATTCAAGAATGTCGCGCATTGCCATTTTTAAAATTTGGTTACTTTGGATTGTATAGAAGACGCACGAAATTGTTTTCTCTTTTCTATTAAATGCATCATTTAGTATCACTCTTGCATAATTTTTCTTTAAAAAGTTATGATTATTTGAAAATGACAAGTTGGAGACCAAAATTCCATACGATTTTAAACTTCCATCGTCATAAGAAAGAAAAGAAAAACTAGTAAGGGGTAACCTTTGGCCTGGCCAAACATGAAATTTTGTCAAAATCATAGATTTTGTGAACAAATTCAAATTTTTGGTTTAGGAAGGCTTAGTTAAAATTTTTTGAAATTGTTCAAAAACTTTCAGGGTTGCGATTTGAATAAAATTCCAGAAAAAACAATCAGGTGACAACCCTCAAAGAGTTTGAATTGTTTTTAAAAAGTTTATCTGAGCGTTCATTGAACCAAAAATTTGGATTTATTTACAACTAGTAAGGGTGTTACCTTTGGCCTAGCCAAACATTAAATACCCTACACAGCAGTATTTTGAAAATTTTGCTTATATGGGAAGTGCCACGCCCTCTTGTCCGAATTCACCCAGTTTTTTCTCAGAGTTTGAATTTATAGTTCTAAGCATTTGAGTGAAATTTGGTTGGATTATCTCAAAAAATGTCGGGTTCGCGTTAAGTATCGCAGAACACATCGAATGTGATTATTTTGATTTTTGTTTAATGTAGTTAAAAAAATTTTTTTATTTTTTTTGTATGGGAAAATGCGCCAATTGGAAAAGGGATTATCTCAAAATTTAGTCGAGGAGTCACGGGTGAACATTTTTTTATACATCATTTGAACGATAAGTAAACAGAATCTGGAAAAAAATTTGATGTGCTGCGACGTTCAATTTAAAACGGGTTAAGGCACGCCGTGCGGTAGGACAAAGTGAATATACCCTGGTTGTAGGCTATAAAAAGTAAATAGAAACAATTCAATACAAAAATAGTAATTTTTGATGTAATGAGTCCAAATTGCAATAACTTGTATGATTACCGAGATCTCCTACCCTAGGTTAGGTTAGATCTGGGAGATGATCATGTTGTCATCATTAACTTAGGCCTCGAGAAAGGGCCCATTGTATACCCGATACTAAGAGCTTTATCAGAGAAAGTCTAAGAGAAGCACTCCTACCCTAAATATTGAAAAATGTCAAAAACCACGGTTTTTGAGATTGTATCAGGCCGACCAAACGTCCCGGATTTTGCGGGACAGTCCCGCATTTGCTGCTTTTGTCCCGCAGGTTTTTTTCGTCCCGGAATCACGTAATTATGTTCCGCATTTCCCGCATTTGCTCATATTAGATATTTTTAAAACATATTTATTCCCAATCTCCGCATGCACATTATCAGTTTATACCTTACACCAAGGGTAAATTCAATTTGAGCTTCCATTTGTAATGCAGAGAAGGGGGCGTCGATATAGCATGTTCGTCTATCTGTTCAAATCATTTTATAATTTTTGGAAGCATGATAATTCGAAGAAATTTTGTACACTGCCTTGTCGTAAAAGTTAGCTCGGAGATTGAATATGACCGAAATCGGTCAGCACGCCTACCTCCTTTACAAAAATAAAATATTTGAAACAGGGGTTGAAATAAGAAAAAGTTATTACTGCAAAATTTTTTTTTTTTTTGTTTTTATTTGCAATTTTTAGCAACATTTTTTTAGTGTCTTATTCGAGTGATTAATATTAAATATTTATATTAAATAACAGATATCATGGCAATGATTCAATTTAGAATTGAAAATTTATAGCGAAATTTTCTTCGAATGCATTTATAAAAATATGTTTAAAGTAGAGTTGCCGAGTACTTATTGTGGTTGCTACATTTTAGCCCAAATTGGTGAGGTTAGACAACTAAAACAACGGTTATAAGCGAAATAAAATGATTATTTAGTTTCAACAATTATCGCAAAACAAAGAAATATGAATTTGGGTGAAAATTATTATTACAATTTTTTTCAATATTCTGAAGTTACTACTGCAAATTTAAAGTTATTACTGCAGAAATAGGGTATTACTACAGCTTATTTCAATGCCTGATTTGAAACTCAATTTAATGAAGATTACGAAAACGCAACTACAATACACAGAAATACTAGAAATACTCGGAGAACTCTTAGAGCTTAGTCTCGGTTTATACGGAAGGGCGTGACATTAAAAGCTCAGACACTAAAAATAATAAATTCAGGCTCTGATCTTAAACTTTGTTGATTCGGACGAGAAGACGTGGTAAGTCCAATACTCTCAAAGTTTTGCAAATGCTGTAAAGCAAGCGTTCTATTTAATTTTTGGCCAGGGCCAAAATGTTTTGTTTTTTGTTCTGTTTAAGTTCTTAAAATATTTTTATTTTAATTGCAAGTATTTGCTTTTACTCAAATGGAGCATTCACCAGAAAAAGAATTTGTATTGTTTTTTGGTAGGGAACATTGGGGAGTTGTAAGACAAAGGGAGTTGTGAGACAGCGCCATTATCGTCATATTTCTGAACTTTGATTTTCGGTTATAAGTGTCAATATTGTTTCGCAATGCGACCTCAATTTTTTACTAGAATTCTTTAATTAAACACGCGTTTTGTGCGTCTCTCCATGTAATGTGTTTCACAACTCCTCAAAATTTTCGTAAATTAAATTTTGACAAAAATGATTATTTTCGATTGAAAGAATGAATTCATAGCTACTTCTATATAAGTGTCGAACTTGAGTTTAAAGCTTTCATTATGCAGAATATTGTATAATATATCGCACAAACTCTCCAAAATTTTCGAACTTTTGACAAATGAATGTTTGTTTTGTGTAATTTAAAGTTTGACAAAAATGGTTATTTTCGATTAAAAGAATGAATTCATAGCTACTACTATATTAGTGTCGAACTTGAGTTTAAAGCTTTCGTTATGCAGAATATTGTGTAATGTGTCTTACAAACTCCCCAAAATTTTGGAACTTTTGACAAATAAATGTTTGTTTTGTGTAACTTAAATTTTAACAAAAATAATTGTTTTCGATGAAAGGAAAGAAATAATAGCTACCATTAGTGTCGAACTAGAGTTTAAAGCTTTCAGATATGCAGAATATTGTGATTTTGAAGTAGTTCAAGTTCAAAAACGAAACCCGCCTCACAACGCCCAATCTCCCTTCTTTATTTATAATGTCCCGCATTGATATTTCAAAAAGCCAGTCGCCTTCTATTTCGTCGTTTGTTAGGTAATTATTCAAGAATGTCGCGCATTGCCATTTTTAAAATTTGGTTACTTTGGATTGTATAGAAGACGCACGAAATTGTTTTCTCTTTTCTATTAAATGCATCATTTAGTATCACTCTTGCATAATTTTTCTTTAAAAAGTTATGATTATTTGAAAATGACAAGTTGGAGACCAAAATTCCATACGATTTTAAACTTCCATCGTCATAAGAAAGAAAAGAAAAACTAGTAAGGGGTAACCTTTGGCCTGGCCAAACATGAAATTTTGTCAAAATCATAGATTTTGTGAACAAATTCAAATTTTTGGTTTAGGAAGGCTTAGTTAAAATTTTTTGAAATTGTTCAAAAACTTTCAGGGTTGCGATTTGAATAAAATTCCAGAAAAAACAATCAGGTGACAACCCTCAAAGAGTTTGAATTGTTTTTAAAAAGTTTATCTGAGCGTTCATTGAACCAAAAATTTGGATTTATTTACAACTAGTAAGGGTGTTACCTTTGGCCTAGCCAAACATTAAATACCCTACACAGCAGTATTTTGAAAATTTTGCTTATATGGGAAGTGCCACGCCCTCTTGTCCGAATTCACCCAGTTTTTTCTCAGAGTTTGAATTTATAGTTCTAAGCATTTGAGTGAAATTTGGTTGGATTATCTCAAAAAATGTCGGGTTCGCGTTAAGTATCGCAGAACACATCGAATGTGATTATTTTGATTTTTGTTTAATGTAGTTAAAAAAATTTTTTTATTTTTTTTGTATGGGAAAATGCGCCAATTGGAAAAGGGATTATCTCAAAATTTAGTCGAGGAGTCACGGGTGAACATTTTTTATACATCATTTGAACGATAAGTAAACAGAATCTGGAAAAAAATTTGATGTGCTGCTACGTTCAATTTAAAACGGGTTAAGGCACGCCGTGCGGTAGGACAAAGTGAATATACCCTGGTTGTAGGCTATAAAAAGTAAATAGAAACAATTCAATACAAAAATAGTAATTTTTGATGTAATGAGTCCAAATTGCAATAACTTGTATGATTACCGAGATCTCCTACCCTAGGTTAGGTTAGATCTGGGAGATGATCATGTTGTCATCATTAACTTAGGCCTCGAGAAAGGGCCCATTGTATACCCGATACTAAGAGCTTTATCAGAGAAAGTCTAAGAGAAGCACTCCTACCCTAAATATTGAAAAATGTCAAAAACCACGGTTTTTGAGATTGTATCAGGCCGACCAAACGTCCCGGATTTTGCGGGACAGTCCCGCATTTGCTGCTTTTGTCCCGCAGGTTTTTTTCGTCCCGGAATCACGTAATTATGTTCCGCATTTGCTCATATTAGATATTTTTAAAACATATTTATTCCCAATCTCCGCATGCACATTATCAGTTTATACCTTACACCAAGGGTAAATTCAATTTGAGCTTCCATTTGTAATGCAGAGAAGGGGGCGTCGATATAGCATGTTCGTCTATCTGTTCAAATCATTTTATAATTTTTGGAAGCATGATAATTCGAAGAAATTTTGTACACTGCCTTGTCGTAAAAGTTAGCTCGGAGATTGAATATGACCGAAATCGGTCAGCACGCCTACCTCCTTTACAAAAATAAAATATTTGAAACAGGGGTTGAAATAAGAAAAAGTTATTACTGCAAAATTTTTTTTTTTTTTGTTTTTATTTGCAATTTTTAGCAACATTTTTTTAGTGTCTTATTCGAGTGATTAATATTAAATATTTATATTAAATAACAGATATCATGGCAATGATTCAATTTAGAATTGAAAATTTATAGCGAAATTTTCTTCGAATGCATTTATAAAAATATGTTTAAAGTAGAGTTGCCGAGTACTTATTGTGGTTGCTACATTTTAGCCCAAATTGGTGAGGTTAGACAACTAAAACAACGGTTATAAGCGAAATAAAATGATTATTTAGTTTCAACAATTATCGCAAAACAAAGAAATATGAATTTGGGTGAAAATTATTATTACAATTTTTTACAATATTCTGAAGTTATTACTGCAAATTTAAAGTTATTACTGCAGAAATAGGGTATTACTACAGATTATTTCAATGCCTGATTTGAAACTCAATTTAATGAAGATTACGAAAACGCAACTACAATACACAGAAATACTAGAAATACTCGGAGAACTCTTAGAGCTTAGTCTCGGTTTATACGGAAGGGCGTGACATTAAAAGCTCAGACACTAAAAATAGTAAATTCAGGCTCTGATCTTAAACTTTGTTGATTCGGACGAGAAGACGTGGTAAGTCCAATACTCTCAAAGTTTTGCAAATGCTGTAAAGCAAGCGTTCTATTTAATTTTTGGCCAGGGCCAAAATGTTTTGTTTTTTGTTCTGTTTAAGTTCTT
Source organism: Calliopum simillimum (assembly GCA_951812925.1). NCBI lineage: Eukaryota > Metazoa > Arthropoda > Insecta > Diptera > Lauxaniidae > Calliopum > Calliopum simillimum. The sequence goes on along the minus strand of OX638372.1, from coordinate 79,486,805 downwards.
AAAATATTTTTATTTTAATTGCAAGTATTTGCTTTTACTCAAATGGAGCATTCACCAGAAAAAGAATTTGTATTGTTTTTTGGTAGGGAACATTGGGGAGTTGTAAGACAAAGGGAGTTGTGAGACAGCGCCATTATCGTCATATTTCTGAACTTTGATTTTCGGTTATAAGTGTCAATATTGTTTCGCAATGCGACCTCAATTTTTTACTAGAATTCTTTAATTAAACACGCGTTTTGTGCGTCTCTCCATGTAATGTGTTTCACAACTCCTCAAAATTTTCGTAAATTAAATTTTGACAAAAATGATTATTTTCGATTGAAAGAATGAATTCATAGCTACTTCTATATAAGTGTCGAACTTGAGTTTAAAGCTTTCATTATGCAGAATATTGTATAATATATCGCACAAACTCTCCAAAATTTTCGAACTTTTGACAAATGAATGTTTGTTTTGTGTAATTTAAAGTTTGACAAAAATGGTTATTTTCGATTAAAAGAATGAATTCATAGCTACTACTATATTAGTGTCGAACTTGAGTTTAAAGCTTTCGTTATGCAGAATATTGTGTAATGTGTCTTACAAACTCCCCAAAATTTTGGAACTTTTGACAAATAAATGTTTGTTTTGTGTAACTTAAATTTTAACAAAAATAATTATTTTCGATGAAAGGAAAGAAATAATAGCTACCATTAGTGTCGAACTAGAGTTTAAAGCTTTCAGATATGCAGAATATTGTGATTTTGGAGTAGTTCAAGTTCAAAAACGAAACCCGCCTCACAACGCCCAATCTCCCTTCTTTATTTATAATGTCCCGCATTGATATTTCAAAAAGCCAGTCGCCTTCTATTTCGTCGTTTGTTAGGTAATTATTCAAGAATGTCGCGCATTGCCATTTTTAAAATTTGGTTACTTTGGATTGTATAGAAGACGCACGAAATTGTTTTCTCTTTTCTATTAAATGCATCATTTAGTATCACTCTTGCATAATTTTTCTTTAAAAAGTTATGATTATTTGAAAATGACAAGTTGGAGACCAAAATTCCATACGATTTTAAACTTCCATCGTCATAAGAAAGAAAAGAAAAACTAGTAAGGGGTAACCTTTGGCCTGGCCAAACATGAAATTTTGTCAAAATCATAGATTTTGTGAACAAATTCAAATTTTTGGTTTAGGAAGGCTTAGTTAAAATTTTTTGAAATTGTTCAAAAACTTTCAGGGTTGCGATTTGAATAAAATTCCAGAAAAAACAATCAGGTGACAACCCTCAAAGAGTTTGAATTGTTTTTAAAAAGTTTATCTGAGCGTTCATTGAACCAAAAATTTGGATTTATTTACAACTAGTAAGGGTGTTACCTTTGGCCTAGCCAAACATTAAATACCCTACACAGCAGTATTTTGAAAATTTTGCTTATATGGGAAGTGCCACGCCCTCTTGTCCGAATTCACCCAGTTTTTTCTCAGAGTTTGAATTTATAGTTCTAAGCATTTGAGTGAAATTTGGTTGGATTATCTCAAAAAATGTCGGGTTCGCGTTAAGTATCGCAGAACACATCGAATGTGATTATTTTGATTTTTGTTTAATGTAGTTAAAAAAATTTTTTTATTTTTTTTGTATGGGAAAATGCGCCAATTGGAAAAGGGATTATCTCAAAATTTAGTCGAGGAGTCACGGGTGAACATTTTTTATACATCATTTGAACGATAAGTAAACAGAATCTGGAAAAAAATTTGATGTGCTGCTACGTTCAATTTAAAACGGGTTAAGGCACGCCGTGCGGTAGGACAAAGTGAATATACCCTGGTTGTAGGCTATAAAAAGTAAATAGAAACAATTCAATACAAAAATAGTAATTTTTGATGTAATGAGTCCAAATTGCAATAACTTGTATGATTACCGAGATCTCCTACCCTAGGTTAGGTTAGGTTAGATCTGGGAGATGATCATGTTGTCATCATTAACTTAGGCCTCGAGAAAGGGCCCATTGTATACCCGATACTAAGAGCTTTATCAGAGAAAGTCTAAGAGAAGCACTCCTACCCTAAATATTGAAAAATGTCAAAAACCACGGTTTTTGAGATTGTATCAGGCCGACCAAACGTCCCGGATTTTGCGGGACAGTCCCGCATTTGCTGCTTTTGTCCCGCAGGTTTTTTTCGTCCCGGAATCACGTAATTATGTTCCGCATTTCCCGCATTTGCTCATATTAGATATTTTTAAAACATATTTATTCCCAATCTCCGCATGCACATTATCAGTTTATACCTTACACCAAGGGTAAATTCAATTTGAGCTTCCATTTGTAATGCAGAGAAGGGGGCGTCGATATAGCATGTTCGTCTATCTGTTCAAATCATTTTATAATTTTTGGAAGCATGATAATTCGAAGAAATTTTGTACACTGCCTTGTCGTAAAAGTTAGCTCGGAGATTGAATATGACCGAAATCGGTCAGCACGCCTACCTCCTTTACAAAAATAAAATATTTGAAACAGGGGTTGAAATAAGAAAAAGTTATTACTGCAAAATTTTTTTTTTTTTTGTTTTTATTTGCAATTTTTAGCAACATTTTTTTAGTGTCTTATTCGAGTGATTAATATTAAATATTTATATTAAATAACAGATATCATGGCAATGATTCAATTTAGAATTGAAAATTTATAGCGAAATTTTCTTCGAATGCATTTATAAAAATATGTTTAAAGTAGAGTTGCCGAGTACTTATTGTGGTTGCTACATTTTAGCCCAAATTGGTGAGGTTAGACAACTAAAACAACGGTTATAAGCGAAATAAAATGATTATTTAGTTTCAACAATTATCGCAAAACAAAGAAATATGAATTTGGGTGAAAATTATTATTACAATTTTTTACAATATTCTGAAGTTATTACTGCAAATTTAAAGTTATTACTGCAGAAATAGGGTATTACTACAGCTTATTTCAATGCCTGATTTGAAACTCAATTTAATGAAGATTACGAAAACGCAACTACAATACACAGAAATACTAGAAATACTCGGAGAACTCTTAGAGCTTAGTCTCGGTTTATACGGAAGGGCGTGACATTAAAAGCTCAGACACTAAAAATAGTAAATTCAGGCTCTGATCTTAAACTTTGTTGATTCGGACGAGAAGACGTGGTAAGTCCAATACTCTCAAAGTTTTGCAAATGGTGTAAAGCAAGCGTTCTATTTAATTTTTGGCCAGGGCCAAAATGTTTTGTTTTTTGTTCTGTTTAAGTTCTTAAAATATTTTTATTTTAATTGCAAGTATTTGCTTTTACTCAAATGGAGCATTCACCAGAAAAAGAATTTTTATTGTTTTTTGGTAGGGAACATTGGGGAGTTGTAAGACAAAGGGAGTTGTGAGACAGCGCCATTATCGTCATATTTCTGAACTTTGATTTTCGGTTATAAGTGTCAATATTGTTTCGCAATGCGACCTCAATTTTTTACTAGAATTCTTTAATTAAACACGCGTTTTGTGCGTCTCTCCATGTAATGTGTTTCACAACTCCTCAAAATTTTCGTAAATTAAATTTTGACAAAAATGATTATTTTCGATTGAAAGAATGAATTCATAGCTACTTCTATATAAGTGTCGAACTTGAGTTTAAAGCTTTCATTATGCAGAATATTGTATAATATATCGCACAAACTCTCCAAAATTTTCGAACTTTTGACAAATGAATGTTTGTTTTGTGTAATTTAAAGTTTGACAAAAATGGTTATTTTCGATTAAAAGAATGAATTCATAGCTACTACTATATTAGTGTCGAACTTGAGTTTAAAGCTTTCGTTATGCAGAATATTGTGTAATGTGTCTTACAAACTCCCCAAAATTTTGGAACTTTTGACAAATAAATGTTTGTTTTGTGTAACTTAAATTTTAACAAAAATAATTATTTTCGATGAAAGGAAAGAAATAATAGCTACCATTAGTGTCGAACTAGAGTTTAAAGCTTTCAGATATGCAGAATATTGTGATTTTGGAGTAGTTCAAGTTCAAAAACGAAACCCGCCTCACAACGCCCAATCTCCCTTCTTTATTTATAATGTCCCGCATTGATATTTCAAAAAGCCAGTCGCCTTCTATTTCGTCGTTTGTTAGGTAATTATTCAAGAATGTCGCGCATTGCCATTTTTAAAATTTGGTTACTTTGGATTGTATAGAAGACGCACGAAATTGTTTTCTCTTTTCTATTAAATGCATCATTTAGTATCACTCTTGCATAATTTTTCTTTAAAAAGTTATGATTATTTGAAAATGACAAGTTGGAGACCAAAATTCCATACGATTTTAAACTTCCATCGTCATAAGAAAGAAAAGAAAAACTAGTAAGGGGTAACCTTTGGCCTGGCCAAACATGAAATTTTGTCAAAATCATAGATTTTGTGAACAAATTCAAATTTTTGGTTTAGGAAGGCTTAGTTAAAATTTTTTGAAATTGTTCAAAAACTTTCAGGGTTGCGATTTGAATAAAATTCCAGAAAAAACAATCAGGTGACAACCCTCAAAGAGTTTGAATTGTTTTTAAAAAGTTTATCTGAGCGTTCATTGAACCAAAAATTTGGATTTATTTACAACTAGTAAGGGTGTTACCTTTGGCCTAGCCAAACATTAAATACCCTACACAGCAGTATTTTGAAAATTTTGCTTATATGGGAAGTGCCACGCCCTCTTGTCCGAATTCACCCAGTTTTTTCTCAGAGTTTGAATTTATAGTTCTAAGCATTTGAGTGAAATTTGGTTGGATTATCTCAAAAAATGTCGGGTTCGCGTTAAGTATCGCAGAACACATCGAATGTGATTATTTTGATTTTTGTTTAATGTAGTTAAAAAAATTTTTTTATTTTTTTTGTATGGGAAAATGCGCCAATTGGAAAAGGGATTATCTCAAAATTTAGTCGAGGAGTCACGGGTGAACATTTTTTATACATCATTTGAACGATAAGTAAACAGAATCTGGAAAAAAATTTGATGTGCTGCTACGTTCAATTTAAAACGGGTTAAGGCACGCCGTGCGGTAGGACAAAGTGAATATACCCTGGTTGTAGGCTATAAAAAGTAAATAGAAACAATTCAATACAAAAATAGTAATTTTTGATGTAATGAGTCCAAATTGCAATAACTTGTATGATTACCGAGATCTCCTACCCTAGGTTAGGTTAGGTTAGATCTGGGAGATGATCATGTTGTCATCATTAACTTAGGCCTCGAGAAAGGGCCCATTGTATACCCGATACTAAGAGCTTTATCAGAGAAAGTCTAAGAGAAGCACTCCTACCCTAAATATTGAAAAATGTCAAAAACCACGGTTTTTGAGATTGTATCAGGCCGACCAAACGTCCCGGATTTTGCGGGACAGTCCCGCATTTGCTGCTTTTGTCCCGCAGGTTTTTTTCGTCCCGGAATCACGTAATTATGTTCCGCATTTCCCGCATTTGCTCATATTAGATATTTTTTAAACATATTTATTCCCAATCTCCGCATGCACATTATCAGTTTATACCTTACACCAAGGGTAAATTCAATTTGAGCTTCCATTTGTAATGCAGAGAAGGGGGCGTCGATATAGCATGTTCGTCTATCTGTTCAAATCATTTTATAATTTTTGGAAGCATGATAATTCGAAGAAATTTTGTACACTGCCTTGTCGTAAAAGTTAGCTCGGAGATTGAATATGACCGAAATCGGTCAGCACGCCTACCTCCTTTACAAAAATAAAATATTTGAAACAGGGGTTGAAATAAGAAAAAGTTATTACTGCAAAATTTTTTTTTTTTTTGTTTTTATTTGCAATTTTTAGCAACATTTTTTTAGTGTCTTATTCGAGTGATTAATATTAAATATTTATATTAAATAACAGATATCATGGCAATGATTCAATTTAGAATTGAAAATTTATAGCGAAATTTTCTTCGAATGCATTTATAAAAATATGTTTAAAGTAGAGTTGCCGAGTACTTATTGTGGTTGCTACATTTTAGCCCAAATTGGTGAGGTTAGACAACTAAAACAACGGTTATAAGCGAAATAAAATGATTATTTAGTTTCAACAATTATCGCAAAACAAAGAAATATGAATTTGGGTGAAAATTATTATTACAATTTTTTACAATATTCTGAAGTTATTACTGCAAATTTAAAGTTATTACTGCAGAAATAGGGTATTACTACAGCTTATTTCAATGCCTGATTTGAAACTCAATTTAATGAAGATTACGAAAACGCAACTACAATACACAGAAATACTAGAAATACTCGGAGAACTCTTAGAGCTTAGTCTCGGTTTATACGGAAGGGCGTGACATTAAAAGCTCAGACACTAAAAATAGTAAATTCAGGCTCTGATCTTAAACTTTGTTGATTCGGACGAGAAGACGTGGTAAGTCCAATACTCTCAAAGTTTTGCAAATGCTGTAAAGCAAGCGTTCTATTTAATTTTTGGCCAGGGCCAAAATGTTTTGTTTTTTGTTCTGTTTAAGTTCTTAAAATATTTTTATTTTAATTGCAAGTATTTGCTTTTACTCAAATGGAGCATTCACCAGAAAAAGAATTTGTATTGTTTTTTGGTAGGGAACATTGGGGAGTTGTAAGACAAAGGGAGTTGTGAGACAGCGCCATTATCGTCATATTTCTGAACTTTGATTTTCGGTTATAAGTGTCAATATTGTTTCGCAATGCGACCTCAATTTTTTACTAGAATTCTTTAATTAAACACGCGTTTTGTGCGTCTCTCCATGTAATGTGTTTCACAACTCCTCAAAATTTTCGTAAATTAAATTTTGACAAAAATGATTATTTTCGATTGAAAGAATGAATTCATAGTTACTTCTATATAAGTGTCGAACTTGAGTTTAAAGCTTTCATTATGCAGAATATTGTATAATATATCGCACAAACTCTCCAAAATTTTCGAACTTTTGACAAATGAATGTTTGTTTTGTGTAATTTAAAGTTTGACAAAAATGGTTATTTTCGATTAAAAGAATGAATTCATAGCTACTACTATATTAGTGTCGAACTTGAGTTTAAAGCTTTCGTTATGCAGAATATTGTGTAATGTGTCTTACAAACTCCCCAAAATTTTGGAACTTTTGACAAATAAATGTTTGTTTTGTGTAACTTAAATTTTAACAAAAATAATTATTTTCGATGAAAGGAAAGAAATAATAGCTACCATTAGTGTCGAACTAGAGTTTAAAGCTTTCAGATATGCAGAATATTGTGATTTTGGAGTAGTTCAAGTTCAAAAACGAAACCCCTCCCTTCTTTATTTATAATGTCCCGCATTGATATTTCAAAAAGCCAGTCGCCTTCTATTTCGTCGTTTGTTAGGTAATTATTCAAGAATGTCGCGCATTGCCATTTTTAAAATTTGGTTACTTTGGATTGTATAGAAGACGCACGAAATTGTTTTCTCTTTTCTATTAAATGCATCATTTAGTATCACTCTTGCATAATTTTTCTTTAAAAAGTTATGATTATTTGAAAATGACAAGTTGGAGACCAAAATTCCATACGATTTTAAACTTCCATCGTCATAAGAAAGAAAAGAAAAACTAGTAAGGGGTAACCTTTGGCCTGGCCAAACATGAAATTTTGTCAAAATCATAGATTTTGTGAACAAATTCAAATTTTTGGTTTAGGAAGGCTTAGTTAAAATTTTTTGAAATTGTTCAAAAACTTTCAGGGTTGCGATTTGAATAAAATTCCAGAAAAAACAATCAGGTGACAACCCTCAAAGAGTTTGAATTGTTTTTAAAAAGTTTATCTGAGCGTTCATTGAACCAAAAATTTGGATTTATTTACAACTAGTAAGGGTGTTACCTTTGGCCTAGCCAAACATTAAATACCCTACACAGCAGTATTTTGAAAATTTTGCTTATATGGGAAGTGCCACGCCCTCTTGTCCGAATTCACCCAGTTTTTTCTCAGAGTTTGAATTTATAGTTCTAAGCATTTGAGTGAAATTTGGTTGGATTATCTCAAAAAATGTCGGGTTCGCGTTAAGTATCGCAGAACACATCGAATGTGATTATTTTGATTTTTGTTTAATGTAGTTAAAAAAATTTTTTTATTTTTTTTGTATGGGAAAATGCGCCAATTGGAAAAGGGATTATCTCAAAATTTAGTCGAGGAGTCACGGGTGAACATTTTTTATACATCATTTGAACGATAAGTAAACAGAATCTGGAAAAAAATTTGATGTGCTGCTACGTTCAATTTAAAACGGGTTAAGGCACGCCGTGCGGTAGGACAAAGTGAATATACCCTGGTTGTAGGCTATAAAAAGTAAATAGAAACAATTCAATACAAAAATAGTAATTTTTGATGTAATGAGTCCAAATTGCAATAACTTGTATGATTACCGAGATCTCCTACCCTAGGTTAGGTTAGGTTAGATCTGGGAGATGATCATGTTGTCATCATTAACTTAGGCCTCGAGAAAGGGCCCATTGTATACCCGATACTAAGAGCTTTATCAGAGAAAGTCTAAGAGAAGCACTCCTACCCTAAATATTGAAAAATGTCAAAAACCACGGTTTTTGAGATTGTATCAGGCCGACCAAACGTCCCGGATTTTGCGGGACAGTCCCGCATTTGCTGCTTTTGTCCCGCAGGTTTTTTTCGTCCCGGAATCACGTAATTATGTTCCGCATTTCCCGCATTTGCTCATATTAGATATTTTTAAAACATATTTATTCCCAATCTCCGCATGCACATTATCAGTTTATACCTTACACCAAGGGTAAATTCAATTTGAGCTTCCATTTGTAATGCAGAGAAGGGGGCGTCGATATAGCATGTTCGTCTATCTGTTCAAATCATTTTATAATTTTTGGAAGCATGATAATTCGAAGAAATTTTGTACACTGCCTTGTCGTAAAAGTTAGCTCGGAGATTGAATATGACCGAAATCGGTCAGCACGCCTACCTCCTTTACAAAAATAAAATATTTGAAACAGGGGTTGAAATAAGAAAAAGTTATTACTGCAAAATTTTTTTTTTTTTGTTTTTATTTGCAATTTTTAGCAACATTTTTTTAGTGTCTTATTCGAGTGATTAATATTAAATATTTATATTAAATAACAGATATCATGGCAATGATTCAATTTAGAATTGAAAATTTATAGCGAAATTTTCTTCGAATGCATTTATAAAAATATGTTTAAAGTAGAGTTGCCGAGTACTTATTGTGGTTGCTACATTTTAGCCCAAATTGGTGAGGTTAGACAACTAAAACAACGGTTATAAGCGAAATAAAATGATTATTTAGTTTCAACAATTATCGCAAAACAAAGAAATATGAATTTGGGTGAAAATTATTATTACAATTTTTTACAATATTCTGAAGTTATTACTGCAAATTTAAAGTTATTACTGCAGAAATAGGGTATTACTACAGCTTATTTCAATGCCTGATTTGAAACTCAATTTAATGAAGATTACGAAAACGCAACTACAATACACAGAAATACTAGAAATACTCGGAGAACTCTTAGAGCTTAGTCTCGGTTTATACGGAAGGGCGTGACATTAAAAGCTCAGACACTAAAAATAGTAAATTCAGGCTCTGATCTTAAACTTTGTTGATTCGGACGAGAAGACGTGGTAAGTCCAATACTCTCAAAGTTTTGCAAATGCTGTAAAGCAAGCGTTCTATTTAATTTTTGGCCAGGGCCAAAATGTTTTGTTTTTTGTTCTGTTTAAGTTCTTAAAATATTTTTATTTTAATTGCAAGTATTTGCTTTTACTCAAATGGAGCATTCACCAGAAAAAGAATTTGTATTGTTTTTTGGTAGGGAACATTGGGGAGTTGTAAGACAAAGGGAGTTGTGAGACAGCGCCATTATCGTCATATTTCTGAACTTTGATTTTCGGTTATAAGTGTCAATATTGTTTCGCAATGCGACCTCAATTTTTTACTAGAATTCTTTAATTAAACACGCGTTTTGTGCGTCTCTCCATGTAATGTGTTTCACAACTCCTCAAAATTTTCGTAAATTAAATTTTGACAAAAATGATTATTTTCGATTGAAAGAATGAATTCATAGTTACTTCTATATAAGTGTCGAACTTGAGTTTAAAGCTTTCATTATGCAGAATATTGTATAATATATCGCACAAACTCTCCAAAATTTTCGAACTTTTGACAAATGAATGTTTGTTTTGTGTAATTTAAAGTTTGACAAAAATGGTTATTTTCGATTAAAAGAATGAATTCATAGCTACTACTATATTAGTGTCGAACTTGAGTTTAAAGCTTTCGTTATGCAGAATATTGTGTAATGTGTCTTACAAACTCCCCAAAATTTTGGAACTTTTGACAAATAAATGTTTGTTTTGTGTAACTTAAATTTTAACAAAAATAATTATTTTCGATGAAAGGAAAGAAATAATAGCTACCATTAGTGTCGAACTAGAGTTTAAAGCTTTCAGATATGCAGAATATTGTGATTTTGGAGTAGTTCAAGTTCAAAAACGAAACCCCTCCCTTCTTTATTTATAATGTCCCGCATTGATATTTCAAAAAGCCAGTCGCCTTCTATTTCGTCGTTTGTTAGGTAATTATTCAAGAATGTCGCGCATTGCCATTTTTAAAATTTGGTTACTTTGGATTGTATAGAAGACGCACGAAATTGTTTTCTCTTTTCTATTAAATGCATCATTTAGTATCACTCTTGCATAATTTTTCTTTAAAAAGTTATGATTATTTGAAAATGACAAGTTGGAGACCAAAATTCCATACGATTTTAAACTTCCATCGTCATAAGAAAGAAAAGAAAAACTAGTAAGGGGTAACCTTTGGCCTGGCCAAACATGAAATTTTGTCAAAATCATAGATTTTGTGAACAAATTCAAATTTTTGGTTTAGGAAGGCTTAGTTAAAATTTTTTGAAATTGTTCAAAAACTTTCAGGGTTGCGATTTGAATAAAATTCCAGAAAAAACAATCAGGTGACAACCCTCAAAGAGTTTGAATTGTTTTTAAAAAGTTTATCTGAGCGTTCATTGAACCAAAAATTTGGATTTATTTACAACTAGTAAGGGTGTTACCTTTGGCCTAGCCAAACATTAAATACCCTACACAGCAGTATTTTGAAAATTTTGCTTATATGGGAAGTGCCACGCCCTCTTGTCCGAATTCACCCAGTTTTTTCTCAGAGTTTGAATTTATAGTTCTAAGCATTTGAGTGAAATTTGGTTGGATTATCTCAAAAAATGTCGGGTTCGCGTTAAGTATCGCAGAACACATCGAATGTGATTATTTTGATTTTTGTTTAATGTAGTTAAAAAAATTTTTTTATTTTTTTTGTATGGGAAAATGCGCCAATTGGAAAAGGGATTATCTCAAAATTTAGTCGAGGAGTCACGGGTGAACATTTTTTATACATCATTTGAACGATAAGTAAACAGAATCTGGAAAAAAATTTGATGTGCTGCTACGTTCAATTTAAAACGGGTTAAGGCACGCCGTGCGGTAGAACAAAGTGAATATACCCTGGTTGTAGGCTATAAAAAGTAAATAGAAACAATTCAATACAAAAATAGTAATTTTTGATGTAATGAGTCCAAATTGCAATAACTTGTATGATTACCGAGATCTCCTACCCTAGGTTAGGTTAGGTTAGATCTGGGAGATGATCATGTTGTCATCATTAACTTAGGCCTCGAGAAAGGGCCCATTGTATACCCGATACTAAGAGCTTTATCAGAGAAAGTCTAAGAGAAGCACTCCTACCCTAAATATTGAAAAATGTCAAAAACCACGGTTTTTGAGATTGTATCAGGCCGACCAAACGTCCCGGATTTTGCGGGACAGTCCCGCATTTGCTGCTTTTGTCCCGCAGGTTTTTTTCGTCCCGGAATCACGTAATTATGTTCCGCATTTCCCGCATTTGCTCATATTAGATATTTTTAAAACATATTTATTCCCAATCTCCGCATGCACATTATCAGTTTATACCTTACACCAAGGGTAAATTCAATTTGAGCTTCCATTTGTAATGCAGAGAAGGGGGCGTCGATATAGCATGTTCGTCTATCTGTTCAAATCATTTTATAATTTTTGGAAGCATGATAATTCGAAGAAATTTTGTACACTGCCTTGTCGTAAAAGTTAGCTCGGAGATTGAATATGACCGAAATCGGTCAGCACGCCTACCTCCTTTACAAAAATAAAATATTTGAAACAGGGGTTGAAATAAGAAAAAGTTATTACTGCAAAATTTTTTTTTTTTTTGTTTTTATTTGCAATTTTTAGCAACATTTTTTTAGTGTCTTATTCGAGTGATTAATATTAAATATTTATATTAAATAACAGATATCATGGCAATGATTCAATTTAGAATTGAAAATTTATAGCGAAATTTTCTTCGAATGCATTTATAAAAATATGTTTAAAGTAGAGTTGCCGAGTACTTATTGTGGTTGCTACATTTTAGCCCAAATTGGTGAGGTTAGACAACTAAAACAACGGTTATAAGCGAAATAAAATGATTATTTAGTTTCAACAATTATCGCAAAACAAAGAAATATGAATTTGGGTGAAAATTATTATTACAATTTTTTACAATATTCTGAAGTTATTACTGCAAATTTAAAGTTATTACTGCAGAAATAGGGTATTACTACAGCTTATTTCAATGCCTGATTTGAAACTCAATTTAATGAAGATTACGAAAACGCAACTACAATACACAGAAATACTAGAAATACTCGGAGAACTCTTAGAGCTTAGTCTCGGTTTATACGGAAGGGCGTGACATTAAAAGCTCAGACACTAAAAATAGTAAATTCAGGCTCTGATCTTAAACTTTGTTGATTCGGACGAGAAGACGTGGTAAGTCCAATACTCTCAAAGTTTTGCAAATGCTGTAAAGCAAGCGTTCTATTTAATTTTTGGCCAGGGCCAAAATGTTTTGTTTTTTGTTCTGTTTAAGTTCTTAAAATATTTTTATTTTAATTGCAAGTATTTGCTTTTACTCAAATGGAGCATTCACCAGAAAAAGAATTTGTATTGTTTTTTGGTAGGGAACATTGGGGAGTTGTAAGACAAAGGGAGTTGTGAGACAGCGCCATTATCGTCATATTTCTGAACTTTGATTTTCGGTTATAAGTGTCAATATTGTTTCGCAATGCGACCTCAATTTTTTACTAGAATTCTTTAATTAAACACGCGTTTTGTGCGTCTCTCCATGTAATGTGTTTCACAACTCCTCAAAATTTTCGTAAATTAAATTTTGACAAAAATGATTATTTTCGATTGAAAGAATGAATTCATAGCTACTTCTATATAAGTGTCGAACTTGAGTTTAAAGCTTTCATTATGCAGAATATTGTATAATATATCGCACAAACTCTCCAAAATTTTCGGTATTTTCGATTAAAAGAATGAATTCATAGCTACTACTATATTAGTGTCGAACTTGAGTTTAAAGCTTTCGTTATGCAGAATATTGTGTAATGTGTCTTACAAACTCCCCAAAATTTTGGAACTTTTGACAAATAAATGTTTGTTTTGTGTAACTTAAATTTTAACAAAAATAATTATTTTCGATGAAAGGAAAGAAATAATAGCTACCATTAATGTCGAACTAGAGTTTAAAGCTTTCAGATATGCAGAATATTGTGATTTTGGAGTAGTTCAAGTTCAAAAACGAAACCCGCCTCACAACGCCCAATCTCCCTTCTTTATTTATAATGTCCCGCATTGATATTTCAAAAAGCCAGTCGCCTTCTATTTCGTCGTTTGTTAGGTAATTATTCAAGAATGTCGCGCATTGCCATTTTTAAAATTTGGTTACTTTGGATTGTATAGAAGACGCACGAAATTGTTTTCTCTTTTCTATTAAATGCATCATTTAGTATCACTCTTGCATAATTTTTCTTTAAAAAGTTATGATTATTTGAAAATGACAAGTTGGAGACCAAAATTCCATACGATTTTAAACTTCCATCGTCATAAGAAAGAAAAGAAAAGCTAGTAAGGGGTAACCTTTGGCCTGGCCAAACATGAAATTTTGTCAAAATCATAGATTTTGTGAACAAATTCAAATTTTTGGTTTAAGGAAGGCTTAGATAAAATTTTTTGAAATTGTTCAAAAACTTTCAGGGTTGCGATTTGAATAAAATTCCAGAAAAAACAATCAGGTGACAACCCTCAAAGAGTTTGAATTGTTTTTAAAAAGTTTATCTGAGCGTTCATTGAACCAAAAATTTGGATTTATTTACAACTAGTAAGGGTGTTACCTTTGGCCTAGCCAAACATTAAATACCCTACACAGCAGTATTTTGAAAATTTTGCTTATATGGGAAGTGCCACGCCCTCTTGTCCGAATTCACCCAGTTTTTTCTCAGAGTTTGAATTTATAGTTCTAAGCATTTGAGTGAAATTTGGTTGGATTATCTCAAAAAATGTCGGGTTCGCGTTAAGTATCGCAGAACACATCGAATGTGATTATTTTGATTTTTGTTTAATGTAGTTAAAAAAATTTTTTTATTTTTTTTGTATGGGAAAATGCGCCAATTGGAAAAGGGATTATCTCAAAATTTAGTCGAGGAGTCACGGGTGAACATTTTTTATACATCATTTGAACGATAAGTAAACAGAATCTGGAAAAAAATTTGATGTGCTGCTACGTTCAATTTAAAACGGGTTAAGGCACGCCGTGCGGTAGGACAAAGTGAATATACCCTGGTTGTAGGCTATAAAAAGTAAATAGAAACAATTCAATACAAAAATAGTAATTTTTGATGTAATGAGTCCAAATTGCAATAACTTGTATGATTACCGAGATCTCCTACCCTAGGTTAGGTTAGGTTAGATCTGGGAGATGATCATGTTGTCATCATTAACTTAGGCCTCGAGAAAGGGCCCATTGTATACCCGATACTAAGAGCTTTATCAGAGAAAGTCTAAGAGAAGCACTCCTACCCTAAATATTGAAAAATGTCAAAAACCACGGTTTTTGAGATTGTATCAGGCCGACCAAACGTCCCGGATTTTGCGGGACAGTCCCGCATTTGCTGCTTTTGTCCCGCAGGTTTTTTTCGTCCCGGAATCACGTAATTATGTTCCGCATTTCCCGCATTTGCTCATATTAGATATTTTTAAAACATATTTATTCCCAATCTCCGCATGCACATTATCAGTTTATACCTTACACCAAGGGTAAATTCAATTTGAGCTTCCATTTGTAATGCAGAGAAGGGGGCGTCGATATAGCATGTTCGTCTATCTGTTCAAATCATTTTATAATTTTTGGAAGCATGATAATTCGAAGAAATTTTGTACACTGCCTTGTCGTAAAAGTTAGCTCGGAGATTGAATATGACCGAAATCGGTCAGCACGCCTACCTCCTTTACAAAAATAAAATATTTGAAACAGGGGTTGAAATAAGAAAAAGTTATTACTGCAAAATTTTTTTTTTTTTGTTTTTATTTGCAATTTTTAGCAACAGATATCGTGGCAATGATTCAATTTAGAATTGAAAATTTATAGCGAAATTTTCTTCGAATGCATTTATAAAAATATGTTTAAAGTAGAGTTGCCGAGTACTTATTGTGGTTGCTACATTTTAGCCCAAATTGGTGAGGTTAGACAACTAAAACAACGGTTATAAGCGAAATAAAATGATTATTTAGTTTCAACAATTATCGCAAAACAAAGAAATATGAATTTGGGTGAAAATTATTATTACAATTTTTTACAATATTCTGAAGTTATTACTGCAAATTTAAAGTTATTACTGCAGAAATAGGGTATTACTACAGCTTATTTCAATGCCTGATTTGAAACTCAATTTAATGAAGATTACGAAAACGCAACTACAATACACAGAAATACTAGAAATACTCGGAGAACTCTTAGAGCTTAGTCTCGGTTTATACGGAAGGGCGTGACATTAAAAGCTCAGACACTAAAAATAGTAAATTCAGGCTCTGATCTTAAACTTTGTTGATTCGGACGAGACGACGTGGTAAGTCCAATACTCTCAAAGTTTTGCAAATGCTGTAAAGCAAGCGTTCTATTTAATTTTTGGCCAGGGCCAAAATGTTTTGTTTTTTGTTCTGTTTAAGTTCTTAAAATATTTTTATTTTAATTGCAAGTATTTGCTTTTACTCAAATGGAGCATTCACCAGAAAAAAAAATTTGTATTGTTTTTTGGTAGGGAACATTGGGGAGTTGTAAGACAAAGGGAGTTGTGAGACAGCGCCATTATCGTCATATTTCTGAACTTTGATTTTCGGTTATAAGTGTCAATATTGTTTCGCAATGCGACCTCAATTTTTTACTAGAATTCTTTAATTAAACACGCGTTTTGTGCGTCTCTCCATGTAATGTGTTTCACAACTCCTCAAAATTTTCGTAAATTAAATTTTGACAAAAATGATTATTTTCGATTGAAAGAATGAATTCATAGCTACTTCTATATAAGTGTCGAACTTGAGTTTAAAGCTTTCATTATGCAGAATATTGTATAATATATCGCACAAACTCTCCAAAATTTTCGAACTTTTGACAAATGAATGTTTGTTTTGTGTAATTTAAAGTTTGACAAAAATGGTTATTTTCGATTAAAAGAATGAATTCATAGCTACTACTTTATTAGTGTCGAACTTGAGTTTAAAGCTTTCGTTATGCAGAATATTGTGTAATGTGTCTTACAAACTCCCCAAAATTTTGGAACTTTTGACAAATAAATGTTTGTTTTGTGTAACTTAAATTTTAACAAAAATAATTATTTTCGATGAAAGGAAAGAAATAATAGCTACCATTAGTGTCGAACTAGAGTTTAAAGCTTTCAGATATGCAGAATATTGTGATTCTGGAGTAGTTCAAGTTCAAAAACGAAACCCGCCTCACAACGCCCAATCTCCCTTCTTTATTTATAATGTCCCGCATTGATATTTCAAAAAGCCAGTCGCCTTCTATTTCGTCGTTTGTTATGTAATTATTCAAGAATGTCGCGCATTGCCATTTTTAAAATTTGGTTACTTTGGATTGTATAGAAGACGCACGAAATTGTTTTCTCTTTTCTATTAAATGCATCATTTAGTATCACTCTTGCATAATTTTTCTTTAAAAAGTTATGATTATTTGAAAATGACAAGTTGGAGACCAAAATTCCATACGATTTTAAACTTCCATCGTCATAAGAAAGAAAAGAAAAACTAGTAAGGGGTAACCTTTGGCCTGGCCAAACATGAAATTTTGTCAAAATCATAGATTTTGTGAACAAATTCAAATTTTTGGATTAGGAAGGCTTAGTTAAAATTTTTTGAAATTGTTCAAAAACTTTCAGGGTTGCGATTTGAATAAAATTCCAGAAAAAACAATCAGGTGACAACCCTCAAAGAGTTTGAATTGTTTTTAAAAAGTTTATCTGAGCGTTCATTGAACCAAAAATTTGGATTTATTTACAACTAGTAAGGGTGTTACCTTTGGCCTAGCCAAACATTAAATACCCTACACAGCAGTATTTTGAAAATTTTGCTTATATGGGAAGTGCCACGCCCTCTTGTCCGAATTCACCCAGTTTTTTCTCAGAGTTTGAATTTATAGTTCTAAGCATTTGAGAGAAATTTGGTTGGATTATCTCAAAAAATGTCGGGTTCGCGTTAAGTATCGCAGAACACATCGAATGTGATTATTTTGATTTTTGTTTAATGTAGTTAAAAAAATTTTTTTATTTTTTTTGTATGGGAAAATGCGCCAATTGGAAAAGGGATTATCTCAAAATTTAGTCGAGGAGTCACGGGTGAACATTTTTTATACATCATTTGAACGATAAGTAAACAGAATCTGGAAAAAAATTTGATGTGCTGCTACGTTCAATTTAAAACGGGTTAAGGCACGCCGTGCGGTAGGACAAAGTGAATATACCCTGGTTGTAGGCTATAAAAAGTAAATAGAATCAATTCAATACAAAAATAGTAATTTTTGATGTAATGAGTCCAAATTGCAATAACTTGTATGATTACCGAGATCTCCTACCCTAGGTTAGGTTAGGTTAGATCTGGGAGATGATCATGTTGTCATCATTAACTTAGGCCTCGAGAAAGGGCCCATTGTATACCCGATACTAAGAGCTTTATCAGAGAAAGTCTAAGAGAAGCACTCCTACCCTAAATATTGAAAAATGTCAAAAACCACGGTTTTTGAGATTGTATCAGGCCGACCAAACGTCCCGGATTTTGCGGGACAGTCCCGCATTTGCTGCTTTTGTCCCGCAGGTTTTTTTCGTCCCGGAATCACGTAATTATGTTCCGCATTTCCCGCATTTGCTCATATTAGATATTTTTAAAACATATTTATTCCCAATCTCCGCATGCACATTATCAGTTTATACCTTACACCAAGGGTAAATTCAATTTGAGCTTCCATTTGTAATGCAGAGAAGGGGGCGTCGATATAGCATGTTCGTCTATCTGTTCAAATCATTTTATAATTTTTGGAAGCATGATAATTCGAAGAAATTTTGTACACTGCCTTGTCGTAAAAGTTAGCTCGGAGATTGAATATGACCGAAATCGGTCAGCACGCCTACCTCCTTTACAAAAATAAAATATTTGAAACAGGGGTTGAAATAAGAAAAAGTTATTACTGCAAAATTTTTTTTTTTTTTGTTTTTATTTGCAATTTTTAGCAACATTTTTTTAGTGTCTTATTCGAGTGATTAATATTAAATATTTATATTAAATAACAGATATCATGGCAATGATTCAATTTAGAATTGAAAATTTATAGCGAAATTTTCTTCGAATGCATTTATAAAAATATGTTTAAAGTAGAGTTGCCGAGTACTTATTGTGGTTGCTACATTTTAGCCCAAATTGGTGAGGTTAGACAACTAAAACAACGGTTATAAGCGAAATAAAATGATTATTTAGTTTCAACAATTATCGCAAAACAAAGAAATATGAATTTGGGTGAAAATTATTATTACAATTTTTTACAATATTCTGAAGTTATTACTGCAAATTTAAAGTTATTACTGCAGAAATAGGGTATTACTACAGCTTATTTCAATGCCTGATTTGAAACTCAATTTAATGAAGATTACGAAAACGCAACTACAATACACAGAAATACTAGAAATACTCGGAGAACTCTTAGAGCTTAGTCTCGGTTTATACGGAAGGGCGTGACATTAAAAGCTCAGACACTAAAAATAGTAAATTCAGGCTCTGATCTTAAACTTTGTTGATTCGGACGAGAAGACGTGGTAAGTCCAATACTCTCAAAGTTTTGCAAATGCTGTAAAGCAAGCGTTCTATTTAATTTTTGGCCAGGGCCAAAATGTTTTGTTTTTTGTTCTGTTTAAGTTCTTAAAATATTTTTATTTTAATTGCAAGTATTTGCTTTTACTCAAATGGAGCATTCACCAGAAAAAGAATTTGTATTGTTTTTTGGTAGGGAACATTGGGGAGTTGTAAGACAAAGGGAGTTGTGAGACAGCGCCATTATCGTCATATTTCTGAACTTTGATTTTCGGTTATAAGTGTCAATATTGTTTCGCAATGCGACCTCAATTTTTTACTAGAATTCTTTAATTAAACACGCGTTTTGTGCGTCTCTCCATGTAATGTGTTTCACAACTCCTCAAAATTTTCGTAAATTAAATTTTGACAAAAATGATTATTTTCGATTGAAAGAATGAATTCATAGCTACTTCTATATAAGTGTCGAACTTGAGTTTAAAGCTTTCATTATGCAGAATATTGTATAATATATCGCACAAACTCTCCAAAATTTTCGAACTTTTGACAAATGAATGTTTGTTTTGTGTAATTTAAAGTTTGACAAAAATGGTTATTTTCGATTAAAAGAATGAATTCATAGCTACTACTATATTAGTGTCGAACTTGAGTTTAAAGCTTTCTTTATGCAGAATATTGTGTAATGTGTCTTACAAACTCCCCAAAATTTTGGAACTTTTGACAAATAAATGTTTGTTTTGTGTAACTTAAATTTTAACAAAAATAATTATTTTCGATGAAAGGAAAGAAATAATAGCTACCATTAGTGTCGAACTAGAGTTTAAAGCTTTCAGATATGCAGAATATTGTGATTTTGGAGTAGTTCAAGTTCAAAAACGAAACCCGCCTCACAACGCCCAATCTCCCTTCTTTATTTATAATGTCCCGCATTGATATTTCAAAAAGCCAGTCGCCTTCTATTTCGTCGTTTGTTATGTAATTATTCAAGAATGTCGCGCATTGCCATTTTTAAAATTTGGTTACTTTGGATTGTATAGAAGACGCACGAAATTGTTTTCTCTTTTCTATTAAATGCATCATTTAGTATCACTCTTGCATAATTTTTCTTTAAAAAGTTATGATTATTTGAAAATGACAAGTTGGAGACCAAAATTCCATACGATTTTAAACTTCCATCGTCATAAGAAAGAAAAGAAAAACTAGTAAGGGGTAACCTTTGGCCTGGCCAAACATGAAATTTTGTCAAAATCATAGATTTTGTGAACAAATTCAAATTTTTGGTTTAGGAAGGCTTAGTTAAAATTTTTTGAAATTGTTCAAAAACTTTCAGGGTTGCGATTTGAATAAAATTCCAGAAAAAACAATCAGGTGACAACCCTCAAAGAGTTTGAATTGTTTTTAAAAAGTTTATCTGAGCGTTCATTGAACCAAAAATTTGGATTTATTTACAACTAGTAAGGGTGTTACCTTTGGCCTAGCCAAACATTAAATACCCTACACAGCAGTATTTTGAAAATTTTGCTTATATGGGAAGTGCCACGCCCTCTTGTCCGAATTCACCCAGTTTTTTCTCAGAGTTTGAATTTATAGTTCTAAGCATTTGAGTGAAATTTGGTTGGATTATCTCAAAAAATGTCGGGTTCGCGTTAAGTATCGCAGAACACATCGAATGTGATTATTTTGATTTTTGTTTAATGTAGTTAAAAAAATTTTTTTATTTTTTTTGTATGGGAAAATGCGCCAATTGGAAAAGGGATTATCTCAAAATTTAGTCGAGGAGTCACGGGTGAACATTTTTTATACATCATTTGAACGATAAGTAAACAGAATCTGGAAAAAAATTTGATGTGCTGCTACGTTCAATTTAAAACGGGTTAAGGCACGCCGTGCGGTAGGACAAAGTGAATATACCCTGGTTGTAGGCTATAAAAAGTAAATAGAAACAATTCAATACAAAAATAGTAATTTTTGATGTAATGAGTCCAAATTGCAATAACTTGTATGATTACCGAGATCTCCTACCCTAGGTTAGGTTAGGTTAGATCTGGGAGATGATCATGTTGTCATCATTAACTTAGGCCTCGAGAAAGGGCCCATTGTATACCCGATACTAAGAGCTTTATCAGAGAAAGTCTAAGAGAAGCACTCCTACCCTAAATATTGAAAAATGTCAAAAACCACGGTTTTTGAGATTGTATCAGGCCGACCAAACGTCCCGGATTTTGCGGGACAGTCCCGCATTTGCTGCTTTTGTCCCGCAGGTTTTTTTCGTCCCGGAATCACGTAATTATGTGCCGCATTTCCCGCATTTGCTCATATTAGATATTTTTAAAACATATTTATTCCCAATCTCCGCATGCACATTATCAGTTTATACCTTACACCAAGGGTAAATTCAATTTGAGCTTCCATTTGTAATGCAGAGAAGGGGGCGTCGATATAGCATGTTCGTCTATCTGTTCAAATCATTTTATAATTTTTGGAAGCATGATAATTCGAAGAAATTTTGTACACTGCCTTGTCGTAAAAGTTAGCTCGGAGATTGAATATGACCGAAATCGGTCAGCACGCCTACCTCCTTTACAAAAATAAAATATTTGAAACAGGGGTTGAAATAAGAAAAAGTTATTACTGCAAAATTTTTTTTTTTTTGTTTTTATTTGCAATTTTTAGCAACATTTTTTTAGTGTCTTATTCGAGTGATTAATATTAAATATTTATATTAAATAACAGATATCATGGCAATGATTCAATTTAGAATTGAAAATTTATAGCGAAATTTTCTTCGAATGCATTTATAAAAATATGTTTAAAGTAGAGTTGCCGAGTACTTATTGTGGTTGCTACATTTTAGCCCAAATTGGTGAGGTTAGACAACTAAAACAACGGTTATAAGCGAAATAAAATGATTATTTAGTTTCAACAATTATCGCAAAACAAAGAAATATGAATTTGGGTGAAAATTATTATTACAATTTTTTACAATATTCTGAAGTTATTACTGCAAATTTAAAGTTATTACTGCAGAAATAGGGTATTACTACAGCTTATTTCAATGCCTGATTTGAAACTCAATTTAATGAAGATTACGAAAACGCAACTACAATACACAGAAATACTAGAAATACTCGGAGAACTCTTAGAGCTTAGTCTCGGTTTATACGGAAGGGCGTGACATTAAAAGCTCAGACACTAAAAATAGTAAATTCAGGCTCTGATCTTAAACTTTGTTGATTCGGACGAGAAGACGTGGTAAGTCCAATACTCTCAAAGTTTTGCAAATGCTGTAAAGCAAGCGTTCTATTTAATTTTTGGCCAGGGCCAAAATGTTTTGTTTTTTGTTCTGTTTAAGTTCTTAAAATATTTTTATTTTAATTGCAAGTATTTGCTTTTACTCAAATGGAGCATTCACCAGAAAAAGAATTTGTATTGTTTTTTGGTAGGGAACATTGGGGAGTTGTAAGACAAAGGGAGTTGTGAGACAGCGCCATTATCGTCATATTTCTGAACTTTGATTTTCGGTTATAAGTGTCAATATTGTTTCGCAATGCGACCTCAATTTTTTACTAGAATTCTTTAATTAAACACGCGTTTTGTGCGTCTCTCCATGTAATGTGTTTCACAACTCCTCAAAATTTTCGTAAATTAAATTTTGACAAAAATGATTATTTTCGATTGAAAGAAT
Organism: Calliopum simillimum; assembly: GCA_951812925.1. Taxonomy (NCBI): domain Eukaryota; kingdom Metazoa; phylum Arthropoda; class Insecta; order Diptera; family Lauxaniidae; genus Calliopum; species Calliopum simillimum. Next base: position 79,463,884 of record OX638372.1, on the reverse strand, counting down.
GAATTCATAGCTACTTCTATATAAGTGTCGAACTTGAGTTTAAAGCTTTCATTATGCAGAATATTGTATAATATATCGCACAAACTCTCCAAAATTTTCGAACTTTTGACAAATGAATGTTTGTTTTGTGTAATTTAAAGTTTGACAAAAATGGTTATTTTCGATTAAAAGAATGAATTCATAGCTACTACTATATTAGTGTCGAACTTGAGTTTAAAGCTTTCGTTATGCAGAATATTGTGTAATGTGTCTTACAAACTCCCCAAAATTTTGGAACTTTTGACAAATAAATGTTTGTTTTGTGTAACTTAAATTTTAACAAAAATAATTATTTTCGATGAAAGGAAAGAAATAATAGCTACCATTAGTGTCGAACTAGAGTTTAAAGCTTTCAGATATGCAGAATATTGTGATTTTGGAGTAGTTCAAGTTCAAAAACGAAACCCGCCTCACAACGCCCAATCTCCCTTCTTTATTTATAATGTCCCGCATTGATATTTCAAAAAGCCAGTCGCCTTCTATTTCGTCGTTTGTTAGGTAATTATTCAAGAATGTCGCGCATTGCCATTTTTAAAATTTGGTTACTTTGGATTGTATAGAAGACGCACGAAATTGTTTTCTCTTTTCTATTAAATGCATCATTTAGTATCACTCTTGCATAATTTTTCTTTAAAAAGTTATGATTATTTGAAAATGACAAGTTGGAGACCAAAATTCCATACGATTTTAAACTTCCATCGTCATAAGAAAGAAAAGAAAAACTAGTAAGGGGTAACCTTTGGCCTGGCCAAACATGAAATTTTGTCAAAATCATAGATTTTGTGAACAAATTCAAATTTTTGGTTTAGGAAGGCTTAGTTAAAATTTTTTGAAATTGTTCAAAAACTTTCAGGGTTGCGATTTGAATAAAATTCCAGAAAAAACAATCAGGTGACAACCCTCAAAGAGTTTGAATTGTTTTTAAAAAGTTTATCTGAGCGTTCATTGAACCAAAAATTTGGATTTATTTACAACTAGTAAGGGTGTTACCTTTGGCCTAGCCAAACATTAAATACCCTACACAGCAGTATTTTGAAAATTTTGCTTATATGGGAAGTGCCACGCCCTCTTGTCCGAATTCACCCAGTTTTTTCTCAGAGTTTGAATTTATAGTTCTAAGCATTTGAGTGAAATTTGGTTGGATTATCTCAAAAAATGTCGGGTTCGCGTTAAGTATCGCAGAACACATCGAATGTGATTATTTTGATTTTTGTTTAATGTAGTTAAAAAAATTTTTTTATTTTTTTTTGTATGGGAAAATGCGCCAATTGGAAAAGGGATTATCTCAAAATTTAGTCGAGGAGTCACGGGTGAACATTTTTTATACATCATTTGAACGATAAGTAAACAGAATCTGGAAAAAAATTTGATGTGCTGCTACGTTCAATTTGAAACGGGTTAAGGCACGCCGTGCGGTAGGACAAAGTGAATATACCCTGGTTGTAGGCTATAAAAAGTAAATAGAAACAATTCAATACAAAAATAGTAATTTTTGATGTAATGAGTCCAAATTGCAATAACTTGTATGATTACCGAGATCTCCTACCCTAGGTTAGGTTAGGTTAGATCTGGGAGATGATCATGTTGTCATCATTAACTTAGGCCTCGAGAAAGGGCTTTATCAGAGAAAGTCTAAGAGAAGCACTCCTACCCTAAATATTGAAAAATGTCAAAAACCACGGTTTTTGAGATTGTATCAGGCCGACCAAACGTCCCGGATTTTGCGGGACAGTCCCGCATTTGCTGCTTTTGTCCCGCAGGTTTTTTTCGTCCCGGAATCACGTAATTATGTTCCGCATTTCCCGCATTTGCTCATATTAGATATTTTTAAAACATATTTATTCCCAATCTCCGCATGCACATTATCAGTTTATACCTTACACCAAGGGTAAATTCAATTTGAGCTTCCATTTGTAATGCAGAGAAGGGGGCGTCGATATAGCATGTTCGTCTATCTGTTCAAATCATTTTATAATTTTTGGAAGCATGATAATTCGAAGAAATTTTGTACACTGCCTTGTCGTAAAAGTTAGCTCGGAGATTGAATATGACCGAAATCGGTCAGCACGCCTACCTCCTTTACAAAAATAAAATATTTGAAACAGGGGTTGAAATAAGAAAAAGTTATTACTGCAAAATTTTTTTTTTTTTTGTTTTTATTTGCAATTTTTAGCAACATTTTTTTAGTGTCCTATTCGAGTGATTAATATTAAATATTTATATTAAATAACAGATATCATGGCAATGATTCAATTTAGAATTGAAAATTTATAGCGAAATTTTCTTCGAATGCATTTATAAAAATATGTTTAAAGTAGAGTTGCCGAGTACTTATTGTGGTTGCTACATTTTAGCCCAAATTGGTGAGGTTAGACAACTAAAACAACGGTTATAAGCGAAATAAAATGATTATTTAGTTTCAACAATTATCGCAAAACAAAGAAATATGAATTTGGGTGAAAATTATTATTACAATTTTTTACAATATTCTGAAGTTATTACTGCAAATTTAAAGTTATTACTGCAGAAATAGGGTATTACTACAGCTTATTTCAATGCCTGATTTGAAACTCAATTTAATGAAGATTACGAAAACGCAACTACAATACACAGAAATACTAGAAATACTCGGAGAACTCTTAGAGCTTAGTCTCGGTTTATACGGAAGGGCGTGACATTAAAAGCTCAGACACTAAAAATAGTATATTCAGGCTCTGATCTTAAACTTTGTTGATTCGGACGAGAAGACGTGGTAAGTCCAATACTCTCAAAGTTTTGCAAATGCTGTAAAGCAAGCGTTCTATTTAATTTTTGGCCAGGGCCAAAATGTTTTGTTTTTTGTTCTGTTTAAGTTCTTAAAATATTTTTATTTTAATTGCAAGTATTTGCTTTTACTCAAATGGAGCATTCACCAGAAAAAGAATTTGTATTGTTTTTTGGTAGGGAACATTGGGGAGTTGTAAGACAAAGGGAGTTGTGAGACAGCGCCATTATCGTCATATTTCTGAACTTTGATTTTCGGTTATAAGTGTCAATATTGTTTCGCAATGCGACCTCAATTTTTTACTAGAATTCTTTAATTAAACACGCGTTTTGTGCGTCTCTCCATGTAATGTGTTTCACAACTCCTCAAAATTTTCGTAAATTAAATTTTGACAAAAATGATTATTTTCGATTGAAAGAATGAATTCATAGCTACTTCTATATAAGTGTCGAACTTGAGTTTAAAGCTTTCATTATGCAGAATATTGTATAATATATCGCACAAACTCTCCAAAATTTTCGAACTTTTGACAAATGAATGTTTGTTTTGTGTAATTTAAAGTTTGACAAAAATGGTTATTTTCGATTAAAAGAATGAATTCATAGCTACTACTATATTAGTGTCGAACTTGAGTTTAAAGCTTTCGTTATGCAGAATATTGTGTAATGTGTCTTACAAACTCCCCAAAATTTTGGAACTTTTGACAAATAAATGTTTGTTTTGTGTAACTTAAATTTTAACAAAAATAATTATTTTCGATGAAAGGAAAGAAATAATAGCTACCATTAGTGTCGAACTAGAGTTTAAAGCTTTCAGATATGCAGAATATTGTGATTTTGGAGTAGTTCAAGTTCAAAAACGAAACCCGCCTCACAACGCCCAATCTCCCTTCTTTATTTATAATGTCCCGCATTGATATTTCAAAAAGCCAGTCGCCTTCTATTTCGTCGTTTGTTAGGTAATTATTCAAGAATGTCGCGCATTGCCATTTTTAAAATTTGGTTACTTTGGATTGTATAGAAGACGCACGAAATTGTTTTCTCTTTTCTATTAAATGCATCATTTAGTATCACTCTTGCATAATTTTTCTTTAAAAAGTTATGATTATTTGAAAATGACAAGTTGGAGACCAAAATTCCATACGATTTTAAACTTCCATCGTCATAAGAAAGAAAAGAAAAACTAGTAAGGGGTAACCTTTGGCCTGGCCAAACATGAAATTTTGTCAAAATCATAGATTTTGTGAACAAATTCAAATTTTTGGTTTAGGAAGGCTTAGTTAAAATTTTTTGAAATTGTTCAAAAACTTTCAGGGTTGCGATTTGAATAAAATTCCAGAAAAAACAATCAGGTGACAACCCTCAAAGAGTTTGAATTGTTTTTAAAAAGTTTATCTGAGCGTTCATTGAACCAAAAATTTGGATTTATTTACAACTAGTAAGGGTGTTACCTTTGGCCTAGCCAAACATTAAATACCCTACACAGCAGTATTTTGAAAATTTTGCTTATATGGGAAGTGCCACGCCCTCTTGTCCGAATTCACCCAGTTTTTTTTCAGAGTTTGAATTTATAGTTCTAAGCATTTGAGTGAAATTTGGTTGGATTATCTCAAAAAATGTCGGGTTCGCGTTAAGTATCGCAGAACACATCGAATGTGATTATTTTGATTTTTGTTTAATGTAGTTAAAAAAATTTTTTTATTTTTTTTGTATGGGAAAATGTGCCAATTGGAAAAGGGATTATCTCAAAATTTAGTCGAGGAGTCACGGGTGAACATTTTTTATACATCATTTGAACGATAAGTAAACAGAATCTGGAAAAAAATTTGATGTGCTGCTACGTTCAATTTAAAACGGGTTAAGGCACGCCGTGCGGTAGGACAAAGTGAATATACCCTGGTTGTAGGCTATAAAAAGTAAATAGAAACAATTCAATACAAAAATAGTAATTTTTGATGTAATGAGTCCAAATTGCAATAACTTGTATGATTACCGAGATCTCCTACCCTAGGTTAGGTTAGGTTAGATCTGGGAGATGATCATGTTGTCATCATTAACTTAGGCCTCGAGAAAGGGCCCATTGTATACCCGATACTAAGAGCTTTATCAGAGAAAGTCTAAGAGAAGCACTCCTACCCTAAATATTGAAAAATGTCCAAAACCACGGTTTTTGAGATTGTATCAGGCCGACCAAACGTCCCGGATTTTGCGGGACAGTCCCGCAGGTTTTTTTCGTCCCGGAATCACGTAATTATGTTCCGCATTTCCCGCATTTGCTCATATTAGATATTTTTAAAACATATTTATTCCCAATCTCCGCATGCACATTATCAGTTTATACCTTACACCAAGGGTAAATTCAATTTGAGCTTCCATTTGTAATTCAGAGAAGGGGGCGTCGATATAGCATGTTCGTCTATCTGTTCAAATCATTTTATAATTTTTGGAAGCATGATAATTCGAAGAAATTTTGTACACTGCCTTGTCGTAAAAGTTAGCTCGGAGATTGAATATGACCGAAGTCGGTCAGCACGCCTACCTCCTTTACAAAAATAAAATATTTGAAACAGGGGTTGAAATAAGAAAAAGTTATTACTGCAAAAATTTTTTTTTTTTGTTTTTATTTGCAATTTTTAGCAACATTTTTTTAGTGTCTTATTCGAGTGATTAATATTAAATATTTATATTAAATAACAGATATCATGGAAATGATTCAATTTAAAATTGAAAATTTATAGCGAAATTTTCTTCGAATGCATTTATAAAAATATGTTTAAAGTAGAGTTGCCGAGTACTTATTGTGGTTGCTACATTTTAGCCCAAATTGGTGAGGTTAGACAACTAAAACAACGGTTATAAGCGAAATAAAATGATTATTTAGTTTCAACAATTATCGCAAAACAAAGAAATATGAATTTGGGTGAAAATTATTATTACAATTTTTTACAATATTCTGAAGTTATTACTGCAAATTTAAAGTTATTACTGCAGAAATAGGGTATTACTCACTCTTGCATAATTTTTCTTTAAAAAGTTATGATTATTTGAAAATGACAAGTTGGAGACCAAAATTCCATACGATTTTAAACTTCCATCGTCATAAGAAAGAAAAGAAAAACTAGTAAGGGGTAACCTTTGGCCTGGCCAAACATGAAATTTTGTCAAAATCATAGATTTTGTGAACAAATTCAAATTTTTGGTTTAGGAAGGCTTAGTTAAAATTTTTTGAAATTGTTCAAAAACTTTCAGGGTTGCGATTTGAATAAAATTCCAGAAAAAACAATCAGGTGACAACCCTCAAAGAGTTTGAATTGTTTTTAAAAAGTTTATCTGAGCGTTCATTGAACCAAAAATTTGGATTTATTTACAACTAGTAAGGGTGTTACCTTTGGCCTAGCCAAACATTAAATACCCTACACAGCAGTATTTTGAAAATTTTGCTTATATGGGAAGTGCCACGCCCTCTTGTCCGAATTCACCCAGTTTTTTCTCAGAGTTTGAATTTATAGTTCTAAGCATTTGAGTGAAATTTGGTTGGATTATCTCAAAAAATGTCGGGTTCGCGTTAAGTATCGCAGAACACATCGAATGTGATTATTTTGATTTTTGTTTAATGTAGTTAAAAAAATTTTTTTATTTTTTTTGTATGGGAAAATGCGCCAATTGGAAAAGGGATTATCTCAAAATTTAGTCGAGGAGTCACGGGTGAACATTTTTTTATACATCATTTGAACGATAAGTAAACAGAATCTGGAAAAAAATTTGATGTGCTGCGACGTTCAATTTAAAACGGGTTAAGGCACGCCGTGCGGTAGGACAAAGTGAATATACCCTGGTTGTAGGCTATAAAAAGTAAATAGAAACAATTCAATACAAAAATAGTAATTTTTGATGTAATGAGTCCAAATTGCAATAACTTGTATGATTACCGAGATCTCCTACCCTAGGTTAGGTTAGGTTAGATCTGGGAGATGATCATGTTGTCATCATTAACTTAGGCCTCGAGAAAGGGCCCATTGTATACCCGATACTCAGAGCTTTATCAGAGAAAGTCTAAGAGAAGCACTCCTACCCTAAATATTGAAAAATGTCCAAAACCACGGTTTTTGAGATTGTATCAGGCCGACCAAACGTCCCGGATTTTGCGGGACAGTCCCGCATTTGCTGCTTTTGTCCCGCAGGTTTTTTTCGTCCCGGAATCACGTAATTATGTTCCGCATTTCCCGCATTTGCTCATATTAGATATTTTTAAAACATATTTATTCCCAATCTCCGCATGCATATTATCAGTTTATACCTTACACCAAGGGTAAATTCAATTTGAGCTTCCATTTGTAATGCAGAGAAGGGGGCGTCGATATAGCATGTTCGTCTATCTGTTCAAATCATTTTATAATTTTTGGAAGCATGATAATTCGAAGAAATTTTGTACACTGCCTTGTCGTAAAAGTTAGCTCGGAGATTGAATATGACCGAAATCGGTCAGCACGCCTACCTCCTTTACAAAAATAAAATATTTGAAACAGGGGTTGAAATAAGAAAAAGTTATTACTGCAAAATTTTTTTTTTTTTGTTTTTATTTGCAATTTTTAGCAACATATTTTTAGTGTCCTATTCGAGTGATTAATATTAAATATTTATATTAAATAACAGATATCATGGCAATGACTCAATTTAGAATTGAAAATTTATAGCGAAATTTTCTTCAAATGCATTTATAAAAATATGTTTAAAGTAGAGTTGCCGAGTACTTATTGTGGTTGCTACATTTTAGCCCAAATTGGTGAGGTTAGACAACTAAAACAACGGTTATAAGCGAAATAAAATGATTATTTAGTTTCAACAAATATCGCAAAACAAAGAAATATGAATTTGGGTGAAAATTATTATTACAATTTTTTACAATATTCTGAAGTTATTACTGCAAATTTAAAGTTATTACTGCAGAAATAGGGTATTACTACAGCTTATTTCAATGCCTGATTTGAAACTCAATTTAATGAAGATTACGAAAACGCAACTACAATACACAGAAATACTAGAAATACTCGGAGAACTCTTAGAGCTTAGTCTCGGTTTATACGGAAGGGCGTGACATTAAAAGCTCAGACACTAAAAATAGTAAATTCAGGCTCTGATCTTAAACTTTGTTGATTCGGACGAGAAGACGTGGTAAGTCCAATACTCTCAAAGTTTTGCAAATGCTGTAAAGCAAGCGTTCTATTTAATTTTTGGCCAGGGCCAAAATGTTTTGTTTTTTGTTCTGTTTAAGTTCTTAAAATATTTTTATTTTAATTGCAAGTATTTGCTTTTACTCAAATGGAGCATTCACCAGAAAAAGAATTTGTATTGTTTTTTGGTAGGGAACATTGGGGAGTTGTAAGACAAAGGGAGTTGTGAGACAGCGCCATTATCGTCATATTTCTGAACTTTGATTTTCGGTTATCAGTGTCAATATTGTTTCGCAATGCGACCTCACTTTTTTACTAGAATTCTTTAATTAAACACGCGTTTTGTGCATCTCTCCATGTAATGTGTTTCACAACTCCTCAAAATTTTCGTAAATTAAATTTTGACAAAAATGATTATTTTCGATTGAAAGAATGAATTCATAGCTACTACTATATAAGTGTCGAACTTGAGTTTAAAGCTTTCATTATGCAGAATATTGTATAATATGTCTCACAAACTCTCCAAAATTTTCGAACTTTTGACAAATGAATGTTTGTTTTGTGTAATTTAAAGTTTGACAAAAATGGTTATTTTCGATTAAAAGAATGAATTCATAGCTACTACTATATTAGTGTCGAACTTGAGTTTAAAGCTTTCGTTATGCAGAATATTGTGTAATGTGTCTTACAAACTCCCCAAAATTTTGGAACTTTTGACAAATAAATGTTTGTTTTGTGTAACTTAAATTTTAACAAAAATAATTATTTTCGATGAAAGGAAAGAAATAATAGCTACCATTAGTGTCGAACTAGAGTTTAAAGCTTTCAGATATGCAGAATATTGTGATTTTGGAGTAGTTCAAGTTCAAAAACGAAACCCGCCTCACAACGCCCAATCTCCCTTCTTTATTTATAATGTCCCGCATTGATATTTCAAAAAGCCATCGCCTTCTATTTCGTCGTTTGTTAGGTAATTATTCAAGAATGTCGCGCATTGCCATTTTTAAAATTTGGTTACTTTGGATTGTATAGAAGACGCACGAAATTGTTTTCTCTTTTCTATTAAATGCATCATTTAGTATCACTCTTGCATAATTTTTCTTTAAAAAGTTATGATTATTTGAAAATGACAAGTTGGAGACCAAAATTCCATACGATTTTAAACTTCCATCGTCATAAGAAAGAAAAGAAAAGCTAGTAAGGGGTAACCTTTGGCCTGGCCAAACATGAAATTTTGTCAAAATCATAGATTTTGTGAACAAATTCAAATTTTTGGTTTAAGGAAGGCTTAGATAAAATTTTTTGAAATTGTTCAAAAACTTTCAGGGTTGCGATTTGAATAAAATTCCAGAAAAAACAATCAGGTGACAACCCTCAAAGAGTTTGAATTGTTTTTAAAAAGTTTATCTGAGCGTTCATTGAACCAAAAATTTGGATTTATTTACAACTAGTAAGGGTGTTACCTTTGGCCTAGCCAAACATTAAATACCCTACACAGCAGTATTTTGAAAATTTTGCTTATATGGGAAGTGCCACGCCCTCTTGTCCGAATTCACCCAGTTTTTTCTCAGAGTTTGAATTTATAGTTCTAAGCATTTGAGTGAAATTTGGTTGGATTATCTCAAAAAATGTCGGGTTCGCGTTAAGTATCGCAGAACACATCGAATGTGATTATTTTGATTTTTGTTTAATGTAGTTAAAAAAATTTTTTTATTTTTTTTGTATGGGAAAATGCGCCAATTGGAAAAGGGATTATCTCAAAATTTAGTCGAGAAGTCACGGGTGAACATTTTTTTATACATCATTTGAACGATAAGTAAACAGAATCTGGAAAAAAATTTGATGTGCTGCGACGTTCAATTTAAAACGGGTTAAGGTACGCCGTGCGGTAGGACAAAGTGAATATACCCTGGTTGTAGGCTATAAAAAGTAAATAGAAACAATTCAATACAAAAATAGTAATTTTTGATGTAATGAGTCCAAATTGCAATAACTTGTATGATTACCGAGATCTCCTACCCTACGTTAGGTTAGGTTAGATCTGGGAGATGATCATGTTGTCATCATTAACTTAGGCCTCGAGAAAGGGCCCATTGTATACCCGATACTAAGAGCTTTATCAGAGAAAGTCTAAGAGAAGCACTCCTACCCTAAATATTGAAAAATGTCAAAAACCACGGTTTTTGAGATTGTATCAGGCCGACCAAACGTCCCGGATTTTGCGGGACAGTCCCGCATTTGCTGCTTTTGTCCCGCAGGTTTTTTTCGTCCCGGAATCACGTAATTATGTTCCGCATTTGCTCATATTAGATATTTTTAAAACATATTTATTCCCAATCTCCGCATGCACATTATCAGTTTATACCTTACACCAAGGGTAAATTCAATTTGAGCTTCCATTTGTAATGCAGAGAAGGGGGCGTCGATATAGCATGTTCGTCTATCTGTTCAAATCATTTTATAATTTTTGGAAGCATGATAATTCGAAGAAATTTTGTACACTGCCTTGTCGTAAAAGTTAGCTCGGAGATTGAATATGACCGAAATCGGTCAGCACGCCTACCTCCTTTACAAAAATAAAATATTTGAAACAGGGGTTGAAATAAGAAAAAGTTATTACTGCAAAATTTTTTTTTTGTTTTTATTTGCAATTTTTAGCAACATTTTTTTAGTGTCTTATTCGAGTGATTAATATTAAATATTTATACAGTCGACGTCCAGTAATACGAATGCTCCGTATTACGAATGTCCAATAATACGAATGCAATGTTCCTTCCACATGTGATTCTATAATACGAGCAGCGGTAAATTTTACGGTTCGATAATACGAATGAGATATTTTTCTTAGTAGGCTTTGCTTTTTTGTTAAGCATGAAATGCCTAGAATGCATGATAGAATACGTGGGAATTTTTTCAGGATTTTTAGAACGTTTTGAAGTGCTTTTTTCTCTATATTTGGGCTTAGAAAAATTGTTGAAAAATTATAAAATGTTTCGAAAAATCTAAAAAAAAAAGTTTGAATTTTTAATAAGCAAGCTTTCTTTCTTTGTAAAAATCGCCAATTTTGTGACCCTAACAATAAATAATACCAGAGCAAAATCTTCGCGCATTTATAATGCTAGGCATCGGTAATACAACAATGCCAAATTTTAGCCAAATCGGTCACATCATGCTTTTTAACTGGTACAATTGGCGTGTTTTACTTCAAATTTCTTCTTTTATTTCTTATCAATATATTGCATTTTTCGTTTTTCTACCATATTTCTCATAACGAAAATTCATAAATTTTCTATTTTTCTTACAATTTTTTCAGTAAACTTATGTTTTCCCTTAAATAAAATATTCGAGTTAATGAGTTTTATCTCTAAACCGACGATATGTCTCAATATTAAAGAAAAAAAGAACAAAATTTCGTTGCTTTAATACGAATTTTTCGATTTTACGAATAGGCCTGACACTATATAATTCGTATTATTGGACGTCGACTGTATTAAATAACAGATATCATGGCAATGATTCAATTTAGAATTGAAAATTTATAGCGAAATTTTCTTCGAATGCATTTATAAAAATATGTTTAAAGTAGAGTTGCCGAGTACTTATTGTGGTTGCTACATTTTAGCCCAAATTGGTGAGGTTAGACAACTAAAACAACGGTTATAAGCGAAATAAAATGATTATTTAGTTTCAACAATTATCGCAAAACAAAGAAATATGAATTTGGGTGAAAATTATTATTACAATTTTTTACAATATTCTGAAGTTATTACTGCAAATTTAAAGTTATTACTGCAGAAATAGGGTATTACTACAGCTTATTTCAATGCCTGATTTGAAACTCAATTTAATGAAGATTACGAAAACGCAACTACAATACACAGAAATAGTAGAAATACTCGGAGAACTCTTAGAGCTTAGTCTCGGTTTATACGGAAGGGCGTGACATTAAAAGCTCAGACACTAAAAATAATAAATTCAGGCTCTGATCTTAAACTTTGTTGATTCGGACGAGAAGACGTGGTAAGTCCAATACTCTCAAAGTTTTGCAAATGCTGTAAAGCAAGCGTTCTATTTAATTTTTGGCCAGGGCCAAAATGTTTTGTTTTTTGTTCTGTTTAAGTTCTTAAAATATTTTTATTTTAATTGCAAGTATTTGCTTTTACTCAAATGGAGCATTCACCAGAAAAAGAATTTGTATTGTTTTTTGGTAGGGAACATTGGGGAGTTGTAAGACAAAGGGAGTTGTGAGACAGCGCCATTATCGTCATATTTCTGAACTTTGATTTTCGGTTATAAGTGTCAATACTGTTTCGCAATGCGACCTCACTTTTTTACTAGAATTCTTTAATTAAACACGCGTTTTGTGCGTCTCTCCATGTAATGTGTTTCACAACTCCTCAAAATTTTCGTAAATAAAATTTTGACAAAAATGATTATTTTCGATTGAAAGAATGAATTCATAGCTACTACTATATAAGTGTCGAACTTGAGTTTAAAGCTTTCATTATGCAGAATATTGTATAATATGTCTCACAAACTCTCCAAAATTTTCGAACTTTTGACAAATGAATGTTTGTTTTGTGTAATTTAAAGTTTGACAAAAATGGTTATTTTCGATTAAAAGAATGAATTCATAGCTACTACTATATTAGTGTCGAACTTGAGTTTAAAGCTTTCGTTATGCAGAATATTGTGTAATGTGTCTTACAAACTCCCCAAAATTTTGGAACTTTTGACAAATAAATGTTTGTTTTGTGTAACTTAAATTTTAACAAAAATAATTATTTTCGATGAAAGGAAAGAAATAATAGCTACCATTAGTGTCGAACTAGAGTTTAAAGCTTTCAGATATGCAGAATATTGTGATTTTGGAGTAGTTCAAGTTCAAAAACGAAACCCGCCTCACAACGCCCAATCTCCCTTCTTTATTTATAATGTCCCGCATTGATATTTCAAAAAGCCAGTCGCCTTCTATTTCGTCGTTTGTTAGGTAATTATTCAAGAATGTCGCGCATTGCCATTTTTAAAATTTGGTTACTTTGGATTGTATAGAAGACGCACGAAATTGTTTTCTCTTTTCTATTAAATGCATCATTTAGTATCACTCTTGCATAATTTTTCTTTAAAAAGTTATGATTATTTGAAAATGACAAGTTGGAGACCAAAATTCCATACGATTTTAAACTTCCATCGTCATAAGAAAGAAAAGAAAAGCTAGTAAGGGGTAACCTTTGGCCTGGCCAAACATGAAATTTTGTCAAAATCATAGATTTTGTGAACAAATTCAAATTTTTGGTTTAAGGAAGGCTTAGATAAAATTTTTTGAAATTGTTCAAAAACTTTCAGGGTTGCGATTTGAATAAAATTCCATAAAAAACAATCAGGTGACAACCCTCAAAGAGTTTGAATTGTTTTTAAAAAGTTTATCTGAGCGTTCATTGAACCAAAAATTTGGATTTATTTACAACTAGTAAGGGTGTTACCTTTGGCCTAGCCAAACATTAAATACCCTACACAGCAGTATTTTGAAAATTTTGCTTATATGGGAAGTGCCACGCCCTCTTGTCCGAATTCACCCAGTTTTTTCTCAGAGTTTGAATTTATAGTTCTAAGCATTTGAGTGAAATTTGGTTGGATTATCTCAAAAAATGTCGGGTTCGCGTTAAGTATCGCAGAACACATCGAATGTGATTATTTTGATTTTTGTTTAATGTAGTTAAAAAAATTTTTTTATTTTTTTTGTATGGGAAAATGCGCCAATTGGAAAAGGGATTATCTCAAAATTTAGTCGAGAAGTCACGGGTGAACATTTTTTTATACATCATTTGAACGATAAGTAAACAGAATCTGGAAAAAAATTTGATGTGCTGCGACGTTCAATTTAAAACGGGTTAAGGCACGCCGTGCGGTAGGACAAAGTGAATATACCCTGGTTGTAGGCTATAAAAAGTAAATAGAAACAATTCAATACAAAAATAGTAATTTTTGATGTAATGAGTCCAAATTGCAATAACTTGTATGATTACCGAGATCTCCTACCCTACGTTAGGTTAGGTTAGATCTGGGAGATGATCATGTTGTCATCATTAACTTAGGCCTCGAGAAAGGGCCCATTGTATACCCGATACTAAGAGCTTTATCAGAGAAAGTCTAAGAGAAGCACTCCTACCCTAAATATTGAAAAATGTCAAAAACCACGGTTTTTGAGATTGTATCAGGCCGACCAAACGTCCTGGATTTTGCGGGACAGTCCCGCATTTGCTGCTTTTGTCCCGCAGGTTTTTTTCGTCCCGGAATCACGTAATTATGTTCCGCATTTGCTCATATTAGATATTTTTAAAACATATTTATTCCCAATCTCCGCATGCACATTATCAGTTTATACCTTACACCAAGGGTAAATTCAATTTGAGCTTCCATTTGTAATGCAGAGAAGGGGGCGTCGATATAGCATGTTCGTCTATCTGTTCAAATCATTTTATAATTTTTGGAAGCATGATAATTCGAAGAAATTTTGTACACTGCCTTGTCGTAAAAGTTAGCTCGGAGATTGAATATGACCGAAATCGGTCAGCACGCCTACCTCCTTTACAAAAATAAAATATTTGAAACAGGGGTTGAAATAAGAAAAAGTTATTACTGCAAAATTTTTTTTTTTTGTTTTTATTTGCAATTTTTAGCAACATTTTTTTAGTGTCTTATTCGAGTGATTAATATTAAATATTTATACAGTCGACGTCCAGTAATACGAATGCTCCGTATTACGAATGTCCAATAATACGAATGCAATGTTCCTTCCACATGTGATTCCATAATACGAGCAGCGGTAAATTTTACGGATCGATAATACGAATGAGATATTTTTCTTAGTAGGCTTTGCTTTTTTGTTAAGCATGAAATGCCTAGAATGCATGATAGAATACGTGGGAATTTTTTCAGGATTTTTAGAACGTTTTGAAGTGCTTTTTTCTCTATATTTGGGCTTAGAAAAATTGTTGAAAAATTATAAAATGTTTCGAAAAATCTAAAAAAAAAAGTTTGAATTTTTAATAAGCAAGCTTTCTTTCTTTGTAAAAATCGCCAATTTTGTGACCCTAACAATAAATAATACCAGAGCAAAATCTTCGCGCATTTATAATGCTAGGCATCGGTAATACAACAATGCCAAATTTTAGCCAAATCGGTCACATCATGCTTTTTAACTGGTACAATTGGCGTGTTTTACTTCAAATTTCTTCTCTTATTTCTTATCAATATATTGCATTTTTCGTTTTTCTACCATAATCCTCATAACGAAAATTCATAAATTTTCTATTTTTCTTACAATTTTTTCAGTAAACTTATGTTTTCCCTTAAATAAAATATTCGAGTTAATGAGTTTTATCTCTAAACCGACGATATGTCTCAATATTAAAGAAAAAAAGAACAAAATTTCGTTGCTTTAATACGAATTTTTCGATTTTACGAATAGGCCTGACACTATATAATTCATGGCAATGATTCAATTTAGAATTGAAAATTTATAGCGAAATTTTCTTCGAATGCATTTATAAAAATATGTTTAAAGTAGAGTTGCCGAGTACTTATTGTGGTTGCTACATTTTAGCCCAAATTTTTGAGGTTAGACAACTAAAACAACGGTTATAAGCGAAATAAAATGATTATTTAGTTTCAACAATTATCGCAAAACAAAGAAATATGAATTTGGGTGAAAATTATTATTACAATTTTTTACAATATTCTGAAGTTATTACTGCAAATTTAAAGTTATTACTGCAGAAATAGGGTATTACTCACTCTTGCATAATTTTTCTTTAAAAAGTTATGATTATTTGAAAATGACAAGTTGGAGACCAAAATTCCATACGATTTTAAACTTCCATCGTCATAAGAAAGAAAAGAAAAACTAGTAAGGGGTAACCTTTGGCCTGGCCAAACATGAAATTTTGTCAAAATCATAGATTTTGTGAACAAATTCAAATTTTTGGTTTAGGAAGGCTTAGTTAAAATTTTTTGAAATTGTTCAAAAACTTTCAGGGTTGCGATTTGAATAAAATTCCAGAAAAAACAATCAGGTGACAACCCTCAAAGAGTTTGAATTGTTTTTAAAAAGTTTATCTGAGCGTTCATTGAACCAAAAATTTGGATTTATTTACAACTAGTAAGGGTGTTACCTTTGGCCTAGCCAAACATTAAATACCCTACACAGCAGTATTTTGAAAATTTTGCTTATATGGGAAGTGCCACGCCCTCTTGTCCGAATTCACCCAGTTTTTTCTCAGAGTTTGAATTTATAGTTCTAAGCATTTGAGTGAAATTTGGTTGGATTATCTCAAAAAATGTCGGGTTCGCGTTAAGTATCGCAGAACACATCGAATGTGATTATTTTGATTTTTGTTTAATGTAGTTAAAAAAATTTTTTTATTTTTTTTGTATGGGAAAATGCGCCAATTGGAAAAGGGATTATCTCAAAATTTAGTCGAGGAGTCACGGGTGAACATTTTTTTATACATCATTTGAACGATAAGTAAACAGAATCTGGAAAAAAATTTGATGTGCTGCGACGTTCAATTTAAAACGGGTTAAGGCACGCCGTGCGGTAGGACAAAGTGAATATACCCTGGTTGTAGGCTATAAAAAGTAAATAGAAACAATTCAATACAAAAATAGTAATTTTTGATGTAATGAGTCCAAATTGCAATAACTTGTATGATTACCGAGATCTCCTACCCTAGGTTAGGTTAGGTTAGATCTGGGAGATGATCATGTTGTCATCATTAACTTAGGCCTCGAGAAAGGGCCCATTGTATACCCGATACTCAGAGCTTTATCAGAGAAAGTCTAAGAGAAGCACTCCTACCCTAAATATTGAAAAATGTCCAAAACCACGGTTTTTGAGATTGTATCAGGCCGACCAAACGTCCCGGATTTTGCGGGACAGTCCCGCATTTGCTGCTTTTGTCCCGCAGGTTTTTTTCGTCCCGGAATCACGTAATTATGTTCCGCATTTCCCGCATTTGCTCATATTAGATATTTTTAAAACATATTTATTCCCAATCTCCGCATGCATATTATCAGTTTATACCTTACACCAAGGGTAAATTCAATTTGAGCTTCCATTTGTAATGCAGAGAAGGGGGCGTCGATATAGCATGTTCGTCTATCTGTTCAAATCATTTTATAATTTTTGGAAGCATGATAATTCGAAGAAATTTTGTACACTGCCTTGTCGTAAAAGTTAGCTCGGAGATTGAATATGACCGAAATCGGTCAGCACGCCTACCTCCTTTACAAAAATAAAATATTTGAAACAGGGGTTGAAATAAGAAAAAGTTATTACTGCAAAATTTTTTTTTTTTTGTTTTTATTTGCAATTTTTAGCAACATATTTTTAGTGTCTTATTCGAGTGATTAATATTAAATATTTATATTAAATAACAGATATCATGGCAATGATTCAATTTAGAATTGAAAATTTATAGCGAAATTTTCTTCAAATGCATTTATAAAAATATGTTTAAAGTAGAGTTGCCGAGTACTTATTGTGGTTGCTACATTTTAGCCCAAATTGGTGAGGTTAGACAACTAAAACAACGGTTATAAGCGAAATAAAATGATTATTTAGTTTCAACAAATATCGCAAAACAAAGAAATATGAATTTGGGTGAAAATTATTATTACAATTTTTTACAATATTCTGAAGTTATTACTGCAAATTTAAAGTTATTACTGCAGAAATAGGGTATTACTACAGCTTATTTCAATGCCTGATTTGAAACTCAATTTAATGAAGATTACGAAAACGCAACTACAATACACAGAAATACTAGAAATACTCGGAGAACTCTTAGAGCTTAGTCTCGGTTTATACGGAAGGGCGTGACATTAAAAGCTCAGACACTAAAAATAGTAAATTCAGGCTCTGATCTTAAACTTTGTTGATTCGGACGAGAAGACGTGGTAAGTCCAATACTCTCAAAGTTTTGCAAATGCTGTAAAGCAAGCGTTCTATTTAATTTTTGGCCAGGGCCAAAATGTTTTGTTTTTTGTTCTGTTTAAGTTCTTAAAATATTTTTATTTTAATTGCAAGTATTTGCTTTTACTCAAATGGAGCATTCACCAGAAAAAGAATTTGTATTGTTTTTTGGTAGGGAACATTGGGGAGTTGTAAGACAAAGGGAGTTGTGAGACAGCGCCATTATCGTCATATTTCTGAACTTTGATTTTCGGTTATCAGTGTCAATATTGTTTCGCAATGCGACCTCACTTTTTTACTAGAATTCTTTAATTAAACACGCGTTTTGTGCATCTCTCCATGTAATGTGTTTCACAACTCCTCAAAATTTTCGTAAATTAAATTTTGACAAAAATGATTATTTTCGATTGAAAGAATGAATTCATAGCTACTACTATATAAGTGTCGAACTTGAGTTTAAAGCTTTCATTATGCAGAATATTGTATAATATGTCTCACAAACTCTCCAAAATTTTCGAACTTTTGACAAATGAATGTTTGTTTTGTGTAATTTAAAGTTTGACAAAAATGGTTATTTTCGATTAAAAGAATGAATTCATAGCTACTACTATATTAGTGTCGAACTTGAGTTTAAAGCTTTCGTTATGCAGAATATTGTGTAATGTGTCTTACAAACTCCCCAAAATTTTGGAACTTTTGACAAATAAATGTTTGTTTTGTGTAACTTAAATTTTAACAAAAATAATTATTTTCGATGAAAGGAAAGAAATAATAGCTACCATTAGTGTCGAACTAGAGTTTAAAGCTTTCAGATATGCAGAATATTGTGATTTTGGAGTAGTTCAAGTTCAAAAACGAAACCCGCCTCACAACGCCCAATCTCCCTTCTTTATTTATAACGTCCCGCATTGATATTTCAAAAAGCCAGTCGCCTTCTATTTCGTCGTTTGTTAGGTAATTATTCAAGAATGTCGCGCATTGCCATTTTTAAAATTTGGTTACTTTGGATTGTATAGAAGACGCACGAAATTGTTTTCTCTTTTCTATTAAATGCATCATTTAGTATCACTCTTGCATAATTTTTCTTTAAAAAGTTATGATTATTTGAAAATGACAAGTTGGAGACCAAAATTCCATACGATTTTAAACTTCCATCGTCATAAGAAAGAAAAGAAAAACTAGTAAGGGGTAACCTTTGGCCTGGCCAAACATGAAATTTTGTCAAAATCATAGATTTTGTGAACAAATTCAAATTTTTGGTTTAAGGAAGGCTTAGATAAAATTTTTTGAAATTGTTCAAAAACTTTCAGGGTTGCGATTTGAATAAAATTCCAGAAAAAACAATCAGGTGACAACCCTCAAAGAGTTTGAATTGTTTTTAAAAAGTTTATCTGAGCGTTCATTGAACCAAAAATTTGGATTTATTTACAACTAGTAAGGGTGTTACCTTTGGCCTAGCCAAACATTAAATACCCTACACAGCAGTATTTTGAAAATTTTGCTTATATGGGAAGTGCCACGCCCTCTTGTCCGAATTCACCCAGTTTTTTCTCAGAGTTTGAATTTATAGTTCTAAGCATTTGAGTGAAATTTGGTTGGATTATCTCAAAAAATGTCGGGTTCGCGTTAAGTATCGCAGAACACATCGAATGTGATTATTTTGATTTTTGTTTAATGTAGTTAAAAAAATTTTTTTATTTTTTTTGTATGGGAAAATGCGCCAATTGGAAAAGGGATTATCTCAAAATTTAGTCGAGGAGTCACGGGTGAACATTTTTTTATACATCATTTGAACGATAAGTAAACAGAATCTGGAAAAAAATTTGATGTGCTGCGACGTTCAATTTAAAACGGGTTAAGGCACGCCGTGCGGTAGGACAAAGTGAATATACCCTGGTTGTAGGCTATAAAAAGTAAATAGAAACAATTCAATACAAAAATAGTAATTTTTGATGTAATGAGTCCAAATTGCAATAACTTGTATGATTACCGAGATCTCCTACCCTAGGTTAGGTTAGGTTAGATCTGGGAGATGATCATGTTGTCATCATTAACATAGGCCTCGAGAAAGGGCCCATTGTATACCCGATACTAAGAGCTTTATCAGAGAAAGTCTAAGGGAAGCACTCCTACCCTAAATATTGAAAAAATCACGGTTTTTGAGATTGTATCAGGCCGACCAAACGTCCCGGATTTTGCGGGACAGTCCCGCATTTGCTGCTTTTGTCCCGCAGGTTTTTTTCGTCCCGGAATCACGTAATTATGTTCCGCATTTCCCGCATTTGCTCATATTAGATATTTTTAAAACATATTTATTCCCAATCTCCGCATGCATATTATCAGTTTATACCTTACACCAAGGGTAAATTCAATTTGAGCTTCCATTTGTAATGCAGAGAAGGGGCGTCGATATAGCATGTTCGTCTATCTGTTCAAATCATTTTATAATTTTTGGAAGCATGATAATTCGAAGAAATTTTGTACACTGCCTTGTCGTAAAAGTTAGCTCGGAGATTGAATATGACCGAAATCGGTCAGCACGCCTACCTCCTTTACAAAAATAAAATATTTGAAACAGGGGTTGAAATAAGAAAAAGTTATTACTGCAAAATTTTTCTTTTTTTGTTTTTATTTGCAATTGTTAGCAACATATTTTTAGTGTCTTATTCGAATGATTAATATTAAATATTTATATTAAATAACAGATATCATGGCAATGATTCAATTTAGAATTGAAAATTTATAGCGAAATTTTCTTCGAATGCATTTATAAAAATATGTTTAAAGTAGAGTTGCCGAGTACTTATTGTGGTTGCTACATTTTAGCCCAAATTGGTGAGGTTAGACAACTAAAACAACGGTTATAAGCGAAATAAAATGATTATTTAGTTTCAACAATTATCGCAAAACAAAGAAATATGAATTTGGGTGAAAATTATTATTACAATTTTTTACAATATTCTGAAGTTATTACTGCAAATTTAAAGTTATTACTGCAGAAATAGGGTATTACTACAGCTTATTTCAATGCCTGATTTGAAACTCAATTTAATGAAGATTACGAAAACGCAACTACAATACACAGAAATACTAGAAATTCTCGGAGAACTCTTAGAGCTTAGTCTCGGTTTATACGGAAGGGCGTGACATTAAAAGCTCAGACACTAAAAATAGTAAATTCAGGCTCTGATCTTAAACTTTGTTGATTCGGACGAGAAGACGTGGTAAGTCCAATACTCTCAAAGTTTTGCAAATGCTGTAAAGCAAGCGTTCTATTTAACCCCTTGAGACCGATGGGGTCACATAGGACCCCAAGTATTTTTTGATACATCACTGTTTTAATTAAAATAATTATCAAGAAGTGCTCGAATGCTATTGACATGCTCTGGAGAGTTGTTCAGTATAGTCTAGACTTCAATTTTGTGTTAATTGTTTGGCAAAATACGGAACGGTTTTAAAGCTTTGAACAAAAATGGTACAATTTTTGCAATTTTTGTGATTTTGTGGCCCAAAATCCAATTTTTTCGGGTTGGTTTCTTAAACGGTTCCCTTCCTTTAGTCTACATCTACAACTTCGTTAAAGATCGGAAAACAAAATCTCAAATGGTTTACGACTTATAGCCGTGGCAACTTTGAAAAAGCAGTTTTGAAGCAATTTTTATAGTACTATAAAATTCGACCTAGAGCCAAACAAGCGAAACACATGTAGGGTTTTACTAGTAACATCATGGGCTTTCAGGAACAGCATTCAAAAAATTTTTTGGATTTATTTTGTTGCACTGTGTAATATGACTCCACCTTTTCTGGCCACGAGGGACTTTTCCGGACCTACTTTTTTTTCTTAATTTAAACACAAGAAAACTGAATCCGAAGTTAATTTTTCGATATCTACAAGGATCTAGGCTTCGGTCTCAAGGGGTTAATTTTTGGCCAGGGCCAAAATGTTTTGTTTTTTGTTCTGTTTAAGTTCTTAAAATATTTTTATTTTAATTGCAAGTATTTGCTTTTACTCAAATGGAGCATTCACCAGAAAAAGAATTTGTATTGTTTTTTGGTAGGGAACATTGGGGAGTTGTAAGACAAAGGGAGTTGTGAGACAGCGCCATTATCGTCATATTTCTGAACTTTGATTTTCGGTTATCAGTGTCAATATTGTTTCGCAATGCGACCTCACTTTTTTACTAGAATTCTTTAATTAAACACGCGTTTTGTGCATCTCTCCATGTAATGTGTTTCACAACTCCTCAAAATTTTCGTAAATTAAATTTTGACAAAAATGATTATTTTCGATTGAAAGAATGAATTCATAGTTACTACTATATAAGTGTCGAACTTGAGTTTAAAGCTTTCATTATGCAGAATATTGTATAATATGTCTCACAAACTCTCCAAAATTTTCGAACTTTTGACAAATGAATGTTTGTTTTGTGTAATTTAAAGTTTGACAAAAATGGTTATTTTCGATTAAAAGAATGAATTCATAGCTACTACTATATTAGTGTCGAACTTGAGTTTAAAGCTTTCGTTATGCAGAATATTGTGTAATGTGTCTTACAAACTCCCCAAAATTTTGGAACTTTTGACAAATAAATGTTTGTTTTGTGTAACTTAAATTTTAACAAAAATAATTATTTTCGATGAAAGGAAAGAAATAATAGCTACCATTAGTGTCGAACTAGAGTTTAAAGCTTTCAGATATGCAGAATATTGTGATTTTGGAGTAGTTCAAGTTCAAAAACGAAACCCGCCTCACAACGCCCAATCTCCCTTCTTTATTTATAACGTCCCGCATTGATATTTCAAAAAGCCAGTCGCCTTCTATTTCGTCGTTTGTTAGGTAATTATTCAAGAATGTCGCGCATTGCCATTTTTAAAATTTGGTTACTTTGGATTGTATAGAAGACGCACGAAATTGTTTTCTCTTTTCTATTAAATGCATCATTTAGTATCACTCTTGCATAATTTTTCTTTAAAAAGTTATGATTATTTGAAAATGACAAGTTGGAGACCAAAATTCCATACGATTTTAAACTTCCATCGTCATAAGAAAGAAAAGAAAAACTAGTAAGGGGTAACCTTTGGCCTGGCCAAACATGAAATTTTGTCAAAATCATAGATTTTGTGAACAAATTCAAATTTTTGGTTTAAGGAAGGCTTAGATAAAATTTTTTGAAATTGTTCAAAAACTTTCAGGGTTGCGATTTGAATAAAATTCCAGAAAAAACAATCAGGTGACAACCCTCAAAGAGTTTGAATTGTTTTTAAAAAGTTTATCTGAGCGTTCATTGAACCAAAAATTTGGATTTATTTACAACTAGTAAGGGTGTTACCTTTGGCCTAGCCAAACATTAAATACCCTACACAGCAGTATTTTGAAAATTTTGCTTATATGGGAAGTGCCACGCCCTCTTGTCCGAATTCACCCAGTTTTTTCTCAGAGTTTG
Organism: Calliopum simillimum; assembly: GCA_951812925.1. Lineage (NCBI taxonomy): Eukaryota > Metazoa > Arthropoda > Insecta > Diptera > Lauxaniidae > Calliopum > Calliopum simillimum. Next base: position 79,440,491 of record OX638372.1, on the reverse strand, counting down.
AATTTATAGTTCTAAGCATTTGAGTGAAATTTGGTTGGATTATCTCAAAAAATGTCGGGTTCGCGTTAAGTATCGCAGAACACATCGAATGTGATTATTTTGATTTTTGTTTAATGTAGTTAAAAAAATTTTTTTATTTTTTTTTGTATGGGAAAATGCGCCAATTGGAAAAGGGATTATCTCAAAATTTAGTCGAGGAGTCACGGGTGAACATTTTTTTATACATCATTTGAACGATAAGTAAACAGAATCTGGAAAAAAATTTGATGTGCTGCGACGTTCAATTTAAAACGGGTTAAGGCACGCCGTGCGGTAGGACAAAGTGAATATACCCTGGTTGTAGGCTATAAAAAGTAAATAGAAACAATTCAATACAAAAATAGTAATTTTTGATGTAATGAGTCCAAATTGCAATAACTTGTATGATTACCGAGATCTCCTACCCTAGGTTAGGTTAGGTTAGATCTGGGAGATGATCATGTTGTCATCATTAACTTAGGCCTCGAGAAAGGGCCCATTGTATACCCGATACTAAGAGCTTTATCAGAGAAAGTCTAAGAGAAGCACTCCTACCCTAAATATTGAAAAATGTCCAAAACCACGGTTTTTGAGATTGTATCAGGCCGACCAAACGTCCCGGATTTTGCGGGACAGTCCCGCATTTGCTGCTTTTGTCCCGCAGGTTTTTTTCGTCCCGGAATCACGTAATTATGTTCCGCATTTCCCGCATTTGCTCATATTAGATATTTTTAAAACATATTTATTCCCAATCTCCGCATGCACATTATCAGTTTATACCTTACACCAAGGGTAAATTCAATTTGAGCTTCCATTTGTAATGCAGAGAAGGGGGCGTCGATATAGCATGTTCGTCTATCTGTTCAAATCATTTTATAATTTTTGGAAGCATGATAATTCGAAGAAATTTTGTACACTGCCTTGTCGTAAAAGTTAGCTCGGAGATTGAATATGACCGAAATCGGTCAGCACGCCTACCTCCTTTACAAAAATAAAATATTTGAAACAGGGGTGTTGAAATAAGAAAAAGTTATTACTGCAAAATTTTTTTTTTTTGTTTTTATTTGCAATTTTTAGCAACATTTTTTTAGTGTCTTATTCGAGTGATTAATATTAAATATTTATATTAAATAACAGATATCATGGCAATGATTCAATTTAAAATTGAAAATTTATAGCGAAATTTTCTTCGAATGCATTTATAAAAATATGTTTAAAGTAGAGTTGCCGAGTACTTATTGTGGTTGCTACATTTTAGCCCAAATTGGTGAGGTTAGACAACTAAAACAACGGTTATAAGCGAAATAAAATGATTATTTAGTTTCAACAATTATCGCAAAACAAAGAAATATGAATTTGGGTGAAAATTATTATTACAATTTTTTACAATATTCTGAAGTTATTACTGCAAATTTAAAGTTATTACTGCAGAAATAGGGTATTACTACAGCTTATTTCAATGCCTGATTTGAAACTCAATTTAATGAAGATTACGAAAACGCAACTACAATACACAGAAATACTAGAAATACTCGGAGAACTCTTAGAGCTTAGTCTCGGTTTATACGGAAGGGCGTGACATTAAAAGCTCAGACACTAAAAATAATAAATTCAGGCTCTGATCTTAAACTTTGTTGATTCGGACGAGAAGACGTGGTAAGTCCAATACTCTCAAAGTTTTGCAAATGCTGTAAAGCAAGCGTTCTATTTAATTTTTGGCCAGGGCCAAAATGTTTTGTTTTTTGTTCTGTTTAAGTTCTTAAAATATTTTTATTTTAATTGCAAGTATTTGCTTTTACTCAAATGGAGCATTCACCAGAAAAAGAATTTGTATTGTTTTTTGGTAGGGAACATTGGGGAGTTGTAAGACAAAGGGAGTTGTGAGACAGCGCCATTATCGTCATATTTCTGAACTTTGATTTTCGGTTATAAGTGTCAATACTGTTTCGCAATGCGACCTCACTTTTTTACTAGAATTCTTTAATTAAACACGCGTTTTGTGCGTCTCTCCATGTAATGTGTTTCACAACTCCTCAAAATTTTCGTAAATAAAATTTTGACAAAAATGATTATTTTCGATTGAAAGAATGAATTCATAGCTACTACTATATAAGTGTCGAACTTGAGTTTAAAGCTTTCATTATGCAGAATATTGTATAATATGTCTCACAAACTCTCCAAAATTTTCGAACTTTTGACAAATGAATGTTTGTTTTGTGTAATTTAAAGTTTGACAAAAATGGTTATTTTCGATTAAAAGAATGAATTCATAGCTACTACTATATTAGTGTCGAACTTGAGTTTAAAGCTTTCGTTATGCAGAATATTGTGTAATGTGTCTTACAAACTCCCCAAAATTTTGGAACTTTTGACAAATAAATGTTTGTTTTGTGTAACTTAAATTTTAACAAAAATAATTATTTTCGATGAAAGGAAAGAAATAATAGCTACCATTAGTGTCGAACTAGAGTTTAAAGCTTTCAGATATGCAGAATATTGTGATTTTGGAGTAGTTCAAGTTCAAAAACGAAACCCGCCTCACAACGCCCAATCTCCCTTCTTTATTTATAATGTCCCGCATTGATATTTCAAAAAGCCAGTCGCCTTCTATTTCGTCGTTTGTTAGGTAATTATTCAAGAATGTCGCGCATTGCCATTTTTAAAATTTGGTTACTTTGGATTGTATAGAAGACGCACGAAATTGTTTTCTCTTTTCTATTAAATGCATCATTTAGTATCACTCTTGCATAATTTTTCTTTAAAAAGTTATGATTATTTGAAAATGACAAGTTGGAGACCAAAATTCCATACGATTTTAAACTTCCATCGTCATAAGAAAGAAAAGAAAAGCTAGTAAGGGGTAACCTTTGGCCTGGCCAAACATGAAATTTTGTCAAAATCATAGATTTTGTGAACAAATTCAAATTTTTGGTTTAAGGAAGGCTTAGATAAAATTTTTTGAAATTGTTCAAAAACTTTCAGGGTTGCGATTTGAATAAAATTCCAGAAAAAACAATCAGGTGACAACCCTCAAAGAGTTTGAATTGTTTTTAAAAAGTTTATCTGAGCGTTCATTGAACCAAAAATTTGGATTTATTTACAACTAGTAAGGGTGTTACCTTTGGCCTAGCGAAACATTAAATACCCTACACAGCAGTATTTTGAAAATTTTGCTTATATGGGAAGTGCCACGCCCTCTTGTCCGAATTCACCCAGTTTTTTCTCAGAGTTTGAATTTATAGTTCTAAGCATTTGAGTGAAATTTGGTTGGATTATCTCAAAAAATGTCGGGTTCGCGTTAAGTATCGCAGAACACATCGAATGTGATTATTTTGATTTTTGTTTAATGTAGTTAAAAAAATTTTTTTATTTTTTTTGTATGGGAAAATGCGCCAATTGGAAAAGGGATTATCTCAAAATTTAGTCGAGGAGTCACGGGTGAACATTTTTTTATACATCATTTGAACGATAAGTAAACAGAATCTGGAAAAAAATTTGATGTGCTGCGACGTTCAATTTAAAACGGGTTAAGGCACGCCGTGCGGTAGGACAAAGTGAATATACCCTGGTTTTAGGCTATAAAAAGTAAATAGAAACAATTCAATACAAAAATAGTAATTTTTGATGTAATGAGTCCAAATTGCAATAACTTGTATGATTACCGAGATCTCCTACCCTAGGTTAGGTTAGGTTAGATCTGGGAGATGATCATGTTGTCATCATTAACTTAGGCCTCGAGAAAGGGCCCATTGTATACCCGATACTAAGAGCTTTATCAGAGAAAGTCTAAGAGAAGCACTCCTACCCTAAATATTGAAAAAACCACGGTTTTTGAGATTGTATCAGGCCGACCAAACGTCCCGGATTTTGCGGGACAGTCCCGCATTTGCTGCTTTTGTCCCGCAGGTTTTTTTCGTCCCGGAATCACGTAATTATGTTCCGCATTTCCCGCATTTGCTCATATTAGATATTTTTAAAACATATTTATTCCCAATCTCCGCATGCACATTATCAGTTTATACCTTACACCAAGGGTAAATTCAATTTGAGCTTCCATTTGTAATGCAGAGAAGGGGGCGTCGATATAGCATGTTCGTCTATCTGTTCAAATCATTTCATAATTTTTGGAAGCATGATAATTCGAAGAAATTTTGTACACTGCCTTGTCGTAAAAGTTAGCTCGGAGATTGAATATGACCGAAATCGGTCAGCACGCCTACCTCCTTTACAAAAATAAAATATTTGAAACAGGGGTTGAAATAAGAAAAAGTTATTACTGCAAAATTTTTTTTTTTTTTGTTTTTATTTGCAATTTTTAGCAACATTTTTTTAGTGTCTTATTCGAGTGATTAATATTAAATATTTATATTAAATAACAGATATCATGGCAATGATTCAATTTAGAATTGAAAATTTATAGCGAAATTTTCTTCGAATGCATTTATAAAAATATGTTTAAAGTAGAGTTGCCGAGTACTTATTGTGGTTGCTACATTTTAGCCCAAATTGGTGAGGTTAGACAACTAAAACAACGGTTATAAGCGAAATAAAATGATTATTTAGTTTCAACAATTATCGCAAAACAAAGAAATATGAATTTGGGTGAAAATTATTATTACAATTTTTTACAATATTCTGAAGTTATTACTGCAAATTTAAAGTTATTACTGCAGAAATAGGGTATTACTACAGCTTATTTCAATGCCTGATTTGAAACTCAATTTAATGAAGATTACGAAAACGCAACTACAATACACAGAAATACTAGAAATACTCGGAGAACTCTTAGAGCTTAGTCTCGGTTTATACGGAAGGGCGTGACATTAAAAGCTCAGACACTAAAAATAGTAAATTCAGGCTCTGATCTTAAACTTTGTTGATTCGGACGAGAAGACGTGGTAAGTCCAATACTCTCAGTTTTGCAAATGCTGTAAAGCAAGCGTTCTATTTAATTTTTGGCCAGGGCCAAAATGTTTTGTTTTTTGTTCTGTTTAAGTTCTTAAAATATTTTTATTTTAATTGCAAGTATTTGCTTTTACTCAAATTTAATGGAGCATTCACCAGAAAAAGAATTTGTATTGTTTTTTGGTAGGGAACATTGGGGAGTTGTAAGACAAAGGGAGTTGTGAGACAGCGCCATTATCGTCATATTTCTGAACTTTGATTTTCGGTTATAAGTGTCAATATTGTTTCGCAATGCGACCTCACTTTTTTACTAGAATTCTTTAATTAAACACGCGTTTTGTGCATCTCTCCATGTAATGTGTTTCACAACTCCTCAAAATTTTCGTAAATTAAATTTTGACAAAAATGATTATTTTCGATTGAAAGAATGAATTCATAGCTACTACTATATAAGTGTCGAACTTGAGTTTAAAGCTTTCATTATGCAGAATATTGTATAATATGTCTCACAAACTCTCCAAAATTTTCGAACTTTTGACAAATGAATGTTTGTTTTGTGTAATTTAAAGTTTGACAAAAATGGTTATTTTCGATTAAAAGAATGAATTCATAGCTACTACTATATTAGTGTCGAACTTGAGTTTAAAGCTTTCGTTATGCAGAATATTGTGTAATGTGTCTTACAAACTCCCCAAAATTTTGGAACTTTTGACAAATAAATGTTTGTTTTGTGTAACTTAAATTTTAACAAAAATAATTATTTTCGATGAAAGGAAAGAAATAATAGCTACCATTAGTGTCGAACTAGAGTTTAAAGCTTTCAGATATGCAGAATATTGTGATTTTGGAGTAGTTCAAAAACGAAACCCGCCTCACAACGCCCAATCTCCCTTCTTTATTTATAATGTCCCGCATTGATATTTCAAAAAGCCAGTCGCCTTCTATTTCGTCGTTTGTTAGGTAATTATTCAAGAATGTCGCGCATTGCCATTTTTAAAATTTGGTTACTTTGGATTGTATAGAAGACGCACGAAATTGTTTTCTCTTTTCTATTAAATGCATCATTTAGTATCACTCTTGCATAATTTTTCTTTAAATAGTTATGATTATTTGAAAATGACAAGTTGGAGACCAAAATTCCATACGATTTTAAACTTCCATCGTCATAAGAAAGAAAAGAAAAACTAGTAAGGGGTAACCTTTGGCCTGGCCAAACATGAAATTTTGTCAAAATCATAGATTTTGTGAACAAATTCAAATTTTTGGTTTAAGGAAGGCTTAGATAAAATTTTTTGAAATTGTTCAAAAACTTTCAGGGTTGCGATTTGAATAAAATTCCAGAAAAAACAATCAGGTGACAACCCTCAAAGAGTTTGAATTGTTTTTAAAAAGTTTATCTGAGCGTTCATTGAACCAAAAATTTGGATTTATTTACAACTAGTAAGGGTGTTACCTTTGGCCTAGCCAAACATTAAATACCCTACACAGCAGTATTTTGAAAATTTTGCTTATATGGGAAGTGCCACGCCCTCTTGTCCGAATTCACCCAGTTTTTTCTCAGAGTTTGAATTTATAGTTCTAAGCATTTGAGTGAAATTTGGTTGGATTATCTCAAAAAATGTTTTCAACATAGCGTTTTGAACCTTTTGCTTATATGGGAGGTGTTACGCCCTCTTGTTCGATTTTATCCAGTTTTTGCTTGAAGCTTGTATTCATAATTCTTAGTGTGTGAGGAAAATTTAGTTCGATTATCTCAAAAAACGCTTTCAGTATAGCGTTTTAAAGATTTTGCTTATACGAGAGGTGCCACGCCCTCTTATCTGATTTCGCCCAGTTTTTGCTCAGAGCTTGCGCTTACAATTCGTAGTATTTATGTGTAGTTTGGTTGTATTATCGTGAAAAATACTCAAACAATTGCATTTTGAATATATTTTTTGTATGGGCGGTAGGCGTGTCCGTTGACCGATTTCGCTTATTTTCAATCTCCCGAGCTAACTTTGACGACGAAGGCTGTGCACCAAATTTCATTATCTTGCTTAGTTTTCCCAAAAAATGTATTTCCACACACAGCCAGCCAGCCACCCAGCCAGCCAGCAAGACAGACAGACGGACATTGCTACATCGACTCAGGAGGTGACGCTGATCAAGAATATATATACTTTTCTATATCTGCCACGCCTCCTTCTCTGCGTTACAAACGGAAGGACAAAGTGAATATACCCTGGGTGTAGGGTATAAAAAGTATGACTTTAACAAAATTTCAGAAAATAACTTGGTGGCAACCCTGAAAGTTTTTGAACTATTTTGAAAAAGTGTATCTGAGCGTTCCTTAAAACAAAATTTGATTTAGTTACAAAAAGTATGATTTTAACAAAATTTCAGAAAATAACTAGGTGGCAACCCTAAAAATATACTTTAGATTTTTAGAAAGGTAATCTAAGCATTTTAAAACTAACATTTTTTATTTTATTTTTTATATACATGTTTTAAGCAAACTTTTCAAAAATAACCAGGTGGCAACCCTAAAAGTTTTGAACTATTTTGGAAAAGTGTATTTGAGCGTTCCTTAAACCAAAATTTAATTTAGTTACAAAAAGTATGATTTTAACAAAATTTCAGAAAATAACTAGGTTTCAACCTTAAAATATAATTTGGATTTTTGGAAAGTTAATCTAAGCATTTTAAGACTAAACTTTTTTATTTTTTTTTTTTTATATATATGTTTTAAGCACAATTTACAAAAAGATCCAGGTGGCAGCCCTGAAAGTTTTTGAACAATTTTAAAAAATTTTATCTAAGCCTTCTTAAACCAACAATTTGAATTTGGTCACAAAATCTTTGATTTTAACAAAATTTCAGAATAAACTAAGTGCGAACACTTAAAATATATATTGGATTTTTAAGAAGTTTATCTTAGCGTTTTAAGCAAAATTAAAAAAAAAAAAACAGGTGGCAATTCTGAAAGTTTTTGTACGATTTTAAAAAGTTTATCTGAGCGTTTTTGAGCTGAACAGACAAACGATCAGCTCACAACGAATGAGCTGATCGATCAAACGATCAGCTCAAAAATCGCGAACTAACGAACTGAGTTAAGCTGAGTTAAACGAGCTCGGTTCGGTACTGAAATTGTGTGAAAAGCTCATGAGTTTTGAGTTCGGCTCGTTGCACAGCCTTAGTATTTATGTGTATTTCGGTTGCATTATCATGAAATATACTCCTAAAATTGCATTTTGAATATATTTTTGTATGTGCGGTAGGCGTGTTATTTCCGCTCATTTTCAATCCCACGAGCTAACTTTGACGATGGAGGCAGCGTACAAAATTTAATTGAATTATCTTGCTCAGCTTTCCCATAAAAATTATTTCCACGCACACCCAGTCAGCCATACCGACGGACATGGCTATATCGGCTCAGGAGGTGACGCTGATCAAGAATATATATACTTTTCTATATCTGCCACGCCTCCTTCTCTGCGTTACAAACGGAAAGACAAAGCGAACAAGTGAAGGCGGCGTTGCAGATATATATGGGTCGTTCCACGGAGGATTTTCAATAAAAAAATTTTTTGACTCGAATAATTTTTTTTCGCATTCTTTGACTAAAAATAAAATATAGGGGAGATGTTTGTACCTTGGTCCGCTTTTCAGTTTTTACAATGTGCTGGATTTTCCAAAAAAGTTTCTTTAGTTTTTTGATTAAGTTATATTTCTACAATGCTTGTAGCATCAAATGACGTGACAATGATATTTCTATGTATTACCATTGAGTAGAAATATAACTTTTTCCGTTGCAATCTCAAACGGTCCAAGGTACACCATGCAAGTGTACCTTGGACTATCAAAAATAAAAAAGAATACATTGTATATAGGTAATAAATTATAAAAGAACCATTTATTATGTAATCAAAAGTAACATTTTTTTCAATGAAAAAAAAAAATAAAAATAATCACACAAAAATTATAACACAGAAAAGTCCATTTCGAAAAAACAATTAATTAAACAAAAATAGTTGCAAATAATTACATTAATCACATAAATACTAATAATAATATTATATTGAAGGGCGATTATGGCTTCCTGGTTGCCCGTCGAAAAAAGCTCTATGGTCAATAAACACAGGTCCAAGGTACACACAGACAGCATGTTTTAAAAATTGTCACACCCATAACATATATTAATGAAAATACATCTAAAACACAATAAAAGCTTAAAACAATAACTAAACTTCCTTTCTTATGTTGTAAACCTGAAATATTTCAAGTAAGTTTCTCACAAAACGTTTCGTAGTTTACTCCAAAAACTAATTTTTACACACCAAAAACACGTTTTCCTTCACTTTTTATACCTGAATACAGCTTGACGGTCTGAAGTCTACTTATATCAGTCAGCGGTATAAGTAGAAAATTCCATAGAAGAACATTATCGTACACGTGCAACTGTTGAGTGGCAATCGACACTTGGACCGAGGTACACTCGGACCAAGGTACACACATCTCCCCTACTTATTTTTTCTTTTCGTCAGGCTATGCACATTTCTCTAGTAATGAATTTTTTAATTTTTCAGGTTCAAAGAAAGTTCCTCTCTATACTTGCTAATATGCAAAAGAAATATTTAATTAACAATGTATCAAACCATGATGAAATGTATGCTTTTTTCTCAGCTTTCGAATGAAGGATTTTACAAATCGATCCAAGTAGTTGTTTATATAAAAAATGTTTCCTAAACAAATTAATTTTTTTCAAATTTGGTACTGTTTTTTTTCGATTTTTTTGCGTAAAAATGTTTTCTTAACACTTTTGCAGATACCCTAAAAATTTCAGAAATGCGCGCGCTCGCTCAGGTTCGCGTCAAGCGTGTTCATTCCTGTCGCGTTTGTCTGGTTTCCTGCAAAATAGCAAAAACAAGCAAATTAGTGTTTAAATGAAGTGATTACCTCAATTGGTTCTCGAGTAATTAAGTATTATGTGATCAATGTTCAGATAAAAAACATGAACAATAAATTTTTACACGCATTTTATTTTTAACTTGTATTAACTCGAGAACCAATTGAGATAATCATTTTATTTAAAAACTGTTTGCTTGTTTTCACAAGCGCTAAAAATTTTGTGGTCTTAACATTTTGAAAAATTAACACTGCTTTAAAATACAATAAGAAAAAATTCATTTTTTTTTTTTTTTTTTTTATTTAAAGTATTTGAATTTTTTTGTTATTGAATTTTAAAGTACTACATTAAAACTTCAACGCATTTTTCGGCGGCTCGATATTGATTTTGGTCCCATGGTTTCCTGAGCAAAATTTTTTAGAATTTTTCGTAGATTGTTTTGTTGCTATACTCTTTGCCGCAAAAAAAATTTGACCCGGCCTACTATATTGTCGAGGTAAAACTACAACTAGACATCTACATTTTTCATGTTTTGAGAAAAAAGCGTTTTAAGTTTTTTGAAATTCGATTTTTGTATGGGATTTTGCAGTTTTCTGCTTTTTATTATTAATATAAAATTGGATGGGGACTACATTTCAAAAACCGACTAGCCTGGGGCATAGAGCCCCATGAGCCCATAGAGCCTTCATGTTTCTTTATACTTAACTCAAAACATCAGTATGTGTAGATGTCTAGTTGTAGTTTTAACCCGACGATATATTCTTGATCAGAGTCACCTCCTGAGTCGATATACATGGAAATACATTTTTGGGAAAACTGAACAAGATAATTCAATTAGAGTATTCCTTAAAAAGTGTAAAAGCCTCGAAAACCTCGTAAACTCGTAAAACTGTAAAAGTCCGCATTGATTTTGACATCTATTACGAGTTTACGGGGTTTTCGAGGCATTTACACTAGTGTGTATTGAAATATATGGACGAGTTTTAAAACCCAATTCCACACTCAAATTATGAAAGAAGAAAGATAAACAACTCAGGAAATATAAATTTTTTGACTTTAAAATAAATTCCTAGCTGGCCAAATGGCCATTGTTTATAAAAACCGAGTGATTTTGTACTGAAGCCTATCTAACGGTAAATTTTTTTCCAAAAAACACCATAGATCTCAATATGTGGTCTAAAATAACTTATGTGTGCAAATTTTCAGAGAGATCGTATGAAGTGCAGGAGTGTCAGCAAAGGAATAAGAAACGATTATCTTCAATGAAACGAATACTTTTTGTACTGGAGCCTATCTAACGGCAGATTTTTTTACAAAAAACACTACAGATCTCAGTTCGTTGCCCAAAACAACTTATATATGCAATTTTTCAGAGAGATTGTATGACGTGCAGGAGTGTCAGCAAAGAAAAAAAAGCACTTATTTTCAATCAAACGTTTAATTGTTGTACTAGAGTCCATCTAACGGTTCATTTTTTTTCAAAAAAAACTTATGGTACTTGATTCATCATAAAAAATAAACTATGCACCCAAATTTTAAGATTGGTGGAACGACGTGTGGAAGCGTCAGCGAAGGATTAAAAAATGGTATACAGCCATTTCATGCCTATCGTAACAGATCTGCCACACCGCTTCCGATTTGAAATTTGGTACATGGTTTCGTTTCAAGCTTAAATTTTGAGAAATGACAAAAAAAAAATTTTGGGATTTTTTTTGTGGCTTGTGGAGGGGTGCAAAAAGTCGAAAAATAGGTAAAATGTAACAAACTCTCCTCAAATAATTACCAATAACTTGGCCATTTCTTAACCGATTTTCATGTTTTCGAAAGGCATTGAATCAGGCTATAAGCTGAAAATTTTTCGTAGTTGATAAAAAGTACTACACTTATTACTATTTTAGTACTAAGCTACAAAAAACGTGCCCGAGTACGCTTTTGTTACCTTACAAAATATTTTTTTTGGAAAGAAGAAAAAAAAAAATCTTTCAGTCAAGAAAGAGAGAAAATTGGTATTATGATTTTTTGAAAATTTATAAAAAGGTCAGATCAGAAAATGGCCCATAGCTGGAACATTTCTTATTTCATTTTTATGTTTGGACCATTATTATAGCCTGATTCAATGCCTTTCCAAAACAGGTCCAAACATGAAAATCGGTTAAGAAATGGCCAAGTTATTGGTAATTATTTGAGGGGAGTTTGTTACATTTTACCTATTTTTCGACTTTTTGCACCCCTCCACAAGCCACAAAAAAAATCCCAAAATTTTTTTTTTGCCACTTCTCAAAGTTTAAGCATGGAAACAAAACCATGTACCAAATTTCAGCGAAATCGGAAGGGGTGTGGCAGATCTTGTTACGATAGGCATGAAATGGCTGTATACCATTTTTTAATCCTTCGCTGACACTCCCACACGTCGTTCCACCAATCTTAAAATTTGGGTGCATAGTTTATTTTTTATGATGAATCAAGTACCACAAGTTTTTTTTGAAAAAAAATTAACCGTTAGATGGACTCTAGTACAACAATTAAACGTTGTATTGAAAATAAGTGCTTTTTTTCTTTGCTGACACTCCTGCACGTCATACAATCTTTCTGAAAAATTGCATATATAAGTTGTTTTGGGCAACGAACTGAGATCTGTAGTGTTTTTTGTAAAAAAATCTGCAGTTAGATAGGCTCCAGTACAAAAAGTATTCGTTTCATTGAAGATAATCGTTTCTTATTCCTTTGCTGACGCTCCTGCACGTCATACGATCTCTCTGAAAATTTGCACACATAAGTTATTTTAGACCACGAATCGATATCTATGGAGTTTTTGGGAAAAAAATTTACCGCAAGATAGGCTCCAGTACAAAATCACTCGTTTTTTATAAACAATGGCCATTTGGCCAGCTAGGAATTTATTTTAAAGTAAAAAAATTTATATTCCCTGCATTTTTTATCTCTCTTCTTTCATAATTTGAGTGTGGAATTGGGTGTTCGTTTTTCGATTCACACTAATTTACACGTTTTAAGAAATACCCTCAATGAAATTTGGTACACTGCCTGTTGTTAAAGTTAGCTCGTGGGATTGAAAATGAGCGAAATCGATCAACGGACACGCCTAGCACCCGTAAAAAAAATATATTCAAACTGCAACTTTAAGAGTATTCGAAATACTGCAGTGTAGGGTATTTAATGTTTGGCCAGGCCCGGCCCTTACTAGTTTTAACTTGATTTTACGAACTTGAATGTGATTCTACGCACTTATTAATTTAAACAAACTAACTAGACGATGAACAAACAGAGGGGAGCAAAATTGAGTACATGCTTCCACCTGGTCTATTAACCTGCACATAAAACCGATAATACTAAAGCAAATGATTTGATTTTTTTAGAGTTTATATTTTATTTATTAAACTGTCAGTTGATAATTATTTACGTGTTGAAATTTATCATGCAAAATTTTTGTTGACAAAAAACTTCACAAAATTCGATGTAGTTGTACATAATACAACTCATTGTATTTGGTACCTACAGTAAATTGTTGAAAATATCGCAATTTCTGATTTAAATTTAACAAAGAAAAATGCGATTACTTTGGCATATTTCGTGCATAAATTAAGTATGAATTTTTTTGGATTTTTTTTACTTTTTTTTTGAAAATTGGTCAAAAAAAAATTTAAAACTTTTCACAAAATCCCACATATTCCTTGGACAATTCTAAGCATTTTATGCCTTGAACATTTTTTTCGTAAGATGCTTTCCTCTTGAGTAAAAAGAGTTTCGATCGGAAAAAAAAAAAATCGATTCAAAAAAAAATTCATAACTCGCACAATTATATAATCAAAATTTGTGTAATGCTTAGGTCTATTGTTAGGATTTTTTTAAAAATTAAAAAAAAAAAACGGTTTTTTTTAAATCAATTTTTTTATTAAAAAATGATTTTTTTGTTAATAATTTTTGAGTAAAAATTTTCGAAAAAATTATTGTTATATAGACTATATGCAAATGTATATTAGACCGGTGCGTTTTGGACGAATGTTTAAAATTCGTCGCGCAACCGGCAGAATTGTAAAGTTAAACTATCGACATGAAGATTGCTGCCACCCTAGCTCTGAGAGATGACGGGAAGAGGTGTTGGTATATTTTTGAAGGTTGAAAAACGTGGTTCATAAATGCATGCTCATCGGTCCGAAATAAATCAAGCTCAGAATATTGTCGCCTTAAGTATTTACTTAATATATGCAGTAACTAGTTTCCTGCTCTATTTCCGTTTTTTGTCCGTTTTTTATAGTTGTTTTGTAAAGCAGGGGTAGGACATGCCACGTTTGTTACATTTGGGGTATATTTGCAAACTTTCACAGCAGACCAATAACACAGGCTTACAAAAAAAAAATGTCATGGAGTTTTGACCAGACTATGTGTTTCCTAGGGACTTTGACGTTTTGAATCCGAATCCCGGGTCCGTTTTTTTTTTCAGACCGTCTGAGAAAAGAGATTTCAAGGTCATATGGAGGTCAAAATGGGTTTTTTTGTAAGCCTGTGTAATTATTTGGTGGTAAAATCGATCTACTCTATTAGAAAAACATAATTCCTAACTTACAGTGTCATTTTTTGTGAAAAAAAGCCTAATGTATCGTGAAATCGCCAGTGGGCACAAAAAGTACAGTTATCTGAGAATCACCCATTTATAATATATGTGTGTATTCATGTTTTTCATTATTCGATTCCATCGATTTTTTTACTTAGTCTTTATTCTTCAGAAATTAATTAATATATATATACTAGGGTGGGCCAAATTGTATGGAGGAAATTTTGTCTATTTTTTTTATTTTCATACTAAATTTTAAAAATTTTTATAAAGACAAAAGTAATGTCATTATATGATTTGGCTGGTATTCTATCAGTAATCAATTAAATTGGGTTCTGTTTACATAAAAAGTTTACTTGATGGTGTGGAATTGATGCCATATATTTAAAAAAGTAATATGGGTCAAATAGCTGATTATTCACGTCGTGCTTGAACCAAGTTTAAATAAAAGTTTCTTGCATATGAGTTCTTTGACTGAATTATGTTACGTAATAACTTCACGAATCAAATGATCCCAAAATTAAAAAAATCGAATGGGCCCTTTTTGAAATAAGGAGCCTTAAGCAATAACTATAAAAAGTTAATACAACACAAAATTAAAAATATTTGTAACATTTTCAAACTATTTTTTCTAAACTAATTTGAGGTCGCTGAACACGAAAAACGCATTTATTTTTTTTTTCCTTGGGGTCGTTCCCAAGATATTCGATAATTTATAATTTCGAGGTTATAGCTTCATATACATCAATATATTTCTATGACGCCAAGTCCGATCAATTTTATTTTTCCACGCTTACAAAGAGTGATTAACGGCGCTTCTAACAAGTATACCAATAATTATGCTCCAAACAAAATTGACGGAGTTAAAGCAGGAAAAAGCTTGATATTTCAAAAATTTTTTAAATTTTTCACATAACTTCAAATGAAACACTTTGTTTTTGGCACATATTTTTTTTTAAATAATTATTTTTAGAAATGTTATTTAATGGCGCATATAAAAGCAAACATTTTAAGCCTATGTTGAGCAAAATCGAATGAAATTTCCAAGAGATATAAAGGCTTTAGTGCAATAAGGAAGATGTGAGAATTTTCGAAATGTTCGGCATGAGTCAACAGATCCAATTTTTCAGCCTCCAAATAGGACACCCTACACTTATTGAACACTTTAAAGATGATTTAAGTAACTTCTAATGATTCTCTGTAGAAGAACATTGCGGATTGT
Source organism: Calliopum simillimum (assembly GCA_951812925.1). Classification (NCBI taxonomy): domain Eukaryota; kingdom Metazoa; phylum Arthropoda; class Insecta; order Diptera; family Lauxaniidae; genus Calliopum; species Calliopum simillimum. Next base: position 79,424,891 of record OX638372.1, on the reverse strand, counting down.
ATCAAAAGTATTAATTTTCAACAGAAATCGAAATTTCTCTATTGCACTAAAACCTTAATATATTTTGGAAATTTCATTCGATTTTGCTCAACATAGGCTTAAAATGTTTGCAATTATATGCGCCATTAAATAACATTTCTAAAAATAATTATTTAAAAAAAAATATATGCCAAAAACAAAGTGTTTCATTTGAAGTTGATGTGAAAAATTTAAAAAAATTTTGAAATATCAAGCCTTTTCCTGCTTTAACTCGGTCAATTTTGTTTGGAGCATAATAATTGGTATACTTGTTAGAAGCGCCGTTAATCACTCTTTGTAAGCGTGGACAAATAAAATTGATCGGACTTGGCGTCATAGAAATATATTGATGTATATGAAGCTATAACCTCGAAATTATAAATTATCGAATATCTTGGGAACGACCCCAAGGAAAAAAAAAATAAATGCGTTTTTCGTGTTCAGCGACCTCAAATTAGTTTAGAAAAAAATAGTTTGCAAAATGTTACAAATATTTTTAATTTTGTGTTGTATGAACTTTTTGTAGTTATTGTTTAAGGCTCCTTATTTCAAAAAGGGCCCATTCGATTTTTTTAATTTTGGGATCATTTGATTCGTGAAGTTATTACGTAACATAATTCAGTCAAAAAACTCATATGCAAGAAACTTTTATTTAAACTTGGTTCAAGCACGCCGTGTATTATGACATACTTTCAAAATAAACGATTCATATTTTTGGATGAATTTTTTCAAACAAAACACCAACCTAGGCTGAAAGTTCATTCAATTCTATGAATACTTACCCAAGGAACCATACCTCTACGTTCAACTTTTGTTCGGCGCATTTTCAATTGAAAATTTTACCGGATTTTTGTAATTTTTTTTACTAATCAAAAATGCATTTTGAAATATGCAACTGCATGATAACTGAACTTCTCATATGCTTTGAAAACAAAAACAACAAGGATATGGATATGATAAGGCAAACATACATTTACTTATCTACAAAACAAAATTTTTGTGCAAACCATTACTGACAATGTTATGAATATTTGTTTAATGGCGCGCAGAAATTTTTTATATAGAAAATGATATCTGAGTGCAACAAATTGAGAGAAAATAATTTCTAATGAGATCTCTATAATTGTTTTGGTTAACTTATGGTCGTTGAATCCGAATTGGGCGCCCAATTTTCTCCATCAGGTATATGATCCGTGCTGTCTTTGATTTATAATTCAAAAAACGCTATTTTTAAACATATGGTGCAGATCCAGGAGGTAGTTTATTTGACTTTTGTCAACGTTAACGGATAGCCATTATCTTCTTTATTATATCTTACCTTTTAACTTTTTCAATCAGATCATTACTTTCTGAGATATCATTCTATGAAAAAGAGGTATTTGACTGTGTACAAATTGATTTTATTTAATGTATGTAAAGGATTAAATACAGTCAAGATAGTAATGATCTGATTGGAAAAGTTAAAAGGTAAGATATAATAAGGAAGATAATGGCTATACGTTAACGTTGACAAAAGTCAAATAAACTACCTCCTGGATCTGCACCATATGTTTAAAAATAGGGTATTTTGAATTTTGAATCAAAGACAGCACGGCTTATATACCTGATGGAGAAAATTGGGCGCCCAATTCGGATTCAACGACCATAAGTTAACCAAAACAATTATAGAGATCTCATTAGAAATTGTTTTCTCTCAATTTGTTGCACTCAGATATCACTTTCTATATAAAAAATTTCTGCGCGCCATTAAACAAATATTCATAACATTGTCAGTAATGGTTTGCACAAAAATTTTGTTTTGTAGATAAGTAAATGTATGTTTGCCCTATCATATCCTTGTTGTTTTTGTTTTCAAAGCATATGAGAAGTTCAGTTATCTTGCAGTTGCATATTTCAAAATGCATTTTTGATTAGTAAAAAAAATTACAAAATGTTGACGCCATTAAAGTTTGTGCGCGTATCATTTACGGATATACTGAGAAAAAATTTTTCAATTCCACTAAGTATTTACTGAGCAATATCAAATGCAAGAAAACAACTCACGAAAGTTCTACTGTACGCAGCACATAGAAAAATTAAAATTTTGGAAAAATTTAAACGCCAAAAAATTTCTGATCCTTACACGTGCCCGATAAGGAGAAAAAAAATTTACATTTCGAAAAGTCCGTTTCAGATGGTTCAGTTGAAAAAATTTGACTCATATAGATTTTGATCTTGTTACGGAATTACTGTGCTGTGTTTTTAATCAAAAATGTCCCTGGATCGCATCATTGGTATAAAATATTTTTGACATAATGTTTTCGATGTAAAAGAGGATGCCCAATCGATGCCGCCTAGTTCCGCGGCTGAAAAACTTAAAAAGGATATGGTTTCGGCAGAGCAAAGTGGATGAATTTTAGATTTTTAAACTTTTTACTTTGGCCTTCAAAAAATCACCACACAAATTTGAGATGATTTCCTGATAGCAATAATGCTATGAAATTGTATAAAACATGCAGAAAAATCATATAAATTGACATATTGGCACGCTTTTCAATGGTCCGATTCAGGTGAAATATTAGCTCCAGATGTTTTTGGCTTCAAGGTATATTTAGAGAGCTGAGCACCAAAAATCAGAATTACTTTTGGATTTTAAACCATCCTAATGTATACTTGTCAATATTATCAAATAAAAGAATATTAAAAAAAAAAATTCTTTTCAATTTAGTCTTTTTTCATTAACACATTGACTGCCAGACCAAATTTTGTACTGTTTCCCAGGGTGCCAAAATTTTTTTTTTAATTTTTTATGTTTTATATGAAATAACGGTCATTGTTAGGTGTTGAGTTGCGTTTCTACAACTTTTGGAAGTGCTAGAAAAGATTTAGTCCTGGCTATTGAATATCATAGCCACGGCACCCTATGTAAAGATAGACGTCTATCTGTTTGCCAAGTGCCGTAGCTATTATTTTCAATAGCCAGGAAGAAGAAAGAAGTGTTATAAAGTTAGCAGTACTGTATATAAATATATATGGGACGTTTCACGTCAACCGGCCACCTCCGTCGCGAGAATTTGTGCAGACGGAAAATAAAGTTTTGGATCCCAAAATTTTTGTTTTTTTTCAAAGCTTTTGAAAGCCCAGTAGCGCTTTTAAAAATTTCAATATGAAAACGTTGTAAAACGCGCCGAAAGGGGTCGTAAAATAAATTTTTTTTTTAATATTTTGGCGTAAATTGCATCACCCGGGGGTTTTGGGGGTCGCTGATCACGAATCTGAAGCCAAAATTTGAGAATTCTTAAATCCAAGATGGCGAATGCACACATTGTGGGAAAATCCTAATTTTGAGCAAGTCGAAAAAATAAAGCTAGAGTTGTTCAAATTCGTCCAAACTTACACATATAGCTTGGAAATACTTATTAAGGTATCATGCCTGCATAGTTTGAGAAGCCTACCGTTATTTTTTTGACTTTTAGCTATTAGAATTTTCCCACACTGAAATAGTTTTTATTATTTCTCAAAATAAATGGCTATAAAATCTAAACAAACCAAAAACTCCTCAAACCAAGTTCACTTAGCACTAAGAGTGGTAATAAGCTTTTCGTTTTGTATTGAATTTAGTTTCTAGAGGCTGTGCATTTTTCATGACGAGGCAAAATAACAAAAAACTACTGGCTATGGAAATCCATAGCCACAAGCCTGAATGAAACTGTACTGGCTATTGAAATCAATAGCCATGGCAAGCCAATGTGTTAACATTGGTCCCAAAAAAAATTTTGGTGTGGCAACCGTGATTGCAACCATGGGAAGATGAAAAAATTGCTACGATTTTATATATTTACTTATGTTTATAATACTTACAGTGTCGGCCAAAACCTAAGCACCCCCTAAGGAAATTTTTTCTTATATCATATTTTCTTTGAGAAAACGACGTTATTGAGTTAGTTTGTGTGTTAATTTTATTTATTTATACGTTTATTATTGACAAACAAAAACTTCAAAAATTCAGGGTTTTATAAATTAAGGGGACATTCGCCTTTGTAATTGAAAAACAAAAAACACTTTTTAAAAATTTTATTATGAAAAAACTATTATATTTATTGACAAAATGTCTTTTGGACATTGTTAAATATTGTCTAAAATATATGAAAAAATTTTTTTTTTTTTTATTTTTAGTTTCCCTTGGCTGCTGTAGGGGGCGTCATCCAAAAGTTACTTTTCAAACTGGTAGGACATTTTTCTCCGAATCTACTCGACCGATTTTAAAAAAACCAAAGAGCATTCGATTACTCATAAAAAATATTAAAAAATAAGCCTCTGAAAGTTTTTAAAAAAACCCCCCCTTTTTTTACGTGGGTGACTTACCGTCAAAAAACGCAATTTTTTCGCATTTTTCATAAATATTCATACAAAAACTTCAAAATATAAAAAAGGATGAATTTAAGAGGCTTATTGTATAGTTTTGAGTCTCAAGAATAAAATCCATTTTGAATTTTTGAAAAAATCTGTTACAGGAGGTTTAAAAAGTAGCTTATGAATGACGCCCTCTACAGCAGCCAAGGGAAACTAAAAATAAAAAAAAAATTTTTTTCATATTTTTTAGACAATATTTGAATGGGTTTATTTGAAAGTGGAATAAGTCCAATTCCAGAAAAATTGAGTTTATGGTAGTTATAGCTAGCTATATATGTCCTCTTTTTATATTGAAAATTACAGACTCGTTAGACCACGATTTCATCATAAATTACTCAAAAGAACTTTTCATGAAAAGCATTTTTACAAAAATGATTTTTTTGAAAGTGGAATAAGTCCATTTTTTCATCTGCTGCTACACAGAAGATTTTGCTTTTAATTCAATTTAAAAATATTGGCAAGCGCTATTAAACTGGTGTTAAGTGTTTACCACTGTAAATTTACCAAATTTTGTTATGCTGTAAAAATTTTTACAGGTGTAATAGAAAATAGTCGAGTTTTTTTGGTCTGAATGGACACGGTGGTTTTTAAAAAATTTTAACTTTTTGAAATACCACCCGCGATTTTTTGCAGGGATAATGTTGGGGAACCCTTCTAGTATCTAAATCCGCAAACCGCGAAATCGAACGTCCAGCCGTTTTTTTTTTTTTCGACCTTTCAGTTTTTTTAACGATTTTTGAGTATGTCTCGGTGTGTATATACATATTATGTACACATATATATGTATATACGTACACATATATACTTGTATATGTATATATGTGTAATATATATATATGGATATATATATACATACATACATACATACATATAGAAGGTATCGTTTCCGCACCATTTATTTTTTTAAAAAATCGGTTTTTTCGTATTTAAGAAAAACACAAACAAAAACCGGAAACGAAAGTAGTCACTCCAGATGTGATTTTTGATGCTTAATCCGATTCCGGTAATAGAATTGCTCTATTACGTCTGGACTTTGAGATATCTTTACATATATGTTAAAAGGACACCATTTTTTTCCCTATTTTTGAAGTTATATAACAAGATAAGGTAATATTATGTCGTAAAATCTGGTATGACAGTTAATAGCCCTAGTTTTTTCCTTGAAAACTCAATCAAACCGATAACGATATCTTTTTTTTTGTCGGAGATATCTTTGCCTAAAAAGTTAAAAAAGTGCAAACACACGATTTTTGGCTATATTGGATGTTATGTGCAGGACACACAAAATTTTTTTGGGAATTTCTATTACCAGAAACATTTGGTACTTTCTTTTGACTTTAAACTGAGCTATCAAATGTTTATCTGCAATATTTTTCTGCAAAGTTATGTTAACTTTAAAATCACACCATGAAACTTATAGCGAAAAATCTCGGTTTTCGGCTATATTTGAGGTTGTATACAGTACGGACGAAATTTGTCTGCTCTTTTTTACTAACCGAAGCATTTAAAACCATTCTTTATCTACAAAATAAGCTATCAAGAGGTCTCTTGTGATTGTTTTCCACAAAGTTATGACCATTACATTATGGAGTGCAAACTCATAGTGTACGAGTATTCCTTATATTGCTGCAACGTGTCGTCTTAAAATAGTCATAACTTTTTAGAAAACAATCACAAGAGACTACTTGTTAGCTTATTTTAAAGATAAAGAATGGTTTTAAATGCTTCGGTTGGTAAAAAAGAGCAGACGAATTTCGTCCGTACTGTATATTACCTCAAATATAGCCGAAAACCGAGATTTTTCGCTTTAAGTTTCATGGAGTGATTTTAAAGTTAACATAACTTTGCAGAAAAATATTGCAGATAAACATTTGATAGCTCAGTTTAAAGTCAAAAGAAAGTACCAAATGTTTCTGGTAATAGAAATTCCCAAAAAAATTTTGTGTGTCCTGCACATAACATCCAATATAGCCAAAAATCGTGTGTTTGCACTTTTTTAACTTTTTAGGCAAAGATATCTCCGACAAAAAAAAAGATATCGTTATCGGTTTGATTGAGTTTTCAAGGAAGAAACTAGGGCTAGGGTCATACCACATTTTACGACATAATATTACATTATCTTGTTATATAACTTCAAAAATAGGAAAAAAATTGGTGTCCTTTAAACATATATGTAAGGATATCTCAAAGTCCAGACGTAATAGAGCAATTCTAATACTGGAATCGGATTAAGCATCAAAAATCACATCTGAAATGACTACTTTCGTTTCCGGTTTTTGTTTGTGTTTTTCTTAAATACAAAAAATCCGATTTTTTTAAAAACAAATGGTGCGGAAACGATACCTTTTATATGTATGTATGTATGTATGTATGTATATATTAATCCATATATATATATTACACATATATGCATATACAAGTATATATATGTACGTATATACATATATATGTGTACATAATATGTATATACACACCGAGACATACTCAAAAATCGTTACAAAAACTAAAAGGTCGAGAAAAAAAAAACGGCTGGACGTTCGATTTCGCGGTTTGCGGATTTAGATACTAGAAGGGTCCCCCAACATTATCCCTGTAAAAAATCGCGGGTGGTATTTCAAAAAGTTAAAATTTTTTAAAAACCACCGTGTGGACCTATTCCACTTTCATTTATAATAAATTTAAAAATTTGTTATGCTTTTGTATGACTTATTCCATTTTTACTCACAAAATATTTTGTAAATTAAAGCAAAGGAAAATTAAAACTTAGAAAAATTTTACTTTAAAAACTGTTGTTTTTTTTTTTTATTTTATTTTTGCCCAAATAGGACTCTGGGAAATAATTACAACAACAAAAAGTTCTTGTCGGACCTACTTTCGGAGATCCGAAGATCGAGATATATCTTTTATAAAAACTAGGGAACCCCTAAAAGGATTTCAATAATGTTAGTGTCATACGAAAGATATATTAATTTGCTATAAAATGAACCTGAAAAAATTTTTAATGCGAGTGGTGGTTTTAAAGATATTGCAAATTTCACGAAAATTTTGATAATTTTTTTTAAAACACTATTTTTCCAAAAACTGTATCATTAATGCATAGTTTTAGTAACATAATATGAAAGCCCAATTTATTTCTTTTCATTCAACATGTGATTTTGTACCTGATTTCTTGCATTACAAATTTTTTTTTTATAGGAAAACAAAAAAGTAAGTTATTGAAAAGCATCGAAAAGTCTACAGGAATCGGAATTGATCGAAAACTATGCAAAAACATCGTTATTGTTGTTATTGTTATTTTTGTTGTTGTTGTTGCTGGTATTATTGTTGTTCTTGTAATGTTTTGCAAAATTTCATGAAAATTTCTTTAGTTTACTTTTTTGTTTTCCTATAAAAAAAAGTATGCTAATGCAAGAAATCAGATACAAATGACATGTTTAATGAAAGGAAATAAATTGGGCTTTCATATTATGTTACTAAAACTATGCGTTAATAATACAGTTTTTGGAAAAATAGTGCTTTAAAAAAAAAAAAAATGATCAAAATTTCTGGAAATTTGCAAAATCTCCATAACCACCACTCGCATTAAAAATTGTTTCGGGTTGATTTTATAGCAAATTAATATATCTTTCGTATGACACTAACATTATTGAAATCATTTTAGGGGTTCCCCACTTATAATAGTTTTTATAAAAGATATATCTCGATCTTCCGATGGCTATATCTCCGAAAGTAGGTCCGACAAGAACTTTTTATTGTTGTTGTTGTTGTAATTATTTCCCTGAGCCCTATTTGGGCAAAAATAAAAGAAAAAAAACAACAACAGTTTTTAAAGTAAAATTTTTCTAAGTTTTAATTTTCCTTTGCTTTAATTTACAAAATATTTTGTGAGTAAAAATGGAATAAGTCATACAAAAGTATAACAAATTTTTAAATTTATTATAAATGAAAGTGGAATAAGTCCATTCAGACCAAAAAAATTCGACTATTTTCTACTACACCTGTAAAAATTTTTACAGCATAACAAAATTTGGTAAATTTACAGTGGTAAACACCAGTTTAATAGCGCTTGCCAATATTTTTAAATTGAGTCGTACGCAAACCCTTCAATATCTCAGTTTATGTTAAAGTGGACTTATTCCACTTTCAAAAAAACCCATTCATTTAACAATGTCCAATAGAAATTTTGTCAATAAATATAATAGTTTTTTCATAATAAAATTTTTAAAAGGCGAATGTCCCCTTAACAGTTTACATTTAATAAACATTACAATTAAGAAAATTCATCGGACAAAACTAAAGCACCCCCTTCTTAACGTGTAATAAAAACTTTTAAAATTAATATTTAGTTGAAAACCCATTATACTGGGTAACATTAGCACATATTTAAAGCATAGAGGAAACTTTCAAAGCTTCAAAGAAATTTTTCTTGGTTTTGCAATTTTCGTTGTAGATTTTCGTGTTAACGATCTCCCAGAGGTTCTCAATGGGATTCAAATCTGGGGACTGGCAAGGCCAACCAATCTGCTCTGAAATCAGGCTTTACAAATTTAAGCGAAATGTGTTTGGATCGTTTTCCTGTTGGATCCTCCATTAGGCATTAGGCAGCATCACATCATTTGGTATGTCAAAGTGCATAAAACAATCCATAATTCCTTTAGTCTAATGAATTGGCCCATTCCCTTGACCAGAGAAAAAACCCAGACCATTACAATCCGTCCTCCGTGAGGCTTTGCAAAACTTTGTTTTTAATCTTTTTCATTTTGGTCTGCGTACTCGACTTATCCCATCCAAATCTTTCATAATATACTTGAATTCGTAGAACTTGGGTTCGTAGGACTTGGGTTCGTAGCATGATATCAAAGGTTCGGATGAACTAAGGCGAGTACGCAGACCAAAAGGAAAAAGATTGAAACCAAAGTTTTGCAAAGCCTCTGTATGTAAAGCACGGAGAACTGATTGTAATGGGGTTTTTTCTCTGGTCAAGGGAGTGGGCCAATTCATTAGACTAAAGGAATTATGGATTGTTTTATGCACTTTGACATACCAAATGATGTAATGCAGCCTAATGCCAATCAAGAGATGTCACTTAAATGGAGGTTCCAACAGGAAAACGATCCAAACACATTCCGCTTATATTTGTAAAACCTGATTTCAGAGCAATGGGATACAAGTTCTTGGTTGGCCTTGCCAGTCTCCAGATTTGAATTCCATTGAGAACCTCTGGGAGATCGTTACCACGAAAATCTACAAGGAAAATTGCAAAACCAAGAAAAATTTCTTTGAAGCTTTGAAAGTTGCCTTGGGAAGGGATATAGCACGACATCATTAATAATATAATGTCCTCTATGCTTTAAAGATGTGCTAATGTTACCCAGTATAATGGGTTTTCAACTAAATATTAATTTTAAAAGTTTTTATTACATGTTAAGAAGGGGGTGCTTTAGTTTTGTCCGATGAATTTTCTTAATTGTAATGTTTATTAAATGTTAACTCTTAACTTATAAAACCCTGCATTTTTTAAGTTTTTGTTTGTCAATAATAAACGTATAAATAAATAAAATAAACACACAAACTTACTCAATAACGTAATTTTCTCAAAAAAAATTTGATATAAGAAAAAATTTCTTTAGGGGGTGCTAAGGTTTTGGCCGACTCTGTATATTTCATCCGTGCTCAGATGGTAAAACCTGGTATCAATAATTTCTTGTGAAAATGATTTTTGTAGTCCAGGGTATTGTTTCGGTGAGATCTACAAGGTGGGAAAACCAGATTTGCGTTAGGACTTGTAGTACCGTAGAAAAACAACTTGAAAAACCAGATATGAGTCCTGCGTTGCAAACGTTACATTCGTGCGCAAATTTGTTAATTCTGTAGGTGCTCTGAATGTTAGATTCTTAATTTCTCTGCAGTGGTAAGTTAATCTTGAGGGTACTTTCAAATGGCATTAAAAATATTTCCTGGCATGTATCATTTGCAATATAATTGTTCATAAAGTGCCGTTGCGAACTTTACAAACATCTGAAGTCGTTATTGAGATCAATGTATTTTGCATAGTTTTAGCGAATTTTGCAGTACAAACAAGAAAAACCAAAATAACTCATCCGAAGAAAGAGGAATCTTTAAGTATATCGAAACTGCTTTCGAGGGAACCAAATAGTCCTTCGTTCATACAAAATTTTGACTTCCGTTTTTTTTTTATACAGTGGCTCACAGCTTATTTCGTGCAGTAATTTTCTTTTAACTTTAAAACACTGTATCTTTAAAACTAATACAAACATCATCAAATTTTAAATGCAGGCTTAGACGGGCATTTCTATTGTTCATAATAAGTAAAAAAAAAATCCACAAAATTTGATTCCGAGACGCTCAAGGTGGGAAAGACCGATTGCGCAGGTGAAATTGAAGTCACAGCTTATTTCGTGCAGATGCTTATTTTCCCTTTGGAGCCAGCGTTTCGCGTTATTTAATGAGAATTTTTTTTCTATGTTCTCTGTGTGGTATTCTCAACCAGATGCAGCTAATTTTTAGTTTGATCATGTACATGTGAGGGTAAAAAAGTGCATTTTGCAGAAATGGGTCGTCCAGCAACGAAAATCGGTGACACCCCATTTTAAGAACGGCCAATCTATGCGCTAATCTTCTTAATATGTTAGTTTGAGTCCCACCTACAATGCAAAGCGCAATTGAAAGCTTCGTTCATGCAAATCGGGTCGAAAATTAGGGTAAAAGTGCGTCAAACAACAATTTTAATCCCGCTGACGATTCATTTATGGTCCACAAAATCAATACTAACTAGGGTGCAGCACTTTTTCGAAATAATGGGAAAATTATAGGTTGCATCAAAGATTATCTTAGAAGCAGGCCTTATTACAAAGACTGCATATTTAGTTTTGGTCAAAACAACCGAAAAGATGGCCCGCCCGGGGCTTGAATGAAGGTCTAAACGACAAAAATCATTATTTTTTCGCAGTTTTTTTATTTTATCTCAAAAACCACGAAACTATTGGTAGTAATTCTTCCTAAATCTTTGAAAGGGATTAATTTTCTACATTTTTTGTTTTTTTCTCATTGCTCTACAGTGAAGTTTGCCCTATGGAAGTCCTGGAAGAAGTTAAAATTTTTTGGTTCAAAAAACGGTTTTTTTCCTATAACTTAAGATACAAGAGACACACAAAAACTTTAGAGCTCAATAAATATAGAAAATCGGCTTTCCCATAGTTTTGCTTTGAAATCTTGATTCCAAAAGTAAACGGTTTTTCGCTAGAGGCCGAAATTTGTTAAAAATAATTGTGTATCATGAAAAAGCGACCTTTTATCGTTTGGTTTTAAAATATACCCAAAAATTTGATTAGAAACTAATGAAAAAACTAAAAGCTTCTAAACATGGTCTTTAGAATGGAAATCGGATTGAAATTGCGCGAGATATGATAATTCTTACATACTTGGTATTTTTTGTAAAGTTCAAATTTTGGGTATTTTTGTTTCACAATGTGTTTTGCATCCACAGCTTAAGATTTTTTTATGATTATTACTTAACGTCAAAGGACGACAAACTACGCAACTTTCAAGACCAAGAATATCAAAATCGGTTTGTAGTTTCCTTGCGAATTTCAGCCTGAGAGTTTGGATTTTTTTCTATTTTTGTCAAATACGGCTTTTTCTGAGTATGAGCAACTGTATACCCTAAATACCGTAAAAAATGTACATATATTATTAGATCCCAAGAACTGTAGGAAATGTATTTTGCTATATTTTGCTCCTGATAGTCATCCTTCCACAGTTTGTGCCCTAGAGGCCGATTTTTGTGATAAAAAAATCGAATTTTTAGAAATTTTTATTTCGAAGTGACCTTTTGATGTTTTTGCTTGCAAATTTTCCAAAAATTTTAAAAGTGCACTTAAGGAAAAGTTAAAAGCTTCCAAACGTAGTCTTTAAAAAAGAAATCGGTTGGAATTTACGCAAGATATAAAAGTTATAAGAGAGCGACATAAGAGTGTTTTTTTATTGTGCAGATATGATTTTTGGTTATTTTTTTGTACCACAGAGTATATAAAAACTGTCATATCTCGCGTAAATTTCAACCGATTTCTATTCTTAGGACTAAGTTTGAAAGCTTTTAAACTTATCTTAAATTTTTTACAAAAATTTTGGGAAAATTTGCAAGCAAAAACATCAAAAGGTTGCTTCGAAATAAAAATTTCTGAAAATTCGATTTTTGTTATCACAAAAATCGGCCTCTAGGGCACAAACTGTTAGCTGTGGAAAGATGACTATCAGGAGCAAAATATAGCAAAACATATTTCCTACAGTTCGTGGGACATAATAGTACACATTTTTTACGGTATTTAGGGTATACAGTTGCTCATACTCAGAAAAAGCCGTATTTGACAAAAAATAGAAAAAAATCCAAACTCTCAGGCAAACTCTTCGCAAGGAAACTACAAACCGATTTTGATATTCTTGGTCTTGAAAGTTGCGCTGTTTATCGTCCTTTAACGTAAAGTAATAATCATAAAAAAATCTTAAGCTGTGGATGCAAAACACACTGTGAAACAAAAATACCCAAAATTAGAACTTTACAAAAAATACCAAGTATGTAAGAATTATCATATCTCGCGCAATTTCAATCCGATTTCCATTCTAAAGACCATGTTTAGAACTTCTTAACTTAATTTCTTCCAGGACTTCCATAGGGCAAACTTCAAAAACCGTCTGGGATATACATCAAGAACTAAGTAACTCGTACAGTGCGAAAACTGGCGGCTGTATGTCCCGAGACCACAATTTTAAAGCCTAAGTAGCCCTTCATAAACAAAAAAAGCCAGAATAGCCTACACTATTTTTGATATCGAGCTCACAAAGATGAGGATTTTTAAAGCAACGTCATAATGATGGACGAGTCTAAATTTAACATATTTGAACCTGATGACATGACATACTTATGGCGGAAACGTAATATTGAGCCGAATCGCAAAACCAAGTAGACTTTTTTGATTTTTTTTTTGCTTATGAAGGACTACTTGGGCTTTGAAGCTGTGGGACACGCAGCCGCCAGTTTTTGCACTGTACGAGTTACTTAGTTCTTGATGTATATCCCAGACGGTTTTTGGAGCCAATAATGTGGGTTAGTATTGATTTTGTGGACCATAAATGAATCATCAGCGGGATTAAAATTGTTGTTTGACGGACTTTTCCCCTAATTTTGCATGAACGAAACTTTCAATTGAGCTTTGCATTGTAGGTGGGACTCAAACTAACATATTAAGAAGATTAGCGCATAGATTGGCCGTTCTTAAAATGGGGTGTCACCGATTTTCGTTGCTGGACGACCCATTTCTACAAAATGCACTTTTTTACCCTCACATGTACATGATCAAAATAAAAATTGGCTGCATCTGGTTGAGAATACCAAACAGAGAACATAAAAAAAGAAATTCTCATTAAATAACGCGAAACGCTGGCTCCAAAGGGAAAATAAGCATCTGCAAGAAATAAGCTATGACTTCAATTTCACCTGCGCAATCGGTCTTTTCCGCCTTGAGCGTCTCGGAATCAAATTTTGTGGATTTTTTTTTTTTTTTACTTATTATGAACAATAGACATGCCCGTCTAAGCCTGCATTTAAAATTTGATGATATTTGTATTAGTTTTAAAGATACAGTGTTTTAAAGTTAAAAAAAATTACTGCACGAAATAAGCTGTGAGCCACTGTATATTAGAGCGCCCACAAGATATATGAAATGTGCAAAGTTGTAAATTTGTTTGCTTCGCGTCCATTTCCTGAAATAAGAGGTCATAAAAATAAGATCTCAAAAAAAAAATTAGGAATCGGTAGTGGAAAAAACCCAGCTGGTTTTCGATCAAAGATCGAAAAAATTTACTAAAAAAAGCCAAGTCGCTTTGACTGCCCGTTACTTCGAAAATATTCATTTTCTCGTCATTTTTGAAGACAATTTTGTAGAGAATAACTAGGTCAACATTATCTTCTGAAAAAGTTTTGGTCCAAAAATTAAATTTGTTGCTGTTTCGGTGCAAAAATTTTAATGTTTTAAGAAAATTTTCATGACTTTTTTCTATAAATTGGCTTTTTTTAATTTTCAAAGAGCGGAATATTTGTTTTGGAACTCTAATGTTGTAGGGAATGAAATGTTGATTAATTGAAAAAAAAAAATAAATATTATATATTATAAAAAATTTTAAGTTTTAAGGTATGGCGCACAGTGGTCCCAAAGTGTGTTTTTTATATCAAAATTTTTTGCCCGCTTGGGGACGCACTGTAGAAAGATTTCAATGATGAGGGCTTAAAGGTAATTAAACAAGGAACAAAATAAGCCACCGGTTTTTGGAAAAAAAAATCGTTTCGACCTCTTTTCTGTGGGCTCAAAGTCGAAAAATCGAAAACCGAAAATTTTCAGAATTCTACCATTCGAAAACCAATCATCCGATTTTTATGATTTTTTTTTTAATGGGTAGATATCTAGGTTTTTAAAAACTTAATTTTTCAAAATTCCTTCGGCTTCGGCCGGTACATTAAAAACCTTAATAACTCGAGAACTATTGTTCCGATTTGAGTGATTTTTTTTTTGTGAATAGGTATGTTGCCTAGTAAAGTCTTTCGGCAACGTCCGGGATATTAAACATCCTAATAACTCGGGAAACACTGAACTGATTCGGTTGATTTTTTTGTTAATGGTTAAATACGTTGCCCGGTAAGGTATTGTAAAATTTATTTTTTCAAAATTCCTTCGGCTTCGTCCGGGATATTAAAAATTTTAATAACTCGAGAAACATTGAACCGATTTGGGTAAATTTTTTTTTGGTGGATACATATGTTTTCTAGTAAAGTTTAATAATGTATCCTTTTCAAAAATACTGTCTGTAACGCCTGGGATATCAAAAAACTAAAAAAGTTTTTATTAATTTTTTTTTTATTATGCAAATATTGTTTTCTACTGAACTCTTTCCTTTATTCAAACCTCGAAACGTACGGAAAGTTAGGTAACGAGGTGTAATTTATTTTATTTTTTAATATCGCCGAAGTCACCAAAGGATTTTCGAAAAAGTGCATATGACATGACCTTACTAGGAAAAATATCTACCCATCAAAAAATAAAAATCATTTAAATCGGAATAATTGTTCCCGATTTATTAAAACTTTTCAATTTACCGGACGAAGCCGAAGGAATTTTGAAAATATAAATTTTACAATACCTTACCGGGCAACGTATTTAACCATTAACAAAAAAATCAACCGAATCAGTTCAGTGTTTCCCGAGTTATTAGGATTTTTAATATCCCGGACGTTGCCGAAAGACTTTTGAAAAAATTTTATAACAGGACTTTATTATGCAACATATCTATCCACAAAAAAAAATCACTCAAATCGGAACAATAGTTCTCGACTTATTAAGGTTTTTAATATACCGGACGAAGCCGAAGGAATTTTGAAAAATTAAGTTTTTAAAAACCTCAACGGGCAAGATATCTACCCATTAAAAAAAAAATCATAAAAATCGGATGGTGGGTTTTCGAATGGTAGAATTCTGAAAATTTTCGGTTTTCGATTTTTCGACTTTGAGCCCACAGAAAAGAGGTCGAAACGACTTTTTTCCAAAAACCGGTGGCTTATTTTGTTCCTTGTATAATTACCTATAAACGCTCATCATTGAAATCTTTCTACAGTGCGTCCCCAAGCGGGCAAAAATTTTTGATATAAAAAACACACTTTGGGACCACTGTGTGGCGCCGGTCTCAAAGTTGGAAAAATAAAGTATTTTAATTTTTTTCTTTTAATCGCTACTTTATTAGATGATAGAAAATGTATTGCTAGTTGTTATGAAATGCATCATTTAGAACAGCTTTTTGCCTTCAAAATGAGCTATGAAATGCATATGTGCGATTTTTCTTTAAAAAGTTATGAACATTTTAAAATGACATCATGAAAAATAAAAATCATGTGTGGATTCTCTATAGCAATTGCTATATTCATACTCGTAATGTTATGGTCATAACTTTTTAAAGAAAAATAATACAAGACCACTTTATAGCTCATTTTAAAGAAAAAGAATAGTACTAAATGACGCATTTAATAGAAAAGACCAAAACGATTTCGTCCGCGTTTTACACATCATCAAAAATCGTGTTTTTTGAACATTAAGGGTAAGATATCTCACAAACCATAAGTGATATACCAATTTTGCGTCCAGTTCCGGATTCAGCATCAATAAATACATCTAAAATTACTATTTTTGTTTTGGTTTGAAGTGTTTTTTTTTTTTTAAATACCGTTTTTCAACCACATTTTAAGTACCATTCGATGAACCGATTTTAAAAACTTTTTTTCTTATTCAGTAAATGCTCACGTGTAATTTACCATCTTTGTGCAGTTCACGACAACTTGATATACATTTTTTCGTGGGCTGCGTGCACGAAATTCGAAATTTTCGATTACACAGGCCTACAAAAAATTTTACCAGAAACCAGACTATACTTTTCCGATGTATTTTGACGTGCTGAATCCAAATCCGGGGTCAGAATTGCTCAGGTTTCTGAGATATCCTAACCTGAAAGTGCTGAAAACACTGTTTTGGCCTATATTTACGCTTATATATCATCGCCTATCGATTTTTACTCCAAAACCTGTATACATCATCTTAAAGTTGACCCTTAATCTTTTAAATGCCGTTGAGTTTGCTCAAATACATTTTTTTTTTACTGAGATATGCCACTTTGAAAAATTCAAACTATATGAATTTATGTATGTGAACAAACAACTCTTTCCACAAACCCATCAATTTTTCATAGTGGCATATCTCAGTGAAAAAAACAGATATTTGAGCAAACTCAACGGCATTTAAAAGATTAAGGGTCAACTTTAAGATGATGTTTACAGGTTTTGGAGTAAAAATCAATAGGCGATGATATATACCCGTAAATATAGGCTGAAACGGTGTTTTTAGCACTTTTAGGTTAGGAATCCTGAGCCAATAGAGCAATTCTGACCCCGGATTCGGATTCAGCACGTCAAAATATATCAGAAAAGTATAGTCCGGTTTCTGGTAACATAACTTTGCCAAATTTTGTAGGTCTGTGTTATCTATGCTGGTACATGCCAAAAACGCACTTAAACGAAAATAAATGCTATTTTCGTGTTCAGCAACCCCAAATTAGTTTAAACTAGTAGTATTTTGAAAATTTGGGAGGTGCCACGCCCTCCAAATTCACCCAGTTTTTTTCTCAGAGTTTGCATTTATAGTTCTTAGTATTTAAGTGAAATTTGGTTGGATTATCTGAAAAAATATTTTCAGAATAGCGTTTTGAAGCTTTTGCTTATATGGGAGGAGCCACGCCCTCTTGTCCGATTTTATCCAGTTTTTGCTTAAAGCTTGCATTTATAGTTTTTAGTGTCCGAGTCAAATCTAGTTTGATTATCTCAAAAAACGCTTTCAGTACAGCGTTTTGAAGCTTTTGCTTATATGAGAGGTGCCACGCCCTCTTGTCCGAATTCGACCAGCTTTTCTCAGAGCTTGCGCTGACAATTCGTAGTATTTATGGGTATTTTGGTTGCATTCTTGTGAAATATACTCCAAAATTTGCATTTTGAAGCTATTTTTTGTATGGGCGGTAGGCGTGTCCGTTGACCGATTTCGCTCATTTTCAATCCCCCGAGCTAACTTTGACGACGGAGGCTGCGTACCAAATTTCATTGAATTATCTTGCTTAGTTTTCCCAAAAAATGTATTCCCACACACAGCCGTTACCCAGCCAGACAGACGGACATGGCTATATCGACTCAGGAGGTGACGCTGATCAAGAATATATATACTTTTACATATATGCCACGCCTCCTTCTCAGCGTTACAAACGGAAGGACAAAGTGAATATACCCTGGGTGTAGGGTATAAAAATATGACTCCCAAAAGGGTTCGTATCAAATCAAAAATTAAGAAAAAAATAAAAAATAAATTTTTATTCTTAACTTTGAAACGGGCTTTATTTCTTAAAAACTTACATTTTTTAATAATTTTTTTTTTTTTTCGCCTTTTAAGAATTACAAAAAACCTATTTATAGAAAAAATTCATGAAAACTGTCGTAAAAAAAATTTAAATTTTTTGTACTGAAAGAGCAACAAATTTAATTTTGCACCAAAACTTTCTAAGAAGATAATGTTTACCCAATCATTCTCTACAGAAGTTGTCTTTAAAACATCACGAAAAAATGAATAGTTTCGAAGTAACGTCAAAGCCTTGCCTTTTTTAGTCAATTTTTTGGCCTTTGATCGAAGACCGGCTGGGTTTTTTCTACTACCGATGCCTTATTTTTTTTTTTTTTTTGAGATATTTTTTTTTTTTTTGACAAAATCAGAATTTCGCACATATGGGCGCTCTAATATACATAGGCTAAAGGAAAATGGTACAGTCCTTTATTAACTAACTTAAGCACAACATATTCGATTGATTAATTTGTGGGAAAGGTTGTAAAAAACCGCAATGCACACAAAAGTAAATTTTTTTTTGACACGACCTCGTAAAGGGAAAATACACTATTGCAACTAGTGCTGAGACATCGACCGGAAAACATCGATGTTTTCTGAATTAAACATCGATGTCTAGAAAACATCGCCAAAAAAAGATCGATTTTTGTCAACATCGATTACTTTTTAATATGTTGAAAACTCTGACAAAATTTATCAAATTTCTCTAAAATTTTGTTTAGAACATGGAACACTAAAATTAGATACATATATAAATGGAAAATATTGCATATTTTTGTATTAATTTAAATATTTCACTTTAATTTTCAATTATAGCAGCCATAACAATTTGAATATCCTTGCAAATATGTAGCTAAAACTAGTAAGGGTGTAAACTTTGGCCTGGCCAAACGTTAAATACCCTACACTGCAGTATTTTTAAAATTTTGCTCATATGGGAGGCGCCACGCCTTCTTGTCTAAGTTCGTCTAGCTTTAGCTCAGAGCGTGCATTTACAGTCCTTAGTATTTGAGTGAAATTTAGTTGGATTATCTAAAAAAAACGCGTTCAGTTTAGCGTTTTGAAGCTTTTGCTTATATGGGAGGTGCCACGCCCTCTTCAGTTTATTTTTCAGAGCTTGCGCTTATAATTCGTAGTATATATGGGTGATTCTTAGATAATTGTGCTTTTTCGAGTTGTAAAATTGTCAGATAATTTTTTTGGATTTTTGCAAGTTTCTTCATGCTATCTTGTGTAAACACACTCTAAAAACTCACCTTTTAAGTAGATCAACTACAAGTGTGAACTTACGGCTTTGAGGTCGAAATCAAGAAATTTTGCTGCCACGTTTGTGACCAAATTGCCACGTTTTTGACATTATAGCCACAGTATGGAAAAATTATGGTTTTGAAGCGTTTTGATGAGAGATATATTGCATATAATTACAAATTTACACTTCAAGACTAATTTTGCAACAGTGTCATGTCTCCGGTGGTCCATTTTTTTTATACCCTACCGCCCTAAAGATCAACTATGGTTTCCTGTCCTTTGTTTTTATAGCCGTTTATGGTGGATTAGAATCTCCTAATTACGAATCTGATCTTGATTTTTTTCTATTACATCAATATCCTTAGATATCCTTGCTCAAAAGTGAAAAAATCACTGTTTTGACATCTACTTAAAGCTATTGAACAAAAACAACAACAAGTAAAATTAATTTTTGTCAATTGATTCAGACAGCCAAATTTATTATCAACAAGACATAATTTACCATTTTTCAATTGAATTCCCAGTTTCCGAGTTATAAGCTTTTAAAAAAAGGATACCTCTCAATAACACACAATGGATTTTCTGGACCGAAAAATTAACAAAAATGGTAAGTTTTATGATTTTTATCAAAAATATATTTTATTACAAAAATTTTAAGCCCTTGCAGACTTAGATCGGATGAAAAAATAAGGCTCTATTGTAGATTTATTAAATGAACATATGAAATTTTGATTCTGTTAATTTGCAAAGCAGTAGTTTAGTAGGCTTATTCACTAAATCTAGCATAGAACTGTCATTTTTCATGCGATTATGAACTGCAAGGTCTCGAAATTTTTGTAATTAAATATGTTATTGATAAAAATAATAAAACTTGTTTTTTTTTTTTGTAATTTTTCGGTCTCAAAAAACCCTTTGTATTTTATCGAAAGATATCCTTACTTTAAACGCTTGTAACTCAGAAGCTGGGAATCCAATTGAAAAACGGTAAATTATGTCTTGTTGACAATAAATTTGGCTGTCTGAATCCATTGACAAAAATTAGTTTTACTTGTTGTTGTTTTTGTTCTATAGCTTTAAGTAGATGTCAAAACAGTGATTTTTTCACTTTTGAGCAAGGATATCTCAGGATTCTGATGGTGTAGAAAAATTTTTGTATTAAAAATATAATTAATAGACTGGTAAAAAGTGCCACGCTTGTGACATTTTTGATGTGCCACGTTTGTGACATTTTTGTAGTTTATCGCTCATTGTAAAGCACGCTTTTTAGTTCAAGATTTTTCCGAAAGATAAATTTCATTGAATTATCTTGGTTAGTTTTCCTGTAAAAAATATTTCCACGCACAGCCAGCCAGACAGACGGACATGGCTATATCGACTCAGGAGGTGATGCTGATCAAGAATATATACACTTTTCAATGTCTGCCACGCCTCCTTCTCTGCGTTACAAACGGAAGGACAAAGTGAATATACCCTGGGTGTAGGGTATAAAAAATGTCATCATTTTAACGAAACTTTAAGTATATGTGACCTGGTCTATGAAAAGGGAGGCTTACGTGCGAAAATAAGTTTTCGAGAAAACAGCTGGTTAGCAACTATCAAAGGTCAATTCGATGCAAATCGGCAAAAAAATTCTAAAATTTTTTTTTTTGACACCTAAGCACCCTTTTCATAGACCAGGTCACTTATATACTTTTTATATTTTTTTCCTTATTGAAAACTTTTCAATTTTTATACCCTTCACCCAGGGTATATTCACTCTGTCCTTCCGTTTGTAACGCAAAGAAGGAGGCGTGGCAGATATATAAAAGTATATATATTCTTGATCAGCGTCACCTCCTGAGTCGATATAGCCATGTCCGTCTGTCTGGCTGGCAGGCTGGCTGGGTGGCTGGCTGCGTGTTGAAATACACTTTGTGGGAAAACTGAGCAAGGTAATTCAATGAAATTTGGTACACTGCCTCTGTCGTCAAAGTTAGCTCGGGGGATTGAAAATGAGCAAAATCGGTTTACGGACATACAAAAAATAAATTCAAAATGCAATTTTAGGAGTACCTATTTTTCACGACAATGCAACCAAAATACACATAAATACTACGAATTGTAAGCATAAGCTCGGAGAAAAAACAGAGCAAACTCGGACAAGAGGGCGTGGCTCCACCCATATAAGCAAAAGTTTCAAAACGCTATACTGAAAGCGTTTTTTGAGACATTCGAACCAAATTTGACTCAGACATTAAGAATTATAAATGAAAGCTCTCAACAAAAATTAGGTGAAATCGGACAAGGCGGCGTGGCACAAAAAGTATGATTTTAACAAAATTTCAGAAAATAACCCTAAAAATATCTGTTAGATTTTTTTAAAAGACGTTTCCATAGATGTATGGAATCGTTTCCCAAACACTTTTCCATAGACAAAGAATGTGATAAAATATTCAACAGAAACATAGTTTACACAAAAATTACTTAAACATTTTATCTAACCAAAGCCAACAATAAGCTTAAATCCGTACAATGTGTACACAGGAGCCTGTGCAGCAAGAGCGAAGCAGTTGGCAAACAAGTTGTAAGCTACGAACATTCGAACAAACGAGCAAACAAACGACAGAATTCTCGAAAAGGTTCGAACAGCTCTTTGCACATCCTTAATAGTAAGTAGTTCCGATTTTGAATGCGAATTGTCTAACCAAAATTTGTGCAAACCAAACTTGTGAAAACAAAATTTGTGCAAACGAAATTTGTGGAAACAGAATTTGTGAAAACATCGAATAAAAACATCGAGGGAAAAAGTCGATTTTGCAAAAAAATCGAACTTTAAACATCGATGTTAAAAACAGTCGATGTTCTTGCAAAACATCGATGTTTCATCAACATCGATGTCGATGTCGCAGCACTAATTGCAGCTAAGCCAGAACATTAATTATGAAATGATGAAGTGATATAAAAACCAACCAGTAAATTTGAAGGAAGCCTCGGAGGAACAAGAAGGAAAATAAATATGGTGGGGGTGGTTGAGTTGGTTGGTGGGGAAGGGTATGGTTCAAAAGTTCCTGGTTGAAATGAAAATTCCTTTTTCCTAAAACCTACCAATGTATTGTGAATTTAATGCAAATTGAAAAATTTATGAAATCAATGCAATAAATATTCCAATAGCAATAAATTTCAAAAATCAAAAAAATAGGTTTTTAAATAGCAATAAATTTCAAAAATCATTGCAATAGATTTTTAAAAAGCAATAAATTTCAAAAATCATGTCGATAGATTTTTAAATAGCATTAAATTTCAAAAATCAATGCAATGGATTTTTTCAATAGCATTAAATTCCAAAAATCAATGCAATGATTTTTTGCATTAGCATTACTAATTCAATGCATTGAAAAAGTAATGCAATTTGCCCAACTCTGGATAAAACTGATTGTGATGAAATTTCGGCTTTTCATACTTTGCATGAACCACCAATGAATGTTGGAAGAAGTTTTTCACGGAACCACTTTTAGATGGATTAACTTATGTTTTTGTTCAATTTCGTTCTGAATCTCGCTTTCGTTAAGGAATACATTAAAATTTGTATTATGAATTGAATTTAGTAGAAGTTAAAAAATACATTTTATGAATATTAAACTTACTTTCTTTTTTGCCTTCTTTGCTGTCATCTCTCCATAATTCAAAAGGATAAGGTATTACAGATCCTGAAGCATCTAGAAATGACATTGATTTTATAGAACCTTTGATACGAATTGTTGGTCCTCCTGAAAAAAAAAAAAAACAGTCGTTATTACATTTACGTCTCATGTATGAGTACTCATTAATGGTTTTATTTCAGCCGGTGTTTTTAACCCGTAGATATACCACTAATTTGTTTTGCTATAATTTATATTATTAACCTTTATATTATATTTAATTTCATATTGTATATTGTCAGGTTTTAAAATATGTCACTGCACCTTATAAATGCATCAACATAACATCTTAGCATATCATATAAATAAACATATTTGCGTATATTACTATATCACCTCGTTTTGATACAAACAATTGTTTATTAAAAACATTTTACAATCGCTTAAGCCAAGCCTAAGTTAGGCAAATAAACAATATATGTTTGGTAATTAGTCTGAAGACCAAAATTAAATAATAAAGTCACGTTAAAAAACCTGAAGCTGAATCGACTCTTAATTAGAAAACTTAACTGGCGCAGTCGTAGTAAACACATCTAAAGATTTGTTAAAATCGTAATACGTTTCCACAATAAAAAGTGATAAAATCAAAGTTTAGTGAAATGTAAAAAAAAATAAAATATTCTGAAAAGAAAAAATCTAAAAACTTATTTCATATGAGAATGTACTGGCAATTTATAATTATTGCAATAAAAAAAAGAACAAATAAGTGCACAAAAATCTCTAATAAAAAAAAAATTTAAATCAAGTTGAAATAAGCTCTAGATCAGATATAAAAAAACTACACAAAACTTTAACTAAAAAGAAAAAACAAACTGCAAAAAAAGTAGTAATTGTTTTTTAAACGCAGCAGCTTTTGATTGCAATAGGAGAACCAGATACATTGCCATCGGTATCCCGAGCACTCCAAGACTACCAAACCAACAATATACAGTTCGTATATGGGTGATTCTCAGATAACTGTACTTTTTGTGTCCTCTGGCGATTTCACCTATACAGCAGGCTGTTTTTTCACAAAAAATGACGCTATTAGTTAGAAACTATGTTTTTCTAATAGAGCGGATCAATTTTACCACCAAATAATTATTGGTCTACTGTGAAAGTTTGGAAAAACACCCCAAATGTCACAAACGTGGCATGTCCTACCCCTACTTTTTTCACACAAAACGATGAAAAACGACCTAAAAACGGAAATAGAACAGAAAACATGTTACTACACATATTAAGTAAATACTTAAAGCTACAATATTATGTGCTCATCTGCAGTTTTAAATAAATTTTAGAGGGCACAATTTCGAATTGAAAACTGTCCCCTAGTTTTGGAAAAAAAAAAATTTCTTGAAAGCATTATGCTACTACTGCATGGTACTACTGTCTCAGTCAATAGATTGCAATACATATGCATTAATTCTGATCACTATCCATCACCCAAGGGTCATCATGTCCAGACGCGTCCAAAAAGAAATCCGGTTGCGTTTTATAGGGAAGTTTATAAACAAAAACAGTTTTTTTTAAAAATTATGGTCACAAACGTGGCACTCGGCACTCCCAGGTTGTACATTCTATTTTATGCATGAAACAATTTTTTTGTAGGATTTGCAGACATGACCCCAAATTCTTTCGGAAAAATCTTGAACTCAAAGGCGTGCTTTACAATGAGCGATAAACTACAAAAATGTCACAAACGTGGCGCATCAAAAATGTCACAAACGTGGCACTTTTTATCAGTCTGCAAAAAACATATTTCGATATAAAGTTT
Source organism: Calliopum simillimum (assembly GCA_951812925.1). NCBI lineage: Eukaryota > Metazoa > Arthropoda > Insecta > Diptera > Lauxaniidae > Calliopum > Calliopum simillimum. Next base: position 79,399,806 of record OX638372.1, on the reverse strand, counting down.
GAGTATACAGATGTTAAGTTGAAGGCTATTAATTATGTTTTTAATACAAACATTTTTCTACACCATCAGAATCCTGAGTTATCCTTGCTCAAAAGTGAAAAAATCACTGTTTTGACATCTACTTAAAGCTATTGAACAAAAACAACAACAAGTAAAATTAATTTTTGTCAATGGATTCAGACAGCCAAATTTATTGTCAACAAGACATAATTTACCGTTTTTCAATTGGATTCCCAGCTTCCGAGTTATAAGCGTTTAAAGTAAGGATCAATCAAGTTTTATTATTTTTGTCAATAACATATTTAATTACAAAAATTTCGAGACCATGCAGACCATAATCGCATGACAAATGACAGCTCTATTCTTGATTTAGTGAATAAGCCTACTAAACTACTGCTTTGCAAATTAACAGAATCAAAATTTCATCTGTTCATTCACTAAATCTACAATAGAGCCTTATTTTTTCAACCGATTTTAGTCTGCAAGGGCTTAAAATTTTCGTGATAAAATATATTTTTGATAAAAATAATAAAACTTACCATTTTTGTTAATTTTTCGGTCCAGAAAATCATTTGTGTGTTATTGAGAGGTATCCTTTTTTTAAAGGCATATAACACGGAAACTGGGAATCCAATTGAAAAACGGTAAATTATGTCTTGTTGATAATAAATTCGGCTGTCTGAATCCATTGACAAAAATTAATTTTACTTGTTGTTGTTTTTGTTCAATAGCTTTAAGTAGATGTCAAAACAGTGATTTTTTCACTTTTGAGCAAGGATATCTAAGGATATTGATGTAATAGAAAAAAATCAAGATCAGATTCGTAATTAGGAGATTCTAATCCACCATAAACGGCTATAAAAACAGAGGACAGGAAACCTTAGTTGATGTTTAGGGCGGTAGGGTATAAAAAAAATGGACCACTGGAGACATGACACCTTCGCAAAATTAGTCTTGAAGTGTAAATTTGTCATTATATGCAATATATCTCTCATCAAAACGCTTCAAAACCATAATTTTTCCATACAGTAACTAAAATGTCACAAACGTGGCAGCAAAATTTCTTAATTTCGACCTCAAAGCCGTAAATTCACACTTGTAGTTGATCTACTTAAAATGTGAGTTTTAAGAGTGTGTTTACACAAGATAGCATGAAGAAACTTGCAAAAATCCAAAAAAATTATCTGCCAATTTTACAACTCGAAAAAGCACAGTTATCTAAGAATCACCCATATGTAATAATTTTCAAGAATAAAATTCAAGGGGTGGCAAAGAATGTTTTAAATGTAAGCCCTCCTGCAACGTGGGATGAATGCATACTCCAATTGAAACAGCACTACAATTCAAGGAGAGATCAATTGGATATATCTACAAACATTGCGAATCGGAGAGTAAGCTGTATTTTTGATTCACATAATAAGTTGAAATTAGTTAAAGGTATCACTGAATATGTTTGCTATGCAGAAAATAGCAAGGCAGTTTTAGACATATTCAATGGTATCATCGTTCAAAAGGCTAAAGTATTAGAGGCTAGAGGCTTATGCTTATCTGACTGATATTAGGAATATTATCAGCGATTTCATAGGTCAAGAAGACTACGGAAATTTAATAAAATTATATCCATACGTAGGCTGCTCGATATATTTCTGGTCTAGGCAACACTAAGTGTTGCCAGGTGCAATCTGACATTTCTATTGGAAAGTTTGATATTTTTTAGCATAAATACTCAGAACGTTTTGACGTACGACCATCATTTGTGTTGTTTACAGTGACTTGAAAAAATCAATTTGACAAAAAAATGGAATTAACTCGTGAACATTTTCGTGCGATCATTTTTCACAACTTTCGACGTGGATTATTACGACATGAGTGCATCGATGGACTTAAATCTTTGTATGGCGATGAAGCATTATCCTATAGCACTGTGAAAAACTGGTTTAATGAATTCAATCGTGGCCGACGCTCGCTCAAAGACGAATTCCGTGAAGGTCGTCCAAAAACGGCCGTTGTGCCAGAGAACATTGATGCCATGCGTGAACTGATAATGCAAGATCGTCATGTGACATACCGTGAGATAGAGGCATCCTTGTGCATTTCTTCCACCAGCATACATTTGGAATTGCATGAGCACCTGGCCACAATTTGACAATCGCTCAAAAAAAGGCTCGTGTCGATTGGTGCAAAGAAATGTTAAAAAAATACGTTCGCGGTGTTTCAAAAGACGTTTATAAGATCGTCACAGGTGACGAATCATGGATCTATGCGTATGAGCCCGAAACAAACAGCAATTGACCGTGTGGGTCTTCGAAGACGAGCCAAATCCAACGAAAGTTGTTCGTGGAAGAAGCACTTCGAAGCAAATGGTCGCCTGTTTCTTCGGCAAAACTGGTGATGTGGCGACTGTTCCTCTTGAGCAACGTAGGACGGTCAATTCTGAGTGGTACACCACAATTTGTTTGCCTGAAGTCAATGATTTTCGTCGCCAAAAGATGCTGTTGAAGCGTTCAAAAACCATGTTTTGGAGGTGTCTCAATCGGAGTGGAAAAAGTGCTTCGAAAATTGGTTTGAGCGCATGCAAAAGTGTATAAATCATTCTGGAGAATACTTTGAAAATCAATAAAACCATTTTTGATGATAAATATTCGCATTTTCATTATTAGGCCAGAAATATATCGAACAGCCCACGTAGTAACATAAAAATAGTACAACACAAAATATAAATAAAAACTAGTAAGGGTGTTACCTTTGGCTTGGCCAAACATTAAATACCATACACTGCAGTATTTTGAAAATTTTGCTTGTGCGGGAGATGCCACGACCAGTTCTCCGAATTCTCATAGCTCTTGTTCAGAACTTGCACTTACTGTTTTTAGTGTCTAAGTGAAACTTTTAAACTATTTCTTATATAGGAGTTGCCACGCCCTCTTGTCTGAGTTCGCGTAGTTTATGATCAGAGCTTGCAGTTATTGTCCTTAGTGTCTGAGTGAAATTTTGTTGGATTATCTGAGCTTGAGCTTACCGTCCCTGGTATTTATGAGTAATTTGGTTGCATTGTCGTGAAACATACTCACAAAGTTACATTTTGAACATATTTTTTGTATGGGCGGTAGCCGTGTCCGTTGACCGATTTCGCTCATTTTCAATCCAACGAGCTAACTTATACGATGAAAAAACTGTTTCATCGAATTATCTTTGTTAGTTTTCGAGTGAAAAATATTTCCACGCACAGACAGACACCCAGCCAGCCAGACAGACTGACATGGCCATATCGAGTCAGGAGGTGACGCTGATCAAGAATATATATAATTTTCCGTACCTGCCACCGCTACTTCTCCGCGTTACAAGCAGAAGGACAAAGTGAATATACCCTGGGTGTAGGGAATAATAATAACAATAACTTTTGACTTCGATGGCAACTCTGTTACCTAAAAGTTGAAAAAAAGTGACAAGTGCGTTTATAAATTTTGAATTCTTCCAAGCAACACAAAGTTCTAAAATTCGGCAAGTATATTATCTGAAAGTGTATAAAATTTTGCACCTTCAAAACATCAATTGGATTGCTTTTGCTGAAGATGATGTTTTTGACGCATTATTGATTGAGTAAAAAAAACAACAACAAACAAAACCTGAGACATCTGTCAACTTTGTTGCTGTTTTTTCTCATTACCAAAGATTTCTCTAGTCGTACCGTACCTACTTGAATAAAGTATTGAGGCCTATAAGTATACCTCAAAAAATTTTTCAATTCATACGAAGTACATTTTATTACAAAAGTTGAGTATAAAAAATGCTCATAAATTTACAAGAGCTTGAATGCCTATGAGTGTTCACAGATCGCCCCCACCGTTTCACAAAACAAACCAAACCAGTTTTATAAGCACAGTAAGTACTGCGACTCCAGCACGCTCTCCACGCAAATTCAAAAAAATGCTTTAAAGCAAAATAACACTAGCACATCTGCAATAACAAATTTTTCACTCACAGCGAGTGCGCTGTCTGATTTAAATAATTTAACATCTACGCAAAATTCCTAACCTTCTGCGCAAACGCAAACAAATTCCAAAAATTCATGGAGCAAACAATGCACATCGCCTAATCTCAATATGCCGCTGTCTTCTGATAGCAACATTATTAATAAAGAGAGTTTGCAACATGTTACCAATGCTGCGAATGTAAACAATTTTACAGCAATGCAAACAAATGCTAATAATGGTGCTATTCCAAAAACAACAACCACAGAAGTAAACAAAAAAGTTCAAACTGGCATTGATCGATACATGACCATGAATTCAAAAAGAAAGCTTAGCCCCCAAAAAAATGGCTTAGGCAATTCCAAAAAAAAAAAATAAAACCAACAAAACAGAAAGAATAACAAATGTTTTGTCTGGCAATCGTTTGGTGCATTAGGTGAGCTTAGGGATACAAGCGACAAAAATCCTACTCCACCACCTAAAAACTTAAAACCACCACCAATTTTCTTTCGTGAACGCAGTTCGAATGCTCTAGTGTTATTATTAACTAATCTTATTGGGAACGATAGCTTTTTTATAGTCCCCCTAACAAGAGGCAATCTTCATGAAACGAAGATTAAAGTAAAAACTGAGGATCATTTTCGTACTGTCGCTAAAAACTTTAATGACAACAAAAACTCCTACCCCAGTGTGCCAGGCGGTTCATATCTCCGCTTTTTTACCCGTTACGGATCCGTTACTGATCCGTTTGCGGGAGAAATTCCAAAAAATAAAACGATTCGCATTTTTTTTGGGAATCTCTCCCGCCAACGGATCAGTAACGGATCCGTAACGGATAAAAAAGCGAAGATTTGAACCGTCTGGCACACTGGGACTACACATACCAGCTGAAAAGCAGCAAAGGTATTTCTGTTGTCATTAAATAGTTATTTTTAATGTATTTTGCAGTGTTGAATCCGAATCCGGCCTTAGAATTGTTGTATCTCACAGGGTTTTTAAGATATCTTATCATAGCATCGCAAAACACATCATACATATTCAACAAAACACCCATTAATTTACGATGTGTTTTGCGATGCTTTATTTTATTTCTGTTTTGGAGCTATATAACAGGACGTATATCCGTAAATTCTGATGCAGAAATGGAAAGCTCTAATCAATCTTCTAAACCTAATTCAAATAATGTCGATATCTCTATTTTTCTCGGAGATATCCTAACCTAAAAAGTTAATAAAGTGCAAAAAAACGTGTTTTTCGAAATTAAATTAACCCAGTGTGCCAAACGGACTCGTTTCGGATCCGTAACGGGTTCATATTTTCGTTCTTTTTATCCGTTACGGAATCCGTTACGTATCCGTTACTGATCCGTTTGCGGGAAGGATTCCTAAAAAAAAACGAATCGTTTTTCCTTCTTTTATGGATCCGTTTCGAACCTGTAACGTACATCAAAAACGAATTTGAAACGGATTCGCTTTTAATAATGTTAATGCTGCTTATAAAAAAAGAAAACAGGGTGAAGCGCTTATTTTTAATAAAAAAAATAAAATAACAAAAAAAAAAAAAAAATTACTAGCCCGGCCGGAAGTCGAACTCAGGCTCCCGGGGTATTACTCTTTCATACACGAGACGTTAGACAACTAGGCTATTGACCGATATGATGTTTACTAGTGCTGAGACATCGACCGGAAAACATCGTATTTGTGAACATCGATGTTTTCTGAATTAAACATCGATGTCTAGAAAACATCGCCAAAAAAAGATCGATTTTTGTCAACATCGATTACTTTTTTAATATGTTGAAAACTCTGACAAAATTTATCAAATTTCTCTAAAATTTTGTTTAGAACATGGAACACTAAAATTAGATACATATATAAATGGAAAATATTGCATATTTTTGTATTAATTTAAATATTTCACTTTAATTTTCAATTATAGCAGCCATAACAATTTGAATATCCTTGCAAATATGTAGCTAAAACTAGTAAGGGTGTAAACTTTGGCCTGGCCAAACGTTAAATACCCTACACTGCAGTATTTTTAAAATTTTGCTCATATGGGAGGCGCCACGTCTTCTTGTCTAAGTTCGTCTAGCTTTAGCTCATAGCGTGCATTTACAGTCCTTAGTATTTGAGTGAAATTTAGTTGGATTATCTAAAAAAAACGCGTTCAGTTTAGCGTTTTGAAGCTTTTGCTTATATGGGAGGTGCCACGCCCTCTTTAGTTTATTTTTCAGAGCTTGCGCTTATAATTCGTAGTATATATGGGTGATTATTAGATAATTGTGCTTTTTCGAGTTGTAAAATTGTCAGATAATTTTTTTGGATTTTTGCAAGTTTCTTCATGCTATCTTGTGTAAACACACTCTAAAAACTCACCTTTTAAGTAGATCAACTACAAGTGTGAACTTACGGCTTTGAGGTCGAAATCAAGAAACTTTGCTGCCACGTTTGTGACCAAATTGCCACGTTTGTGACATTATAGCCACAGTATGGAAAAATTATGGTTTTGAAGCGTTTTGATGAGAGATATATTGCATATAATTACAAATTTACACTTCAAGACTAATTTTGCAACAGTGTCATGTCTCCGGTGGTCCATTTTTTTTATACCCTACCGCCCTAAAGATCAACTATGGTTTCCTGTCCTTTGTTTTTATAGCCGTTTATGGTGGATTAGGATCTCCTAATTACGAATCTGATCTTGATTTTTTTCTATTACATCAGTATCCTTAGTTATCCTTGCTCAAAAGTGAAAAAATCACAGTTTTGACATCTACTTAACAAAAACAGCAACAAGTAAAATTAATTTTTGTCAATTGATTCAGACAGCCAAATTTATTATCAACAAGACATAATTTACCATCAAATAAGTCTACATCAGTTAAGTAAACATCATATCGATCAATAGCCTAGTTGTCTAACGTCTCGTGTATGAAAGAGTAATACCACGGGACCCTGAGTTCGACTCCCGGCCGGGCTAGTAATTTTTTTATTTTTTTTTATTTTGTTTTTTTTTAATTAAAAATATGCGCTTCACCCTGTTTTCTTTTTTTTTTATAAGCAGCATTAGCATTATTAAAAGCGAATCCGTTTTGAATTCGTTTTTGATGTACGTTACAGGTTCGAAACGGATCCATAAAAGAAGAAAAAACGATTCGTTTTTTTTTTAGGAATCCTTCCCGCAAACGGATCAGTAACGGATACGTAACGGATAAACAGAACGAAAATATGAACACGTTACGGATCCGAATAGAGTCCGTTTGGCACACTGGGTAATAATGTTAACCCAATGTGCACAAAAACGGATGAGGATCCGTTTCGAATCCGTTACGAGTTCATAAAGGTATAAAAAACGTAATCCGCGGTAACGGATCCATTTCGAACCCGTAACGTACATCAAAAACGAATTCAATACGCTTTGTTTAAATAAAAAAAAAAAAAACATTTTGAAGCGCTTATTAGCGATTAAAAAAAAAATAAATTCCGCAGTGCGGGCCCGTTTCGAATCCGAAACTTATGTAAAAACGAATTCAAAACGGATTTGCTTTTAAATATGTTAATGCTGTATATTTACAGAAAAAAACCGTTTTGATGCGCCTATTAGCAATTAAAAAATAGTAAAAAGAAAAAAAAGGAAGAAAATTAAAGGGTAAAAATCCACCTCTGGTAGGATTCGAACCTGGGCAAATCCGTTCCGATTCCGTAAATACTTCAAATACGAACTCAAAACGGATTTGCTTTAATTAATTTTAATGATGATAAAAAAAAATATTTTTGATTTGTTTTTTTTTTTCTTTTTATTTTATTGCGTATGATTTTTTGCAAACTTTTCAAACTCTGTTTGAAAAAATGTTTTTGATTCCAAATTTGAGTATATAACATTTTTTATCAAAAGAAGGGAAGGAAAAGAACACAGAATACTTATATAAAAACAACAGAAATTTGTTTAATATACAAACTTTAAATCTCAATATCAAATAAGTCTACATCAGATAAATCAACATCATATCTGTTAATAGCCTAGTTGTCTAACGTGTCGTGTATGAAAAAGGATTACCCCGGGAGCGTGGGTTCGGCTCCCGGCCGGGATAGTAATTTTTTTTTTATGTTATTTTGTTTTTTTTTAATTAAAAATAAGCTCTTCACCCTTTTTTCTTTTTTTTTATAAGCAGCATTAACATTATTAAAAGCGAATCCGTTTTGAATTCGTTTTTGGTGTACGTTACAGGTTCGAAACGGATCCATAAAAGTAGAAAACGATTCGTTTTTTTTTTTAGGAATCCTTCCCGCAAACGGATTAGTAACGGATACGTTACGGATTCCGTAACGGATAAAAAGAACGAAAATATGAACCCGTTACGGATCCGAAACGAGTCCGTTTGGCACACTGGGAATGCTGCTTATAAAAAAAAGAAAACAGGGTGAAGCGCTTATTTTTAATAAAAAAAATAAAATAAAAAAAAAAAAAATTACTAGCCCGGCCGGGAGTCGAACTCAGGCTCCCGGGGTATTACTCTTTCATACACGAGACGTTAGACAACTAGGCTATTGACCGATATGATGTTTACTTAACTGTTGTAGACTTATTTGATGTTGAGATTTAAAGTTTGTATATTAAACAAATTTCTGTTGTTTTTTTATGAGTATTCTGTGTTGTTTTTCTTCCCTTCTTTTGATAAAAAATGTTATATACTCAAATTTGGAATCAAAAACATTTTTTCAAACAGAGTTTGAAAAGTTTACAAAAAATCATACGCAATAAAATAACATTAACATATTTAAAAGCAAATCCTTTTTTAATTCGTTTTTACATAAGTTTCGGATTCGAAACGGGCCCGCACTGCGGAATTTAATTTTTTTTTATTCGCTAATAAGCGCTTCAAAATGTTTTTTTTTTATCTAAACAAAGCGTTTTGAATTCGTTTTTGATGAACGTTTCGGATTCGAAATGGATCCGTTACCGCGGATTACGTTTTTTATACCTTTATGAACTTGTAATGGATTCGAAACGGATCCTCATCCGTTTTTGTGCACATTGGGAAGCTATTGACATAATTGAAATGCGGTTTGAAAGAAAACTAGTAAGGTTGTTACCTTTGGCCTGGCCAAACATTAAATATAGTAAGTTCGGGTAATGTGATATAGGCATTTTTGTTTTCTAAATTACACGTAGTTTTCAAAGCATAGCTGCTACCACTTTATGTATTATGTTTTATTGATGTATTGTGCAGTATGTTGTGATTTTGGATTTCCTTAGCGTGGGCCAATCTTAAGCTATTTCAATAAAATTGAAAAAAGGCAAAAAAAGTTAAGAAATAAAATTGGAGGGTAATGTGATATACTATATCGCATAGACCAACAAATTGTTTTTTCGGCAAAAAGATCATCGTGTTATAAAGACTCTTTAGTTGTGAAACTTTTACTTCAGGAGTGATAAACATTACTAAAATCGCTTTAACAAAGCTTTAGCTCATTTTTCTTAAAAACTGTGACCTTTATATAAAAATGTTGGACCAACAAATTGTTAAGGAAAAACGTTTTAGATTTGGGCCAAAAGACCATCGTGCCAAACATTTTGCATTGCAAGTGGAACATCAAATATTTTCGGTGCCAGAAGTGCTTATATCACATTACCTGAATTTCAGTTTAAAAACAATCAGGTTATTTTTGAAAAACACACTCCAGCATATAAAAAAATCAATTGATTTTTGGTTAGGTATATTCACCCACTAGCAGAATTTAATATTTCGGATATGATATCAATTTTAGTTTAGGCTAGATCCTAACATAAAGCACACGCAAATTAAATTTTTATTCACTGCTAAATCGATTTTACCACACTGAAGGCAAAATAAATAAAGGTGGGCGCTCAAAAACTTGCAGCACGTTTCTTTTTCAGTTACTCTCATTATCGAGAGTTGTTTACTTAAGGAGATATGCTGGTATATCACATTACCCGCCTATATCACATTACCCGAAGTTACTCTACCCCACACAGCAGAATTTTGAAAATTTTGCTTATATGGGATGTGCCACACCCTCTTGTCCGAATTCGCCCAGTTTTTTCTCAGAGCTTGCGCTTACAATTCGTAGTATTAATGAGTATTTTGGTTGCATTATCAAGAAAAATACTCCAAAAGTTGCATTTTGAATATATTTTTTGTATTGGAGGTAGGCGTGTGCGTTGGCCGATTTCGATCATTTTCAATCCCCCGAGCTAACTTTGACTACGGAGGCTGTGCACCGAATTTCATTGAATTATATTGCTTAGTTTTCCCAAAAAATGTATTTCCACACACAGCCAGCCAGCCAGACAGACAGACGGACATGGCTATATCGACTCAGGAGGTGACGCTGATCAGGAATATATATACTTTACTATGTCTGCCACTCCTCCTTCTCTGCATTACAAACGGAAGGACAAAGTGAATATATCCTGGGTGTAGGGTATAAAAAGATTGGAACTTTCAGATAGTGTATCGAATTTTGCGTATGAATGCTATATTCTAATTATATAGCGTCAAAATATAGTAAAAACGGTATTTTTTCCTCGTTTAGGCTAAGATATCTCAAAAACCCTATGATAAACAGCAATCCTAAGGCCGGATTTGGATTCAGCATTGCAAAATACAGTAAAAATAAATATTTTTATATTGGTTTGTTGCGTTTTTTTTTCTGAATTTTTTTTATTTCATATGGGATATGTATTTTTGCGATATTTAGCGAGGATGATCAGCTACGATTTCGGGGTTTGCATTTTTCAGACCACTTAACTAATACAAATGAAACCCCATTCACAGATTTTCTCCACATTTTCATCAAACCTATCGACTGTTCAAGAGGTATAAAACGTCAGAGCGTGATGTCACAAATAGGGGGGAGGGGTCAATGAAAATGTGACAGAGTGTGAGGGGGTCACTTTTCTATATGAATTTTTCTGAGCTACAAAATTGTGGATCAACTTTTTATTTGTAGATATAACAATCACCGAGAATTTTGCAAACTGATTTTCTCGATCACACGAAAGTACCACTTCTCAAGATTTGACTAGAACAGAAATTCATACCTACAATTTAAAAAACACCCACAAAAAAATTCAGCTTTGATACTATGAGGCAGGTCAGTCAGGCGCTGTCTCTCAATCTATTTATTTCAAAGTGCCAGTTAAAGTTCCAGTTAAGGCTTAACTGAACATTGCGAAAATTTTTGGCCTTTCCAAAACTAAAAAGCCTATAGTGCTACGAATTGAATAAACCCTACAATTAAAAAATGGAGAGCACAACATTACAAGTTTTAATAATACAGTGCAACACAAAAATGTTCCTGGATTCTCATAATGTTTTTCTGTTAGGTTATGAAAAATAAAAAGACACGTATTTTACCGAATATGTGAATCAGTGATTTTTTCATTTTATGACACCCCAAAGTTTCATAATATTTTAATAAATGGCCTCAATTGCAGTTTTATCAAACTAAATCAAGTTTTTTTTATTCCTTAATTTTTATTCTATTATAGCTGTAAGCTAATATTTTGTTTTTAGTCTCATTATATTTGTATGCTAAAATAAAATGCTCATACTTAAAGCACAGTAAAATTAAATATCTAAAAGAAACAAGTAAGGGTGTTACCTTTCTTTGGCTTGGCCAAACATTAAATACACTACACTGGAGTATTTTGAAAATTTTGCTTGTACGGGACGTGCCACGACCTCTTGTCCGAATTCGCATAGCTTTTGCTCAGATCATGCACTTACTGTTCTCAGTGTCTGAGTGAAATTTTGTTGGATTACCTCAAAAACGTTTTCAGTATTGCATTTTGAAGCTTTTATGGAAGTTGGATTATATCGAAAAATGATTTCTGTATGGTATTTTGAAACTTTTGCTTAAATGGGTGGTCCACGTCCACTTGTCCGACTTCATCTAGTTTTTGCTCAGGGTTTGCGCTTACAGTCTTTAGTGTGTATTATTGTATTGTCTTGAAAAATAATCCTAAAGTTGCATTTTGAATATATTTTTTGTATGGGTGGTGGCGCGTCCGTTGAACGATTTTGCTCATTTTCAATAAGTCGAGCTAGCTTTGGTAAAGGAGGCAGTGTACTATAGTCTACATATAGTATTGGACTATAGTAACTTTACAAAAGAAGTCCTCCGCTCAACGTGGGTATAACTCCCCATCTTAGGGGGTTCAAAAATCAAAAAAAGGCAGTTTTGGACTATTCGTTGGACAAAAAATTGTAATTGATGTATTTCTGCACATTTTGTATATTTTTTAACATCTTTCTAGCATAAAAATTGACCGAGATAAAAAATTTTTAAGTAAGAGTCCTTATGTGGAAGTTAAGGCCAGGGACGGTAGAAGCTAGGGCTGTACAATGAGCTGATCGAACCTCTTCGAACTTTCGCCACACACAACGAACCAAGATCGATCAGCCTAGCTCAACTCAGTTTGTTAGTTCGTGAGTTTTGAGCTGATCGTATAATCGATCAACCCATTCGTTGTGAGCTGATCGTTTGTTGAGCTAGTAAGTTATGAGTTTTCTCGTTTGGTTACGTTCAGCGTGTTCGATATGCGTTGGATATGATTGCAATCAGCGTTGCAAGAATTATGTAAAAATTGGATTAAGGTTTAAAAAAAATCCGCTTTCTATTGATGACTAAGAAATATTTTAAAACCTATAACTAATTTTCTCAAAATTTGATTTCGGAATAAATTTTCATAATAAGAAAATTGAAGTTGTTTTGTAAAAAAATGTTGTTTCAAATTTTTCAGCTTATTTGAAATAATAAACTGTATAATCAAAAAGAGGAAGAGCGAGGCAAGCAGGGGGAAGAGACCCCTAGTTATTTAAAAAAATATAATTTTCCTAAAGCCCAGCAGAAGTTGTAAAGAAAAAAAAAAATATAGGCCATTTTAAAAATATATTGAGGATATTCCTTAAATTATGTAAATGCCCCGAAAACCTCGTAAACTCGTAATAGTTGTCAAAATCGATACGAGTTTTGACAGTTTTACGAGGTTAAAGAATACCCTAATTGATTAAAAATTATTTAAAATTAATAAGTAGCTTGACCTAAGGGATGAGCTCAAAATATTTTTCTATTGTGCTCCGTTTTGCAAATTTTTTTTTTTTTTTCAACGGCTCTACGCAGAAAAGATGAAAAATATTATCGGGGTCCTCTTTTGCGAATTATGCCAAATTTGTGCACTTATGTTTTACTACATTTTTTAAAGTAAAAGTAAATAAATAATGTAAAATAGCAAAAATTAAGTTATGGATTCTGTAGACTTTTGTCGAAACAATCCAACTGGGAATAAAACAGTTTAGTGGGATTTAGGCATAAATTTCAAATTTAAATATACTTTAATTGATGTAAACATCATGTCTCTATGGCTTTTAGATATAGAGATATAGTAACCGACAACTGATCAGGTTTATTTTTTTTTTTTAAATTGCATTTGATAAAACAGTTTATTATTTCAAATAGGATGAAAAATTTGAAACAAAATTTTTTTACAAATACCCAATAAAACTTTTGAATAAATTTGTAGCCTCTTATACGATAATTGATTACCTAACGCATTACTTGAATGTTAAAACATTTTGAGTATTACATGTAATGCAATAAATAATGAAATAATTCTTCAATTACATGTAAAGCAATGGGTAGGGTAGAACGGGGTTAAATCGCCACGGGGTTAAACAACCAATTGCCTCTAATTTTTTTTAATAAAGTCGAATCGAACGAACGTTGGTACAGTAGATAGTGATCAATACAACGCAACTTTGGCAAAAGGTTCCACTACTGCACGTGTGTTATAACCTGAGTTCTGACGAAAGAAAGATTTGACGCGTCCTCGCCGCAATATTTTCAGTCGACAAAAGTTCAAAACTCCACAAATCAGTGAAGTGCAGAAAGAAAGGTAAATGTTTTCTAAGAGCAGAATTGCATGCTGAATCCAAATCTGTAATGGGTTTTACAAAATTTAAATTGGTTAAAAAGTTGTTCGTTGTAACCAGAAGGAGATAAAGGCATTGGCGACCATGGTAAGGTCGAAAAAAAAGATGCTAATAAAATTTTCCGAGCAAAAAAACCAAGACACGGCTGCCAAAAACAATACTCGTTGCTTCCAAAGAGGTCGTCCAAGAAAAGAAGTATACGTTGAGGAAAGTGACGCCAGCGATTAATGAAGCTCAAGAGAAAGTTTTTCAAGTTAATTTTGTTCTTGTGTAACGTTTTGTAAAATTCTGATAAAATAAAAACCCTTAAAATAACAATGTTGGTTACTTTTACCCCACCTGGTGGGGTAAAACAACCATTTCACACTTTTTGTTCAAATGCAAATACCGGATAAACAATGCGAGTTTGATAAAAAATTTTCGGATGAATTTTGTAACAAAGGGTTCAACGAACCAGGAACAGTTTAAATTTTCAAATTATTATCATAAACAAAGTTTTTACAGAGTGCCAAACACAAAAGTGGTTGTTTAACCCCGTTCTACCCTAATGTGAGAACATAAATCATTTCGAAAGTTTTTTACTTAAGATTTTTTGATCTTTAAGTCATTTTGACGTTAATATTTCAAAAGAAATAAATACTAAAAAGATAATATTTCAGATAATGTGTTCCCTTGATGAACTTTTGGCCCAAAACAGAACCCTATATATCTATAACGTCCTACTAAATTGATTCAGTACTTATATAATGCAAAAGTAACTCAGAAAGTAATCGATACAATTAATTTTTTGGATTACTCGATCGATTACATGTAAGCAAATGTTTTGTTGGGGTAATCGATTCCGCCCAATGAAATGTGTATGCTATAATAATGCCTTTGTAACCCAGAAAGTAATCGATACAAATAATTTTTTCGATTACTCGATCGATTACATGTAAGCGAGTGTTTTATTAGGGTAATCGATTACGCCCAATGACATGCATGTGTTAAAATAATGCCTTATGTAAGTCAGAAAGTAATCGATGCAAACAATTTTTTAGATTACTCGACCGATTACATGTAACCGAAGATTTTACTGGGTAGCTTTTCACAAAACAACTTCAGTCTGGATAAGAAAATTATGAAATTTAATATTTTACTGTATTTTAAAATATTTTGAGTTTACAACTTTTTATGTTTTGAAAATTATGATTCAATTTTCTTTTTATGAAAATATATTCCGAAATTAAATTTTGAGAAAATTAGCTATAAATTTTAAAATATTTCTTAGTTATCAATAGAAAGCGGTCTTTTTTAACGCCAAAAGCAAATGAGGAGTGATTTTTCATAAAACTTACTAGCTTAACAAACAAACGATCAGCTCACAACGAATGGGTTGATCCGGTGCTGGGCAAAATTCTCTCTTCTTTTTTTTTTGCCTCGTTTTATCCTATATGAAAAGATACGCAAAAAGTTCTGTCTTTGATACGAAGCTCCACCGGTTGATCGATTAAACGATCAGCAAAAAACTCACGAACTAACGAACTGAGTTGAGCTGATTTAAACGAACTCAGTTCGGTACTGAAATTGTATGAAAAGCTCATGAGTTTCGAGTTTGCCTAGTAGAGGCACCCTCAAATAAAAAAAAAAAAACGAAAACATAAAATTTAATATCTCTGCACATTAGAGCGCCCATATGTGCAAAATTCTGATTTTGCTTGCTCCCCGTCCATTTTCTGAAATTAGAGGTCAAAAAAATAAGATCTCAAAAAAAAATTTGGAATCGGTAGTGGAAAAAACCCAGCCGGTTTTCGATTAAAGGTCGAAAAATTGACTAAAAAAAGGCAAGTCGCTTTGACTGCCCGTTACTTCAAAACTATTAATTTTTTCATAATATTTTCAAGACAACTTTTGTAGAGCATGGCTAGGTCAACATTATCTTCTTGAAAAGTTTTGGTCCAAGAATTAAATTTGTTGCTGTTTCGGTACAAAAATTAAAATTTTTTAAGAAAGTTTTTATGACTTTTTTTCTATAAATTGGTTTTTTGTAATTTTCAAAGGGTGGAATATTTGTTCTATAATTCCTATATTGTAGGGAATTGAATGTTAACTCATTTAAAAGAAAAATTACTTAAAAATATTAGTTTTTAAGAAATAGAGCCCGTTTCAAAGTGAAGAAAAAAATTTATTTGTTTTATTTTTTCTTCTTAATTTTTAATTTGATAAGAAGCCATTTTAGTAGTCATATTTCCTAAACTAATTTGGGATTGCTGAACACGAAAATACCATTTATTTTCGTTTCAGTGCGTTTTTAGGCTGTTCCAGCAGAAATAATCGAAAATTTCGAATTTCGTGCACGCAGCTCAGGAAAAAATTTCAATCAAGTTGTCAAGAACTGCACAAAGATGTGAAATTGCACCTGAGCTTTTACTGAATAAGAAAAAAAAGTTTTCAAAATCGGTTCATGGCATGGTTTTTAAAATGAGGCCGAAAAACGGTATTTAAAAAAAAACGACTGCAAACCAAAACCAAAATAGTCATTTTAGATTAAGTTATTAATGCTGAATTTGAAATTGGACGCGAAGTTGCTGTATCACTTATGGTTTCTGAGATATCTCACCCCTAATGTTAAAAAAACACGATTTTTGAGGTTGTGTAGAACACGCACAAAATCGTTTTGGTCTGTTTTATTAAATGCGTCATTTAGTACTGTTTTTCTTCTTCAAAATGAGTTACAGCATGGGCTTGTATGATTTTTCTTTAAAAAGTTATGACCATTTTAAAATAACATTATAAAAGATACAGCAATATGGCAATTGCTATAGAAAATCCATACATGATTTTTAACTTTCATGATGTCATTTTAAAATGATCATAACTTTTTGAAAAAAAGTCGCACAAACCCATTTCATAGCTCATTTTGAAGGCAAAAAGCAGTTCTAAATGATGCATTTAATAACAACTAGCAATGCATTTTGTTGCATCCAATAAAGTAGCGATTAAAAGAAAAAAATTAAAATACTCATTTTTTTCCAACATTGAGACCGGCTCCATACCTTAAAACTTAATATTTTTAAATAATTTTTTTTTTGTTGAATTAATCAACATTTAATCCCATGTAATATAAGAATTTCAGATCAAATATTCCGTCCTTTGAAAATTACAAAAAACCAATTTATAGAAAAAGTCATGAAAATTTTCTTAAAAAATTTAAGTTATTGTACCGAAACAACAACAAATTTAATTTTTGGACCAAAAATTTTTAAGAGGATAATGTTGACCTAGTCATGTTCTACAAAAATTGTCTTCAAAATATTATGAAAAAATGAATAGTTTTGAAGTAACGGGCAGTCAAAGCGACTTCCCTTCTTTTAGTCAATTTTTCGACCTTTGATCGAAAACCGGCTGGGTTTTTTCCACTACCAATTCCAAATTTTTTTTTGAGATCTTATTTTTTTGGCCTCTAATTTCAGGAAATGGACGGGGAGCAAACGAATTCACAACTTTGCACATTTCATATATCTTGTGGGCGCTCTACTGCACATATTTATCACAACTGTCTTTATGAAACTAGTACGTGGATTTATATTGTTTGCTAAGCACGTTGTAAAATAACGGGTGGGCGGGTTAGGTGGAGGGTTGTCGTAGCCTCAAAATATACTTGCACCTGCGACTTCCACATAAATCTTGGTACATTTTAGGGAACAATTTAACTTTATCGACTGTTGTTTTTTTTTTTTTGCCCAAATAGGGCTCTGGGAATTAATTACAACAACAACAACAACAACAACAACCTCTGAGCGGATCTACTTTTGGAGATATAGCCATCGGAAAATCGGGATATATCTTTTATAAAAATCGGTATAAGTTGGGAACCCCTGGATGGATTTTAAAAATATTGGTGTCATATGAAAGGTATTTTACCGTGCTATACAATTGCTGTACAAATTTTTCAATTTGAGTGATAGTTTACGAGATATGACAATTTTTCAAAAACTCACCCCATTTTTTTCCCAAAAAAACGGCATTTTTCCTAAAAAGTATGTTATTAACCTATAATTTTAATAACTAAATTAGAAAGCCTTATTTATTTCCTTTCATTTGATATGCAACATGTATCTGAAATTGCATCATTAATAAATTTTTATGCAAAAAAACAAAAATGGACCAAATCAATTTTCTTCAAATTTGGAACTTTAAACAAAAACAATACCAGGACATACAACAACAACTTTACTACTACTACAACAACAGTAATTTTACATAAGAGTAGGGGTAATTGGGCGGCCTGCGGCCGCAGCTCAGGATTTAAAACTACCAAAAATCCAACAATGGCTTCGCGGCGGCCTTCGGCCGCAGATCAGTCTATAATATATCCAACACATAGTTTGTTAGCCAAATTGCGCGCGCAATTTTTAATAAAAATTTAAAATTTTTTTAATATAATAAGTAGCTGCTGCGCTTGTACAAGTAGCTGATCCTCTTTGTTGTTGTTGTAGCAGTTGTTGTTTTTGCTGTTGTTGTTGTTTGTTCTGGCATTGTTGTTGTTTAAAGTTCCTAATTTCAAGAAAATTGATTTGGTCTATTTTTGTTTTTTTCTATAAAAATTTATTAATGATGCAATTTCAGATACATGTTGCATATCAAATGAAAGGAAATAAAATGGGCTTTCTAATTTAGTTTATAAAATTTCAGGTTAATAATACATTTTTTGGGAAAAATGCCGTTTTTTTGGGAAAAAAATGGGGTGAATTTTTGAAAAACTGTCATATCTCGAAAACTATCACTCAAATTGAAAAATTTTGTACAACAACTGTATAACCCGGTAAAATACCTTTCATATGACACCAATATTTTTATAAAAGATATATCCCGATCTTCCGATGGCTACATCTCCGAAAGTAGATTCGCTCAGAGGTTGTTATTGTTGTTGATATGATTAATTTTCAAAGCCCTATTTGGGCAAAAAAAATATAAAAAAAACAATAACAGTCGAAAAAGTTAAATTAAGCCCATTTTAGCATGTAAATTGTGTCTACCATTCAATTCAAGTTGGTGTCCTAATAATTGTCGGACTTTGGGGGATGCAACAAGGGGGTGTTGCACACCATACAAAATTCTATATCTCTGAAATTAAAGCAGCTATCATTTTCAAATTTGCTAATCTAAAGTTCCGTTTTTCTATAATTTTTCACCAATTTTAGGCCTTAAATGAATTCTAAACGTCATCTGGTGTAATTTTTTTTTTTTTTTTTGAATCTTTAAATAAATCTACTCGCAATACCTTTCTAACAAGCCTAAGATATTAAATAATGGAAATGTCTATACGGGGCGTTTCGCGTACGCGAAAACTCCTCTCTCTCTCTCAATTTACTCAATTAGCGTACGCGAAACTCAATTAGCGTACGCGAAATCCAGTGAAGTTTTTTCCCCCGGGGAACTTGATTAATTTATGTACTGACCCGCGGCCGAAGGCCGCCGCGAAGCCGGTGTTGGATGTCTGACGGGTTTAAATCCTGAGCTGCGGCCGCAGGCCGCCCACTTACCCCTACTTTTATGTAAAATTACTGTTGTAACGAAGATGCGTCCCGGGGGAAAAAACTTCACTGGATTTCGCGTACGCTAATTGAGTAAATTGAGAGAGAGAGAGGAGTTTTCGCGTACGCGGGCCGCCCCGTATAAACAAACTCTTAAATAATTGATCACTTTTACTATTTTAAGCTGTTTTTACATTATAAGTAGTATCACCAGCTTCCTAATAACTTTAAAGCCGGTTTTTTGGCGAAAACCTTACATGACCCAAAAAAAAAAAACGTATAGCATTATATTCGTGTTAAGGAGACCAAAATACACTAAAAGCTCTTTTCAAAACTCTTAGGGTTTTTTGGCTGTTGAACAATGTAATATTGTTAAGATTTGTAATGAGGCAAATCGCGGGCACTCATCGTCTCATACACCGCGTCTTACGTGTCGGCCAATTGTGGGTAAAACACGAAAACTCACTTCTCCATTCCTCGTGACTACATCATCTTGAAGTACTACCATGCTACCTGATTTGCCCATTCGTCCAAGCGTTTATTTATCCTGGCCTTTGATGATAGCAACCTCCACCGGTGACCAATCTTCAGTTCGGTGCATTCGTACAGGCAGACGGCAGCCTTCAGTTAATGCAGCCGTAGATTCAGATATCGATAAAAAAATTTTCATCGAACTGGAATTTTCGTGAGATTTTCATCACTTTCTCACTTAAGTTTTACTATTATTGAAGAATTTGTTAATACTTCTGAAGAAAATGAAACATGCGTATTTATATATAAAACACTTGTCAATTTCAGAAACCGAAGGAAATCCCGGGAACTAGCAAACACGCGGATGAACACACTAATGGAAAACGGTTACCAAACAGTCACGCAAACAGCTTACCAACCAACCAAACAATCGACCAACCAAATGATCAACCCATCAACCAAGTAAACACACAACGGTTGCGCTACAGTACACAAACAGCTCACCAACAGACCAAACAATCAACAAACCAGACAAACAAACATGCAGCGATTGTTCACCAGACAAGCAACATCGGACCAAAAAACAGGGAAAACTCGTTGGCATCCACGGACTAAGCTCTTATTTTCATGATTGGGCATAAGTATTGCACCTTGGAGACATCGACAAAGGTTCCCGTAATTAAGCGAGATGCGAAGAAAACACGGTTAACCAAACCATCGGCCAACCAAGTCTACAAGCAACTAAATATCGCGCCAGCAGAAATTTCTAAACGTACCCCAACGAAGGTTACTTTAGAAACTCGCACAACGGGCGGCGGCCGCCATTTAACATTATCAGTGTAGCCATCAATATGCCAATGATGCCAAGTTCACTTTTTTTCATCAATCTGAGAATGTATGCAGATTGATTAGAAACTGATAATGTAAACACTCAATCTGTATTGACAATCTGTTTGCCGAAAAACAAAATTTTTTGACTTTCTGCTGTATTGATGACTTTATTAATGACTAGGTTGACTGTGTAAATGCAATGAAAAATTTTCAGTATACTTTAAGTCAGTTAAGAAAAGAGTGCACATCGTGCGGTAATGAAAATGGCTTGCAAATGTGATTTGTTTTTACACAAAAACAGATAGTTTAATGATTTTGGTTTTTGCTGAAGCTTAATGGGATCTTGAAGAGAACCTTTAAATTTTATGACTGGGACAAAATCAATTTACTGAAACCTGATTGTTATTATTTTTATCAAAGACTCTTATTTTTAATTTAAAAAAAGATTTAAAAAAAAAATTTTAATAAATGGCCAAAGATGATTTTTTTTGGTTTCCATCATTCTGTTATTTCCATCAGCATATCAATTACTACCATAAAAATTGTATCCGCTGTTGCTTTGTTTCCTCTTTGGCGTACAAAGCAACACTAAATATTGACAGTTTATTGAACATGTAAACACCAACTCGGTATGACATATTGATGGCCAGTTTGATGGATACACTTATAATGTAAAAGGGGCTAAAAGCAATGAAGGTGTTTCCTGTCGGAGATACGTTATTTTTCTTGGTGGTCGTCGTACAGGTAAGACGCGATCCGCGTTTATTTCAAACATCCCACAACTTAGGACTTTTCTAACAGCGAGGACGCTTCGGGACATGACTGGGACTTACAATTAACAATTAATAGATACATTTTGTGAACAACTAAAGTAGAGGAATGGTCTGTGACGCACTCCACGACGGACAGACGGAGACCCAGGACCAGAGACGGAGAGGCATGGTCTGTGATGCACTCCAAGACGGACAGACAGAGACACGTTAAAACCCTGCTCGCGGGTAGGAAGATTAGCATTTAAGAAATGTGATATATATAATGAATTTAGATTTTATTAAATTACATTATTGACTTGGTTAAGATTTTAATTTAATGTGCTTTCTCTTGGTGATCGTCACACAGGTTTAAGGAATAAAAGTGAATTATAACGTTTCGGAAAAGTTGTCTTTCATTGGAGATAAATTTTGTAGTGTATCCTGAACGCCGACGGCTACACCCCGGCTAACTACCATACCTAAATTGGAGCGTCAGCGTTATTTAACTGTCAAAAATTTCTCATGTACATACAATTTGTATGGCGCATACCGAAATTGCCAACGCTCAACGCTCAGCTATTCGAATTTCCAATTTTGACAAAGCGTTATGAGGTGAAGTTAGCTGCAGAAAAGTAAAAAAAGGAACAACAATATGATTTTGACAAACAATGACTTCAACGCAACGCTTTTTATTTCGGTATGACGCTTGACGCTTTTGTGTAACGTTAAATAACGCAACGCCTGACGCTCCAATTTAGGTATGGCAGTAACGAAGAAAAGGTTCGTTACAGATTGTTGTGATAATTATATTGAGTTATTATTATGAATAAGTGGCATGTTAAAGACTAAGTTCTTTTATGCAAACAATTTAAATCAATATATCTGTATATGAAGCAATCCACGCCAAGTGTAAAGCGCCGTCTACACGCACAGTTTTACCTCAAGACTTACCTGCGCAAACTGGTTTGTGCAGATAAGTCTATACATATGGACGGCAAAAGTCAAGTTTGCACAGTTCAAAAGTGCGGCCTGTGCTTTCTTTGAATTTCTAAAGATTTTTTTGTGCAAACTAAGCTTGCGCAGGCAAGTTGGAACGTGTGGACGGCGTACAGGCCGTGCCTTCAATCTGTCGCTTAAATTGCAGTCTTCAAATGCATTTATATTGATTGTGATAGCTCTGTCATGAAAATTTTGCGTTTTTTCATTGATTTATTTTGGAAAACATACAAAAGAAAAAACAATTCAAATGAAAATAAAATTTTTTCTAGACGTCATGTTGCTATGAAAATTAAGTATACTGAAAACTGCACAGACTTGCCTGTGTCGTGTGGACGCGATAAGAAAAGTATGCGCAAACTCTCTAGTTTGCACGAACTAGGCTTGCGCAGGTAAGACTGTACGTGTGGACGGCCCTTAAGAGTGTGCATTAGGCATGCGCTTATTTTACGATTTACTGATTTTCGTTGATGCAGCCACCTGAAATCCTTCTATTGGTCATAAAAAAAAATACTATGAAGTTTCACGATGATCGGATAACGATAACCCGGCCCTCAAGAAAGGTTAAGGACAAGTTGAGGTTTTAGGCAAAAAATAATGAACATTTTTTAAACTTAATTAAATTAAAAACCAATTAAGATAAAAACCAATGAAATTTTTTAGTTTTAAAATCGGAATAAAAAAAAAAACGCACTAACTGGTGAGCAGATGCAGTCTAAAAAACAAGTAAACAAATAAATGCACAAGCTGTCAGAAACTGTCGTCTGTCAGGGTAAAATTTTCATTTGCATTTCTACGTTTTAATTCCGAATTTATGCTGTCCATACCATATTAAACGATTCATATGAAATTTACAACACATGGCCTTTATATCAAGTCCAAAAAAATTTTAGGGTGGCCCTCATCAATAAAATAATTTTTTTCTTTATTTTGTGCATTTGAGCCTTTTTACTTTTGAAACTGAAATTTTCCAAAAAACTGCCCGCCATATTTCCCCATGAATCAAAATTTTGAAATCAGAAGTTCAGAACAGAGTTTTTGTCATTGAATAAGGTACTAATTTTTCCGACTATGTATCAAATATTATTGTTTAAAACAAATTACTTACTAGAGGCTGTTCATAAATTACGTCACACTTTTAGGGGAGTAGGGGGGTTCACAAATTTGAGGCAAAGTATGACAGAGAGGGGTCTGGGGGTCTTGGAAATTGTGATGTCACACAATTCACATAGAAAAATTTCGAAATTTTCAAGCATATTTTGTTCACAAAAAACAAACAAGATTGAGACAAAGTACTTGACGTTTTGAAAATAGAATGTGCACGGTGCTCTTGAACAGTCGATAGGTTTGATGAAAATGTGGAGAGAATCTGTGAATGGGGTTTCATTTGTATTAGTTTAGTGGTCTAAATAAATGGAAATCGTAGTTGATCATCCTCGCGAAATATCGCAAAAATACATATCCCATATAAAATAAAAAAAATTCAGAAAAAAACGCAACAAATATAAAATTAGTTATTTTTAATGTATTTTGCAGTGTTGAATCCGAATCCGGCCTTAGAATTGTTGTATCTCATAGGGTTTTTAAGATATCTTATCATAGCATCGCAAAACACATCATACATATTCAACAAAACACCCATTAATTTACGATGTGTTTTGCGATGCTTTATTTTATTGCTGTTTTGGAGCTATATAACAGGACGTATATCAGTAAATTCTGATGCAGAAATGGAAAGCTCTAATCAATCTTCTAAACCTAATTCAAATAATGTCGATATCTTTTTTTTTCTCGGAGATATCCTAACCTAAAAAGTTAATAAAGTGCAAAAAAACGTGTTTTTCGAAATTAAATTAACCCAGTGTGCCAAACGGACTCGTTTCGGATCCGTAACCGGTTCATATTTTCGTTCTTTTTATCTGTTACGTATCCGTTACGTATCCGTTACTGATCCGTTTGCGGGAAGGATTCCTAAAAAAAAACGAATCGTTTTTCCTTCTTTTATGGATCCGTTTCGAACCTGTAACGTACATCAAAAACGAATTTAAAACGGATTCGCTTTTAATAATGTTAATGCTGCTTATAAAAAAAGAAAACAGGGTGAAGCGCTTATTTTTAATAAAAAAAATAAAATAACAAAAAAAAAAAAAAATTACCAGCCCGGCCGGGAGTCGAACTCAGGCTCCCGGGGTATTTACTCTTTCATACACGAGACGTTAGACAACTAGGCTATTGACCGATATGATGTTTACTTAACTGATGTAGACTTATTTGATGTTGAGATTTAAAGTTTGTATATTAAACAAATTTCTGTTGTTTTTTTATGAGTATTCTGTGTTGTTTTTCTTCCCTTCTTTTGATAAAAAATGTTATATACTCAAATTTGGAATCAAAAACATTTTTTCAAACAGAGTTTGAAAAGTTTACAAAAAATCATACGCAATAAAATAAAAAGAAAAAAAAAAACAAATCAAAAATATTTTTTTTTGTCATAAAAATTAAATAAAGCAAATCCGTTTTGAGTTCGTATTTGAAGTATTTACGGAATCGAAACGGATTTGCCCAGGTTCGAATCCTACCAGAGGTGGATTTTTACCCTTTATTTTTCTTCCATTTTTTTTCTTTTTATTATTTTTTAATTGCTAATAGGCGTACAAAACGGCTTTTTTCTGTAAATATACAGCATTAACATATTTAAAAGCAAATCCGTTTTGAATTCGTTTTTACATAAGTTTCGGATTCGAAACGGGCCCGCACTGCGGAATTGAATTTTTTTTTATTCGCTAATAAGCGCTTCAAAATGTTTTTTTTTTTATCTAAACAAAGCGTTTTGAATTCGTTTTTGATGTACGTTTCGGATTCGAAATGGATCCGTTACCGCGGATTACGTTTTTTATACCTTTATGAACTTGTAATGGATTCGAAACGGATCCTCATCCGGTTTTGTGCACATTGGGAAGCTATTGACATAATTGAAATGCGGTTTGAAAGAACACTAGTAAGGTTGTTACCTTTGGCCTGGCCAAACATTAAATATAGTAAGTTCGGGTAATGTGATATAGGCATTTTTGTTTTCTAAATTACACGTAGTTTTCAAAGCATAGCTGCTACCACTTTATGTATTATGTTTTATTGATGTATTGTGCAGTATGTTGTGATTTTGGATTTCCTTAGCGTGGGCCAATCTTAAGCTATTTCAATAAAATTGAAAAAAGGCAAAAAAAGTTAAGACATAAAATTGGAGGGTAATGTGATATACTATATCGCATAGACCAACAAATTGTATTTTCGGCAAAAAGATCATCGTGTTATAAAGACACTGTAGTTGTGAAACTTTTACTTCAGGAGTGATAAACATTACTAAAATCGCTTTAACAAAGCTTTAGCTCATTTTTCTTAAAAACTGTGACCTTTATATAAAAATGTTGGACCAACAAATTGTTGATAAGGAAAAACGTTTTAGATTTGGGCCAAAAGACCATCGTGCCAAACATTTTGCATTGCAAGTGGAACATCAAATATTTTCGGTGCCAGAAGTGCATTATATCACATTACCTGAATTTCAGTTTAAAAACAATCAGGTTATTTTTGAAAAACACACTCCACCATATAAAAAAATCAATTGATTTATGGTTAGGTATATTCACCCACTAGCAGAATTTAATATTTCGGATATGATATCAATTTTAGTTTAGGCTAGATCCTAACATAAAGCACACGCAAATAAAGTTTTTATTCACTGCTAAATCGATTTTACCACACTGAAGGCAAAATAAATAAAGGTGGGCGCTCAAAAACTTGCAGCACGTTTCTTTTTCAGTTACTCTCATTATCGAGAGTTGTTTATTTAAGGAGATATGCTGGTATATCACATTACCCGCCTATATCACATTACCCGAAGTTACTCTACCCCACACAGCAGTATTTTGAAAATTTTGCTTATATGGGATGTGCCACACCCTCTTGTCCGAATTCTACCAGTTTTTTCTCAGAGTTTGAATTTATAGTTCTTAGTATTTGAGTGAAACATGGTTGGATTATCTCAAAAAATGTTTTCAGTATAGCGTTTTGAACCTTTTGCTTATACGGGAGGTGCCACGCCCTCTTGTCCGAATTCGCCCAGTTTTTTCTCAGAGCTTGCGCTTACAATTCGTAGTATTAATGAGTATTTTGGTTGCATTATCGAGAAAAATACTCCAAAAGTTGCATTTTGAATATATTTTTTGTATTGGAGGTAGGCGTGTGCGTTGGCCGATTTCGCTCATTTTCAATCCCCCGAGCTAACTTTGACTACGGAGGCTGTGCACCGAATTTCATTGAATTATATTGCTTAGTTTTCCCAAAAAATGTATTTCCACACACAGCCAGCCAGCCAGACAGACAGACGGACATGGCTATATCGACTCAGGAGGTGACGCTGATCAGGAATATATATACTTTACTATGTCTGCCACTCCTCCTTCTCTGCATTACAAACGGAAGGACAAAGTGAATATCCTGGGTGTAGGGTATAAAAAGATTGGAACTTTCAGATAGTGTATCGAATTCTGCGTATGAATGCTATATTCTAGTTATATAGCGTCAAAATATAGTAAAAACGGTATTTTTTCCTCGTTTAGGCTAAGATATCTCAAAAACCCTATGATAAACAGCAATCCTAAGGCCGGATTCGGATTCGGATTCAGCATTGCAAAATACAGTAAAAATAAATATTTTTATATTGGTTTGTTGCGTTTTTTTTCTGAATTTTTTTTATTTCATATGGGATATGTATTTTTGCGATATTTAGCGAGGATGATCAGCTACGATTTCGGGGTTGCATTTTTCAGACCACTTAACTAATACAAATGAAACCCCATTCACAGATTTTCTCCACATTTTCATCAAACCTATCGACTGTTCAAGAAGTATAAAACGTCAGAGCGTGATGTCACAAATAGGGGGGAGGGGTCAATGAAAATGTGACAGAGTGTGAGGGGGTCACTTTTCTATATGAATTTTTCTGAGCTACAAAATTGTGGATCAACTTTTTATTTGTAGATATAACAATCACCGAGAATTTTGCAAACTGATTTTCTCGATCACACGAAAGTACCACTTCTCAAGATTTGACTAGAACAGAAATTCATACCTACAATTTAAAAAACACCCACAAAAAAATTCAGCTTTGATACTATGAGGCAGGTCAGTCAGGCGCTGTCTGTCAATCTATTTATTTTAAAGTGCCAGTTAAAGTTCCAGTTAAGGCTTAACTGAACATTGCGAAAATTTTTGGCCTTTCCAAAACTAAAAAGCCTATAGTGCTACGAATTGAATAAACCCTACAATTAAAAAATGGAGAGCACAACATTACAAGTTTTAATAATACAGTGCAACACAAAAATGTTCCTGGATTCTCATAATGTTTTTCTGTTAGGTTATGAAAAATAAAAAGACACGTATTTTACCGAATATGTGAATCAGTGATTTTTTCATTTTATGACACCCCAAAGTTTCATAATATTTTAATAAATGGCCTCAATTGCAGTTTTATCAAACTAAATCAAGTTTTTTTTATTCCTTAATTTTTATTCTATTATAGCTGTAAGCTAATATTTTGTTTTTTGTCTCATTATATTTGTATGCTAAAATAAAATTCTCATACTTAAAGCACAGTAAGTATTTTGAAAATTTTGCTTGTACGGGACGTGCCACGACCTCTTGTCCGAATTCGCATAGCTTTTGCTCAGTTCATGCACTTACTGTTCTCAGTGTCTGAGTGAAATTTTGTTGGATTACCTCAAAAAACGTTTTCAGTATTGCATTTTGAAGCTTTTATGGAAGTTGGATTATATCGAAAAATGATTTCTGTATGGTATTTTGAAACTTTTGCTTAAATGGGTGGTCCACGTCCACTTGTCCGACTTCATCTAGTTTTTGCTCAGGGTTTGCGCTTACAGTCTTTAGTGTGTATTATGGTTGCATTGACTTGAAAAATAATCCTAAAGTTGCATTTTGAATATATTTTTTGTATGGGTGGTGGCGCGTCCGTTGAACGATTTTGCTCATTTTCAATAAGTCGAGCTAGCTTTGGTAAAGGAGGCAGTGTACTATAGTCTACATATAGTATTGGACTATAGTAACTTTACAAAAGAAGTCCTCCGCTCAACGTGGGTATAACTCCCCATCTTAGGGGGTTCAAAAATCAAAAAAGGCAGTTTTGGACTATTCGTTGGACAAAAAATTGTAATTGATGTATTTCTGCACATTTTGTATATTTTTTAACATCTTTCTAGCATAAAAATTGACCGAGATAAAAAATTTTTAAGTAAGAGTCCTTATGTGGAAGTTAAGGCCAGGGACGGTAGAAGCTAGGGCTGTACAATGAGCTGATCGAACCTCTTCGAACTTTCGCCACACACAACGAACCAAGATCGATCAGCTTAGCTCAACTCAGTTTGTTAGTTCGTGAGTTTTGAGCTGATCGTATAATCGATCAACCCATTCGTTGTGAGCTGATCGTTTGTTGAGCTAGTAAGTTATGAGTTTTCTCGTTTGTTTGGTTACGTTCAGCGTGTTCGATATGCGTTGGATATGATTGCAATCAGCGTTGCAAGAATTATGTAAAAATTGGATTAAGGTTTAAAAAAAATCCGCTTTCTATTGATGACTAAGAAATATTTTAAAACCTATAACTAATTTTCTCAAAATTTGATTTCGGAATAAATTTTCATAATAAGAAAATTGAAGTTGTTTTGTAAAAAAATGTTGTTTCAAATTTTTCAGCTTATTTGAAATAATAAACTGTATAATCAAAAAGAGGAAGAGCGAGGCAAGCAGGGGGAAGAGACCCCTAGTTATTTAAAAAAATATAATTTTCCTAAAGCCCAGCAGAAGTTGTAAAGAAAAAAAAAAATATAGGCCATTTTAAAAATATATTGAGGATATTCCTTAAATTATGTAAATGCCCCGAAAACCTCGTAAACTCGTAATAGTTGTCAAAATCGATACGAGTTTTGACAGTTTTACGAGGTTAAAGAATACCCTAATTGATTAAAAATTATTTAAAATTAATAAGTAGCTTGACCTAAGGGATGAGCTCAAAATATTTTTCTATTGTGCTCCGTTTTGCAAATTTTTTTTTTTTTTTTCAACGGCTCTACGCAGAAAAGATGAAAAATATTATCGGGGTCCTCTTTTGCGAATTATGCCAAATTTGTGCACTTATGTTTTACTACATTTTTTAAAGTAAA
This sequence comes from Calliopum simillimum, assembly GCA_951812925.1. Taxonomy (NCBI): domain Eukaryota; kingdom Metazoa; phylum Arthropoda; class Insecta; order Diptera; family Lauxaniidae; genus Calliopum; species Calliopum simillimum. The sequence continues at coordinate 79,370,076 of OX638372.1, read as the reverse complement.
AGTAAATAAATAATGTAAAATAGCAAAAATTAAGTTATGGATTCTGTAGACTTTTGTCGAAACAATCCAACTGGGAATAAAACAGTTTAGTGGGATTTAGGCATAAATTTCAAATTTAAATACACTTTAATTGATGTAAACATCATGTCTCTATGGCTTTTAGATATAGAGATATAGTAACCGACAACTGATCAGGTTTATTTTTTTTTTTTAAATTGCATTTGATAAAACAGTTTATTATTTCAAATAGGATGAAAAATTTGAAACAAAATTTTTTTACAAATACCCAATAAAACTTTTGAATAAATTTGTAGCCTCTTATACGATAATTGATTACCTAACGCATTACTTGAATGTTAAAACATTTTGAGTATTACATGTAATGCAATAAATAATGAAATAATTCTTCAATTACATGTAAAGCAATGGGTAGGGTAGAACGGGGTTAAATCGCCACGGGGTTAAACAACCAATTGCCTCTAATTTTTTTTAATAAAGTCGAATCGAACGAACGTTGGTACAGTAGATAGTGATCAATACAACGCAACTTTGGCAAAAGGTTCCACTACTGCACGTGTGTTATAACCTGAGTTCTGACGAAAGAAAGATTTGACGCGTCCTCGCCGCAATATTTTCAGTCGACAAAAGTTCAAAACTCCACAAATCAGTGAAGTGCAGAAAGAAAGGTAAATGTTTTCTAAGAGCAGAATTGCATGCTGAATCCAAATCTGTAATGGGTTTTACAAAATTTAAATTGGTTAAAAAGTTGTTCGTTGTAACCAGAAGGAGATAAAGGCATTGGCGACCATGGTAAGGTCGAAAAAAAAGATGCTAATAAAATTTTCCGAGCAAAAAAACCAAGACACGGCTGCCAAAAACAATACTCGTTGCTTCCAAAGAGGTCGTCCAAGAAAAGAAGTATACGTTGAGGAAAGTGACGCCAGCGATTAATGAAGCTCAAGAGAAAGTTTTTCAAGTTAATTTTGTTCTTGTGTAACGTTTTGTAAAATTCTGATAAAATAAAAACCCTTAAAATAACAATGTTGGTTACTTTTACCCCACCTGGTGGGGTAAAACAACCATTTCACACTTTTTGTTCAAATGCAAATACCGGATAAACAATGCGAGTTTGATAAAAAATTTTCGGATGAATTTTGTAACAAAGGGTTCAACGAACCAGGAACAGTTTAAATTTTCAAATTATTATCATAAACAAAGTTTTTACAGAGTGCCAAACACAAAAGTGGTTGTTTAACCCCGTTCTACCCTAATGTGAGAACATAAATCATTTCGAAAGTTTTTTACTTAAGATTTTTTGATCTTTAAGTCATTTTGACGTTAATATTTCAAAAGAAATAAATACTAAAAAGATAATATTTCAGATAATGTGTTCCCTTGATGAACTTTTGGCCCAAAACAGAACCCTATATATCTATAACGTCCTACTAAATTGATTCAGTACTTATATAATGCAAAAGTAACTCAGAAAGTAATCGATACAATTAATTTTTTGGATTACTCGATCGATTACATGTAAGCAAATGTTTTGTTGGGGTAATCGATTCCGCCCAATGAAATGTGTATGCTATAATAATGCCTTTGTAACCCAGAAAGTAATCGATACAAATAATTTTTTCGATTACTCGATCGATTACATGTAAGCGAGTGTTTTATTAGGGTAATCGATTACGCCCAATGACATGCATGTGTTAAAATAATGCCTTATGTAAGTCAGAAAGTAATCGATGCAAACAATTTTTTAGATTACTCGACCGATTACATGTAACCGAAGATTTTACTGGGTAGCTTTTCACAAAACAACTTCAGTCTGGATAAGAAAATTATGAAATTTAATATTTTACTGTATTTTAAAATATTTTGAGTTTACAACTTTTTATGTTTTGAAAATTATGATTCAATTTTCTTTTTATGAAAATATATTCCGAAATTAAATTTTGAGAAAATTAGCTATAAATTTTAAAATATTTCTTAGTTATCAATAGAAAGCGGTCTTTTTTAACGCCAAAAGCAAATGAGGAGTGATTTTTCATAAAACTTACTAGCTTAACAAACAAACGATCAGCTCACAACGAATGGGTTGATCCGGTGCTGGGCAAAATTCTCTCTTCTTTTTTTTTGCCTCGTTTTATCCTATATGAAAAGATACGCAAAAAGTTCTGTCTTTGATACGAAGCTCCACCGGTTGATCGATTAAACGATCAGCAAAAAACTCACGAACTAACGAACTGAGTTGAGCTGATTTAAACGAACTCAGTTCGTTACTGAAATTGTATGAAAAGCTCATGAGTTTCGAGTTTGCCTAGTAGAGGCACCCTCAAATAAAAAAAAAAAAACGAAAACATAAAATTTAATATCTCTGCACATTAGAGCGCCCATATGTGCAAAATTCTGATTTTGCTTGCTCCCCGTCCATTTTCTGAAATTAGAGGTCAAAAAAATAAGATCTCAAAAAAAAATTTGGAATCGGTAGTGGAAAAAACCCAGCCGGTTTTCGATTAAAGGTCGAAAAATTGACTAAAAAAAGGCAAGTCGCTTTGACTGCCCGTTACTTCAAAACTATTAATTTTTTCATAATATTTTCAAGACAACTTTTGTAGAGCATGGCTAGGTCAACATTATCTTCTTGAAAAGTTTTGGTCCAAGAATTAAATTTGTTGCTGTTTCGGTACAAAAATTAAAATTTTTTAAGAAAGTTTTTATGACTTTTTTTCTATAAATTGGTTTTTTGTAATTTTCAAAGGGTGGAATATTTGTTCTATAATTCCTATATTGTAGGGAATTGAATGTTAACTCATTTAAAAGAAAAATTACTTAAAAATATTAGTTTTTAAGAAATAGAGCCCGTTTCAAAGTGAAGAAAAAAATTTATTTGTTTTATTTTTTCTTCTTAATTTTTAATTTGATAAGAAGCCATTTTAGTAGTCATATTTCCTAAACTAATTTGGGATTGCTGAACACGAAAATACCATTTATTTTCGTTTCAGTGCGTTTTTAGGCTGTTCCAGCAGAAATAATCGAAAATTTCGAATTTCGTGCACGCAGCTCAGGAAAAAATTTCAATCAAGTTGTCAAGAACTGCACAAAGATGTGAAATTGCACCTGAGCTTTTACTGAATAAGAAAAAAAAGTTTTCAAAATCGGTTCATGGCATGGTTTTTAAAATGAGGCCGAAAAACGGTATTTAAAAAAAAACGACTGCAAACCAAAACCAAAATAGTCATTTTAGATTAAGTTATTAATGCTGAATTTGAAATTGGACGCGAAGTTGCTGTATCACTTATGGTTTCTGAGATATCTCACCCCTAATGTTAAAAAAACACGATTTTTGAGGTTGTGTAGAACACGCACAAAATCGTTTTGGTCTGTTTTATTAAATGCGTCATTTAGTACTGTTTTTCTTCTTCAAAATGAGTTACAGCATGGGCTTGTATGATTTTTCTTTAAAAAGTTATGACCATTTTAAAATAACATTATAAAAGATACAGCAATATGGCAATTGCTATAGAAAATCCATACATGATTTTTAACTTTCATGATGTCATTTTAAAATGATCATAACTTTTTGAAAAAAAGTCGCACAAACCCATTTCATAGCTCATTTTGAAGGCAAAAAGCAGTTCTAAATGATGCATTTAATAACAACTAGCAATGCATTTTGTTGCATCCAATAAAGTAGCGATTAAAAGAAAAAAATTAAAATACTCATTTTTTTCCAACATTGAGACCGGCTCCATACCTTAAAACTTAATATTTTTAAATAATTTTTTTTTTGTTGAATTAATCAACATTTAATCCCATGTAATATAAGAATTTCAGATCAAATATTCCGTCCTTTGAAAATTACAAAAAACCAATTTATAGAAAAAAAGTCATGAAAATTTTCTTAAAAAATTTAAGTTATTGTACCGAAACAACAACAAATTTAATTTGTGGACCAAAAATTTTTAAGAGGATAATGTTGACCTAGTCATGTTCTACAAAAATTGTCTTCAAAATATTATGAAAAAATTAATAGTTTTGAAGTAACGGGCAGTCAAAGCGACTTCCCTTCTTTTAGTCAATTTTTCGACCTTTGATCGAAAACCGGCTGGGTTTTTTCCACTACCAATTCCAAATTTTTTTTTGAGATCTTATTTTTTTGGCCTCTAATTTCAGGAAATGGACGGGGAGCAAACGAATTCACAACTTTGCACATTTCATATATCTTGTGGGCGCTCTACTGCACATATTTATCACAACTGTCTTTATGAAACTAGTACGTGGATTTATATTGTTTGCTAAGCACGTTGTAAAATAACGGGTGGGCGGGTTAGGTGGAGGGTTGTCGTAGCCTCAAAATATACTTGCACCTGCGACTTCCACATAAATCTTGGTACATTTTAGGGAACAATTTAACTTTATCGACTGTTGTTTTTTTTTTTTTGCCCAAATAGGGCTCTGGGAATTAATTACAACAACAAAAACAACAACAACAACAAAAACAACCTCTGAGCGGATCTACTTTTGGAGATATAGCCATCGGAAAATCGGGATATATCTTTTATAAAAATCGGTATAAGTTGGGAACCCCTGGATGGATTTTAAAAATATTGGTGTCATATGAAAGGTATTTTACCGTGCTATACAATTGCTGTACAAATTTTTCAATTTGAGTGATAGTTTACGAGATATGACAATTTTTCAAAAACTCACCCCATTTTTTTCCCAAAAAAACGGCATTTTTCCTAAAAAGTATGTTATTAACCTATAATTTTAATAACTAAATTAGAAAGCCTAATTTATTTCCTTTCATTTGATATGCAACATGTATCTGAAATTGCATCATTAATACATTTTTGGAAAGAAACAAAAATGGACCAAATCAATTTTCTTCAAATTTGGAACTTTAAACAAAAACAATACCAGGACAGACAACAACAACAACTTTACTACTACTACAACAACAGTAATTTTACATAAGAGTAGGGGTAATTGGGCGGCCTGTGGCCGCAGCTCAGGATTTAAAACTCCCAAAAATCCAACAATGGCTTCGCGATTTAAGAAACGCTCGGAATGAGTCATCCGATACATCAAATTTTTTATCTTGAGTCAAGGTACATAAAAACATTATATCTCGAATTTAAAATCATTCATATATTGTTGTTTTAGATAAAAAACCGAAAGAAAACATATTTTCGATATTTCGGCCTGCTGTAAAACTCTTAAACTACATCTTGGAAAAACTGTTTTTCATAAGATTATCACAAAATCATACAAGAAACAATTTTCTATTGCATCTTAACCCATTATATCCTGTTTTTATGGGTCTTCTTGACCCTTTTTTCCAAAAACTTGGTTAAAATGGGTTAAAATGTTCTACAAAAAAAATATTCTTCGAAAAATTTCACTAGGATTCACCAAAGACAGAAATTCTTAAAACTTCAGAATAATACGTAAAAAAATTGATGACAATTTTCAATTTCCGTTTTTTATTGCTATTAAAAAAAATTTCACTACATAATGTACAACTGCATAAGTTTTCTACTTTTTTGTGCATAATTAACTAAAAAAATAAGTTATTCTAACCCTCAATAGTCTGGATGAATTAATAGCGTGTTTTGGTATCTAATACCCCACTGTGCAGTGTATGGCATTCTTATATGTCGGACCAAAAAAATAAATACTAAATCGTTCCCTGATATTTCTTAATGTACAAAATAATTGCCGGAAACAAATTTTGGGAATCAAAACCATTCGAATGAGTTAAATTATGATGCAAAATTGTTTTGAAACAGAGCAATACCTTCCGCTAGTTTCATTTGGGGAAATTACACCGCAACACAGTGAGAGGGGTAAAAATTTTGATCTCGATAAATTTTATTTTGAGAATTTGGGATCGCTGATTCCCAATCTGTTAACTGTTTTTCTCTACTTCGTCAGAATTTTGAGATATTGTAACCTAAATGTTAAGAATGTATGTATGTAAGAATTAGAATTTAGTTTTAAGCCCTTTAGCCTGATATGATACTTGAAAGTACACATAGCGAAGAAAAAACTACATTCGTGAGTGTTTTAGCTACGTTTCGTTGCTGATTTGGATTTGACAACGCTCCAAGCTCATATTTGTATGGTGCGTTGCTAAATCACTCAAGAACGTGGTAGAAACTTATTCAACAATTCTGGTTGCTAAGTGTTGTTAAATCCAAATCAGCAACAAAACGTAGACAAAACACTCACGAAAAGTTGTTAAACTCATATCAGCATCGAAACCTAGTTAAAATACTCACGAAACGTAGTTAAACCGGATCAGCTCATTTCAAAATAAATGGACTTTCAGTCAACTTTACAATAATGATGCCCGTGGCTGAGTTGCTAACGTCCGCATCTATCACACGACAGGTTCCGTGTTTAATTGAAAACACGTCAATTCACTACTTTTATTTAAACGTTTTTCGTTAGAATGAACTTAAATTTTTAATAAATAATTTTACTGCTGCTTTGCTCGTCAGAAAAAGAAGAACAAGATTTGCGAACCATAAAGATGGCATGTAAACCGATAAATGATATCGGAATGCCACTTTGTGGGGATTTGTGGGAATTTTCAATTAGTTGGCAATAGTTGGCCAACTTAAAAATTGGGTGATACAGACGCGACAACTGAGTTTACGTTGTGACGTGAACAGAGAGTAAAAAAAGCTTTTTGATTTCATGCAAAGCAGTTGCTTGTTCCACTTGCAGGAAATGCCAAATATTTATATTTGAAAAAATAATTAAAAATAAACACAAATAAACACAAAAATTTCAAGTTTTCTCGGCGTCAACAAAATCGTAAATAAAATTATTATATTTTTTATTGCATTTTAATCGATTTTAATGTTTAATTACAGAGATCTGCATAAAAATCAAATTTTACTGCAACCACTGGTTATGAACTGTTTTTGCTATCAGTGCGGGAACAAGAAGAAGGAGCAAAAAGCTTTAAAAATTGCCTGCAAGTCCCGCATGGCGCTTAAATCTCCCCAATATCGAACAGAAAAAATTTTATTTGAAGCATAAAATTGAAAATAAAAAAAAAACATATGTCAGTTTTTTTTTGTCGTTGACAGGAAAAAGTTAAAAATTAATTCAAAAAAAATTTTTTTTCTTCTGTATTTTATTTGGCAACGCGCTTTGTTAAATCACCCAACGTAGTTGAAACCCATTTAGCAACGTGCGTTGTTAAAACTGCCACAATCGAGCAATGCTCAAAATATGGCTCGCTACGTGGTTAAAATAACTACGTTTCTACTACTTTTGACAATGTTGTTTTCTCTATGTACTATTCTTTTTCTTCAAAATTTTAAATAACTTGCATATTGATGTCTATTATAATAAATAAAAAAATATTTTGTTCTATTTATTATCTAATTTTCCAAGCTGGAACTTTTTAATCCTGCGCAGATCAGTCTATAATATATCCAACACATAGTTTGTTAGCCAAATTGCGCGCGCAATTTTTAATAAAAATTTAAAATTTTTTTAATATAATAAGTAGCTGCTGCGCTTGTACAAGTAGCTGATCCTCTTTGTTGTTGTTGTAGCAGTTGTTGTTTTTGCTGTTGTTGTTGTTTGTTCTGGCATTGTTGTTGTTTAAAGTTCCTAATTTCAAGAAAATTGATTTGGTCTATTTTTGTTTTTTTCTATAAAAATTTATTAATGATGCAATTTCAGATACATGTTGCATATCAAATGAAAGGAAATAAAATGGGCTTTCTAATTTAGTTTATAAAATTTCAGGTTAATAATACATTTTTTGGGAAAAATGCCGTTTTTTTTGGGAAAAAAATGGGGTGAATTTTTGAAAAATTGTCATATCTCGAAAACTATCACTCAAATTGAAAAATTTTGTACAACAACTGTATAACCCGGTAAAATACCTTTCATATGACACCAATATTTTTATAAAAGATATATCCCGATCTTCCGATGGCTATATCTCTGAAAGTAGATTCGCTCAGAGGTTGTTATTGTTGTTGATATGATTAATTTTCAAAGCCCTATTTGGGCAAAAAAAATATAAAAAAAACAATAACAGTCGAAAAAGTTAAATTAAGCCCATTTTAGCATGTAAATTGTGTCTACCATTCAATTCAAGTTAGTGTCCTAATAATTGTCGGACTTTGGGGGATGCAACAAGGGGGTGTTGCACACCATACAAAATTCTATATCTCTGAAATTAAAGCAGCTATCATTTTCAAATTTGCTAATCTAAAGTTCCGTTTTTCTATAATTTTTCACCAATTTTAGGCCTTAAATGAATTCTAAACGTCATCTGGTGTAATTTTTTTTTTTTTTTGAATCTTTAAATAAATCTACTCGCAATACCTTTCTAACAAGCCTAAGATATTAAATAATGGAAATGTCTATACGGGGCGTTTCGCGTACGCGAAAACTCCTCTCTCTCTCTCAATTTACTCAATTAGCGTACGCGAAACTCAATTAGCGTACGCGAAATCCAGTGAAGTTTTTTCCCCCGGGGAACTTGATTAATTTATGTACTGATCCGCGGCCGAAGGCCGCCGCGAAGCCGGTGTTGGATGTCTGACGGGTTTAAATCCTGAGCTGCGGCCGCAGGCCGCCCACTTACCCCTACTTTTATGTAAAATTACTGTTGTAACGAAGATGCGTCCCGGGGGTAAAAACTTCACTGGATTTCGCGTACGCTAATTGAGTAAATTGAGAGAGAGAGAGGAGTTTTCGCGTACGCGGGCCGCCCAGTATAAACAGACTCTTAAATAATTGATCACTTTTACTATTTTAAGCTGTTTTTACATTATAAGTAGTATCACCAGCTTCCTAATAACTTTAAAGCCGGTTTTTTGGCGAAAACCTTACATGACCCAAAAAAAAAAAACGTATAGCATTATATTCGTGTTAAGGAGACCAAAATACACTAAAAGCTCTTTTCAAAACTCTTAGGGTTTTTTGGCTGTTGAACAATGTAATATTGTTAAGATTTGTAATGAGGCAAATCGCGGGCACTCATCGTCTCATACACCGCGTCTTACGTGTCGGCCAATTGTGGGTAAAACACGAAAACTCACTTCTCCATTCCTCGTGACTACATCATCTTGAAGTACTACCATGCTACCTGATTTGCCCATTCGTCCAAGCGTTTATTTATCCTGGCCTTTGATGATAGCAACCTCCACCGGTGACCAATCTTCAGTTCGGTGCATTCGTACAGGCAGACGGCAGCCTTCAGTTAATGCAGCCGTAGATTCAGATATCGATAAAAAATTTTCATCGAACTGGAATTTTCGTGAGATTTTCATCACTTTCTCACTTAAGTTTTACTATTATTGAAGAATTTGTTAATACTTCTGAAGAAAATGAAACATGCGTATTTATTTATAAAACACTTGTCAATTTCAGAAACCGAAGGAAATCCCGGGAACTAGCAAACACGCGGATGAACACACTAATGGAAAACGGTTACCAAACAGTCACGCAAACAGCTTACCAACCAACCAAACAATCGACCAACCAAATGATCAACCCATCAACCAAGTAAACACACAACGGTTGCGCTACAGTACACAAACAGCTCACCAACAAACCAAACAATCAACAAACCAGACAAACAAACATGCAGCGATTGTTCACCAGACAAGCAACATCGGACCAAAAAACAGGGAAAACTCGTTGGCATCCACGGACTAAGCTCTTATTTTCATGATTGGGCATAAGTATTGCACCTTGCAGACATCGACAAAGGTTCCCGTAATTAAGCGAGGATGCGAAGAAAACACGGTTAACCAAACCATCGGCCAATCAAGTCTACAAGCAACTAAATATCGCGCCAGCAGAAATTTCTAAACGTACCCCAACGAAGGTTACTTTAGAAACTCACACAACGGGCGGCCGCCGCCATTTAACATTATCAGTGTAGCCATCAATATGCCAATGATGCCAAGTTCACTTTTTTCATCAATCTGAGAATGTATGCAGATTGATTAGAAACTGATAATGTAAACACTCAATCTGTATTGGCAATCTGTTTGCCGAAAAACAAAATTTTTTGACTTTCTGCTGTATTGATGACTTTATTAATGACTAGGTTGACTGTGTAAATGCAATGAAAAATTTTCAGTATACTTTAAGTCAGTTAAGAAAAGAGTGCACATCGTGCGGTAATGAAAATGGCTTGCAAATGTGATTTGTTTTTACACAAAAATAGATAGTTTAATGATTTTGGTTTTTGCTGAAGCTTAATGGGATCTTGAAGAGAACCTTTAAATTTTATGACTGGGACAAAATCAATTTACTGAAACCTGATTGTTATTATTTTTATCAAAGACTCTTATTTTTAATTTCAAAAAAGATTCAAAAAAAAAAATTTTAATAAATGGCCAAAGATGATTTTTTTGGTTTCCATCATTCTGTTATTTCCATCAGCATATCAATTACTACCATAAAAATTTTATCCGCTGTTGCTTTGTTTCCTCTTTGGCGTACAAAGCAACACTAAATATTGACAGTTTATTGAACATGTAAACACCAACTCGGTATGACATATTGATGGCCAGTTTGATGGATACACTTATAATGTAAAAGGGGCTAAAAGCAATGAAGGTGTTTCCTGTCGGAGATACGTTATTTTTCTTGGTGGTCGTCGTACAGGTAAGACGCGATCCGCGTTTATTTCAAACATCCCACAACTTAGGACTTTTCTAACAGCGAGGACGCTTCGGGACATGACTGGGACTTACAATTAACAATCAATAGATACATTTTGTGAACAACTGAAGTAGAGGAATGGTCTGTGACGCACTCCACGACGGACAGACGGAGACCCAGGACCAGAGACGGAGAGGCATGGTCTGTGATGCACTCCAAGACGGACAGACAGAGACACGTTAAAACCCTGCTCGCGGGTAGGAAGATTAGCATTTAAGAAATGTGATATATATAATGAATTTAGATTTTATTAAGTACATTATTGACTTGGTTAAGATTTTAATTTAATGTGCTTTCTCTTGGTGATCGTCACACAGGTTTAAGGAATAAAAGTGAATTATAACGTTTCGGAAAAGTTGTGTTTCATTGGAGATAAATTTTGTAGTGTATCCTGAACGCCGACGGCTACACCCCGGCTAACTGCCATACGTTAATTGGAGCGTCAGCGTTATTTAACTGTCAAAAATTTCTCATGTACATACAATTTGTATGGCGCATACCGAAATTGCCAACGCTCAACGCTCAGCTATTCGAATTTCCAATTTTGACAAAGCGTTATGAGGTGAAGTTAGCTGCAGAAAAGTAAAAAAAGGAACAACAATATGATTTTGACAAACAATGACTTCGACGCAACGCTTTTTATTTCGGTATGACGCTTGACGCTTTTGTGTAACGTTAAATAACGCAACGCCTGACGCTCCAATTTAGGTATGGCAGTAACGAAGAAAAGGTTCGTTACAGATTGTTGTGATAATTATATTGAGTTATTATTATGAATAAGTGGCATGTTAAAGACTAAGTTCTTTTATGCAAACAATTTAAATCAATAAATCTGTATATGAAGCAATCCACGCCAAGTGTAAAGCGCCGTCTACACGCACAGTTTTACCTCAAGACTTACCTGCGCAAACTGGTTTGTGCAGATAAGTCTATACATATGGACGGCAAAAGTCAAGTTTGCACAGTTCAAAAGTGCGGCCTGTGCTTTCTTTGAATTTCTAAAGATTTTTTTGTGCAAACTAAGCTTGCGCAGGCAAGTTGGAACGTGTGGACGGCGTACAGGCCGTGCCTTCAATCTGTCGCTTAAATTGCAGTCTTCAAATGCATTTATATTGATTGTGATAGCTCTGTCATGAAAATTTTGCGTTTTTTCATTGATTTATTTTGGAAAACATACAAAAGAAAAAACAATTCAAATGAAAATAAAATTTTTTCTAGACGTCATGTTGCTATGAAAATTAAGTATACTGAAAACTGCACAGACTTGCCTGTGTCGTGTGGACGCGATAAGAAAAGTATGCGCAAACTCTCTAGTTTGCACGAACTAGGCTTGCGCAGGTAAGACTGTACGTGTGGACGGCCCTTAAGAGTGTGCATTAGGCATGCGCTTATTTTACGATTTACTGATTTTCGTTGATGCAGCCACCTGAAATCCTTCTATTGGTCATAAAAAAAAAATACTATGAAGTTTCACGATGATCGGATAACGATAACCCGGCCCTCAAGAAAGGTTAAGGACAAGTTGAGGTTTTAGGCAAAAAATAATGAACATTTTTTAAACTTAATTAAATTAAAAACCAATTAAGATAAAAACCAATGAAATTTTTTAGTTTTAAAATCGGAATAAAAAAAAAAACGCACTAACTGGTGAGCAGATGCAGTCAAAAAAACAAGTAAACAAATAAATGCACAAGCTGTCAGAAACTGTCGTCTGTCAGGGTAAAATTTTCATTTGCATTTCTACGTTTTAATTCCGAATTTATGCTGTCCATACCATATTAAACGATTCATATGAAATTTACAACACATGGCCTTTATATCAAGTCCAAAAAAATTTTAGGGTGGCCCTCATCAATAAAATAATTTTTTTCTTTATTTTGTGCATTTGAGCCTTTTTACTTTTGAAACTGAAATTTTCCAAAAAACTGCCCGCCATATTTCCCCATGAATCAAAGTTTTGAAATCAGAAGTTCAGAACAGAGTTTTTGTCATTGAATAAGGTACTAATTTTTCCGACTATGTATCAAATATTATTGTTTAAAACAAATTACTTACTAGAGGCTGTTCATAAATTACGTCACACTTTTAGGGGAGTAGGGGGGTTCACAAATTTGAGGCAAAGTATGACAGAGAGGGGTCTGGGGGTCTTGGAAATTGTGATGTCACACAATTCACATAGAAAAATTTCGAAATTTTCAAGCATATTTTGTTCACAAAAAACAAACAAGATTGAGACAAAGTACTTGACGTTTTGAAAATAGAATGTGCACGGTGCTCTTGAACAGTCGATAGGTTTGATGAAAATGTGGAGAGAATCTGTGAATGGGGTTTCATTTGTATTAGTTTAGTGGTCTAAATAAATGGAAACCCCGAAATCGTAGTTGATCATCCTCGCGAAATATCGCAAAAATACATATCCCATATAAAATAAAAAAAATTCAGAAAAAAAAGCAACAAATATAAAATTAGTTATTTTTAATGTATTTTGCAGTGTTGAATCCGAATCCGGCCTTAGAATTGTTGTATCTCATAGGGTTTTTAAGATATCTTATCATAGCATCGCAAAACACATCATAAATATTCAACAAAACACCCATTAATTTACGATGTGTTTTGCGATGCTTTATTTTATTGCTGTTTTGGAGCTATATAACAGGACGTATATCCGTAAATTCTGATGCAGAAATGGAAAGCTCTAATCAATCTTCTAAACCTAATTCAAATAATGTCGATATCTTTTTTTTTCTCGGAGATATCCTAACCTAAAAAGTTAATAAAGTGCAAAAAAACGTGTTTTTCGAAATTAAATTAACCCAGTGTGCCAAACGGACTCGTTTCGGATCCGGAACGGGTTCATATTTTCGTTCTTTTTATCCGTTACGTATCCGTTACTGATCCGTTTGCGGGAAGGATTCCTAAAAAAAAACGAATCGTTTTTCCTTCTTTTATGGATCCGTTTCGAACCTGTAACGTACATCAAAAACGAATTTAAAACGGATTCGCTTTTAATAATGTTAATGCTGCTTATAAAAAAAGAAAACAGGGTGAAGCGCTTATTTTTAATAAAAAAAATAAAATAACAAAAAAAAAAAAAAAAAATTACTAGCCCGGCCGGAAGTCGAACTCAGGCTCCCGGGGTATTTACTCTTTCATACACGAGACGTTAGACAACTAGGCTATTGACCGATATGATGTTTACTTAACTGATGTAGACTTATTTGATGTTGAGATTTAAAGTTTGTATATTAAACAAATTTCTGTTGTTTTTTTATGAGTATTCTGTGTTGTTTTTCTTCCCTTCTTTTGATAAAAAATGTTATATACTCAAATTTGGAATCAAAAACATTTTTTCAAACAGAGTTTGAAAAGTTTACAAAAAATCATACGCAATAAAATAAAAAGAAAAAAAAAAACAAATCAAAAATATTTTTTTTTGTCATAAAAATTAAATAAAGCAAATCCGTTTTGAGTTCGTATTTGAAGTATTTACGGAATCGAAACGGATTTGCCCAGGTTCGAATCCTACCAGAGGTGGATTTTTACCCTTTATTTTTCTTCCATTTTTTTTCTTTTTATTATTTTTTAATTGCTAATAGGCGTACAAAACGGCTTTTTTCTGTAAATATACAGCATTAACATATTTAAAAGCAAATCCGTTTTGAATTCGTTTTTACATAAGTTTCGGATTCGAAACGGGCCCGCACTGCGAATTTTAATTTTTTTTTATTCGCTAATAAGCGCTTCAAAATGTTTTTTTTTTTATTTAAACAAAGCGTTTTGAATTCGTTTTTGATGTACGTTTCGGATTCGAAATGGATCCGTTACCGCGGATTACGTTTTTTATACCTTTATGAACTTGTAATGGATTCGAAACGGATCCTCATCCGTTTTTGTGCACATTGGGAAGCTATTGACATAATTGAAATGCGGTTTGAAAGAAAACTAGTAAGGTTACCTTTGGCCTGGCCAAACATTAAATATAGTAAGTTCGGGTAATGTGATATAGGCATTTTTGTTTTCTAAATTACACGTAGTTTTCAAAGCATAGCTGCTACCACTTTATGTATTATGTTTTATTGATGTATTGTGCAGTATGTTGTGATTTTGGATTTCCTTAGCGTGGGCCAATCTTAAGCTATTTCAATAAAATTTAAAAAAGGCAAAAAAAGTTAAGAAATAAAATTGGAGGGTAATGTGATATACTATATCGCATAGACCAACAAATTGTATTTTCGGCAAAAAGATCATCGTGTTATAAAGACACTTTAGTTGTGAAACTTTTACTTCAGGAGTGATAAACATTACTAAAATCGCTTTAACAAAGCTTTAGCTCATTTTTCTTAAAAACTGTGACCTTTATATAAAAATGTTGAACCAACAAATTGTTAAGGAAAAACGTTTTAGATTTGGGCCAAAAGACCATCGTGCCAAACATTTTGCATTGCAAGTGGAACATCAAATATTTTCGGTGCCAGAAGTGCATTATATCACATTACCTGAATTTCAGTTTAAAAACAATCAGGTTATTTTTGAAAAACACACTCCAGCATATAAAAAAATCAATTGATTTATGGTTAGGTATATTCACCCACTAGCAGAATTTAATATTTCGGATATGATATCAATTTTAGTTTAGGCTAGATCCTAACATAAAGCACACGCAAATAAAGTTTTTATTCACTGCTAAATCAGGCGTGCGGCAGGGGTGTTTACTATCACCATCACTCTTCCTTATCGTTCTTGATGATATCCTAGATAAAGCTCTTAATAAGGCCAAAAGGGGTATTCAATGGAACTTTACCGAACATCTGGAAGATCTCGACTACGCTGACGACATCTGCCTCTTATCGTCCAAACATTCAGATATGCAAAGCAAAATTGAAGACCTTGTCTTGGAATCACAAAAGGCCGGCCTAAAAATCAACGTATCCAAGACTAAAAGCATGAAGCTAAACGCAAGCAATGACATGACGTTTAAAGCTGGCAGTGATGACATCGGAAACGTCGATAGCTTCACGTATCTAGGCAGCATTATCTCCATGGATGGTGGAGCAAAAGAGGATATCAACTCAAGAATAGCAAAAGCAAAAGGCGCGTTTGCTCAACTGAACAAAATATGGTCTTCATCCGTTATATCCACCAAAACGAGAGTGCGCATTTTTGATTCGAATGTGAAATCGGTTTTGTTATATGGGTGCGAAACATGGCTTGTTACTGAACAACTAACAAACAAGCTGCAAGTATTCGTCAACAAATGCTTAAGGCGTATATTAAAGGTTTGGTGGCCTCGCACTATATCAAATGCCGAGCTACATCAAAAATGCAAACAGAAGGCTATAGCAAACGAGATCAAGCTGCGCAAATGGGGATGGATTGGTCACACTCTCCGGAAACCACACAGCGAAGTTTGTCGCCAGGCCCTTGAGTGGAATCCACAAGGCAGTAGAGGACGTGGTAGACCCAAAACCAACTGGAAAAGGTCGTTGGAAAAGGAAATCCAAGAATCGGGAAAATCGTGGCAAGAGATCAAAGTCATCGCAAGGGATCGTGACAAATGGAGAGATTTCATATTGGCCCTATGCTCCTCCTAGGAGTTAAAGGAGAATACATACATACATACAAATCGATTTTACCACACTGAAGGCAAAATAAATAAAGGTGGGCGCTCAAAAACTTGCAGCACGTTTCTTTTTCAGTTACTCTCATTGTCGAGAGTTGTTTATTTAAGGAGATATGCTGGTATATCACATTACCCGCCTATATCACATTACCCGAAGTTACTCTACCCCACACAGCAGTATTTTGAAAATTTTGCTTATATTGGATGTGCCACACCCTCTTGTCCGAATTCAACCAGTTTTTTCTCAGAGTTTGAATTTATAGTTCTTAGTATTTGAGTGAAACTTGGTTGGATTATCTCAAAAAATGTTTTCAGTATAGCGTTTTGAACCTTTTGCTTATACGGGAGGTGCCACGCCCTCTTGTCCGAATTCGCCCAGTTTTTTCTCAGAGCTTGCGCTTACAATTCGTAGTATTAATGAGTATTTTGGTTGCATTATCGAGAAAAATACTCCAAAAGTTGCATTTTGAATATATATTTTTTGTATTGGAGGTAGGCGTGTGCGTTGGCCGATTTCGCTCATTTTCAATCCCCCGAGCTAACTTTGACTACGGAGGCTGTGCACCGAATTTCATTGAATTATATTGCTTAGTTTTCCCAAAAAATGTATTTCCACACACAGCCAGCCAGCCAGACAGACAGACGGACATGGCTATATCGACTCAGGAGGTGACGCTGATCAGGAATATATATACTTTACTATGTCTGCCACTCCTCCTTCTCTGCATTACAAACGGAAGGACAAAGTGAATATCCTGGGTGTAGGGTATAAAAAGATTGGAACTTTCAGATAGTGTATCGAATTCTGCGTATGAATGCTATATTCTAGTTATATAGCGTCAAAATATAGTAAAAACGGTATTTTTTCCTCGTTTAGGCTAAGATATCTCAAAAACCCTATGATAAACAGCAATCCTAAGGCCGGATTCGGATTCAGCATTGCAAAATACAGTAAAAATAAATATTTTTATATTGGTTTGTTGCGTTTTTTTTTCTGAATTTTTTTTATTTCATATGGGATATGTATTTTTGCGATATTTAGCGAGGATGATCAGCTACGATTTCGGGGTTTGCATTTTTCAGACCACTTAACTAATACAAATGAAACCCCATTCACAGATTTTCTCCACATTTTCATCAAACCTATCGACTGTTCAAGAGGTATAAAACGTCAGAGCGTGATGTCACAAATAGGGGGGAGGGGTCAATGAAAATGTGACAGAGTGTGAGGGGGTCACTTTTCTATATGAATTTTTCTGAGCTACAAAATTGTGGATCAACTTTTTATTTGTAGATATAACAATCACCGAGAATTTTGCAAACTGATTTTCTCGATCACACGAAAGTACCACTTCTCAAGATTTGACTAGAACAGAAATTCATACCTACAATTTAAAAAACACCCACAAAAAAATTCAGCTTTGATACTATGAGGCAGGTCAGTCAGGCGCTGTCTGTCAATCTATTTATTTCAAAGTGCCAGTTAAAGTTCCAGTTAAGGCTTAACTGAACATTGCGAAAATTTTTGGCCTTTCCAAAACTAAAAAGCCTATAGTGCTACGAATTGAATAAACCCTACAATTAAAAAATGGAGAGCACAACATTACAAGTTTTAATAATACAGTGCAACACAAAAATGTTCCTGGATTCTCATAATGTTTTTCTGTTAGGTTATGAAAAATAAAAAGACACGTATTTTACCGAATATGTGAATCAGTGATTTTTTCATTTTATGACACCCCAAAGTTTCATAATATTTTAATAAATGGCCTCAATTGCAGTTTTATCAAACTAAATCAAGTTTTTTTTATTCCTTAATTTTTATTCTATTATAGCTGTAAGCTAATATTTTGTTTTTTGTCTCATTATATTTGTATGCTAAAATAAAATTCTCATACTTAAAGCACAGTAAGTATTTTGAAAATTTTGCTTGTACGGGACGTGCCACGACCTCTTGTCCGAATTCGCATAGCTTTTGCTCAGATCATGCACTTACTGTTCTCAGTGTCTGAGTGAAATTTTGTTGGATTACCTCAAAAAACGTTTTCAGTATTGCATTTTGAAGCTTTTATGGAAGTTGGATTATATCGAAAAATGATTTCTGTATGGTATTTTGAAACTTTTGCTTAAATGGGTGGTCCACGTCCACTTGTCCGACTTCATCTAGTTTTTGCTCAGGGTTTGCGCTTACAGTCTTTAGTGTGTACAGTGTGTATTATGGTTGCATTGTCTTGAAAAATAATCCTAAAGTTGCATTTTGAATATATTTTTTGTATGGGTGGTGGCGCGTCCGTTGAACGATTTTGCTCATTTTCAATAAGTCGAGCTAGCTTTGGTAAAGGAGGCAGTGTACTATAGTCTACATATAGTATTGGACTATAGTAACTTTACAAAAGAAGTCCTCCGCTCAACGTGGGTATAACTCCCCATCTTAGGGGGTTCAAAAATCAAAAAAAGGCAGTTTTGGACTATTCGTTGGACAAAAAATTGTAATTGATGTATTTCTGCACATTTTGTATATTTTTTAACATCTTTCTAGCATAAAAATTGACCGAGATAACAAATTTTTAAGTAAGAGTCGTTATATGGAAGTTAAGGCCAGGGACGGTAGAAGCTAGGGCTGTACAATGAGCTGATCGAACCTCTTCGAACTTTCGCCACACACAACGAACCAAGATCGATCAGCTTAGCTCAACTCAGTTTGTTAGTTCGTGAGTTTTGAGCTGATCGTATAATCGATCAACCCATTCGTTGTGAGCTGATCGTTTGTTGAGCTAGTAAGTTATGAGTTTTCTCGTTTGTTTGGTTACGTTCAGCGTGTTCGATATGCGTTGGATATGATTGCAATCAGCGTTGCAAGAATTATGTAAAAATTGGATTAAGGTTTAAAAAAAATCCGCTTTCTATTGATGACTTAGAAATATTTTAAAACCTATAACTAATTTTCTCAAAATTTGATTTCGGAATAAATTTTCATAATAAGAAAATTGAAGTTGTTTTGTAAAAAAATGTTGTTTCAAATTTTTCAGCTTATTTGAAATAATAAACTGTATAATCAAAAAGAGGAAGAGCGAGGCAAGCAGGGGGAAGAGACCCCTAGTTATTTAAAAAAATATAATTTTCCTAAAGCCCAGCAGAAGTTGTAAAGAAAAAAAAATATAGGCCATTTTAAAAATATATTGAGGATATTCCTTAAATTATGTAAATGTCCCGAAAACCTCGTAAACTCGTAATAGTTGTCAAAATCGATACGAGTTTTGACAGTTTTACGAGGTTAAAGAATACCCTAATTGATTAAAAATTATTTAAAATTAATAAGTAGCTTGACCTAAGGGATGAGCTCAAAATATTTTCTATTGTGCTCCGTTTTGCAAATTTTTTTTTTTTTTTTTTTCAACGGCTCTACGCAGAAAAGATGAAAAATATTATCTGGGTCCTCTTTTGCGAACTATGCCAAATTTGTGCACTTATGTTTTACTACATTTTTTAAAGTAAAAGTAAATAAATAATGTAAAATAGCAAAAATTAAGTTATGGATTCTGTAGACTTTTGTCGAAACAATCCAACTGGGAATAAAACAGTTTAGTGGGATTTAGGCATAAATTTCAAATTTAAATACACTTTAATTGATGTAAACATCATGTCTCTATGGCTTTTAGATATAGAGATATAGTAACCGACAACTGTTCAGGTTTATTTTTTTTTTTTAAAATTGCATTTGATAAAACAGTTTATTATTTCAAATAGGATGGAAAATTTGAAACAAAATTTTTTTACAAATACCCAATAAAACTTTTGAATAAATTTGTAGCCTCTTATACGATAATTGATTACCTAACGCATTACTTCAATGTTAAAACATTTTGAGTATTACATGTAATGCAATAAATAATGAAATAATTCTTCAATTACATGTAATGCAATGGGTAGGGTAGAACGGGGTTAAATCGCCACGGGGTTAAACAACCAATTGCCTCTTATTTTTTTTAATAAAGTCGAATCGAACGAACGTTGGTACAGTAGATAGTGATCAATACAACGCAACTTTGGCAAAAGGTTCCACTACCGCACGTGTGTTATAACCTGAGTTCTGACGAAAGAAAGATTTGACGCGTCCTCGCCGCAATATTTTCAGTCGACAAAAGTTCAAAACTCCACAAATCAGTGAAGTGCAGAAAGAAAGGTAAATGTTTTCTAAGAGCAGAATTGCATGCTGAATCCAAATCTGTAATGGGATTTACAAAATTTAAATTGGTTAAAAAGTTGTTCGTTGTAACCAGAAGGAGATAAAGGCATTGGCGACCATGGTAAGGTCGAAAAAAAAGATGCTAATAAAATTTTCCGAGCAAAAAAACCAAGACACGGCTGCCAAAAACAATACTCGTTGCATCCAAAGAGGTCGTCCAAGAAAAGAAGTATACGTTGAGGAAAGTGACGCCAGCGATTAATGAAGCTCAAGAGAAAGTTTTTCAAGTTAATTTTGTTCTTGTGTAACGTTTTGTAAAATTCAGATAAAATAAAAACCCTTAAAATAACAATGTTGGCTACTTTTACCCCACCTGGCGGGGTAAAACAACCATTTCACACTTTTTGTTCAAATGCAAATACCGGATAAACAATGCGAGTTTGATAAAAAATTTTCGGATGAATTTTGTAACAAAGGGTTCAACGAACCAGGAACAGTTTAAGTTTTCAAATTATTATCATAAACAAAGTTTTTACAGAGTGCCAAACACAAAAGTGGTTGTTTAACCCCGTTCTACCCTAATGTGAGAACATAAATCATTTCGAATGTTTTTTACTTAAGATTTTTTGATCTTTAAGTCATTTTGACGTTAATATTTCAAAAGAAATAAATACTAAAAAGATAATATTTCAGATAATGTGTTCCCTTGATGAACTTTTGGCCCAAAACAGAACCCTATATATCTATAACGTCCTACTAAATTGATTTGCCCAGGTTCGAATCCTACCAGAGGTGGATTTTTACCCTTTATTTTTCTTCCTTTTTTTCTTTTTATTATTTTTTAATTGCTAATAGGCGCATCAAAACGGTTTTTTTCTGTAAATATACAGCATTAACATATTTAAAAGCAAATCCGTTTTGAATTCGTTTTTACATAAGTTTCGGATTCGAAACGGGCCAGCACTGCGAATTTTAATTTTTTTTTATTCGCTAATAAGCGCTTCAAAATGTTTTTTTTTTTATTTAAACAAAGCGTTTTGAATTCGTTTTTGATGTACGTTTCGGATTCGAAATGGATCCGTTACCGCGGATTACGTTTTTTATACCTTTATGAACTTGTAATGGATTCGAAACGGATCCTCATCCGTTTTTGTGCACATTGGAAAGCTATTGACATAATTGAAATGCGGTTTGAAAGAAAACTAGTAAGGTTACCTTTGGCCTGGCCAAACATTAAATATAGTAAGTTCGGGTAATGTGATATAGGCATTTTTGTTTTCTAAATTACACGTAGTTTTCAAAGCATAGCTGCTACCACTTTATGTATTATGTTTTATTGATGTATTGTGCAGTATGTTGTGATTTTGGATTTCCTTAGCGTGGGCCAATCTTAAGCTATTTCAATAAAATTTAAAAAAGGCAAAAAAAGTTAAGAAATAAAATTGGAGGGTAATGTGATATACTATATCGCATAGACCAACAAATTGTATTTTCGGCAAAAAGATCATCGTGTTATAAAGACACTTTAGTTGTGAAACTTTTACTTCAGGTGTGATAAACATTACTAAAATCGCTTTAACAAAGCTTTAGCTCATTTTTCTTAAAAACTGTGACCTTTATATAAAAATGTTGAACCAACAAATTGTTAAGGAAAAACGTTTTAGATTTGGGCCAAAAGACCATCGTGCCAAACATTTTGCATTGCAAGTGGAACATCAAATATTTTCGGTGCCAGAAGTGCATTATATCACATTACCTGAATTTCAGTTTAAAAACAATCAGGTTATTTTTGAAAAACACACTCCAGCATATAAAAAAATCAATTGATTTATGGTTAGGTATATTCACCCACTAGCAGAATTTAATATTTCGGATATGATATCAATTTTAGTTTAGGCTAGATCCTAACATAAAGCACACGCAAATAAAGTTTTTATTCACTGCTAAATCGATTTTACCACACTGAAGGCAAAATAAATAAAGGTGGGCGCTCAAAAACTTGCAGCACGTTTCTTTTTCAGTTACTCTCATTATCGAGAGTTGTTTATTTAAGGAGATATGCTGGTATATCACATTACCCGCCTATATCACATTACCCGAAGTTACTCTACCCCACACAGCAGTATTTTGAAAATTTTGCTTATATTGGATGTGCCACACCCTCTTGTCCGAATTCAACCAGTTTTTTCTCAGAGTTTGAATTTATAGTTCTTAGTATTTGAGTGAAACTTGGTTGGATTATCTCAAAAAATGTTTTCAGTATAGCGTTTTGAACCTTTTGCTTATACGGGAGGTGCCACGCCCTCTTGTCCGAATTCGCCCAGTTTTTTCTCAGAGCTTGCGCTTACAATTCGTAGTATTAATGAGTATTTTGGTTGCATTATCGAGAAAAATACTCCAAAAGTTGCATTTTGAATATATTTTTTGTATTGGAGGTAGGCGTGTGCGTTGGCCGATTTCGCTCATTTTCAATCCCCCGAGCTAACTTTGACTACGGAGGCTGTGCACCGAATTTCATTGAATTATATTGCTTAGTTTTCCCAAAAAATGTATTTCCACACACAGCCAGCCAGCCAGACAGACAGACGGACATGGCTATATCGACTCAGGAGGTGACGCTGATCAGGAATATATATACTTTACTATGTCTGCCACTCCTCCTTCTCTGCATTACAAACGGAAGAACAAAGTAAATATCCTGGGTGTAGGGTATAAAAAGATTGGAACTTTCAGATAGTGTATCGAATTCTGCGTATGAATGCTATATTCTAGTTATATAGCGTCAAAATATAGTAAAAACGGTATTTTTTCCTCGTTTAGGCTAAGATATCTCAAAAACCCTATGATAAACAGCAATCCTAAGGCCGGATTCGGATTCGGATTCAGCATTGCAAAATACAGTAAAAATAAATATTTTTATATTGGGTTGTTGCGTTTTTTTTTCTGAATTTTTTTTATTTCATATGGGATATGTATTTTTGCGATATTTAGCGAGGATGATCAGCTACGATTTCGGGGTTTGCATTTTTCAGACCACTTAACTAATACAAATGAAACCCCATTCACAGATTTTCTTCACATTTTCATCAAACCTATCGACTGTTCAAGAGGTATAAAACGTCAGAGCGTGATGTCACAAATAGGGGGGAGGGGTCAATGAAAATGTGACAGAGTGTGAGGGGGTCACTTTTCTATATGAATTTTTCTGAGCTACAAAATTGTGGATCAACTTTTTATTTGTAGATATAACAATCACCGAGAATTTTGCAAACTGATTTTCTCGATCACACGAAAGTACCACTTCTCAAGACTTGACTAGAACAGAAATTCATACCTACAATTTAAAAAACACCCACAAAAAAATTCAGCTTTGATACTATGAGGCGGGTCAGTCAGGCGCTGTCTGTCAATCTATTTATTTCAAAGTGCCAGTTAAAGTTCCAGTTAAGGCTTAACTGAACATTGCGAAAATTTTTGGCCTTTCCAAAACTAAAAAGCCTATAGTGCTACGAATTGAATAAACCCTACAATTAAAAAATGGAGAGCACAACATTACAAGTTTTAATAATACAGTGCAACACAAAAATGTTCCTGGATTCTCATAATGTTTTTCTGTTAGGTTATGAAAAATAAAAAGACACGTATTTTACCGAATATGTGAATCAGTGATTTTTTCATTTTATGACGCCCCAAAGTTTCATAATATTTTAATAAATGGCCTCAATTGCAGTTTTATCAAACTAAATCAAGTTTTTTTTATTCCTTAATTTTTATTCTATTATAGCTGTAAGCTTATATTTTGTTTTTTGTCTCATTATATTTGTATGCTAAAATAAAATTCTCATACTTAAAGCACAGTAAGTATTTTGAAAATTTTGCTTGTACGGGACGTGCCACGACCTCTTGTCCGAATTCGCATAGCTTTTGCTCAGATCATGCACTTACTGTTCTCAGTGTCTGAGTGAAATTTTGTTGGATTACCTCAAAAAACGTTTTCAGTATTGCATTTTGAAGCTTTTATGGAAGTTGGATTATATCGAAAAATGATTTCTGTATGGTATTTTGAAACTTTTGCTTAAATGGGTGGTCCACGTCCACTTGTCCGACTTCATCTAGTTTTTGCTCAGGGTTTGCGCTTACAGTCTTTAGTGTGTACAGTGTGTATTATGGTTGCATTGTCTTGAAAAATAATCCTAAAGTTGCATTTTGAATATATTTTTTGTATGGGTGGTGGCGCGTCCGTTGAACGATTTTGCTCATTTTCAATAAGTCGAGCTAGCTTTGGTAAAGGAGGCAGTGTACTATAGTCTACATATAGTATTGGACTATAGTAACTTTACAAAAGAAGTCCTCCGCTCAACGTGGGTATAACTCCCCATCTTAGGGGGTTCAAAAATCAAAAAAAGGCAGTTTTGGACTATTCGTTGGACAACAAATTGTAATTGATGTATTTCTGCACATTTTGTATATTTTTTAACATCTTTC
Organism: Calliopum simillimum; assembly: GCA_951812925.1. Classification (NCBI taxonomy): domain Eukaryota; kingdom Metazoa; phylum Arthropoda; class Insecta; order Diptera; family Lauxaniidae; genus Calliopum; species Calliopum simillimum. The sequence goes on along the minus strand of OX638372.1, from coordinate 79,345,066 downwards.
TAGCATAAAAATTGACCGAGATAAAAAATTTTTAAGTAAGAGTCGTTATATGGAAGTTAAGGCCAGGGACGGTAGAAGCTAGGGCTGTACAATGAGCTGATCGAACCTCTTCGAACTTTCGCCACACACAACGAACCAAGATCGATCAGCTTAGCTCAACTCAGTTTGTTAGTTCGTGAGTTTTGAGCTGATCGTATAATCGATCAACCCATTCGTTGTGAGCTGATCGTTTGTTGAGCTAGTAAGTTATGAGTTTTCTCGTTTGTTTGGTTACGTTCAGCGTGTTCGATATGCGTTGGATATGATTGCAATCAGCGTTGCAAGAATTATGTAAAAATTGGATTAAGGTTTAAAAAAAATCCGCTTTCTATTGATGACTTAGAAATATTTTAAAACCTATAACTAATTTTCTCAAAATTTGATTTCGGAATAAATTTTCATAATAAGAAAATTGAAGTTGTTTTGTAAAAAAATGTTGTTTCAAATTTTTCAGCTTATTTGAAATAATAAACTGTATAATCAAAAAGAGGAAGAGCGAGGCAAGCAGGGGGAAGAGACCCCTAGTTATTTAAAAAAATATAATTTTCCTAAAGCCCAGCAGAAGTTGTAAAGAAAAAAAAATATAGGCCATTTTAAAAATATATTGAGGATATTCCTTAAATTATGTAAATGTCCCGAAAACCTCGTAAACTCGTAATAGTTGTCAAAATCGATACGAGTTTTGACAGTTTTACGAGGTTAAATAATACCCTAATTGATTAAAAATTATTTAAAATTAATAAGTAGCTTGACCTAAGGGATGAGCTCAAAATATTTTCTATTGTGCTCCGTTTTGCAAATTTTTTTTTTTTTTTTCAACGGCTCTACGCAGAAAAGATAAAAAATATTATCTGGGTCCTCTTTTGCGAACTATGCCAAATTTGTGCACTTATGTTTTACTACATTTTTTAAAGTAAAAGTAAATAAATAATGTAAAATAGCAAAAATTAAGTTATGGATTCTGTAGACTTTTGTCGAAACAATCCAACTGGGAATAAAACAGTTTAGTGGGATTTAGGCATAAATTTCAAATTTAAATACACTTTAATTGATGTAAGCATCATGTCTCTATGGCTTTTAGATATAGAGATATAGTAACCGACAACTGATCAGGTTTATTTTTTTTTTTAAAATTGCATTTGATAAAACAGTTTATTATTTCAAATAGGATGAAAAATTTGAAACAAAATTTTTTTACAAATACCCAATAAAACTTTTGAATAAATTTGTAGCCTCTCATACGATAATTGATTACCTAACGCATTACTTCAATGTTAAAACATTTTGAGTATTACATGTAATGCAATAAATAATGAAATAATTCTTCAATTACATGTAATGCAATGGGTAGGGTAGAACGGGGTTAAATCGCCACGGGGTTAAACAACCAATTGCCTCTAATTTTTTTTAATAAAGTCGAATCGAACGAACGTTGGTACAGTAGATAGTGATCAATACAACGCAACTTTGGCAAAAGGTTCCACTACCGCACGTGTGTTATAACCTGAGTTCTGACGAAAGAAAGATTTGACGCGTCCTCGCCGCAATATTTTCAGTCGACAAAAGTTCAAAACTCCACAAATCAGTGAAGTGCAGAAAGAAAGGTAAATGTTTTCTAAGAGCAGAATTGCATGCTGAATCCAAATCTGTAATGGGTTTTACAAAATTTAAATTGGTTAAAAAGTTGTTCGTTGTAACCAGAAGGAGATAAAGGCATTGGCGACCATGGTAAGGTCGAAAAGAAAGATGCTAATAAAATTTTCCGAGCAAAAAAACCAAGACACGGCTGCCAAAAACAATACTCGTTGCTTCCAAAGAGGTCGTCCAAGAAAAGAAGTATACGTTGAGGAAAGTGACGCCAGCGATTAATGAAGCTCAAGAGAAAGTTTTTCAAGTTAATTTTGTTCTTGTGTAACGTTTTGTAAAATTCTGATAAAATAAAAACCCTTAAAATAACAATGTTGGTTACTTTTACCCCACCTGGTGGGGTAAAACAACCATTTCACACTTTTTGTTCAAATGCAAATACCGGATAAACAATGCGAGTTTGATAAAAAATTTTCGGATGCATTTTGTAACAAAGGGTTCAACGAACCAGGAACAGTTTAAGTTTTCAAATTATTATCATAAACAAAGTTTTTACAGAGTGCCAAACACAAAAGTGGTTGTTTAACCCCGTTCTACCCTAATGTGAGAACATAAATCATTTCGAAAGTTTTTTACTTAAGATTTTTTGATCTTTAAGTCATTTTGACGTTAATATTTCAAAAGAAATAAATACTAAAAAGATAATATTTCAGATAATGTGTTCCCTTGATGAACTTTTGGCCCAAAACAGAACCCTATATATCTATAACGTCCTACTAAATTGATTCAGTACTTATATAATGCAAAAGTAACCCAGAAAGTAATCGATACAATTAATTTTTTGGATTACTCGATCGATTACATGTAAGCAAATGTTTTGTTGGGGTAATCGATTCCGCCCAATGAAATGTGTATGCTATAATAATGCCTTTGTAACCCAGAAAGTAATCGATACAAATAATTTTTTCGATTACTCGATCGATTACATGTAAGCGAGTGTTTTATTAGGGTAATCGATTACGCCCAATGACATGCATGTGTTAAAATAATGCCTTATGTAAGCCAGAAAGTAATCGATGCAAACAATTTTTTAGATTACTCGACCGATTACATGTAACCGAAGATTTTACTGGGTAGCTTTTCACAAAACAACTTCAGTCTGGATAAGAAAATTATGAAATTTAATAATTTACTGTATTTTAAAATATTTTGAGTTTACAACTTTTTATGTTTTGAAAATTATGATTCAATTTTCTTTTTATGAAAATATATTCCGAAATTAAATTTTGAGAAAATTAGCTATAAATTTTAAAATATTTCTTAGTTATCAATAGAAAGCGGTCTTTTTTAACGCCAAAAGCAAATGAGGAGTGATTTTTCATAAAACTTACTAGCTTAACAAACAAACGATCAGCTCACAACGAATGGGTTGATCCGGTGCTGGGCAAAATTCTCTCTTCTTTTTTTTTGCCTCGTTTTATCCTATATGAAAAGATACGCAAAAAGTTCTCTCTTTGATACGAAGCTCCACCGGTTGATCGATTAAACGATCAGCAAAAAACTCACGAACTAACGAACTGAGTTGAGCTGATTTAAACGAACTCAGTTCGATACTGAAATTGTATGAAAAGCTCATGAGTTTCGAGTTTGCCTAGTAGAGGCACTCTCAAATAAAAAAAAAAAAACGAAAACATAAAATTTAATATCTCTGCACATATTTATCACAACTGTCTTTATGAAACTAGTACGTGGATTTATATTGTTTGCTAAGCACGTTGTAAAATAACGGGTGGGCGGGTTAGGTGGAGGGTTGTCGTAGCCTCAAAATATACTTGCACCTGCGACTTCCACATAAATCTTGGTACATTTTAGGGAACAATTTAACTTTATCGACTGTTGTGGTTTTTTTTTTTTTTTTTTTGCCCAAATAGGGCTCTGGGAATTAATTACAACAACAACATCAACAACAACAACAACAACAACAACAACAACAACAACAACAATAACCTCTGAGCGGATCTACTTTTGAAGATATAGCCATCGGAAAATCGGGATATATCTTTTATAAAAATCGGTATAAGTTGGGAACCCCTGGATGGATTTTAAAAATATTGGTGTCATATGAAAGGTATTTTACCGTGCTATACAATTGCTGTACAAATTTTTCAATTTGAGTGATAGTTTACGAGATATGACAATTTTTCAAAAACTTACCCCATTTTTTCCCAAAAAAACGGCATTTTTCCTAAAAGTATGTTATTAACCTATAATTTTAATAACTAAATTAGAAAGCCTAATTTATTTCCTTTCATTTGATATGCAACATGTATCTGAAATTGAATCATTAATACATTTTTATGCAAAAAAACAAAAATGGACCAAATCAATTTTCTTCAAATTTGGAACTTTAAACAAAAACAATGCCAGGACAGACAACAACTTTACTACTACTACAACAACAGTAATTTTACATAAGAGTAGGGGTAATTGGGCGGCCTGCGGCCGCAGCTCAAGATTTAAAACTCCCAAAAATCCAACAATGGCTTCGCGGCGGCCTTCGGCCGCAGATCAGTCTATAATATATCCAACACATAGTTTGTTAGCCAAATTGCGCGCGCAATTTTTAATAAAAATTTAAAATTTTTTTAATATAATAAGTAATGAAAGGAAATAAAATGGGCTTTCTAACTTAGTTTATAAAATTTCAGGTTAATAATACATTTTTTGGGAAAAATGCCGTTTTTTTTTTGGGAAAAAAATGGGGTGAATTTTCGAAAAATTGTCATATCTCGAAAACTATCACTCAAATTGAAAAATTTTGTACAACAACTGTATAGCCCGGTAAAATACCTTTCATATGACACCAATATTTTTATAAAAGATATATCCCGATCTTCCGATGGCTATATCTCCGAAAGTAGATTCGCTCAGAGGTTGTTATTGTTGTTGATATGATTAATTTTCAAAGCCCTATTTGGGCAAAAAAAATATAAAAAAAACAATAACAGTCGAAAAAGTTAAATTAAGCCCATTTTAGCATGTAAATTGTGTCTACCATTCAATTCAAGTTGGTGTCCTAATAATTGTCGGACTTTGGGGGATGCAACAAGGGGGTGTTGCACCCCATACAAAATTCTATATCTCTGAAATTAAAGCAGCTATCATTTTCAAATTTGCTAATCTAAAGTTCCGTTTTTCTATAATTTTTCACCAATTTTAGGCCTTAAATGAATTCTAAAGGTCATCTGGTGTATTTTTTTTTTTTTTTGAATCTTTAAATAAATCTACTCGCAATACCTTTCTAACAAGCCTAAGATATTAAATAATTTATCACTTTTACTATTTTAAGCTGTTTTTACATTATAAGTAGTATCACCAGCTTCCTAATAACTTTAAAGCCGGTTTTTTGGCGAAAACCTTACGTGACCCAAAAAAAAAAACGTATAGCATTATATTCGTGTTAAGGAGACCAAAATACACTAAAAGCTCTTTTCAAAACTCTTAGGGTTTTTTGGCTGTTGAACAATGTAATATTGTTAAGATTTGTAATGAGGCAAATCGCGGGCACTCATCGTCTCATACACCGCGTCTTACGTGTCGGCCAATTGTGGGTAAAACACGAAAACTCACTTCTCCATTCCGCGTGACTACATCATCTTGAAGTACTACCATGCTACCTGATTTGCCCATTCGTCCAAGCGTTTATTTATCATCCTGGTCTTTGATGATAGCAGCCTCCACCGGTGACCAATCTTCAGTTCGGTGCATTCGTACAGGCAGACGGCAGCCTTCAGTTAATGCAGCCGTAGATTCAGATATCGATAAAAAATTTTCATCGAACTGGAATTTTCGTGAGATTTTCATCACTTTCTCACTTAAGTTTTACTATTATTGAAGAATTTGTTAATACTTCTGAAGAAAATGAAACATGCGTATTTATTTATAAAACACTTGTCAATTTCAGAAACCGAAGGAAATCCCGGGAGCTAGCTAACACGCGGATGAACACACTAATGGGGAACGGTTACCAAACAGTCACGCAAACAGCTTACCAACCAACCAAACAATCGACCAACCAAATGATCAACCCATCAACCAAGTAAACACACAACGGTTGCGCTACAGTACACAAACAGCTCACCAACAGACCAAACAATCAACAAACCAGACAAACAAACATGCAGCGATTGTTCACCAGACAAGCAACATCGGACCAAAAAACAGGGAAAACTCGTTGGCATCCACGGACTAAGCTCTTATTTTCATGATTGGGCATAAGTATTGCACCTTGGAGACATCGACAAAGGTTCCCGTAACTAAGCGAGGATGCGAAGAAAACACGGTTAACCAAACCATCGGCCAACCAAGTCTACAAGCAACTAAATATCGCGCCAGCAGAAATTTCTAAACGTACCCCAACGAAGGTTACTTTAGAACAGTGGTCGGCAAATTAATGAGTGAGAATTTATGTTTGAGAGAAGATGGATAGAAGAAAGAAAAGGATAGAGAGAGCTAGGTAGATTTTTGAGTGCACAATTGTGCTATGGCTTGCCGACCACTGCTTTAGAAACTCACACAACGGGCGGCGGCCGCCATTTAACATTATCAGTGTAGCCATCAATATGCCAATGATGCCAAGTTCACTTTGTTTCATCAATCTGAGAATGTATGCAGATTGATTAGAAACTGATAATGTAAACACTCAATCTGTATTGACAATCTGTTTGCCGAAAAACAAAATTTTTTGACTTTCTGCTGTATTGATGACTTTATTAATGACTAGGTTGACTGTGTAAATGCAATGAAAAATTTTCAGTACACTTTAAGTCAGTTAAGAAAAGAGTGCACATCGTGCGGCAATGAAAATGGCTTGCAAATGTGATTTGTTTTTACACAAAAACAGATAGTTTAATGATTTTGGTTTTTGCTGAAGCTTAATGGGAGCTTGAAGAGAACCTTTAAATTTTATGACTGGGATAAAATCAATTTACTGAAACCTGATTGTTATTATTTTTATCAAAGACTCTTATTTTTAATTTAAAAAAAGATTTAAAAAAAAAAAATTTTAATAAATGGCCAAAGATGATTTTTTTGGTTTCCATCATTCTGTTATTTCCATCAGCATATCAATTACTACCATAAAAATTTTATCCGCTGTTGCTTTGTTTCCTCTTTGGCGTACAAAGCAACACTAAATATTGACAGTTTATTGAACATGTAAACACCAACTCGGTATGACATATTGATGGCCAGTTTGATGGATACACTTATAATGTAAAAGGGGCTAAAAGCAATGAAGGTGTTTCCTGTCGGAGATACGTTATTTTTCTTGGTGGTCGTCGTACAGGTAAGACGCGATCCGCGTTTATTTCAAACATCCCACAACTTAGGACTTTTCTAACAGCGAGGACGCTTCGGGACATGACTGGGACTTACAATTAACAATTAATAGATACATTTTGTGAACAACTGAAGTAGAGGAATGGTCTGTGACGCACTCCACGACGGACAGACGGAGACCCAGGACCAGAGACGGAGAGGCATGGTCTGTGATGCACTCCAAGACGGACAGACAGAGACACGTTAAAACCCTGCTCGCGGGTAGGAAGATTAGCATTTAAGAAATGTGATATATATAATGAATTTAGATTTTATTAAATTACATTATTGACTTGGTTAAGATTTTAATTTAATGTGCTTTCTCTTGGTGATCGTCACACAGGTTTAAGGAATAAAAGTGAATTATAACGTTTCGGAAAAGTTGTGTTTCATTGGAGATAAATTTTGTAGTGTATCCTGAACGCCGACGGCTACACCCCGGCTAACTGCCATACCTAAATTGGAGCGTCAGCGTTATTTAACTGTCAAAACTTTCTCATGTACATACAATTTGTATAGCGCATACCGAAATTGCCAACGCTCAACGCTCAGCTATTCGAATTTCCAATTTTAACAAAGCGTTATGAGGTGAAGTTAGCTGCAGAAAAGTAAAAAAAGGAACAACAATATGATTTTGACAAACAATGACTTCAACGCAACGCTTTTTATTTCGGTATGACGCTTGACGCTTTTGTGTAACGTTAAATAACGCAACGCCTGACGCTCCAATTTAGGTATGGCAGTAACGAAGAAAAGGTTCGTTACAGATTGTTGTGATAATTATATTGAGTTATTATTATGAATAAGTGGCATGTTAAAGACTAAGTTCTTTTATGCAAACAATTTAAATCAATAAATCTGTATATGAAGCAATCCACGCCAAGTGTAAAGCGCCGTCTACACGCACAGTTTTACCTCAAGACTTACCTGCGCAAACTGGTTTGTGCAGATAAGTCTATACATATGGACGGCAAAAGTCAAGTTTGCACAGTTCAAAAGTGCGGCCTGTGCTTTCTTTGAATTTCTAAAGATTTTTTTGTGCAAACTAAGCTTGCGCAGGCAAGTTGGAACGTGTGGACGGCGTACAGGCCGTGCCTTCAATCTGTCGCTTAAATTGCAGTCTTCAAATGCATTTATATTGATTGTGATAGCTCTGTCATGAAAATTTTGCGTTTTTTCATTGATTTATTTTGGAAAACATACAAAAGAAAAAACAATTCAAATGAAAATAAAATTTTTTCTAGACGTCATGTTGCTATGAAAATTAAGTATACTGAAAACTGCACAGACTTGCCTGTGTCGTGTGGACGCGATAAGAAAAGTATGCGCAAACTCTCTAGTTTGCACGAACTAGGCTTGCGCAGGTAAGACTGTACGTGTGGACGGCCCTTAAGAGTGTGCATTAGGCATGCGCTTATTTTACGATTTACTGATTTTCGTTGATGCAGCCACCTGAAATCCTTCTATTGGTCATAAAAAAAAATACTATGAAGTTTCACGATGATCGGATAACGATAACCCGGCCCTCAAGAAAGGTTAAGGACAAGTTGAGGTTTTAGGCAAAAAATAATGAACATTTTTTAAACTTAATTAAATTAAAAACCAATTAAGATAAAAACCAATGAAATTTTTTAGTTTTAAAATCGGAATAAAAAAAAAAACGCACTAACTGGTGAGCAGATGCAGTCAAAAAAACAAGTAAACAAATAAATGCACAAGCTGTCAGAAACTGTCGTCTGTCAGGGTAAAATTTTCATTTGCATTTCTACGTTTTAATTCCGAATTTGTGCTGTCCATACCATATTAAACGATTCATATGAAATTTACAACACATGGCCTTTATATCAAGTCCAAAAAAATTTTAGGGTGGCCCACATCAATAAAATAATTTTTTTCTTTATTTTGTGCATTTGAGCATTTTTACTTTTGAAACTGAAATTTTCCAAAAAACTGCCCGCCATATTTCCCCATGAATCAAAGTTTTGAAATCAGAAGTTCAGAACAGAGTTTTTGTCATTGAATAAGGTACTAATTTTTCCGACTATGTATCAAATATTATTGTTTAAAACAAATTACTTACTAGAGGCTGTTCATAAATTACGTCACACTTTTAGGGGAGTAGGGGGGTTCACAAATTTGAGGCAAAGTATGACAGAGAGGGGTCTGGGGGTCTTGGAAATTGTGATGTCACACAATTCACATAGAAAAATTTCGAAATTTTCAAGCATATTTTGTTCACAAAAAACAAACAAGATTGTGACAAAGTACTTGACGTTTTGAAAATAGAATGTGCACGGTGCTCTTGAACAGTCGATAGGTTTGATGAAAATGTGGAGAGAATCTGTGAATGGGGTTTCATTTGTATTAGTTTAGTGGTCTAAATAAATGGAAATCGTAGTTGATCATCCTCGCGAAATATCGCAAAAATACATATCCCATATAAAATAAAAAAAATTCAGAAAAAAACGCAACAAATATAAAATTAGTTATTTTTAATGTATTTTGCAGTGTTGAATCCGAATCCGGCCTTAGAATTGTTGTATCTCATAGGGTTTTTAAGATATCTTATCATAGCATCGCAAAACACATCATACATATTCAACAAAACACCCATTAATTTACGATGTGTTTTGCGATGCTTTATTTTATTGCTGTTTTGGAGCTATATAACAGGACGTATATCCGTAAATTCTGATGCAGAAATGGAAAGCTCTAATCAATCTTCTAAACCTAATTCAAATAATGTCGATATCTTTTTTTTTCTCGGAGATATCCTAACCTAAAAAGTTAATAAAGTGCAAAAAAACGTGTTTTTCGAAATTAAATTAACCCAGTGTGCCAAACGGACTCGTTTCGGATCCGTAACGGGTTCATATTTTCGTTCTTTTTATCCGTTACGTATCCGTTACTGATCCGTTTGCGGGAAGGATTCCTAAAAAAAAACGAATCGTTTTTCCTTCTTTTATGGATCCGTTTCGAACCTGTAACGTACATCAAAAACGAATTTAAAACGGATTCGCTTTTAATAATGTTAATGCTGCTTATAAAAAAAGAAAACAGGGTGAAGCGCTTATTTTTAATAAAAATAACAAAAAAAAAAAAAAATTACCAGCCCGGCCGGGAGTCGAACTCAGGCTCCCGGGGTATTTACTCTTTCATACACGAGACGTTAGACAACTAGGCTATTGACCGATATGATGTTTACTTAACTGATGTAGACTTATTTGATGTTGAGATTTAAAGTTTGTATATTAAACAAATTTCTGTTGTTTTTTTATGAGTATTCTGTGTTGTTTTTCTTCCCTTCTTTTGATAAAAAATGTTATATACTCAAATTTGGAATCAAAAACATTTTTTCAAACAGAGTTTGAAAAGTTTACAAAAAATCATACGCAATAAAATAAAAAGAAAAAAAAAAACAAATCAAAAATATTTTTTTTTGTCATAAAAATTAAATAAAGCAAATCCGTTTTGAGTTCGTATTTGAAGTATTTACGGAATCGAAACGGATTTGCCCAGGTTCGAATCCTACCAGAGGTGGATTTTTACCCTTTATTTTTCTTCCATTTTTTTTCTTTTTATTATTTTTTAATTGCTAATAGGCGTACAAAACGGCTTTTTTCTGTAAATATACAGCATTAACATATTTAAAAGCAAATCCGTTTTGAATTCGTTTTTACATAAGTTTCGGATTCGAAACGGGCCCGCACTGCGGAATTGAATTTTTTTTTATTCGCTAATAAGCGCTTCAAAATGTTTTTTTTTTTATCTAAACAAAGCGTTTTGAATTCGTTTTTGATGTACGTTTCGGATTCGAAATGGATCCGTTACCGCGGATTACGTTTTTTATACCTTTATGAACTTGTAATGGATTCGAAACGGATCCTCATCCGGTTTTGTGCACATTGGGAAGCTATTGACATAATTGAAATGCGGTTTGAAAGAACACTAGTAAGGTTGTTACCTTTGGCCTGGCCAAACATTAAATATAGTAAGTTCGGGTAATGTGATATAGGCATTTTTGTTTTCTAAATTACACGTAGTTTTCAAAGCATAGCTGCTACCACTTTATGTATTATGTTTTATTGATGTATTGTGCAGTATGTTGTGATTTTGGATTTCCTTAGCGTGGGCCAATCTTAAGCTATTTCAATAAAATTGAAAAAAGGCAAAAAAAGTTAAGACATAAAATTGGAGGGTAATGTGATATACTATATCGCATAGACCAACAAATTGTATTTTCGGCAAAAAGATCATCGTGTTATAAAGACACTGTAGTTGTGAAACTTTTACTTCAGGAGTGATAAACATTACTAAAATCGCTTTAACAAAGCTTTAGCTCATTTTTCTTAAAAACTGTGACCTTTATATAAAAATGTTGGACCAACAAATTGTTGATAAGGAAAAACGTTTTAGATTTGGGCCAAAAGACCATCGTGCCAAACATTTTGCATTGCAAGTGGAACATCAAATATTTTCGGTGCCAGAAGTCCATTATATCACATTACCTGAATTTCAGTTTAAAAACAATCAGGTTATTTTTGAAAAACACACTCCAGCATATAAAAAAATCAATTGATTTATGGTTAGGTATATTCACCCACTAGCAGAATTTAATATTTCGGATATGATATCAATTTTAGTTTAGGCTAGATCCTAACATAAATCACACGCAAATAAAGTTTTTATTCACTGCTAAATCGATTTTACCACACTGAAGGCAAAATAAATAAAAGTGGGCGCTCAAAAACTTGCAGCACGTTTCTTTTTCAGTTACTCTCATTATCGAGAGTTGTTTATTTAAGGAGATTTGCTGGTATATCACATTACCGCCTATATCACATTACCCGAAGTTACTCTACCCCACACAGCAGTATTTTGAAAATTTTGCTTATATGGGATGTGCCACACCCTCTTGTCCGAATTCAAACAGTTTTTTCTCAGAGTTTGAATTTATAGTTCTTAGTATTTGAGTGAAACTTGGTTGGATTATCTCAAAAAATGTTTTCAGTATAGCGTTTTGAACCTTTTGCTTATACGGGAGGTGCCACGCCCTCTTGTCCGAATTCGCCCAGTTTTTTCTCAGAGCTTGCGCTTACAATTCGTAGTATTAATGAGTATTTTGGTTGCATTATCGAGAAAAATACTCCAAAAGTTGCATTTTGAATATATTTTTTGTATTGGAGGTAGGCGTGTGCGTTGGCCGATTTCGCTCATTTTCAATCCCCCGAGCTAACTTTGACTACGGAGGCTGTGCACCGAATTTCATTGAATTATATTGCTTAGTTTTCCCAAAAAATGTATTTCCACACACAGCCAGCCAGCCAGACAGACAGACGGACATGGCTATATCGACTCAGGAGGTGACGCTGATCAGGAATATATATACTTTACTATGTCTGCCACTCCTCCTTCTCTGCATTACAAACGGAAGGACAAAGTGAATATATCCTGGGTGTAGGGTATAAAAAAATTGGAACTTTCAGATAGTGTATCGAATTTTGCGTATGAATGCTATATTCTAGTTATATAGCGTCAAAATATAGTAAAAACGGTATTTTTTCCTCATTTAGGCTAAGATATCTCAAAAACCCTATGATAAACAGCAATCCTAAGGCCGGATTCGGATTCAGCATTGCAAAATACAGTAAAAATAAATATTTTTATATTGGTTTGTTGCGTTTTTTTTTTCTGAATTTTTTTTATTTCATATGGGATATGTATTTTTGCGATATTTAGCGAGGATGATCAGCTACGATTTCGGGGTTTGCATTTTTCAGACCACTTAACTAATACAAATGAAACCCCATTCACAGATTTTCTCCACATTTTCATCAAACCTATCGACTGTTCAAGAGTTCCGTGTGTGTAAGTAAACCTAAAATTAAAAAAATTAATTTTAAGGTATAAAAGGTCAGAGCGTGATGTCACAAATAGGGGGGAGGGGTCAATGAAAATGTGACAGAGTGTGAGGGGGTCACTTTTCTATATGAATTTTTCTGAGCTACAAAATTGTGGATCAACTTTTTATTTGTAGATATAACAATCACCGAGAATTTTGCAAACTGATTTTCTCGATCACACGAAAGTACCACTTCTCAAGATTTGACTAGAACAGAAATTCATACCTACAATTTAAAAAACACCCACAAAAAAATTCAGCTTTGATACTATGAGGCAGGTCAGTCAGGCGCTGTCTGTCAATCTATTTATTTCAAAGTGCCAGTTAAAGTTCCAGTTAAGGCTTAACTCAACATTGCGAAAATTTTTGGCCTTTCCAAAACTAAAAAGCCTATAGTGCTACGAATTGAATAAACCCTACAATTAAAAAATGGAGAGCACAACATTACAAGTTTTAATAATACAGTGCAACACAAAAATGTTCCTGGATTCTCATAATGTTTTTCTATTAGGTTATGAAAAATAAAAAGACACGTATTTTACCGAATATGTGAATCAGGGATATAATGCACTTACTGTTCTCAGTGTCTGAGTGAAATTTTGTTGGATTACCTCAAAAAACGTTTTCAGTATTGCATTTTGAAGCTTTTATGGAAGTTGGATTATATCGAAAAATGATTTCTGTATGGGATTTTGAAACTTTTGCTTAAATGGGTGGTCCACGTCCACTTGTCCGACTTCATCTAGTTTTTGCTCAGGGTTTGCGCTTACAGTCTTTAGTGTGTACAGTGTGTATTATGGTTGCATTGTCTTGAAAAATAATCCTAAAGTTGCATTTTGAATATATTTTTTGTATGGGTGGTGGCGCGTCCGTTGAACGATTTTGCTCATTTTCAATAAGTCGAGCTAGCTTTGGTAAAGGAGGCAGTGTACTATAGTCTACATATAGTATTGGACTATAGTAACTTTACAAAAGAAGTCCTCCGCTTAACGTGGGTATAACTCCCCATCTTAGGGGGTTCAAAAATCAAAAAAAGGCAGTTTTGGACTATTCGTTGGACAAAAAATTGTAATTGATGTATTTCTGCACATTTTGTATATTTTTTAACATCTTTCTAGCATAAAAATTGACCGAGATAAAAAATTTTTAAGTAAGAGTCCTTATGTGGAAGTTAAGGCCAGGGACGGTAGAAGCTAGGGCTGTACAATGAGCTGATCGAACCTCTTCGAACTTTCGCCACACACAACGAACCAAGATCGATCAGCTTAGCTCAACTCAGTTTGTTAGTTCGTGAGTTTTGAGCTGATCGTATAATCGATCAACCCATTCGTTGTGAGCTGATCGTTTGTTGAGCTAGTAAGTTATGAGTTTTCTCGTTTGTTTGGTTACGTTCAGCGTGTTCGATATGCGTTGGATATGATTGCAATCAGCGTTGCAAGAATTATGTAAAAATTGGATTAAGGTTTAAAAAAAATCCGCTTTCTATTGATGACTAAGAAATATTTTAAAACCTATAACTAATTTTCTCAAAATTTGATTTCGGAATAAATTTTCATAATAAGAAAATTGAAGTTGTTTTGTAAAAAAATGTTGTTTCAAATTTTTCAGCTTATTTGAAATAATAAACTGTATAATCAAAAAGAGGAAGAGCGAGGCAAGCAGGGGGAAGAGACCCCTAGTTATTTAAAAAAATATAATTTTCCTAAAGCCCAGCAGAAGTTGTAAAGAAAAAAAAAAATATAGGCCATTTTAAAAATATATTGAGGATATTCCTTAAATTATGTAAATGCCCCGAAAACCTCGTAAACTCGTAATAGTTGTCAAAATCGATACGAGTTTTGACAGTTTTACGAGGTTAAAGAATACCCTAATTGATTAAAAATTATTTAAAATTAATAAGTAGCTTGACCTAAGGGATGAGCTCAAAATATTTTTCTATTGTGCTCCGTTTTGCAAATTTTTTTTTTTTTTTCAACGGCTCTACGCAGAAAAGATGAAAAATATTATCGGGGTCCTCTTTTGCGAATTATGCCAAATTTGTGCACTTATGTTTTACTACATTTTTTAAAGTAAAAGTAAATAAATAATGTAAAATAGCAAAAATTAAGTTATGGATTCTGTAGACTTTTGTCGAAACAATCCAACTGGGAATAAAACAGTTTAGTGGGATTTAGGCATAAATTTCAAATTTAAATACACTTTAATTGATGTAAACATCATGTCTCTATGGCTTTTAGATATAGAGATATAGTAACCGACAACTGATCAGGTTTATTTTTTTTTTTAAAATTGCATTTGATAAAACAGTTTATTATTTCAAATAGGATGAAAACTTTGAAACAAAATTTTTTTACAAATACCCAATAAAACTTTTGAATAAATTTGTAGCCTCTTATACGATAATTGATTACCTAACGCATTACTTGAATGTTAAAACATTTTGAGTATTACATGTAATGCAATAAATAATGAAATAATTCTTCAATTACATGTAATGCAATGGGTAGGGTAGAACGGGGTTAAATCGCCACGGGGTTAAACAACCAATTGCCTCTAATTTTTTTTAATAAAGTCGAATCGAACGAACGTTGGTACAGTAGATAGTGATCAATACAACGCAACTTTGGCAAAAGGTTCCACTACCGCACGTGTGTTATAACCTGAGTTCCTCGCCGCAATATTTTCAGTCGACAAAAGTTCAAAACTCCACAAATCAGTGAAGTGCAGAAAGAAAGGTAAATGTTTTCTAAGAGCAGAATTGCATGCTGAATCCAAATCTGTAATGGGTTTTACAAAATTTAAATTGGTTAAAAAGTTGTTCGTTGTAACCAGAAGGAGATAAAGGCATTGGCGACCATGGTAAGGTCGAAAAGAAAGATGCTAATAAAATTTTCCGAGCAAAAAAACCAAGACACGGCTGCCAAAAACAATACTCGTTGCTTCCAAAGAGGTCGTCCAAGAAAAGAAGTATACGTTGAGGAAAGTGACGCCAGCGATTAATGAAGCTCAAGAGAAAGTTTTTCAAGTTAATTTTGTTCTTGTGTAACGTTTTGTAAAATTCTGATAAAATAAAAACCCTTAAAATAACAATGTTGGTTACTTTTACCCCACCTGGTGGGGTAAAACAACCATTTCACACTTTTTGTTCAAATGCAAATACCGGATAAACAATGCGAGTTTGATAAAAAATTTTCGGATGAATTTTGTAACAAAGGGTTCAACGAACCAGGAACAGTTTAAATTTTCAAATTATTATCATAAACAAAGTTTTTACAGAGTGCCAAACACAAAAGTGGTTGTTTAACCCCGTTCTACCCTAATGTGAGAACATAAATCATTTCGAAAGTTTTTTACTTAAGATTTTTTGATCTTTAAGTCATTTTGACGTTAATATTTCAAAAGAAATAAATACTAAAAAGATAATATTTCAGATAATGTGTTCCCTTGATGAACTTTTGGCCCAAAACAGAACCCTATATATCTATAACGTCCTACTAAATTGATTCAGTACTTATATAATGCAAAAGTAACCCAGAAAGTAATCGATACAATTATTTTTTTGGATTACTCGATCGATTACATGTAAGCAAATGTTTTGTTGGGGTAATCGATTCCGCCCAATGAAATGTGTATGCTATAATAATGCCTTTGTAACCCAGAAAGTAATCGATACAAATAATTTTTTCGATTACTCGATCGATTACATGTAAGCGAGTATTTTTTTAGGGTAATCGATTACGCCCAATGACATGCATGTGTTAAAATAATGCCTTATGTAAGCCAGAAAGTAATCGATGCAAACAATTTTTTAGATTACTCGACCGATTACATGTAACCGAAGATTTTACTGGGTAGCTTTTCACAAAACAACTTCAGTCTGGATAAGAAAATTATGAAATTTAATATTTTACTGTATTTTAAAATATTTTGAGTTTACAACTTTTTATGTTTTGAAAATTATGATTCAATTTTCTTTTTATGAAAATATATTCCGAAATTAAATTTTGAGAAAATTAGCTATAAATTTTAAAATATTTCTTAGTTATCAATAGAAAGCGGTCTTTTTTAACGCCAAAAGCAAATGAGGAGTGATTTTTCATAAAACTTACTAGCTTAACAAACAAACGATCAGCTCACAACGAATGGGTTGATCCGGTGCTGGGCAAAATTCTCTCTTCTTTTTTTTTGCCTCGTTTTATCCTATATGAAAAGATACGCAAAAAGTTCTCTCTTTGATACGAAGCTCCACCGGTTGATCGATTAAACGATCAGCAAAAAACTCACGAACTAACGAACTGAGTTGAGCTGATTTAAACGAACTCAGTTCGGTACTGAAATTGTATGAAAAGCTCATGAGTTTCGAGTTTGCCTAGTAGAGGCACCCTCAAATAAAAAAAAAAACGAAAACATAAAATTTAATATCTCTGCACATTAGAGCGCCCATATGTGCAAAATTCTGATTTTGCTTGCTCCCCGTTCATTTTCTGAAATTAGAGGTCAAAAAAATAAGATCTCAAAAAAAAATTTGGAATCGGTAGTGGAAAAAACCCAGCCGGTTTTCGATTAAAGGTCGAAAAATTGACTAAAAAAAGGCAAGGCGCTTTGACTGCCCGTTACTTCAAAACTATTAATTTTTTCATAATATTTTCAAGACAACTTTTGTAGAGCATGGCTAGGTCAACATTATCTTCTTGAAAAGTTTTGGTCCAAGAATTAAATTTGTTGCTGTTTCGGTACAAAAATTAAAATTTTTTAAGAAAGTTTTCATGACTTTTTTTCTATAAATTTGTTTTTTGTAATTTTCAAAGGGTGGAATATTTGTTCTATAATTCCTATATTGTAGGGAATTGAATGTTAACTCATTTAAAAGAAAAATTACTTAAAAATATTAGTTTTTAAGAAATAGAGCCCGTTTCAAAGTGAAGAAAAAAATTTATTTGTTTTATTTTTTCTTCTTAATTTTTAATTTGATAAGAAGCCATTTTAGTAGTCATATTTCCTAAACTAATTTGGGATTGCTGAACACGAAAATACCATTTATTTTCGTTTCAGTGCGTTTTTAGGCTGTTCCAGCAGAAATAATCGAAAATTTCGAATTTCGTGCACGCAGCTCAGGAAAAAATTTCAATCAAGTTGTCAAGAACTGCACAAAGATGTGAAATTGCACCTGAGCTTTTACTGAATAAGAAAAAAAAGTTTTCAAAATCGGTTCATGGCATGGTTTTTAAAATGAGGCCGAAAAACGGTATTTAAAAAAAAACGACTGCAAACCAAAACCAAAATAGTCATTTTAGATTAAGTTATTAATGCTGAATTTGAAATTGGACGCGAAGTTGCTGTATCACTTATGGTTTCTGAGATATCTCACCCCTAATGTTAAAAAAACACGATTTTTGAGGTTGTGTAGAACACGCACAAAATCGTTTTGGTCTGTTTTATTAAATGCGTCATTTAGTACTGTTTTTCTTCTTCAAAATGAGTTACAGCATGGGCTTGTATGATTTTTCTTTAAAAAGTTATGACCATTTTAAAATAACATTATAAAAGATACAGCAATATGGCAATTGCTATAGAAAATCCATACATGATTTTTAACTTTCATGATGTCATTCATTTTAAAATGATCATAACTTTTTGAAAAAAAGTCGCACAAACCCATTTCATAGCTCATTTTGAAGGCAAAAAGCAGTTCTAAATGATGCATTTAATAACAACTAGCAATGCATTTTGTTGCATCCAATAAAGTAGCGATTAAAAGAAAAAAATTAAAATACTCATTTTTTTCCAACATTGAGACCGGCTCCATACCTTAAAACTTAATATTTTTAAATAATTTTTTTTTTGTTGAATTAATCAACATTTAATCCCATGTAATATAAGAATTTCAGATCAAATATTCCGTCCTTTGAAAATTACAAAAAACCAATTTATAGAAAAAGTCATGAAAATTTTCTTAAAAAATTTAAGTTATTGTACCGAAACAACAACAAATTTAATTTTTGGACCAAAAATTTTTAAGAGGATAATGTTGACCTAGTCATGTTCTACAAAAATTGTCTTCAAAATATTATGAAAAAATGAATAGTTTTGAAGTAACGGGCAGTCAAAGCGACTTCCCTTCTTTTAGTCAATTTTTCGACCTTTGATCGAAAACCGGCTGGGTTTTTTCCACTACCAATTCCAAATTTTTTTTTGAGATCTTATTTTTTTGGCCTCTAATTTCAGGAAATGGACGGGGAGCAAACGAATTCACAACTTTGCACATTTCATATATCTTGTGGGCGCTCTACTGCACATATTTATCACAACTGTCTTTATGAAACTAGTACGTGGATTTATATTGTTTGCTAAGCACGTTGTAAAATAACGGGTGGAGGGTTGTCGTAGCCTCAAAATATACTTGCACCTGCGACTTCCACATAAATCTTGGTACATTTTAGGGAACAATTTAACTTTATCGACTGTTGTTTTTTTTTTTTTGCCCAAATAGGGCTCTGGGAATTAATTACAACAACAACAACAACAAAAACAACCTCTGAGCGGATCTACTTTTGGAGATATAGCCATCGGAAAATCGGGATATATCTTTTATAAAAATCGGTATAAGTTGGGAACCCCTGGATGGATTTTAAAAATATTGGTGTCATATGAAAGGTATTTTACCGTGCTATACAATTGCTGTACAAATTTTTCAATTTGAGTGATAGTTTACGAGATATGACAATTTTTCAAAAACTCACCCCATTTTTTTCCCAAAAAAACGGCATTTTTCCTAAAAAGTATGTTATTAACCTATAATTTTAATAACTAAATTAGAAAGCCTAATTTATTTCCTTTCATTTGATATGCAACATGTATCTGAAATTGCATCATTAATACATTTTTGGAAAGAAACAAAAATGGACCAAATCAATTTTCTTCAAATTTGGAACTTTAAACAAAAACAATACCAGGACAGACA
Source organism: Calliopum simillimum (assembly GCA_951812925.1). Taxonomy (NCBI): domain Eukaryota; kingdom Metazoa; phylum Arthropoda; class Insecta; order Diptera; family Lauxaniidae; genus Calliopum; species Calliopum simillimum. The sequence continues at coordinate 79,325,198 of OX638372.1, read as the reverse complement.
ACAACAACAACTTTACTACTACTACAACAACAGTAATTTTACATAAGAGTAGGGGTAATTGGGCGGCCTGTGGCCGCAGCTCAGGATTTAAAACTCCCAAAAATCCAACAATGGCTTCGCGATTTAAGAAACGCTCGGAATGAGTCATCCGATACATCAAATTTTTTATCTTGAGTCAAGGTACATAAAAACATTATATCTCGAATTTAAAATCATTCATATATTGTTGTTTTAGATAAAAAACCGAAAGAAAACATATTTTCGATATTTCGGCCTGCTGTAAAACTCTTAAACTACATCTTGGAAAAACTGTTTTTCATAAGATTATCACAAAATCATACAAGAAACAATTTTCTATTGCATCTTAACCCATTATATCCTGTTTTTATGGGTCTTCTTGACCCTTTTTTCCAAAAACTTGGTTAAAATGGGTTAAAATGTTCTACAAAAAAAATATTCTTCGAAAAATTTCACTAGGATTCACCAAAGACAGAAATTCTTAAAACTTCAGAATAATACGTAAAAAAATTGATGACAATTTTCAATTTCCGTTTTTTATTGCTATTAAAAAAAATTTCACTACATAATGTACAACTGCATAAGTTTTCTACTTTTTTGTGCATAATTAACTAAAAAAATAAGTTATTCTAACCCTCAATAGTCTGGATGAATTAATAGCGTGTTTTGGTATCTAATACCCCACTGTGCAGTGTATGGCATTCTTATATGTCGGACCAAAAAAATAAATACTAAATCGTTCCCTGATATTTCTTAATGTACAAAATAATTGCCGGAAACAAATTTTGGGAATCAAAACCATTCGAATGAGTTAAATTATGATGCAAAATTGTTTTGAAACAGAGCAATACCTTCCGCTAGTTTCATTTGGGGAAATTACACCGCAACACAGTGAGAGGGGTAAAAATTTTGATCTCGATAAATTTTATTTTGAGAATTTGGGATCGCTGATTCCCAATCTGTTAACTGTTTTTCTCTACTTCGTCAGAATTTTGAGATATTGTAACCTAAATGTTAAGAATGTATGTATGTAAGAATTAGAATTTAGTTTTAAGCCCTTTAGCCTGATATGATACTTGAAAGTACACATAGCGAAGAAAAAACTACATTCGTGAGTGTTTTAGCTACGTTTCGTTGCTGATTTGGATTTGACAACGCTCCAAGCTCATATTTGTATGGTGCGTTGCTAAATCACTCAAGAACGTGGTTGAAACTTATTCAACAATTCTGGTTGCTAAGTGTTGTTAAATCCAAATCAGCAACAAAACGTAGACAAAACACTCACGAAAAGTTGTTAAACTCATATCAGCATCGAAACCTAGTTAAAATACTCACGAAACGTAGTTAAACCGGATCAGCTCATTTCAAAATAAATGGACTTTCAGTCAACTTTACAATAATGATGCCCGTGGCTGAGTTGCTAACGTCCGCATCTATCACACGACAGGTTCCGTGTTTAATTGAAAACACGTCAATTCACTACTTTTATTTAAACGTTTTTCGTTAGAATGAACTTAAATTTTTAATAAATAATTTTACTGCTGCTTTGCTCGTCAGAAAAAGAAGAACAAGATTTGCGAACCATAAAGATGGCATGTAAACCGATAAATGATATCGGAATGCCACTTTGTGGGGATTTGTGGGAATTTTCAATTAGTTGGCAATAGTTGGCCAACTTAAAAATTGGGTGATACAGACGCGACAACTGAGTTTACGTTGTGACGTGAACAGAGAGTAAAAAAAGCTTTTTGATTTCATGCAAAGCAGTTGCTTGTTCCACTTGCAGGAAATGCCAAATATTTATATTTGAAAAAATAATTAAAAATAAACACAAATAAACACAAAAATTTCAAGTTTTCTCGGCGTCAACAAAATCGTAAATAAAATTATTATATTTTTTATTGCATTTTAATCGATTTTAATGTTTAATTACAGAGATCTGCATAAAAATCAAATTTTACTGCAACCACTGGTTATGAACTGTTTTTGCTATCAGTGCGGGAACAAGAAGAAGGAGCAAAAAGCTTTAAAAATTGCCTGCAAGTCCCGCATGGCGCTTAAATCTCCCCAATATCGAACAGAAAAAATTTTATTTGAAGCATAAAATTGAAAATAAAAAAAAAACATATGTCAGTTTTTTTTTGTCGTTGACAGGAAAAAGTTAAAAATTAATTCAAAAAAAATTTTTTTTCTTCTGTATTTTATTTGGCAACGCGCTTTGTTAAATCACCCAACGTAGTTGAAACCCATTTAGCAACGTGCGTTGTTAAAACTGCCACAATCGAGCAATGCTCAAAATATGGCTCGCTACGTGGTTAAAATAACTACGTTTCTACTACTTTTGACAATGTTGTTTTCTCTATGTACTATTCTTTTTCTTCAAAGTTTTAAATAACTTGCATATTGATGTCTATTATAATAAATAAAAAAATATTTTGTTCTATTTATTATCTAATTTTCCAAGCTGGAACTTTTTAATCCTGCGCAGATCAGTCTATAATATATCCAACACATAGTTTGTTAGCCAAATTGCGCGCGCAATTTTTAATAAAAATTTAAAATTTTTTTAATATAATAAGTAGCTGCTGCGCTTGTACAAGTAGCTGATCCTCTTTGTTGTTGTTGTAGCAGTTGTTGTTTTTGCTGTTGTTGTTGTTTGTTCTGGCATTGTTGTTGTTTAAAGTTCCTAATTTCAAGAAAATTGATTTGGTCTATTTTTGTTTTTTTCTATAAAAATTTATTAATGATGCAATTTCAGATACATGTTGCATATCAAATGAAAGGAAATAAAATGGGCTTTCTAATTTAGTTTATAAAATTTCAGGTTAATAATACATTTTTTGGGAAAAATGCCGTTTTTTTTGGGAAAAAAATGGGGTGAATTTTTGAAAAATTGTCATATCTCGAAAACTATCACTCAAATTGAAAAATTTTGTACAACTGTATAACCCGGTAAAATACCTTTCATATGACACCAATATTTTTATAAAAGATATATCCCGATCTTCCGATGGCTATATCTCCGAAAGTAGATTCGCTCAGAGGTTGTTATTGTTGTTGATATGATTAATTTTCAAAGCCCTATTTGGGCAAAAAAAATATAAAAAAAACAATAACAGTCGAAAAAGTTAAATTAAGCCCATTTTAGCATGTAAATTGTGTCTACCATTCAATTCAAGTTAGTGTCCTAATAATTGTCGGACTTTGGGGGATGCAACAAGGGGGTGTTGCACACCATACAAAATTCTATATCTCTGAAATTAAAGCAGCTATCATTTTCAAATTTGCTAATCTAAAGTTCCGTTTTTCTATAATTTTTCACCAATTTTAGGCCTTAAATGAATTCTAAACGTCATCTGGTGTAATTTTTTTTTTTTGAATCTTTAAATAAATCTACTCGCAATACCTTTCTAACAAGCCTAAGATATTAAATAATGGAAATGTCTATACGGGGCGTTTCGCGTACGCGAAAACTCCTCTCTCTCTCTCAATTTACTCAATTAGCGTACGCGAAATCCAGTGAAGTTTTTTCCCCCGGGGAACTTGATTAATTTATGTATTGATCCGCGGCCGAAGGCCGCCGCGAAGCCGGTGTTGGATGTCTGACGGGTTTAAATCCTGAGCTGCGGCCGCAGGCCGCCCACTTACCCCTACTTTTATGTAAAATTACTGTTGTAACGAAGATGCGTCCCGGGGGTAAAAACTTCACTGGATTTCGCGTACGCTAATTGAGTAAATTGAGAGAGAGAGAGGAGTTTTCGCGTACGCGGGCCGCCCAGTATAAACAGACTCTTAAATAATTGATCACTTTTACTATTTTAAGCTGTTTTTACATTATAAGTAGTATCACCAGCTTCCTAATAACTTTAAAGCCGGTTTTTTGGCGAAAACCTTACATGACCCAAAAAAAAAAAACGTATAGCATTATATTCGTGTTAAGGAGACCAAAATACACTAAAAGCTCTTTTCAAAACTCTTAGGGTTTTTTGGCTGTTGAACAATGTAATATTGTTAAGATTTGTAATGAGGCAAATCGCGGGCACTCATCGTCTCATACACCGCGTCTTACGTATCGGCCAATTGTGGGTAAAACACGAAAACTCACTTCTCCATTCCTCGTGACTACATCATCTTGAAGTACTACCATGCTACCTGATTTGCCCATTCGTCCAAGCGTTTATTTATCCTGGCCTTTGATGATAGCAACCTCCACCGGTGACCAATCTTCAGTTCGGTGCATTCGTACAGGCAGACGGCAGCCTTCAGTTAATGCAGCCGTAGATTCAGATATCGATAAAAAATTTTCATCGAACTGGAATTTTCGTGAGATTTTCATCACTTTCTCACTTAAGTTTTACTATTATTGAAGAATTTGTTAATACTTCTGAAGAAAATGAAACATGCGTATTTATTTATAAAACACTTGTCAATTTCAGAAACCGAAGGAAATCCCGGGAACTAGCAAACACGCGGATGAACACACTAATGGAAAACGGTTACCAAACAGTCACGCAAACAGCTTACCAACCAACCAAACAATCGACCAACCAAATGATCAACCCATCAACCAAGTAAACACACAACGGTTGCGCTACAGTACACAAACAGCTCACCAACAAACCAAACAATCAACAAACCAGACAAACAAACATGCAGCGATTGTTCACCAGACAAGCAACATCGGACCAAAAAACAGGGAAAACTCGTTGGCATCCACGGACTAAGCTCTTATTTTCATGATTGGGCATAAGTATTGCACCTTGCAGACATCGACAAAGGTTCCCGTAATTAAGCGAGGATGCGAAGAAAACACGGTTAACCAAACCATCGGCCAACCAAGTCTACAAGCAACTAAATATCGCGCCAGCAGAAATTTCTAAACGTACCCCAACGAAGGTTACTTTAGAAACTCACACAACGGGCGGCCGCCGCCATTTAACATTATCAGTGTAGCCATCAATATGCCAATGATGCCAAGTTCACTTTTTTCATCAATCTGAGAATGTATGCAGATTGATTAGAAACTGATAATGTAAACACTCAATCTGTATTGACAATCTGTTTGCCGAAAAACAAAATTTTTTGACTTTCTGCTGTATTGATGACTTTATTAATGACTAGGTTGACTGTGTAAATGCAATGAAAAATTTTCAGTATACTTTAAGTCAGTTAAGAAAAGAGTGCACATCGTGCGGTAATGAAAATGGCTTGCAAATGTGATTTGTTTTTACACAAAAACAGATAGTTTAATGATTTTGGTTTTTGCTGAAGCTTAATGGGATCTTGAAGAGAACCTTTAAATTTTATGACTGGGACAAAATCAATTTACTGAAACCTGATTGTTATTATTTTTATCAAAGACTCTTATTTTTAATTTCAAAAAAGATTCAAAAAAAAAAATTTTAATAAATGGCCAAAGATGATTTTTTTGGTTTCCATCATTCTGTTTTTTCCATCAGCATATCAATTACTACCATAAAAATTTTATCCGCTGTTGCTTTGTTTCCTCTTTGGCGTACAAAGCAACACTAAATATTGACAGTTTATTGAACATGTAAACACCAACTCGGTATGACATATTGATGGCCAGTTTGATGGATACACTTATAATGTAAAAGGGGCTAAAAGCAATGAAGGTGTTTCCTGTCGGAGATACGTTATTTTTCTTGGTGGTCGTCGTACAGGTAAGACGCGATCCGCGTTTATTTCAAACATCCCACAACTTAGGACTTTTCTAACAGCGAGGACGCTTCGGGACATGACTGGGACTTACAATTAACAATTAATAGATACATTTTGTGAACAACTGAAGTAGAGGAATGGTCTGTGACGCACTCCACGACGGACAGACGGAGACCCAGGACCAGAGACGGAGAGGCATGGTCTGTGATGCACTCCAAGACGGACAGACAGAGACACGTTAAAACCCTGCTCGCGGGTAGGAAGATTAGCATTTAAGAAATGTGATATATATAATGAATTTAGATTTTATTAAATTACATTATTGACTTGGTTAAGATTTTAATTTAATGTGCTTTCTCTTGGTGATCGTCACACAGGTTTAAGGAATAAAAGTGAATTATAACGTTTCGGAAAAGTTGTGTTTCATTGGAGATAAATTTTGTAGTGTATCCTGAACGCCGACGGCTACACCCCGGCTAACTGCCATACGTTAATTGGAGCGACAGCGTTATTTAACTGTCAAAAATTTCTCATGTACATACAATTTGTATGGCGCATACCGAAATTGCCAACGCTCAACGCTCAGCTATTCGAATTTCCAATTTTGACAAAGCGTTATGAGGTGAAGTTAGCTGCAGAAAAGTAAAAAAAGGAACAACAATATGATTTTGACAAACAATGACTTCAACGCAACGCTTTTTATTTCGGTATGACGCTTGACGCTTTTGTGTAACGTTAAATAACGCAACGCCTGACGCTCCAATTTAGGTATGGCAGTAACGAAGAAAAGGTTCGTTACAGATTGTTGTGATAATTATATTGAGTTATTATTATGAATAAGTGGCATGTTAAAGACTAAGTTCTTTTATGCAAACAATTTAAATCAATAAATCTGTATATGAAGCAATCCACGCCAAGTGTAAAGCGCCGTCTACACGCACAGTTTTACCTCAAGACTTACCTGCGCAAACTGGTTTGTGCAGATAAGTATACATATGGACGGCAAAAGTCAAGTTTGCACAGTTCAAAAGTGCGGCCTGTGCTTTCTTTGAATTTCTAAAGATTTTTTTGTGCAAACTAAGCTTGCGCAGGCAAGTTGGAACGTGTGGACGGCGTACAGGTCGTGCCTTCAATCTGTCGCTTAAATTGCAGTCTTCAAATGCATTTATATTGATTGTGATAGCTCTGTCATGAAAATTTTGCGTTTTTTCATTGATTTATTTTGGAAAACATACAAAAGAAAAAACAATTCAAATGAAAATAAAATTTTTTCTAGACGTCATGTTGCTATGAAAATTAAGTATACTGAAAACTGCACAGACTTGCCTGTGTCGTGTGGACGCGATAAGAAAAGTATGCGCAAACTCTCTAGTTTGCACGAACTAGGCTTGCGCAGGTAAGACTGTACGTGTGGACGGCCCTTAAGAGTGTGCATTAGGCATGCGCTTATTTTACGATTTACTGATTTTCGTTGATGCAGCCACCTGAAATCCTTCTATTGGTCATAAAAAAAAAATACTATGAAGTTTCACGATGATCGGATAACGATAACCCGGCCCTCAAGAAAGGTTAAGGACAAGTTGAGGTTTTAGGCAAAAAATAATGAACATTTTTTAAACTTAATTAAATTAAAAACCAATTAAGATAAAAACCAATGAAATTTTTTAGTTTTAAAATCGGAATAAAAAAAAAAACGCACTAACTGGTGAGCAGATGCAGTAAAAAAAACAAGTAAACAAATAAATGCACAAGCTGTCAGAAACTGTCGTCTGTCAGGGTAAAATTTTCATTTGCATTTCTACGTTTTAATTCCGAATTTATGCTGTCCATACCATATTAAACGATTCATATGAAATTTACAACACATGGCCTTTATATCAAGTCCAAAAAAATTTTAGGGTGGCCCTCATCAATAAAATAATTTTTTTCTTTATTTTGTGCATTTGAGCCTTTTTACTTTTGAAACTGAAATTTTCCAAAAAACTGCCCGCCATATTTCCCCATGAATCAAAGTTTTGAAATCAGAAGTTCAGAACAGAGTTTTTGTCATTGAATAAGGTACTAATTTTTCCGACTATGTATCAAATATTATTGTTTAAAACAAATTACTTACTAGAGGCTGTTCATAAATTACGTCACACTTTTAGGGGAGTAGGGGGGTTCACAAATTTGAGGCAAAGTATGACAGAGAGGGGTCTGGGGGTCTTGGAAATTGTGATGTCACACAATTCACATAGAAAAATTTCGAAATTTTCAAGCATATTTTGTTCACAAAAAACAAACAAGATTGAGACAAAGTACTTGACGTTTTGAAAATAGAATGTGCACTGTGCTCTTGAACAGTCGATAGGTTTGATGAAAATGTGGAGAGAATCTGTGAATGGGGTTTCATTTGTATTAGTTTAGTGGTCTAAATAAATGGAAACCCCGAAATCGTAGTTGATCATCCTCGCGAAATATCGCAAAAATACATATCCCATATAAAATAAAAAAAATTCAGAAAAAAAAGCAACAAATATAAAATTAGTTATTTTTAATGTATTTTGCAGTGTTGAATCCGAATCCGGCCTTAGAATTGTTGTATCTCATAGGGTTTTTAAGATATCTTATCATAGCATCGCAAAACACATCATAAATATTCAACAAAACACCCATTAATTTACGATATGTTTTGCGATGCTTTATTTTATTGCTGTTTTGGAGCTATATAACAGGACGTATATCCGTAAATTCTGATGCAGAAATGGAAAGCTCGAATCAATCTTCTAAACCTAATTCAAATAATGTCGATATCTTTTTTTTTCTCGGAGATATCCTAACCTAAAAAGTTAATAAAGTGCAAAAAAACGTGTTTTTCGAAATTAAATTAACCCAGTGTGCCAAACGGACTCGTTTCGGATCCGTAACGGGTTCATATTTTCGTTCTTTTTATCCGTTACGTATCCGTTACTGATCCGTTTGCGGGAAGGATTCCTAAAAAAAAACTAATCGTTTTTCCTTCTTTTATGGATCCGTTTCGAACCTGTAACGTACATCAAAAACGAATTTAAAACGGATTCGCTTTTAATAATGTTAATGCTGCTTATAAAAAAAGAAAACAGGGTGAAGCGCTTATTTTTAATAAAAAAAATAAAATAACAAAAAAAAAAAAAAAAATTACTAGCCCGGCCGGAAGTCGAACTCAGGCTCCCGGGGTATTTACTCTTTCATACACGAGACGTTAGACAACTAGGCTATTGACCGATATGATGTTTACTTAACTGATGTAGACTTATTTGATGTTGAGATTTAAAGTTTGTATATTAAACAAATTTCTGTTGTTTTTTTATGAGTACTCTGTGTTGTTTTTCTTCCCTTCTTTTGATAAAAAATGTTATATACTCAAATTTGGAATCAAAAACATTTTTTCAAACAGAGTTTGAAAAGTTTACAAAAAATCACACGCAATAAAATAAAAAGAAAAAAAAAAACAAATCAAAAATATTTTTTTTTGTCATAAAAATTAAATAAAGCAAATCCGTTTTGAGTTCGTATTTGAAGTATTTACGGAATCGAAACGGATTTGCCCAGGTTCGAATCCTACCAGAGGTGGATTTTTACCCTTTATTTTTCTTCCTTTTTTTCTTTTTATTATTTTTTAATTGCTAATAGGCGCATCAAAACGGTTTTTTTCTGTAAATATACAGCATTAACATATTTAAAAGCAAATCCGTTTTGAATTCGTTTTTACATAAGTTTCGGATTCGAAACGGGCCCGCACTGCGAATTTTAATTTTTTTTTATTCGCTAATAAGCGCTTCAAAATGTTTTTTTTTTTTATTTAAACAAAGCGTTTTGAATTCGTTTTTGATGTACGTTTCGGATTCGAAATGGATCCGTTACCGCGGATTACGTTTTTTATACCTTTATGAACTTGTAATGGATTCGAAACGGATCCTCATCCGTTTTTGTGCACATTGGGAAGCTATTGACATAATTGAAATGCGGTTTGAAAGAAAACTAGTAAGGTTACCTTTGGCCTGGCCAAACATTAAATATAGTAAGTTCGGGTAATGTGATATAGGCATTTTTGTTTTCTAAATTACACGTAGTTTTCAAAGCATAGCTGCTACCACTTTATGTATTATGTTTTATTGATGTATTGTGCAGTATGTTGTGATTTTGGATTTCCTTAGCGTGGGCCAATCTTAAGCTATTTCAATAAAATTTAAAAAAGGCAAAAAAAGTTAAGAAATAAAATTGGAGGGTAATGTGATATACTATATCGCATAGACCAACAAATTGTATTTTCGGCAAAAAGATCATCGTGTTATAAAGACACTTTAGTTGTGAAACTTTTACTTCAGGAGTGATAAACATTACTAAAATCGCTTTAACAAAGCTTTAGCTCATTTTTCTTAAAAACTGTGACCTTTATATAAAAATGTTGAACCAACAAATTGTTAAGGAAAAACGTTTTAGATTTGGGCCAAAAGACCATCGTGCCAAACATTTTGCATTGCAAGTGGAACATCAAATATTTTCGGTGCCAGAAGTGCATTATATCACATTACCTGAATTTCAGTTTAAAAACAATCAGGTTATTTTTGAAAAACACACTCCAGCATATAAAAAAATCAATTGATTTATGGTTAGGTATATTCACCCACTAGCAGAATTTAATATTTCGGATATGATATCAATTTTAGTTTAGGCTAGATCCTAACATAAAGCACACGCAAATAAAGTTTTTATTCACTGCTAAATCGATTTTACCACACTGAAGGCAAAATAAATAAAGGTGGGCGCTCAAAAACTTGCAGCACGTTTCTTTTTCAGTTACTCTCATTATCGAGAGTTGTTTATTTAAGGAGATATGCTGGTATATCACATTACCCGCCTATATCACATTACCCGAAGTTACTCTACCCCACACAGCAGTATTTTGAAAATTTTGCTTATATTGGATGTGCCACACCCTCTTGTCCGAATTCAACCAGTTTTTTCTCAGAGTTTGAATTTATAGTTCTTAGTATTTGAGTGAAACTTGGTTGGATTATCTCAAAAAATGTTTTCAGTATAGCGTTTTGAACCTTTTGCTTATACGGGAGGTGCCACGCCCTCTTTTCCGAATTCGCCCAGTTTTTTCTCAGAGCTTGCGCTTACAATTCGTAGTATTAATGAGTATTTTGGTTGCATTATCGAGAAAAATACTCCAAAAGTTGCATTTTGAATATATTTTTTGTATTGGAGGTAGGCGTGTGCGTTGGCCGATTTCGCTCATTTTCAATCCCCCGAGCTAACTTTGACTACGGAGGCTGTGCACCGAATTTCATTGAATTATATTGCTTAGTTTTCCCAAAAAATGTATTTCCACACACAGCCAGCCAGCCAGACAGACAGACGGACATGGCTATATCGACTCAGGAGGTGACGCTGATCAGGAATATATATACTTTACTATGTCTGCCACTCCTCCTTCTCTGCATTACAAACGGAAGGACAAAGTGAATATCCTGGGTGTAGGGTATAAAAAGATTGGAACTTTCAGATAGTGTATCGAATTCTGCGTATGAATGCTATATTCTAGTTATATAGCGTCAAAATATAGTAAAAACGGTATTTTTTCCTCGTTTAGGCTAAGATATCTCAAAAACCCTATGATAAACAGCAATCCTAAGGCCGGATTCGGATTCAGCATTGCAAAATACAGTAAAAATAAATATTTTTATATTGGTTTGTTGCGTTTTTTTTTCTGAATTTTTTTTATTTCATATGGGATATGTATTTTTGCGATATTTAGCGAGGATGATCAGCTACGATTTCGGGGTTTGCATTTTTCAGACCACTTAACTAATACAAATGAAACCCCATTCACAGATTTTCTCCACATTTTCATCAAACCTATCGACTGTTCAAGAGGTATAAAACGTCAGAGCGTGATGTCACAAATAGGGGGGAGGGGTCAATGAAAATGTGACAGAGTGTGAGGGGGTCACTTTTCTATATGAATTTTTCTGAGCTACAAAATTGTGGATCAACTTTTTATTTGTAGATATAACAATCACCGAGAATTTTGCAAACTGATTTTCTCGATCACACGAAAGTACCACTTCTCAAGATTTGACTAGAACAGAAATTCATACCTACAATTTAAAAAACACCCACAAAAAAATTCAGCTTTGATACTATGAGGCAGGTCAGTCAGGCGCTGTCTGTCAATCTATTTATTTCAAAGTGCCAGTTAAAGTTCCAGTTAAGGCTTAACTGAACATTGCGAAAATTTTTGGCCTTTCCAAAACTAAAAAGCCTATAGTGCTACGAATTGAATAAACCCTACAATTAAAAAATGGAGAGCACAACATTACAAGTTTTAATAATACAGTGCAACACAAAAATGTTCCTGGATTCTCATAATGTTTTTCTGTTAGGTTATGAAAAATAAAAAGACACGTATTTTACCGAATATGTGAATCAGTGATTTTTTCATTTTATGACACCCCAAAGTTTCATAATATTTTAATAAATGGCCTCAATTGCAGTTTTATCAAACTAAATCAAGTTTTTTTTATTCCTTAATTTTTATTCTATTATAGCTGTAAGCTAATATTTTGTTTTTTGTCTCATTATATTTGTATGCTAAAATAAAATTCTCATACTTAAAGCACAGTAAGTATTTTGAAAATTTTGCTTGTACGGGACGTGCCACGACCTCTTGTCCGAATTCGCATAGCTTTTGCTCAGATCATGCACTTACTGTTCTCAGTGTCTGAGTGAAATTTTGTTGGATTACCTCAAAAAACGTTTTCAGTATTGCATTTTGAAGCTTTTATGGAAGTTGGATTATATCGAAAAATGATTTCTGTATGGTATTTTGAAACTTTTGCTTAAATGGGTGGTCCACGTCCACTTGTCCGACTTCATCTAGTTTTTGCTCAGGGTTTGCGCTTACAGTCTTTAGTGTGTACAGTGTGTATTATAGTTGCATTGTCTTGAAAAATAATCCTAAAGTTGCATTTTGAATATATTTTTTGTATGGGTGGTGGCGCGTCCGTTGAACGATTTTGCTCATTTTCAATAAGTCGAGCTAGCTTTGGTAAAGGAGGCAGTGTACTATAGTCTACATATAGTATTGGACTATAGTAACTTTACAAAAGAAGTCCTCCGCTCAACGTGGGTATAACTCCCCATCTTAGGGGGTTCAAAAATCAAAAAAAGGCAGTTTTGGACTATTCGTTGGACAAAAAATTGTAATTGATGTATTTCTGCACATTTTGTATATTTTTTAACATCTTTCTAGCATAAAAATTGACCGAGATAAAAAATTTTTAAGTAAGAGTCGTTATGTGGAAGTTAAGGCCAGGGACGGTAGAAGCTAGGGCTGTACAATGAGCTGATCGAACCTCTTCGAACTTTCGCCACACACAACGAACCAAGATCGATCAGCTTAGCTCAACTCAGTTTGTTAGTTCGTGAGTTTTGAGCTGATCGTATAATCGATCAACCCATTCGTTGTGAGCTGATCGTTTGTTGAGCTAGTAAGTTATGAGTTTTCTCGTTTGTTTGGTTACGTTCAGCGTGTTCGATATGCGTTGGATATGATTGCAATCAGCGTTGCAAGAATTATGTAAAAATTGGATTAAGGTTTAAAAAAAATCCGCTTTCTATTGATGACTTAGAAATATTTTAAAACCTATAACTAATTTTCTCAAAATTTGATTTCGGAATAAATTTTCATAATAAGAAAATTGAAGTTGTTTTGTAAAAAAATGTTGTTTCAAATTTTTCAGCTTATTTGAAATAATAAACTGTATAATCAAAAAGAGGAAGAGCGAGGCAAGCAGGGGGAAGAGACCCCTAGTTATTTAAAAAAATATAATTTTCCTAAAGCCCAGCAGAAGTTGTAAAGAAAAAAAAATATAGGCCATTTTAAAAATATATTGAGGATATTCCTTAAATTATGTAAATGTCCCGAAAACCTCGTAAACTCGTAATAGTTGTCAAAATCGATACGAGTTTTGACAGTTTTACGAGGTTAAAGAATACCCTAATTGATTAAAAATTATTTAAAATTAATAAGTAGCTTGACCTAAGGGATGAGCTCAAAATATTTTCTATTGTGCTCCGTTTTGCAAATTTTTTTATTTTTTTTTTCAACGGCTCTACGCAGAAAAGATGAAAAATATTATCTGGGTCCTCTTTTGCGAACTATGCCAAATTTGTGCACTTATGTTTTACTACATTTTTTAAAGTAAAAGTAAATAAATAATGTAAAATAGCAAAAATTAAGTTATGGATTCTGTAGACTTTTGTCGAAACAATCCAACTGGGAATAAAACAGTTTAGTGGGATTTAGGCATAAATTTCAAATTTAAATACACTTTAATTGATGTAAACATCATGTCTCTATGGCTTTTAGATATAGAGATATAGTAACCAACAACTGATCAGGTTTATTTTTTTTTTAAAAATTGCATTTGATAAAACAGTTTATTATTTCAAATAGGATGAAAAATTTGAAACAAAATTTTTTTACAAATACCCAATAAAACTTTTGAATAAATTTGTAGCCTCTTATACGATAATTGATTACCTAACGCATTACTTCAATGTTAAAACATTTTGAGTATTACATGTAATGCAATAAATAATGAAATAATTCTTCAATTACATGTAATGCAATGGGTAGGGTAGAACGGGGTTAAATCGCCACGGGGTTAAACAACCAATTGCCTCTTATTTTTTTTAATAAAGTCGAATCGAACGAACGTTGGTACAGTAGATAGTGATCAATACAACGCAACTTTGGCAAAAGGTTCCACTACCGCACGTGTGTTATAACCTGAGTTCTGACGAAAGAAAGATTTGACGCGTCCTCGCCGCAATATTTTCAGTCGACAAAAGTTCAAAACTCCACAAATCAGTGAAGTGCAGAAAGAAAGGTAAATGTTTTCTAAGAGCAGAATTGCATGCTGAATCCAAATCTGTAATGGGTTTTACAAAATTTAAATTGGTTAAAAAGTTGTTCGTTGTAACCAGAAGGAGATAAAGGCATTGGCGACCATGGTAAGGTCGAAAAAAAAGATGCTAATAAAATTTTCCGAGCAAAAAAACCAAGACACGGCTGCCAAAAACAATACTCGTTGCATCCAAAGAGGTCGTCCAAGAAAAGAAGTATACGTTGAGGAAAGTGACGCCAGCGATTAATGAAGCTCAAGAGAAAGTTTTTCAAGTTAATTTTGTTCTTGTGTAACGTTTTGTAAAATTCAGATAAAATAAAAACCCTTAAAATAACAATGTTGGCTACTTTTACCCCACCTGGTGGGGTAAAACAACCATTTCACACTTTTTGTTCAAATGCAAATACCGGATAAACAATGCGAGTTTGATAAAAAATTTTCGGATGAATTTTGTAACAAAGGGTTCAGCGAACCAGGAACAGTTTAAGTTTTCAAATTATTATCATAAACAAAGTTTTTACAGAGTGCCAAACACAAAAGTGGTTGTTTAACCCCGTTCTACCCTAATGTGAGAACATAAATCATTTCGAAAGTTTTTTACTTAAGATTTTTTGATCTTTAAGTCATTTTGACATTAATATTTCAAAAGAAATAAATACTAAAAAGATAATATTTCAGATAATGTGTTCCCTTGATGAACTTTTGGCCCAAAACAGAACCCTATATATCTATAACGTCCTACTAAATTGATTTGCCCAGGTTCGAATCCTACCAGAGGTTGATTTTTACCCTTTATTTTTCTTCCTTTTTTCTTTTTATTATTTTTTAATTGCTAATAGGCGCATCAAAACGGTTTTTTTCTGTAAATATACAGCATTAACATATTTAAAAGCAAATCCGTTTTGAATTCGTTTTTACATAAGTTTCGGATTCGAAACGGGCCAGCACTGCGAATTTTAATTTTTTTTTATTCGCTAATAAGCGCTTCAAAATGTTTTTTTTTTTATTTAAACAAAGCGTTTTGAATTCGTTTTTGATGTACGTTTCGGATTCGAAATGGATCCGTTACCGCGGATTACGTTTTTTATACCTTTATGAACTTGTAATGGATTCGAAACGGATCCTCATCCGTTTTTGTGCACATTGGGAAGCTATTGACATAATTGAAATGCGGTTTGAAAGAAAACTAGTAAGGTTACCTTTGGCCTGGCCAAACATTAAATATAGTAAGTTCGGGTAATGTGATATAGGCATTTTTGTTTTCTAAATTACACGTAGTTTTCAAAGCATAGCTGCTACCACTTTATGTATTATGTTTTATTGATGTATTGTGCAGTATGTTGTGATTTTGGATTTCCTTAGCGTGGGCCAATCTTAAGCTATTTCAATAAAATTTAAAAAAGGCAAAACAAGTTAAGAAATAAAATTGGAGGGTAATGTGATATACTATATCGCATAGACCAACAAATTGTATTTTCGGCAAAAAGATCATCGTGTTATAAAGACACTTTAGTTGTGAAACTTTTACTTCAGGTGTGATAAACATTACTAAAATCGCTTTAACAAAGCTTTAGCTCATTTTTCTTAAAAACTGTGACCTTTATATAAAAATGTTGAACCAACAAATTGTTAAGGAAAAACGTTTTAGATTTGGGCCAAAAGACCATCGTGCCAAACATTTTGCATTGCAAGTGGAACATCAAATATTTTCGGTGCCAGAAGTGCATTATATCACATTACCTGAATTTCAGTTTAAAAACAATCAGGTTATTTTTGAAAAACACACTCCAGCATATAAAAAAATCAATTGATTTATGGTTAGGTATATTCACCCACTAGCAGAATTTAATATTTCGGATATGATATCAATTTTAGTTTAGGCTAGATCCTAACATAAAGCACACGCAAATAAAGTTTTTATTCACTGCTAAATCGATTTTACCACACTGAAGGCAAAATAAATAAAGGTGGGCGCTCAAAAACTTGCAGCACGTTTCTTTTTCAGTTACTCTCATTATCGATAGTTGTTTATTTAAGGAGATATGCTGGTATATCACATTACCCGCCTATATCACATTACCCGAAGTTACTCTACCCCACACAGCAGTATTTTGAAAATTTTGCTTATATTGGATGTGCCACACCCTCTTGTCCGAATTCAACCAGTTTTTTCTCAGAGTTTGAATTTATAGTTCTTAGTATTTGAGTGAAACTTGGTTGGATTATCTCAAAAAATGTTTTCAGTATAGCGTTTTGAAACTTTTGCTTATACGGGAGGTGCCACGCCCTCTTGTCCGAATTCGCCCAGTTTTTTCTCAGAGCTTGCGCTTACAATTCGTAGTATTAATGAGTATTTTGGTTGCATTATCGAGAAAAATACTCCAAAAGTTGCATTTTGAATATATTTTTTGTATTGGAGGTAGGCGTGTGCGTTGGCCGATTTCGCTCATTTTCAATCCCCCGAGCTAACTTTGACTACGGAGGCTGTGCACCGAATTTCATTGAATTATATTGCTTAGTTTTCCCAAAAAATGTATTTCCACACACAGCCAGCCAGCCAGACAGACAGACGGACATGGCTATATCGACTCAGGAGGTGACGCTGATCAGGAATATATATACTTTACTATGTCTGCCACTCCTCCTTCTCTGCATTACAAACGGAAGAACAAAGTAAATATCCTGGGTGTAGGGTATAAAAAGATTGGAACTTTCAGATAGTGTATCGAATTCTGCGTATGAATGCTATATTCTAGTTATATAGCGTCAAAATATAGTAAAAACGGTATTTTTTCCTCGTTTAGGCTAAGATATCTCAAAAACCCTATGATAAACAGCAATCCTAAGGCCGGTCAGTCAGGCGCTGTCTGTCAATCTATTTATTTCAAAGTGCCAGTTAAAGTTCCAGTTAAGGCTTAACTGAACATTGCGAAAATTTTTGGCCTTTCCAAAACTAAAAAGCCTATAGTGCTACGAATTGAATAAACCCTACAATTAAAAAATGGAGAGCACAACATTACAAGTTTTAATAATACAGTGCAACACAAAAATGTTCCTGGATTCTCATAATGTTTTTCTGTTAGGTTATGAAAAATAAAAAGACACGTATTTTACCGAATATGTGAATCAGTGATTTTTTCATTTTATGACACCCCAAAGTTTCATAATATTTTAATAAATGGCCTCAATTGCAGTTTTATCAAACTAAATCAAGTTTTTTTTATTCCTTAATTTTTATTCTATTATAGCTGTAAGCTAATATTTTGTTTTTTGTCTCATTATATTTGTCTGCTAAAATAAAATTCTCATACTTAAAGCACAGTAAGTATTTTGAAAATTTTGCTTGTACGGGACGTGCCACGACCTCTTGTCCGAATTCGCATAGCTTTTGCTCAGATCATGCATTTACTGTTCTCAGTGTCTGAGTGAAATTTTGTTGGATTACCTCAAAAAACGTTTTCAGTATTGCATTTTGAAGCTTTTATGGAAGTTGGATTATATCGAAAAATGATTTCTGTATGGTATTTTGAAACTTTTGCTTAAATGGGTGGTCCACGTCCACTTGTCCGACTTCATCTAGTTTTTGCTCAGGGTTTGCGCTTACAGTCTTTAGTGTGTACAGTGTGTATTATGGTTGCATTGTCTTGAAAAATAATCCTAAAGTTGCATTTTGAATATATTTTTTGTATGGGTGGTGGCGCGTCCGTTGAACGATTTTGCTCATTTTCAATAAGTCGAGCTAGCTTTGGTAAAGGAGGCAGTGTACTATAGTCTACAGATAGTATTGGACTATAGTAACTTTACAAAAGAAGTCCTCCGCTCAACGTGGGTATAACTCCCCATCTTAGGGGGTTCAAAAATCAAAAAAAGGCAGTTTTGGACTATTCGTTGGACAAAAAATTGTAATTGATGTATTTCTGCACATTTTGTATATTTTTTAACATCTTTCTAGCATAAAAATTGACCGAGATAAAAAATGTTTAAGTAAGAGTCGTTATATGGAAGTTAAGGCCAGGGACGGTAGAAGCTAGGGCTGTACAATGAGCTGATCGAACCTCTTCGAACTTTCGCCACACACAACGAACCAAGATCGATCAGCTTAGCTCAACTCAGTTTGTTAGTTCGTGAGTTTTGAGCTGATCGTATAATCGATCAACCCATTCGTTGTGAGCTGATCGTTTGTTGAGCTAGTAAGTTATGAGTTTTCTCGTTTGTTTGGTTACGTTCAGCGTGTTCGATATGCGTTGGATATGATTGCAATCAGCGTTGCAAGAATTATGTAAAAATTGGATTAAGGTTTAAAAAAAATCCGCTTTCTATTGATGACTTAGAAATATTTTAAAACCTATAACTAATTTTCTCAAAATTTGATTTCGGAATAAATTTTCATAATAAGAAAATTGAAGTTGTTTTGTAAAAAAATGTTGTTTCAAATTTTTCAGCTTATTTGAAATAATAAACTGTATAATCAAAAAGAGGAAGAGCGAGGCAAGCAGGGGGAAGAGACCCCTAGTTATTTAAAAAAATATAATTTTCCTAAAGCCCAGCAGAAGTTGTAAAGAAAAAAAAAAATATAGGCCATTTTAAAAATATATTGAGGATATTCCTTAAATTATGTAAATGCCCCGAAAACCTCGTAAACTCGTAATAGTTGTCAAAATCGATACGAGTTTTGACAGTTTTACGAGGTTAAAGAATACCCTAATTGATTAAAAATTATTTAAAATTAATAAGTAGCTTGACCTAAGGGATGAGCTCAAAATATTTTTCTATTGTGCTCCGTTTTGCAAATTTTTTTTTTTTTTTTTCAACGGCTCTACGCAGAAAAGATAAAAAATATTATCTGGGTCCTCTTTTGCGAACTATGCCAAATTTGTGCACTTATGTTTTACTACATTTTTTAAAGTAAAAGTAAATAAATAATGTAAAATAGCAAAAATTAAGTTATGGATTCTGTAGACTTTTGTCGAAACAATCCAACTGGGAATAAAACAGTTTAGTGGGATTTAGGCATAAATTTCAAATTTAAATACACTTTAATTGATGTAAGCATCATGTCTCTATGGCTTTTAGATATAGAGATATAGTAACCGACAACTGATCAGGTTTATTTTTTTTTTTAAAATTGCATTTGATAAAACAGTTTATTATTTCAAATAGGTTGAAAAATTTGAAACAAAATTTTTTTACAAATACCCAATAAAACTTTTGAATAAATTTGTAGCCTCTTATACGATAATTGATTACCTAACGCATTACTTCAATGTTAAAACATTTTGAGTATTACATGTAATGCAATAAATAATGAAATAATTCTTCAATTACATGTAATGCAATGGGTAGGGTAGAACGGGGTTAAATCGCCACGGGGTTAAACAACCAATTGCCTCTAATTTTTTTTAATAAAGTCGAATCGAACGAACGTTGGTACAGTAGATAGTGATCAATACAACGCAACTTTGGCAAAAGGTTCCACTACCGCACGTGTGTTATAACCTGAGTTCTGACGAAAGAAAGATTTGACGCGTCCTCGCCGCAATATTTTCAGTCGACAAAAGTTCAAAACTCCACAAATCAGTGAAGTGCAGAAAGAAAGGTAAATGTTTTCTAAGAGCAGAATTGCATGCTGAATCCAAATCTGTAATGGGTTTTACAAAATTTAAATTGGTTAAAAAGTTGTTCGTTGTAACCAGAAGGAGATAAAGGCATTGGCGACCATGGTAAGGTCGAAAAAAAAGATGCTAATAAAATTTTCCGAGCAAAAAAAGCAAGACACGGCTGCCAAAAACAATACTCGTTGCTTCCAAAGAGGTCGTCCAAGAAAAGAAGTATACGTTGAGGAAAGTGACGCCAGCGATTAATGAAGCTCAAGAGAAAGTTTTTCAAGTTAATTTTGTTCTTGTGTAACGTTTTGTAAAATTCTGATAAAATAAAAACCCTTAAAATAACAATGTTGGTTACTTTTACCCCACCTGGTGGGGTAAAACAACCATTTCACACTTTTTGTTCAAATGCAAATACCGGATAAACAATGCGAGTTTGATAAAAAATTTTCGGATGAATTTTGTAACAAAGGGTTCAACGAACCAGGAACAGTTTAAGTTTTCAAATTATTATCATAAACAAAGTTTTTACAGAGTGCCAAACACAAAAGTGGTTGTTTAACCCCGTTCTACCCTAATGTGAGAACATAAATCATTTCGAAAGTTTTTTACTTAAGATTTTTTGATCTTTAAGTCATTTTGACGTTAATATTTCAAAAGAAATAAATACTAAAAAGATAATATTTCAGATAATGTGTTCCCTTGATGAACTTTTGGCCCAAAACAGAACCCTATATATCTATAACGTCCTACTAAATTGATTCAGTACTTATATAATGCAAAAGTAACCCAGAAAGTAATCGATACAATTAATTTTTTGGATTACTCGATCGATTACATGTAAGCAAATGTTTTGTTGGGGTAATCGATTCCGCCCAATGAAATGTGTATGCTATAATAATGCCTTTGTAACCCAGAAAGTAATCGATACAAATAATTTTTTCGATTACTCGATCGATTACATGTAAGCGAGTGTTTTATTAGGGTAATCGATTACGCCCAATGACATGCATGTGTTAAAATAATGCCTTATGTAAGCCAGAAAGTAATCGATGCAAACAATTTTTTAGATTACTCGACCGATTACATGTAACCGAAGATTTTACTGGGTAGCTTTTCACAAAACAACTTCAGTCTGGATAAGAAAATTATGAAATTTAATATTTTACTGTATTTTAAAATATTTTGAGTTTACAACTTTTTATGTTTTGAAAATTATGATTCAATTTTCTTTTTATGAAAATATATTCCGAAATTAAATTTTGAGAAAATTAGCTATAAATTTTAAAATATTTCTTAGTTATCAATAGAAAGCGGTCTTTTTTAACGCCAAAAGCAAATGAGGAGTGATTTTTCATAAAACTTACTAGCTTAACAAACAAACGATCAGCTCACAACGAATGGGTTGATCCGGTGCTGGGCAAAATTCTCTCTTCTTTTTTTTTGCCTCGTTTTATCCTATATGAAAAGATACGCAAAAAGTTCTCTCTTTGATACGAAGCTCCACCGGTTGATCGATTAAACGATCAGCAAAAAACTCACGAACTAACGAACTGAGTTGAGCTGATTTAAACGAACTCAGTTCGGTACTGAAATTGTATGAAAAGCTCATGAGTTTCGAGTTTGCCTAGTAGAGGCACTCTCAAATAAAAAAAAAAAAACGAAAACATAAAATTTAATATCTCTGCACATATTTATCACAACTGTCTTTATGAAACTAGTACGTGGATTTATATTGTTTGCTAAGCACGTTGTAAAATAACGGGTGGGCGGGTTAGGTGGAGGGTTGTCGTAGCCTCAAAATATACTTGCACCTGCGACTTCCACATAAATCTTGGTACATTTTAGAGAACAATTTAACTTTATCGACTGTTGTGGTTTTTTTTTTTTTTTTTTGCCCAAATAGGGCTCTGGGAATTAATTACAACAACAACAACAACAACAACAACAACAACAACAACAACAACAACAACAACAATAACCTCTGAGCGGATCTACTTTTGAAGATATAGCCATCGGAAAATCGGGATATATCTTTTATAAAAATCGGTATAAGTTGGGAACCCCTGGATGGATTTTAAAAATATTGGTGTCATATGAAAGGTATTTTACCGTGCTATACAATTGCTGTACAAATTTTTCAATTTGAGTGATAGTTTACGAGATATGACAATTTTTCAAAAACTTACCCCATTTTTTCCCAAAAAAACGGCATTTTTCCTAAAAAGTATGTTATTAACCTATAATTTTAATAACTAAATTAGAAAGCCTAATTTATTTCCTTTCATTTGATATGCAACATGTATCTGAAATTGAATCATTAATACATTTTTATGCAAAAAAACAAAAATGGACCAAATCAATTTTCTTCAAATTTGGAACTTTAAACAAAAACAATGCCAGGACAGACAACAACTTTACTACTACTACAACAACAGTAATTTTACATAAGAGTAGGGGTAATTGGGCGGCCTGCGGCCGCAGCTCAAGATTTAAAACTCCCAAAAATCCAACAATGGCTTCGCGGCGGCCTTCGGCCGCAGATCAGTCTATAATATATCCAACACATAGTTTGTTAGCCAAATTGCGCGCGCAATTTTTAATAAAAATTTAAAATTTTTTTAATATAATAAGTAATGAAAGGAAATAAAATGGGCTTTCTAACTTAGTTTATAAAATTTCAGGTTAATAATACATTTTTTGGGAAAAATGCCGTTTTTTTTTTGGGAAAAAAATGGGGTGAATTTTCGAAAAATTGTCATATCTCGAAAACTATCACTCAAATTGAAAAATTTTGTACAACAACTGTATAGCCCGGTAAAATACCTTTCATATGACACCAATATTTTTATAAAAGATATATCCCGATCTTCCGATGGCTATATCTCCGAAAGTAGATTCGCTCAGAGGTTGTTATTGTTGTTGATATGATTAATTTTCAAAGCCCTATTTGGGCAAAAAAAATATAAAAAAAACAATAACAGTCGAAAAAGTTAAATTAAGCCCATTTTAGCATGTAAATTGTGTCTACCATTCAATTCAAGTGGGTGTCCTAATAATTGTCGGACTTTGGGGGATGCAACAAGGGGGTGTTGCACCCCATACAAAATTCTATATCTCTGAAATTAAAGCAGCTATCATTTTCAAATTTGCTAATCTAAAGTTCCGTTTTTCTATAATTTTTCACCAATTTTAGGCCTTAAATGAATTCTAAAGGTCATCTGTTGTATTTTTTTTTTTTTTTTGAATCTTTAAATAAATCTACTCGCAATACCTTTCTAACAAGCCTAAGATATTAAATAATTTATCACTTTTACTATTTTAAGCTGTTTTTACATTATAAGTAGTATCACCAGCTTCCTAATAACTTTATAGCCGGTTTTTTGGCGAAAACCTTACGTGACCCAAAAAAAAAAAAACGTATAGCATTATATTCGTGTTAAGGAGACCAAAATACACTAAAAGCTCTTTTCAAAACTCTTAGGGTTTTTTGGCTGTTGAACAATGTAATATTGTTAAGATTTGTAATGAGGCAAATCGCGGGCACTCATCGTCTCATACACCGCGTCTTACGTGTCGGCCAATTGTGGGTAAAACACGAAAACTCACTTCTCCATTCCGCGTGACTACATCATCTTGAAGTACTACCATGCTACCTGATTTGCCCATTCGTCCAAGCGTTTATTTATCCTGGTCTTTGATGATAGCAACCTCCACCGGTGACCAATCTTCAGTTCGGTGCATTCGTACAGGCAGACGGCAGCCTTCAGTTAATGCAGCCGTAGATTCAGATATCGATAAAAAATTTTCATCGAACTGGAATTTTCGTGAGATTTTCATCACTTTCTTTCTCACTTAAGTTTTACTATTATTGAAGAATTTGTTAATACTTCTGAAGAAAATGAAACATGCGTATTTATTTATAAAACACTTGTCAATTTCAGAAACCGAAGGAAATCCCGGGAGCTAGCTAACACGCGGATGAACACACTAATGGAAAACGGTTACCAAACAGTCACGCAAACAGCTCACCAACAGACCAAACAATCAACAAACCAGACAAACAAACATGCAGCGATTGTTCACCAGACAAGCAACATCGGACCAAAAAACAGGGAAAACTCGTTGGCATCCACGGACTAAGCTCTTATTTTCATGATTGGGCATAAGTATTGCACCTTGCAGACATCGACAAAGGTTCCCGTAATTAAGCGAGGATGCGAAGAAAACACGGTTAACCAAACCATCGGCCAACCAAGTCTACAAGCAACTAAATATCGCGCCAGCAGAAATTTCTAAACGTACCCCAACGAAGGTTACTTTAGAAACTCACACAACGGGCGGCGGCCGCCATTTAACATTTTCAGTGTAGCCATCAATATGCCAATGATGCCAAGTTCACTTTTTTTCATCAATCTGAGAATGTATGCAGATTGATTAGAAACTGATAATGTAAACACTCAATCTGTATTGACAATCTGTTTGCCGAAAAACAAAATTTTTTGACTTTCTGCTGTATTGATGACTTTTGTAAATGCAATGAAAAATTTTCAGTATACTTTAAGTCAGTTAAGAAAAGAGTGCACATCGTGCGGTAATGAAAATGGCTTGCAAATGTGATTTGTTTTTACACAAAAACAGATAGTTTAATGATTTTGGTTTTTGCTGAAGCTTAATGGGATCTTAAAGAGAACCTTTAAATTTTATGACTGGGACAAAATCAATTTACTGAAACCTGATTGTTATTATTTTTATCAAAGACTCTTATTTTTAATTTAAAAAAAGATTTAAAAAAAAAAATTTTAATTTAATAAATGGCCAAAGATGATTTTTTTGGTTTCCATCATTCTGTTATTTCCATCAGCATATCAATTACTACCATAAAAATTTTATCCGCTGTTGCTTTGTTTCCTCTTTGGCGTACAAAGCAACACTAAATATTGACAGTTTATTGAACATGTAAACACCAACTCGGTATGACATATTGATGGCCAGTTTGATGGATACACTTATAATGTAAAAGGGGCTAAAAGCAATGAAGGTGTTTCCTGTCGGAGATACGTTATTTTTCTTGGTGGTCGTCGTACAGGTAAGACGCGATCCGCGTTTATTTCAAACATCCCACAACTTAGGACTTTTCTAACAGCGAGGACGCTTCGGGACATGACTGGGACTTACAATTAACAATTAATAGATACATTTTGTGAACAACTAAAGTAGAGGAATGGTCTGTGACGCACTCCACGACGGACAGACGGAGACCCAGGACCAGAGACGGAGAGGCATGGTCTGTGATGCACTCCAAGACGGACAGACAGAGACACGTTAAAACCCTGCTCGCGGGTAGGAAGATTAGCATTTAAGAAATGTGATATATATAATGAATTTAGATTTTATTAAATTACATTATTGACTTGGTTAAGATTTTAATTTAATGTGCTTTCTCTTGGTGATCGTCACACAGGTTTAAGGAATAAAAGTGAATTATAACGTTTCGGAAAAGTTGTGTTTCATTGGAGATAAATTTTGTAGTGTATCCTGAACGCCGACGGCTACACCCCGGCTAACTGCCATACCTAAATTGGAGCGTCAGCGTTATTTAACTGTCAAAAATTTCTCATGTACATACAATTTGTATGGCGCATACCGAAATTGCCAACGCTCAATGCTCAGCTATTCGAATTTCCAATTTTGACAAAGCGTTATGAGGTGAAGTTAGCTGCAGAAAAGTAAAAAAAGGAACAACAATATGATTTTGACAAACAATGACTTCAACGCAACGCTTTTTATTTCGGTATGACGCTTGACGCTTTTGTGTAACGTTAAATAACGCAACGCCTGACGCTCCAATTTAGGTAAGGCAGTAACGAAGAAAAGGTTCGTTACAGATTGTTGTGATAATTATATTGAGTTATTATTATGAATAAGTGGCATGTTAAAGACTAAGTTCTTTTATGCAAACAATTTAAATCAATAAATCTGTATATGAAGCAATCCACGCCAAGTGTAAAGCGCCGTCTACACGCACAGTTTTACCTCAAGACTTACCTGCGCAAACTGGTTTGTGCAGATAAGTCTATACATATGGACGGCAAAAGTCAAGTTTGCACAGTTCAAAAGTGCGGCCTGTGCTTTCTTTGAATTTCTAAAGATTTTTTTGTGCAAACTAAGCTTGCGCAGGCAAGTTGGAACGTGTGGACGGCGTACAGGCCGTGCCTTCAATCTGTCGCTTAAATTGCAGTCTTCAAATGCATTTATATTGATTGTGATAGCTCTGTCATGAAAATTTTGCGTTTTTTCATTGATTTATTTTGGAAAACATACAAAAGAAAAAACAATTCAAATGAAAATAAAATTTTTTCTAGACGTCATGTTGCTATGAAAATTAAGTATACTGAAAACTGCACAGACTTGCCTGTGTCGTGTGGACGCGATAAGAAAAGTATGCGTAAACTCTCTAGTTTGCACGAACTAGGCTTGCGCAGGTAAGACTGTACGTGTGGACGGCCCTTAAGAGTGTGCATTAGGCATGCGCTTATTTTACGATTTACTGATTTTCGTTGATGCAGCCACCTGAAATCCTTCTATTGGTCATAAAAAAAATACTATGAAGTTTCACGATGATCGGATAACGATAACCCGGCCCTCAAGAAAGGTTAAGGACAAGTTGAGGTTTTAGGCAAAAAATAATGAACATTTTTTAAACTTAATTAAATTAAAAACCAATTAAGATAAAAACCAATGAAATTTTTTAGTTTTAAAATCGGAATAAAAAAAAAACGCACTAACTGGTGAGCAGATGCAGTCAAAAAAACAAGTAAACAAATAAATGTACAAGCTGTCAGAAACTGTCGTCTGTCAGGGTAAAATTTTCATTTGCATTTCTACGTTTTAATTCCGAATTTATGCTGTCCATACCATATTAAACGATTCATATGAAATTTACAACACATGGCCTTTATATCAAGTCCAAAAAAATTTTAGGGTGGCCCTCATCAATAAAATAATTTTTTTCTTTATTTTGCGCATTTGAGCATTTTTACTTTTGAAACTGAAATTTTCCAAAAAACTGCCCGCCATATTTCCCCATGAATCAAAGTTTTGAAATCAGAAGTTCAGAACAGAGTTTCTGTCATTGAATAAGGTACTAATTTTTCCGACTATGTATCAAATATTATTGTTTAAAACAAATTACTTACTAGAGGCTGTTCATAAATTACGTCACACTTTTAGGGGAGTAGGGGGGTTCACAAATTTGAGGCAAAGTATGGCAGAGAGGGGTCTGGGGGTCTTGGAAATTGTGATGTCACACAATTCACATAGAAAAATTTCGAAATTTTCAAGCATATTTTGTTCACGTTTTGAAAATAGAATGTGCACGGTGCTCTTGAACAGTCGATAGGTTTGATGAAAATGTGGAGAGAATCTGTGAATGGGGTTTCATTTGTATTAGTTTAGTGGTCTAAATAAATGGAAATCGTAGTTGATCATCCTCGCGAAATATCGCAAAAATACACATCCCATATAAAATAAAAAAAATTCAGAAAAAAACGCAACAAATATAAAATTAGTTATTTTTAATGTATTTTGCAGTGTATTTTGCAGTGTATCTCATAGGGTTTTTAAGATATCTTTTCATAGCATCGCAAAACACATCATACATATTCAACAAAACACCCATTAATTTACGATGTGTTTTGCGATGCTTTATTTTATTGCTGTTTTGGAGCTATATAACAGGACGTATATCCGTAAATTCTGATGCAGAAATGGAAAGCTCTAATCAATCTTCTAAACCTAATTCAAATAATGTCGATATCTTTTTTTTTCTCGGAGATATCCTAACCTAAAAAGTTAATAAAGTGCAAAAAAACGTGTTTTTCGAAATTAAATTAACCCAGCCCAATGTGCACAAAAACGGATGAGGATCTGTTTCGAATCCGTTACGAGTTCATAAAGGTATAAAAAACGTAATCCGCGGTAACGGATCCATTTCGAACCCGTAACGTACATCAAAAACGAATTCAAAACGCTTTGTTTAGATAAAAAAAAAAAACATTTTGAAGCGCTTACAGCGAATAAAAAAAAATTAAATTCCGCAGTGCGGGCCCTTTTCGAATCCGAAACTTATGTAAAAACGAATTCAAAACGGATTTGCTTTTAAATATGTTGATGCTGTATATTTACAGAAAAAAACCGTTTTGATGCGCCTATTAGCAATTAAAAAATAATAAAAAGAAAAAAAAGGAAGAAAAATAAAGGGTAAGAATCCACCTCTGGTAGGTTTCGAACCTGGGCAAATCCGTTTCGATTCCGTAAATACTTCAAATACGAACTCAAAACGGATTTGCTTTAATTAATTTTTATGATGATAAAAAAAAATATTTTTGATTTGTTTTTTTTTTTTTTTTCTTTTTATTTTATTGCGTATGATTTTTTGTAAACTTTTCAAACTCTCCCAGTGTGCCAAACGGACTCGTTTCGGATCCGTAACGGGTTCATATTTTCGTTCTTTTTATCCGTTACGGAATCCGTTACGTATCCGTTACTGATCCGTTTGCGGGAAGGATTCCTAAAAAAAAACGAATCGTTTTTTCTTCTTTTATGGATCCGTTTCGAACCTGTAACGTACATCAAAAACGAATTCCAAACGGATTCGCTTTTAATAATGTTAATGCTGCTTATAAAAAAAAAAAAAAAGGGTGAAGCGCTTATTTTTAATTAAAAAAAAACAAAATAATAAAAAAAAAAAAAAAAAATACTAGTCCGGCCGGGAGTCGAACTCAGGCTCCCGGGGTATTACTCTTTCATACACGAGACGTTAGACAACTAGGCTATTGGCCGATATGATGTTTAATTAACTGATGTAGACTTATTTGATGTTGAGATTTAAAGTTTGTATATTGAACAAATTTCTGTTGTTTTTTTTATAAGTATTCTGTGTTGTTTTTCTTCCCTTCTTTTGATAAAAAATGTTATATACTCAAATTTGGAATCAAAAACATTTTTTCAAACAGAGTTTGAAAAGTTTACAAAAAATCATACGCAATAAAATAAAAAGAAAAAAAAAAACAAATCAAAAATATTTTTTTTATCATAAAAATTAAATAAAGCAAATCCGTTTTGAGTTCGTATTTGAAGTATTTACGGAATCGAAACGGATTTGCCCAGGTTCGAATCCTACCAGAGGTAGATTTTTATCCTTTATTTTTCTTCCTTTTTTTTTCTTTTTATTATTTTTTAATTGCTAATAGGCGCATCAAAACGGTTTTTTTCTGTATATATACAGCATTAACATATTTAAAAGCAAATCCGTTTTGAATTCGTTTTTACATAAGTTTCGGATTCGAAACGGGCCCGCACTGCGGAATTTAATTTTTTTTTTTTTTATTCGCTAATAAGCGCTTCAAAATGTTTTATTTTTTTTATCTAAACAAAGCGTTTTGAATTCGTTTTTGATGTACGTTACGGGTTCGAAATGGATCCGTTACCGCGGATTACGTTTTTTATACCTTTATGAACTCGTAATGGATTCGAAACGGATCCTCATCCGTTTTTGTGCACATTGGGCTGTGTGAAAAAATGTTTTTGATTCCAAATTTGAGTATATGACATTTTTTATCAAAAGAAGGGAAGAAAAAGAACACAGAATACTTATAAAAAAACAACAGAAATTTGTTTAATATACAAACTTTAAATCTCAATATCAAATAAGTCTACATCAGATAAGTCAATATCATATCGGCCAATAGCCTAGTTGTCTAACGTGTCGTGTATGAAAGAGTAATACCCCGGGAGCGTGGGTTCGACTCTCGGCCGGGCTAGTAATTTTTTTTTATGTTATTTTGTTTTTTTTTTTTGTTTAATTAAAAATAAGCGCTTCACCCTTTTTTCTTTATTTTTTTTATAAGCAGCATTAACATTATTAAAAGCGAATCCGTTTTGAATTCGTTTTTGATGTACGTTACAGGTTCGAAACGGATCCATAAAAAAAGAAAAAACGATTCGTTTTTTTTTTAGGAATCCTTCCCGCAAACGGATCAGTAACGGATACGTAACGGATTCCGTAACGGATACAAAGAACGAAAATATGAACCCGTTACGGATCCGAAACGAGTCCGTTTGGCACACTGGGTTAACATATTTAAAAGCAAATCCGTTTTGAATTCGTTTTTACATAAGTTTCGGATTCGAAACGGGCCCGCACTGCGGAATTTAATTTTTTTTTATTCGCTAATAAGCGCTTCAAAATGTTTTTTTTTTTATCTAAACAAAGCGTTTTGAATTCGTTTTTGATGTACGTTTCGGATTCGAAATGGATCCGTTACCGCGGATTACGTTTTTTATACCTTTATGAACTTGTAATGGATTCGAAACGGATCCTCATCCGTTTTTGTGCACATTGGGAAGCTATTGACATAATTGAAATGCGGTTTGAAAGAACACTAGTAAGG
The DNA here is from genome assembly GCA_951812925.1 of Calliopum simillimum. Taxonomy (NCBI): domain Eukaryota; kingdom Metazoa; phylum Arthropoda; class Insecta; order Diptera; family Lauxaniidae; genus Calliopum; species Calliopum simillimum. The sequence continues at coordinate 79,294,502 of OX638372.1, read as the reverse complement.
TTGTTACCTTTGGCCTGGCCAAACATTAAATATAGTAAGTTCGGGTAATGTGATATAGGCATTTTTGTTTTCTAAATTACACGTAGTTTTCAAAGCATAGCTGCTACCACTTTATGTATTATGTTTTATTGATGTATTGTGCAGTATGTTGTGATTTTGGATTTCCTTAGCGTGGGCCAATCTTAAGCTATTTCAATAAAATTGAAAAAAGGCAAAAAAAGTTAAGAAATAAAATTGGAGGGTAATGTGATATACTATATCGCATAGACCAACAAATTGTATTTTCGGCAAAAAGATCATCGTGTTATAAAGACACTTTAGTTGTGAAACTTTTACTTCAGGAGTGATAAACATTACTAAAATCGCTTTAACAAAGCTTTAGCTCATTTTTCTTAAAAACTGTGACCTTTATATAAAAATGTTGGACCAACAAATTGTTGATAAGGAAAAACGTTTTAGATTTGGGCCAAAAGACCATCGTGCCAAACATTTTGCATTGCAAGTGGTACATCAAATATTTTCGGTGCCAGAAGTGCATTATATCACATTACCTGAATTTCAGTTTAAAAACAATCAGGTTATTTTTGAAAAACACACTCCAGCATATAAAAAAATCAATTGATTTGTGGTTAGGTATATTCACCCACTAGCAGAATTTAATATTTCGGATATGATATCAATTTTAGTTTAGGCTAGATCCTAACATAAAGCACACGCAAATAAAGTTTTTATTCACTGCTAAATCGATTTTACCACACTGAAGGCAAAATAAATAAAGGTGGGCGCTCAAAAACTTGCAGCACGTTTCTTTTTCAGTTACTCTCATTATCGAGAGTTGTTTATTTAAGGAGATATGCTGGTATATCACATTACCGCCTATATCATATTACCCGAAGTTACTCTACCCCACACAGCAGTATTTTGAAAATTTTGCTTATATGGGATGTGCCACACCCTCTTGTCCGAATTCAACCAGTTTTTTCTCAGAGTTTGAATTTATAGTTCTTAGTATTTGAGTGAAACTTGGTTGGATTATCTCAAAAAATGTGTTCAGTATAGCGTTTTGAACCTTTTGCTTATACGGGAGGTGCCACGCCCTCTTGTCCGAATTCGCCCAGTTTTTTCTCAGAGCTTGCGCTTACAATTCGTAGTATTAATGAGTATTTTGGTTGCATTATCGAGAAAAATACTCCAAAAGTTGCATTTTGAATATATTTTTTGTATTGGAGGTAGGCGTGTGCGTTGGCCGATTTCGCTCATTTTCAATCCCCCGAGCTAACTTTGACTACGGAGGCTGTGCACCGAATTTCATTGAATTATATTGCTTAGTTTTCCCAAAAAATGTATTTCCACACACAGCCAGCCAGCCAGACAGACAGACGGACATGGCTATATCGACTCAGGAGGTGACGCTGATCAGGAATATATATACTTTACTATGTCTGCCACTCCTCCTTCTCTGCATTACAAACGGAAGGACAAAGTGAATATATCCTGGGTGTAGGGTATAAAAAAATTGGAACTTTCAGATAGTGTATCGAATTTTGCGTATGAATGCTATATTCTAGTTATATAGCGTCAAAATATAGTAAAACGGTATTTTTTCCTCGTTTAGGCTAAGATATCTCAAAAACCCTATGATAAACAGCAATCCTAAGGCCGGATTCGGATTCAGCATTGCAAAATACAGTAAAAATAAATATTTTTATATTGGTTTGTTGCGTTTTTTTTTCTGAATTTTTTTATTTCATATGGGATATGTATTTTTGCGATATTTAGCGAGGATGATCAGCTACGATTTCGGGGTTTGCATTTTTCAGACCACTTAACTAATACAAATGAAACCCCATTCACAGATTTTCTCCACATTTTCATCAAACCTATCGACTGTTCAAGAGTTCCGTGTGTGTAAGTAAACCTAAAATTAAAAAATTAATTTTAAGGTATAAAAGGTCAGAGCGTGATGTCACAAATAGGGGGGAGGGGTCAATGAAAATGTGACAGAGTGTGAGGGGGTCACTTTTCTATATGAATTTTTCTGAGCTACAAAATTGTGGATCAACTTTTTATTTGTAGATATAACAATCACCGAGAATTTTGCAAACTGATTTTCTCGATCACACGAAAGTACCACTTCTCAAGATTTGACTAGAACAGAAATTCATACCTACAATTTAAAAAACACCCACAAAAAAATTCAGCTTTGATACTATGAGGCAGGTCAGTCAGGCGCTGTCTGTCAATCTATTTATTTCAAAGTGCCAGTTAAAGTTCCAGTTAAGGCTTAACTCAACATTGCGAAAATTTTTGGCCTTTCCAAAACTAAAAAGCCTATAGTGCTACGAATTGAATAAACCCTACAATTAAAAAATGGAGAGCACAACATTACAAGTTTTAATAATACAGTGCAACACAAAAATGTTCCTGGATTCTCATAATGTTTTTCTGTTAGGTTATGAAAAATAAAAAGACACGTATTTTAACGAATATGTGAATCAGTGATATAATGCACTTACTGTTCTCAGTGTCTGAGTGAAATTTTGTTGGATTACCTCAAAAAACGTTTTCAGTATTGCATTTTGAAGCTTTTATGGAAGTTGGATTATATCGAAAAATGATTTCTGTATGGTATTTTGAAACTTTTGCTTAAATGGGTGGTCCACGTCCACTTGTCCGACTTCATCTAGTTTTTGCTCAGGGTTTGCGCTTACAGTCTTTAGTGTGTACAGTGTGTATTATGGTTGCATTGTCTTGAAAAATAATCCTAAAGTTGCATTTTGAATATATTTTTTGTATGGGTGGTGGCGCGTCCGTTGAACGATTTTGCTCATTTTCAATAAGTCGAGCTAGCTTTGGTAAAGGAGGCAGTGTACTGGACTATAGGAACTTTACAAAAGAAGTCCTCCGCTCAACGTGGGTATAACTCCCCATCTTAGGGGGTTCAAAAATCAAAAAAAGGCAGTTTTGGACTATTCGTTGGACAAAAAATTGTAATTGATGTATTTCTGCTCATTTTGTATATTTTTTAACATCTTTCTAGCATAAAAATTGACCGAGATAAAAAATTTTTAAGTAAGAGTCCTTATATGGAAGTTAAGGCCAGGGACGGTAGAAGCTAGGGCTGTACAATGAGCTGATCGAACCTCTTCGAACTTTCGCCACACACAACGAACCAAGATCGATCAGCTTAGCTCAACTCAGTTTGTTAGTTCGTGAGTTTTGAGCTGATCGTATAATCGATCAACCCATTCGTTGTGAGCTGATCGTTTGTTGAGCTAGTAAGTTATGAGTTTTCTCGTTTGTTTGGTTACGTTCAGCGTGTTCGATATGCGTTGGATATGATTGCAATCAGCGTTGCAAGAATTATGTAAAAATTGGATTAAGGTTTAAAAAAAATCCGCTTTCTATTGATGACTTAGAAATATTTTAAAACCTATAACTAATTTTCTCAAAATTTGATTTCGGAATAAATTTTCATAATAAGAAAATTGAAGTTGTTTTGTAAAAAAATGTTGTTTCAAATTTTTCAGCTTATTTGAAATAATAAACTGTATAATCAAAAAGAGGAAGAGCGAGGCAAGCAGGGGGAAGAGACCCCTAGTTATTTAAAAAAATATAATTTTCCTAAAGCCCAGCAGAAGTTGTAAAGAAAAAAAAATATAGGCCATTTTAAAAATATATTGAGGATATTCCTTAAATTATGTAAATGTCCCGAAAACCTCGTAAACTCGTAATAGTTGTCAAAATCGATACGAGTTTTGACAGTTTTACGAGGTTAAAGAATACCATAATTGATTAAAAATTATTTAAAATTAATAAGTAGCTTGACCTAAGGGATGAGCTCAAAATATTTTTCTATTGTGCTCCGTTTTGCAAATTTTTTTTTTTTTTTTTCAACGGCTCTACGCAGAAAAGATGAAAAATATTATCGGGGTCCTCTTTTGCGAATTATGCCAAATTTGTGCACTTATGTTTTACTACATTTTTTAAAGTAAAAGTAAATAAATAATGTAAAATAGCAAAAATTAAGTTATGGATTCTGTAGACTTTTGTCGAAACAATCCAACTGGGAATAAAACAGTTTAGTGGGATTTAGGCATAAATTTCAAATTTAAATACACTTTAATTGATGTAAACATCATGTCTCTATGGCTTTTAGATATAGAGATATAGTAACCGACAACTGATCAGGTTTATTTTTTTTTTTTAAATTGCATTTGATAAAACAGTTTATTATTTCAAATAGGATGAAAAATTTGAAACAAAATTTTTTTACAAATACCCAATAAAACTTTTGAATAAATTTGTAGCCTCTTATACGATAATTGATTACCTAACGCATTACTTGAATGTTAAAACATTTTGAGTATTACATGTAATGCAATAAATAATGAAATAATTCTTCAATTACATGTAATGCAATGGGTAGGGTAGAACGGGGTTAAATCGCCACGGGGTTAAACAACCAATTGCCTCTAATTTTTTTTAATAAAGTCGAATCGAACGAACGTTGGTACAGTAGATAGTGATCAATACAACGCAACTTTGGCAAAAGGTTCCACTACCGCACGTGTGTTATAACCTGAGTTCTGACGAAAGAAAGATTTGACGCGTCCTCGCCGCAATATTTTCAGTCGACAAAAGTTCAAAACTCCACAAATCAGTGAAGTGCAGAAAGAAAGGTAAATGTTTTCTAAGAGCAGAATTGCATGCTGAATCCAAATCTGTAATGGGTTTTACAAAATTTAAATTGGTTAAAAAGTTGTTCGTTGTAACCAGAAGGAGATAAAGGCATTGGCGACCATGGTAAGGTCGAAAAAAAAGATGCTAATAAAATTTTCCGAGCAAAAAAACCAAGACACGGCTGCCAAAAACAATACTCGTTGCTTCCAAAGAGGTCGTCCAAGAAAAGAAGTATACGTTGAGGAAAGTGACGCCAGCGATTAATGAAGCTCAAGAGAAAGTTTTTCAAGTTAATTTTGTTCTTGTGTAACGTTTTGTAAAATTCTGATAAAATAAAAACCCTTAAAATAACAATGTTGGTTACTTTTACCCCACCTGGTGGGGTAAAACAACCATTTCACACTTTTTGTTCAAATGCAAATACCGGATAAACAATGCGAGTTTGATAAAAAATTTTCGGATGAATTTTGTAACAAAGGGTTCAACGAACCAGGAACAGTTTAAATTTTCAAATTATTATCATAAACAAAGTTTTTACAGAGTGCCAAACACAAAAGTGGTTGTTTAACCCCGTTCTACCCTAATGTGAGAACATAAATCATTTCGAAAGTTTTTTACTTAAGATTTTTTGATCTTTAAGTCATTTTGACGTTAATATTTCAAAAGAAATAAATACTAAAAAGATAATATTTCAGATAATGTGTTCCCTTGATGAACTTTTGGCCCAAAACAGAACCCTATATATCTATAACGTCCTACTAAATTGATTCAGTACTTATATAATGCAAAAGTAACCCAGAAAGTAATCGATACAATTAATTTTTTGGATTACTCGATCGATTACATGTAAGCAAATGTTTTGTTGGGGTAATCGATTCCGCCCAATGAAATGTGTATGCTATAATAATGCCTTTGTAACCCAGAAAGTAATCGATACAAATAATTTTTTCGATTACTCGATCGATTACATGTAAGCGAGTATTTTATTAGGGTAATCGATTACGCCCAATGACATGCATGTGTTAAAATAATGCCTTATGTAAGCCAGAAAGTAATCGATGCAAACAATTTTTTAGATTACTCGACCGATTACATGTAACCGAAGATTTTACTGGGTAGCTTTTCACAAAACAACTTCAGTCTGGATAAGAAAATTATGAAATTTAATATTTTACTGTATTTTAAAATATTTTGAGTTTACAACTTTTTATGTTTTGAAAATTATGATTCAATTTTCTTTTTATGAAAATATATTCCGAAATTAAATTTTGAGAAAATTAGCTATAAATTTTAAAATATTTCTTAGTTATCAATAGAAAGCGGTCTTTTTTAACGCCAAAAGCAAATGAGGAGTGATTTTTCATAAAACTTACTAGCTTAACAAACAAACGATCAGCTCACAACGAATGGGTTGATCCGGTGCTGGGCAAAATTCTCTCTTCTTTTTTTTTTTTTGCCTCGTTTTATCCTATATGAAAAGATACGCAAAAAGTTCTCTCTTTGATACGAAGCTCCACCGGTTGATCGATTAAACGATCAGCAAAAAACTCACGAACTAACGAACTGAGTTGAGCTGATTTAAACGAACTCAGTTCGGTACTGAAATTGTATGAAAAGCTCATGAGTTTCGAGTTTGCCTAGTAGAGGCACCCTCAAATAAAAAAAAAAACGAAAACATAAAATTTAATATCTCTGCACATTAGAGCGCCCATATGTGCAAAATTCTGATTTTGCTTGCTCCCCGTTCATTTTCTGAAATTAGAGGTCAAAAAAATAAGATCTCAAAAAAAAATTTGGAATCGGTAGTGGAAAAAACCCAGCCGGTTTTCGATTAAAGGTCGAAAAATTGACTAAAAAAAGGCAAGGCGCTTTGACTGCCCGTTACTTCAAAACTATTAATTTTTTCATAATATTTTCAAGACAACTTTTGTAGAGCATGGCTAGGTCAACATTATCTTCTTGAAAAGTTTTGGTCCAAGAATTAAATTTGTTGCTGTTTCGGTACAAAAATTAAAATTTTTTAAGAAAGTTTTCATGACTTTTTTTCTATAAATTGGTTTTTTGTAATTTTCAAAGGGTGGAATATTTGTTCTATAATTCCTATATTGTAGGGAATTGAATGTTAACTCATTTAAAAGAAAAATTACTTAAAAATATTAGTTTTTAAGAAATAGAGCCCGTTTCAAAGTGAAGAAAAAAATTTATTTGTTTTATTTTTTCTTCTTAATTTTTAATTTGATAAGAAGCCATTTTAGTAGTCATATTTCCTAAACTAATTTGGGATTGCTGAACACGAAAATACCATTTATTTTCGTTTCAGTGCGTTTTTAGGCTGTTCCAGCAGAAATAATCGAAAATTTCGAATTTCGTGCACGCAGCTCAGGAAAAAATTTCAATCAAGTTGTCAAGAACTGCACAAAGATGTGAAATTGCACCTGAGCTTTTACTGAATAAGAAAAAAAAAGTTTTCAAAATCGGTTCATGGCATGGTTTTTAAAATGAGGTCGAAAAACAGTATTTAAAAAAAAACGACTGCAAACCAAAACCAAAATAGTCATTTTAGATTAAGTTATTAATGCTGAATTTGAAATTGGACGCGAAGTTGCTGTATCACTTATGGTTTCTGAGATATCTCACCCCTAATGTTAAAAAAACACGATTTTTGAGGTTGTGTAGAACACGCACAAAATCGTTTTGGTCTGTTTTATTAAATGCGTCATTTAGTACTGTTTTTCTTCTTCAAAATGAGTTACAGCATGGGCTTGTATGATTTTTCTTTAAAAAGTTATGACCATTTTAAAATAACATTATAAAAGATACAGCAATGTGGCAATTGCTATAGAAAATCCATACATGATTTTTAACTTTCATGATGTCATTTTAAAATGATCATAACTTTTTGAAAAAAAGTCGCACAAACCCATTTCATAGCTCATTTTGAAGGCAAAAAGCAGTTCTAAATGATGCATTTAATAACAACTAGCAATGCATTTTGTTGCATCCAATAAAGTAGCGATTAAAAGAAAAAAATTAAAATACTCATTTTTTTCCAACATTGAGACCGGCTCCATACCTTAAAACTTAATATTTTTAAATAATTTTTTTTTGTTGAATTAATCAACATTTAATGCCTATGCTCCTCCTAGGAGTTAAAGGAGAATACATACATACAATATAAGAATTCCAGATCAAATATTCCGTCCTTTGAAAATTACAAAAAACCAATTTATAGAAAAAAAGTCATGAAAATTTTCTTCAAAAATTTAAGTTATTGTACCGAAACAACAACAAATTTAATTTTTGGACCAAAAATTTTTAAGAGGATAATGTTGACCTAGTCATGTTCTACAAAAATTGTCTTCAAAATATTATGAAAAAATGAATAGTTTTGAAGTAACGGGCAGTCAAAGCGACTTCCCTTCTTTTAGTCAATTTTTCGACCTTTGATCGAAAACCGGCTGGTTTTTTTCCACTACCAATTCCAAATTTTTTTTTGAGATCTTATTTTTTTGACCTCTAATTTCAGGAAATGGACGGGGAGCAAACAAATTCACAACTTTGCACATTTCATACATCTTGTGGGCGCTCTAATGCACATATTTATCACAACTGTCTTTATGAAACTAGTACGTGGATTTATATTGTTTGCTAAGCACGTTGTAAAATAACGGGTGGGCGGGTTAGGTGGAGGGTTGTCGTAGCCTCAAAATATACTTGCACCTGCGACTTCCACATAAATCTTGGTACATTTTAGGGAACAATTTAACTTTATCGACTGTTGTGGTTTTTTTTTTTTTTTTGCCCAAATAGGGCTCTGGGAATTAATTACAACAACAACAACAACAACAAAAACAACCTCTGAGCGGATCTTCTTTTGGAGATATAGCCATCGGAAAATCGGGATATATCTTTTATAAAAATCGGTATAAGTTGGGAACCCCTGGATGGATTTTAAAAATATTGGTGTCATATGAAAGGTATTTTACCGTGCTATACAATTGCTGTACAAATTTTTCAATTTGAGTGATAGTTTACGAGATATGACAATTTTTCAAAAACTCACCCCATTTTTTTCCCAAAAAAACGGCATTTTTCCTAAAAAGTATGTTATTAACCTATAATTTTAATAACTAAATTAGAAAGCCTAATTTATTTCCTTTCATTTGATATGCAACATGTATCTGAAATTGCATCATTAATAAATTTTTATGCAAAAAAACAAAAATGGACCAAATCAATTTTCTTCAAATTTGGAACTTTAAACAAAAACAATACCAGGACAGACAACAACAACAACTTTACTACTACTACAACAACAGTAATTTTACATAAGAGTAGGGGTAATTGGGAGGCCTGCGGCCGCAGCTCAGGATTTAAAACTCCCAAAAATCCAACAATGGCTTCGCGGCGGCCTTCGGCCGCAGATCAGTCTATAATATATCCAACATATAGTTTGTTAGCCAAATTGCGCGCGCAATTTTTAATAAAAATTTAAAATTTTTTTAATATAATAAGTAGCTGCTGCGCTTGTACAAGTAGCTGATCCTCTTTGTTGTTGTTGTAGCAGTTGTTGTTTTTGCTGTTGTTGTTGTTTGTTCTGGCATTGTTGTTGTTTAAAGTTCCTAATTTCAAGAAAATTGATTTGGTCTATTTTTGTTTTTTTCTATAAAAATTTATTAATGATGCAATTTCAGATACATGTTGCATATCAAATGAAAGGAAATAAAATGGGCTTTCTAATTTAGTTTATAAAATTTCAGGTTAATAATACATTTTTTGGGAAAAATGCCGTTTTTTTTGGGAAAAAAATGGGGTGAATTTTTGAAAAATTGTCATATCTCGAAAACTATCACTCAAATTGAAAAATTTTGTACAACAACTGTATAACCCGGAAAAATACCTTTCATATGACACCATTATTTTTATAAAAGATATATCCCGATCTTCCGATGGCTATATCTCCGAAAGTAGATTCGCTCAGAGGTTGTTATTGTTGTTGATATGATTAATTTTCAAAGCCCTATTTGGGCAAAAAAAATATAAAAAAAACAATAACAGTCGAAAAAGTTAAATTAAGCCCATTTTAGACTCATGTGAAGTTGGCTCCGTGATTTTCGAAAACCGAAAATTTTTTTAAAATTCTGGGTCCGTTGGGAATAGTTCTGGAGTTCTTTCACAAAATTCGAAATAGTTCTGCGAAATTGGACCAAAAATCTGAGGTCGACCGTTTTTGCTCAGCGCCATGTTTTTCACGTAGAGGAGTTCTGATAACATTTTTGAGCTCACAGGAAATAATTTTGGAGTTCCCTATACTTTTTTTTTTTTTTTGATTTTTTTTTTTTTTTTTTTTTTCAGTGAAAAAATTTTTCCAAAAAAAATTTTTTTCAAATAAGTTTTTAACAAAAAAAAAGTTTTGATTGCAGGTCTGGATAACGCTCGAAGAGTTGTAAAGAAATTCCTAGTAACATTTTTCCGAAATATTTGTACTTTTCATTTTAATCGAAAAATCAAAAAAAATTTCGATTTTTTTCTAAGTATCCGAAGGTAAAAATTTTGTTGTAGAGAAGTTCTAATCGGATTTCTAGGTTGCGCTCGAAGAGTTCTAAAGAAAATATTAAGTAAAATTTTTGCAAAATATTTGTACTTTTCATTTTAATCGAAAAATTAGAAAAAAATTTCGGTTTTTAACTAAGTATCCGAAGAAGACCATTCGTAGAGGAGACCTGATTGCAGGTCTGGATAGTGCTCGAAGAGTTGTAACGAAATTCTTAGTAACATTTTTCCGAATTATTTGTACTTTTCATTTTAATCGAAAAATCAAAAAAAATTTCGGTTTTTTTCTAAGTATCCGAAAGTAAAAATTTTGTTGTAGAGGAGTTCTAATCGGATTTCTAGGTTGCGCTCGAAGAGTTCTAAAGAAAATATTAAGTAAAATTTTTGCAAAATATTTGTACTTTTCATTTTAATCGAAAAATTAGAAAAAAATTTCGGTTTTTAACCAAGTATCCGAAGAAGACCATTCGTAGAGGAGATCTGATTGCAGGTCTGGGTAGTGCTCGAAGGTTTGTAAAGAAATTCTTAGTAACATTTTTCCGAATTATTTGTACTTTTCATTTTAATCGAAAAATCAAAAAAAAATTTCGGTTTTTTTCTAAGTATCCGAAAGTAAAAATTTTGTTGTAGAGCAGTTCTAATCGGATTTCTAGGTTGCGCTCGAAGAGTTCTAAAGAAAATATTAAGTAAAATTTTTGCAAAATATTTGTACTTTTCATTTTAATCGAAAAATTAGAAAAAAATTTCGGTTTTTAACTAAGTATCCGAAGAAGACTATTCGTGGAGGAGATCTGATTGCAGCTCTCGATAGTGCTCGAAGAGTTGTAAAGAAATTCCTAGTAACGTTTTTCCGAAATATTTGTACTTTTCATTTTAATCGAAAAATCAAAAAAAAATTTCGATTTTTTTCTAAGTATCCGAAAATAAAAATTTTGTTGTAGAGCAGTTCTGATTGGATTTCTAGGTTGCGCTCGAAGAGTTCTAAAGAAAATATTAAGTAAAATTTTTGCAAAATATTTGTACTTTTCATTTTAATCGAAAAATTAGAAAAAAATTTCGGTTTTTAACCAAGTATCCGAAGAAGACCATTCGTAGAGGAGATCTGATTGCAGGTCTGGGTAGTGCTCGAAGGTTTGTAAAGAAATTCTTAGTAACATTTTTCCGAATTATTTGTACTTTTCATTTTAATCGAAAAATCAAAAAAAAATTTCGGTTTTTTTCTAAGTATCCGAAAGTAAAAATTTTGTTGTAGAGAAGTTCTAATCGGATTTCTAGGTTGCGCTCGAAGAGTTCTAAAGAAAATATTAAGTAAAATTTTTGCAAAATATTTGTACTTTTCATTTTAATCGAAAAATTAGAAAAAAATTTCGGTTTTTAACTAAGTATCCGAAGAAGACTATTCGTAGAGGAGATCTGATTGCAGCTCTCGATAGTGCTCGAAGAGTTGTAAAGAAATTCCTAGTAACGTTTTTCCGAAATATTTGTACTTTTCATTTTAATCGAAAAATCAAAAAAAAATTTCGATTTTTTTCTAAGTATCCGAAAATAAAAATTTTGTTGTAAAGCAGTTCTGATTGGATTTCTAGGTTGCGCTCGAAGAGTTCTAAAGAAAATATTAAGTAAAATTTTTGCAAAATATTTGTGCTTTTCATTTAAATCGAAAAACTAGAAAAAAATTTCGGTTTTTAACTAAGCATCTAAAGAAGACCATTCGTAGAGGAGACCTGATTGCAGGTCTGGATAGTGCTCGAAGAGTTGTAAAGAAATTCTTAGTAACATTTTTCCGAATTATTTGTACTTTTCATTTTAATCGAAAAATCAAAAAAAATTTCGGTTTTTTTCTAAGTATCCGAAAGTAAAAATTTTGTTGTAGAGGAGTTCTAATCGGATTTCTAGGTTGCGCTCGAAGAGTTCTAAAGAAAATATTAAGTAAAATTTTTGCAAAATATTTGTACATTTCATTTTAATCGAAAAATTAGAAAAAAATTTCGGTTTTTAACCAAGTATCCGAAGAAGACCATTCGTAGAGGAGATCTGATTGCAGGTCTGGGTAGTGCTCGAAGGTTTGTAAAGAAATTCTTAGTAACATTTTTCCGAATTATTTGTACTTTTCATTTTAATCGAAAAATCAAAAAAAAATTTCGGTTTTTTTCTAAGTATCCGAAAGTAAAAATTTTGTTGTAGAGCAGTTCTAATCGGATTTCTAGGTTGCGCTCGAAGAGTTCTAAAGAAAATATTAAGTAAAATTTTTGCAAAATATTTGTACTTTTCATTTTAATCGAAAAATTAGAAAAAAATTTCGGTTTTTAACTAAGTATCCGAAGAAGACTATTCGTAGAGGAGATCTGATTGCAGGTCTGGATAGTGCTCGAAGAGTTGTAAAGAAATTCCTAGTAACATTTTTCCGAAATATTTGTAGTTTTCATTTTAATCGAAAAATCAAAAAAAAATTTCGGTTTTTTTCTAAGTATCCGAAAATGAAAATTTTGTTGTAGAGGAGTTCTGATTAGATTTCTAGGTTGCGCTCGAAGAGTTCTAAAGAAAATATTAAGTAAAATTTTTGCAAAATATTTGTACTTTTCATTTTAATCGAAAAATTAGAAAAAAATTTCGGTTTTTAACTAAGTATCCGAAGAAGACTATTCGTAGAGGAGATCTGATTGCAGGTCTGGATAGTGCTCGAAGAGTTGTAAAGAAATTCCTAGTAACATTTTTCCGAAATATTTGTACTTTTCATTTTAATCGAAAAATCAAAAAAAAATTTCGATTTTTTTCTCTGTATTCGAAAATGAAAATTTTGTTGTAGAGGAGCTCTGATCGGATTTCCAGGTTGTGCTCGAAGAGTTCTAAAGAAAATAATTCATAATGCAAAATTTGATTCTTATGCACCAGATCATCTCGTCGATATCAGATCTCGTATTCTACTTGCCTTCGTACCAAAGGACACAAAATAAAATAAAACTATTAAGGGTTTTGCTAACTTTGTGCAGAATTTTTATTTATTTATTTTTTTTTTTTTTTTTTTTTTTTGAATTAGAATTTTTCCCGTTTGGCTGAATTAATTTAAGACAACACTTACCTGGAAAAAATAACTCGAATTGTAATTTTTTAATAGTTTTTTGATGCTTACTTCAAATCCGGTAACAGAATTCAGAATTTTGAGATATCCTATCCTAAAAGTGCCCTAAGTGATTTTTTTTGATTAGATCGTAAAAAACATGCTAAAAACGAAGTAAGACGTTCACGGGTTTTTATTACAAAAAACGGTCAATTGGTCATTAAAGATGAAAAAACCGCGGAGAATATTTAATTAGAGGGTAGAAATCGGGGGAGGGGAAATGCACCCTTTACAGATTTTTCAAACGAAGCAAAATTTCAATATTTTTTTTTAGAAAACTTTTTGCAGAGAATTAAATTCACTACTTTGCCTAGAATTTTTTAGGGTCGGAGTTAGGTAAAGATTTTTCGAACGAAGCAAAATTTCAATATTTTTTTTTAGAAAACTTTTTGCAGAGAATTAAATTCACTACTTTGCCTTTTTAGGGTCGGAGTTAGGTAAAGACATTGGACAATATAAAAAAAAGTAGACTAACTTACTTTAAAATGACTTATTAAAAAATTTCTTAAGTTAAAAATTGGCAATGGAACATGGAAATTTTCTTTATGCGGTTAGTAAAACGGTTTTTACTTAAAACCAAGGCATTTTACGAAAAAAGTGTTTAAGACAAAAAATGCTTAGAATCGAAGAAATACGAGAGAATTTTTTTCGAATTTTTTGGCGTGCCTTAACCCGTTTTAAATCGAACTTCGCAGCACATTAAATTTTTTTCCAGATTCTGTTTACTTATCGTTCAAATGATGTATAAAAAAATTTTCACTCGTAACTCCTCGACTAAATTTTGAGATAACCCCTTTTCAAATTGGGCCATTTTCCCATACAAAAATACATTTTTTTTTTTAACTACAATAAAAAAAAATCAAAATAATCAAAATTCAATGTGTTTTGCGATGTAAAACGCAAATCCGACTTCAGAATTGCTCTATCGTGTATAGTTTTAGAGATATTCTGACCTAAAAACCAAAAAAAGTCGTTTTTTTGCCATTTTTTGCAGCTACATAACTATGTAACATATCATTTATTTCAAGGGTTCAAATAAGAAAAAATTATTGCTGCAGAATTTTTTTCGCTTTTATTTGCAATTTTTTAGCAAAACTTTTTTAATGGCTTATTCAAGTGATTAATACTAAATATTAATATTAAATAACAGATATAATGGCAATGATTCAATTTAAAATTGAAAATTTATAGTGAAATTTTCTTCGAATGCATCTTCATCTTCGCTATTTTCCATTTCTTTTGCATTTATAAAAATATGTTTAAAGTAGAGTTGCCGAGTACTTATTGTGGTTGCTACATTTTAGCCCAGATTGGGGAGGTAGGGCAACTAAAAAAACGGTTATATGCGAAATAAAATGAGTATTTAGTTTCAACGATTAACGCAAAACAAAGTAATATGAATTTGGCTGAAAATAATTATGACAATTTTTTACGATATTTTGAAGTTATTACTGCAAATTTGAACTTATTGCTGCAGAAATAGGGCATTACTGCAGCTTATTTCAATGCCTGATTTATTTGTTAAATATGGCTTAAATGCTAGAATGTCCTTATCTTTTTCTTTAAAACCTAATTTAAATTATGTTTATATGTATCTTCATACTTCTAAGAGATATCGTTGTACGAAATATTGGCAAAACGGTTTTTTTGCACTTTTCAGTCTTTTTAGGATAGGATATCTTTGAGGAAAAAATAGATATCAACATAATTTAAATTAGGTTTTAAAGGCAAAGATTAGGACTTTCAAGTCTGTTACCAGATTTAACGAAATTAAAATTTCTTTCACATTTTAAACATGTTCAACGAACCGACTACATCTAAATACAGCTTTTTGACATCCCGAGTAAAAATTGAAAAAAAAACTAGTAAGAGTGGTATCTTTGGCCTGGCCAAAAACTAAATACCCTACACTGCATTTCAAGTATATTATTAGGAGATTATAAGAACAAATTGCTTATATGGGAGGTGCCACGCCCTCTTGTCCGAGTTTACCTAGATCTTGCGTATAGCTTGCATTTATAAATCCGAGTGTTTGAGTGTAATTTAGTTGGGTTATCTCAAGAAACGCTTTCCGTATAACATTTTGAAACTTTTGTTTATATGCGAGGCGCCACGCCCTCTAGTTTGAATTCGCCTAGTTATTGCCCAGACCTTATGATTACTTTCTCTAGTATTTATGTGTAGTTTGCTTCTGTTATTGCAAATAATGCTCTTGTTATTGCATTTTGAATATATTTTTTGTATGGGCGGTAGGCTTGTCCGTTGACCGATTTTGCTCATTTTCAATCTCCCGAGCTAACTTTTACGACGGAGGCTGTGCATCAAATTTCATTGAATTATGTTGCTTAGTTTTCCCATAAAATGTATTTCCACACATACCCAGCCAGCCAGGCAGACAGACATGGCTATATCGACTCAGGAGGTGACGCTGATCAAGAATATATATACTTTTCCATACCTGCCACGCCTCCTTCTCTGCGTTACAAACGGAAGGACAAAGTGAATATTCCCTGAGTGTAGGGTATAAAAAAAACAGATTTTTAGTGATAAAACTCATATATGGGGAAATCTCAGCAAGTGTGGACTTCGGTGTGAATAGGTCTCGGTTCGCCGAGTCAGCACCCGTTGCATTTCCCATTCATTCCAACATGTCTGGGACACTTATTGGATGATGTTAAATACAACTAGTAAGGGTGTAAAATTTGGCCTGGTTAAACATTAAATACCCTACACTGCAGCATTTTTAAAATTTTGCTCTTATGGGAGGTGCTACGCTCTCTTGTCCGAGTTCACCCAGTTTTTGTCCAGAGCTTGCATTTATAGTTTTTAGTGTCTGATTGAAAAACGTTTTCAGCTTTTGCTTATATAGGAGGTGCCACGCCCTCTTGTCCGAGTTCGTCTAGTTTTAGCTTAGAGCGTGCATTTATAGTCTTAAGTGTTTGAATGAAGTTTGGCAGGATTATCTCAAAAAACTCTTTCAGTATAGCCTTTTGAAACTTTTGCTTATATGGGAGGTACCACGCCCCCTTGTCCAATTTCACCCAATTTTTGTTGAGACCTTTTATTTATGATTCTTAGTGTCTGAGTCGAATTTGGTTCGAATATCTCAAAAAACGCTTTCAGTATAGCGTTTTAAAGCTTTTTATTATATGGGAGGTGCCACGCCCTCTTGTCCGAATTCGTTCAGTTTCTTTTTAGAGCTTTCGCTTACAATTCTTTGTATTTATGCGTATTTTGGTTGCATTGTCGTGAAAAGTACTGCTAAAATTGCATTTTGAATATATTTTTTGTATGGGCGGTAGGCGTGTCCGTTGACCGATTTTGCTCATTTTCAATCCTCCGAGCTATCTTTGGCGACGGAGGCAGTGTACCAAATTTCATTGAATTATCTTGCGTGTGCTACCGCCCGGAATCTTTATTATACCCTACATCCAGGGTATATTTACTTTGTCCTTCCGTTTGTAACGCTGAGAAGGAGCCGTGGCAGATATAGAAAAGTATATATATTCTTGATCAGCGTCACCTCCTGAGTCGATATAGCCATGTCCGTCTGTATGGCTGGCTGGCTGGCTGGCTGGCTGGCTGGCTGGCTGGCTGGCTGGCTGGCTGGCTGGCTGGCTGGCTGGCTGTGTGTTGAAATACACTTTTTGGGAAAACTAAGCAAGATAATTCAATGAAATTTGGTACACTGCCTCCGTCGTCAAAGATAGCTCGGAAGATTGAAAATGAGCGAAATCGGTCAACGGACACGCCTACCGCCCATACAAAAAATATATTCAAAATGCAAATTTTTGAGTATTTTTCACAATAATGCAACTAAAATACACATTAATACTACGAATTGTAAGCGCAAGCTCTGAGCAAAAACTGGGCGAATTCAGACAAGAGAGCGTGGCACCTCCCATATAAGTAAAAGGTTTGAACCTATATACTGAAATCATTTTTTGAGATAGTCCAACCAAATTTCACTCAAATATTAAGAACTATAAATTCAAACTCTGAGAAAAATCTGGGTGAATTCGGACAAGAGGGCGTGGCACCTCCCATATAAGCAAAATTTTCAAAATACAGCTGTGTAGGGTATTTAACGTTTGGCCAAGCCAAAGGTAACACCCTTACTAGTTTTTTATTTTTTTTGCCGAAATTCGAGCAAAATCCACAAATTTTGAGTGTGAATTGAATAAGCCGCTTCCGTTATTGAGCCATAACTTTTGAGGCGGCTCAGCAAATTGTTTTGGGCTTTTAGTATCTTTAACATGAATGTTAAGACGTGAGAAAAGCTGCATCCCGTTGATGTGCCTCAGGTAAAGCGCTAGATATGGGTCTCCAAAGTTGTGTGAATGGTTTTTACCCAAAATCTGGTAATTTTCGGTTTCTAACAACTGCTCTGGGGGCGATTATTTCTTTTTTTTTGATTTTTCGCTTAAAATGAAAACTACAAATATTTCGGAAAAATGTTACTAGGAATTTCTTTACAACTCTTCGAGCACTATCCAGACCTGCAATCAGATCTCCTCTACGAATAGTCTTCTTCGGATACTTAGTTAAAAACCGAAATTTTTTTCTAATTTTACAATTAAAATGAAAAGTACAAATATTTTGCAAAAATTTTACTTAATATTTTCTTTAGAACTCTTCGAGCGCAACCTAGAAATCCAATGAGAACTCCTCTATAACAAAATTTTCATTTTCGAATACTTAGAAAAAAATCGAAATTTTTTTTTGATTTTTCGATTAAAATGAAAAGTACAAATATTTCGGAAAAACGTTACTAGGAATTTCTTTACAACTCTTCGAGCACTATCGAGAGCTGCAATCAGATCTCCTCTACGAATAGTCTTCTTCGGATACTTAGTTAAAAACCGAAATTTTTTTCTAATTTTTCGATTAAAATGAAAAGTACAAATATTTTGCAAAAATTTTACTTAATATTTTCTTTAGAACTCTTCGAGCGCAACCTAGAAATCCGATTAGAACTTCTCTACAACAAAATTTTTACTTTCGGATACTTAGAAAAAAACCGAAATTTTTTTTTGATTTTTCGATTAAAATGAAAAGTACAAATAATTCGGAAAAATGTTACTAAGAATTTCTTTACAAACCTTCGAGCACTACCCAGACCTGCAATCAGATCTCCTCTACGAATGGTCTTCTTCGGATACTTGGTTAAAAACCGAAATTTTTTTCTAATTTTTCGATTAAAATGAAAAGTACAAATATTTTGCAAAAATTTTACTTAATATTTTCTTTAGAACTCTTCGAGCGCAACCTAGAAATCCGATTAGAACTCCTCTACAACAAAATTTTTACTTTCGGATACTTAGAAAAAAACCGAAATTTTTTTTGATTTTTCGATTAAAATGAAAAGTACAAATAATTCGGAAAAATGTTACTAAGAATTTCTTTACAACTCTTCGAGCACTATCGAGATCTGCAATCAGATCTCCTCTACGAATGGTCTTCTTCGGATACTTAGTTAAAAACCGAAATTTTTTTCTAATTTTTCGATTAAAATGAAAAGTACAAATATTTTGCAAAAATTTTACTTAATATTTTCTTTAGAACTCTTCGAGCGCAACCTAGAAATCCGATTAGAACTGCTCTACAACAAAATTTTTACTTTCGGATACTTAGAAAAAAACCGAAATTTTTTTTTGATTTTTCGATTAAAATGAAAAGTACAAATAATTCGGAAAAATGTTACTAAGAATTTCTTTACAACTCTTCGAGCACTATCCAGACCTGCAATCAGGTCTCCTCTACGAATGGTCTTCTTTAGATGCTTAGTTAAAAACCGAAATTTTTTTCTAGTTTTTCGATTTAAATGAAAAGCACAAATATTTTGCAAAAATTTTACTTAATATTTTCTTTAGAACTCTTCGAGCGCAACCTAGAAATCCAATCAGAACTGCTCTACAACAAAATTTTTATTTTCGGATACTTAGAAAAAAATCGAAATTTTTTTTTGATTTTTCGATTAAAATGAAAAGTACAAATATTTCGGAAAAACGTTACTAGGAATTTCTTTACAACTCTTCGAGCACTATCGAGAGCTGCAATCAGATCTCCTCTACGAATAGTCTTCTTCGGATACTTAGTTAAAAACCGAAATTTTTTTCTAATTTTTCGATTAAAATGAAAAGTACAAATATTTTGCAAAAATTTTACTTAATATTTTCTTTAGAACTCTTCGAGCGCAACCTAGAAATCCGATTAGAACTTCTCTACAACAAAATTTTTACTTTCGGATACTTAGAAAAAAACCGAAATTTTTTTTTGATTTTTCGATTAAAATGAAAAGTACAAATAATTCGGAAAAATGTTACTAAGAATTTCTTTACAAACCTTCGAGCACTACCCAGACCTGCAATCAGATCTCCTCTACGAATGGTCTTCTTCGGATACTTGGTTAAAAACCGAAATTTTTTTCTAATTTTTCGATTAAAATGAAAAGTACAAATATTTTGCAAAAATTTTACTTAATATTTTCTTTAGAACTCTTCGAGCGCAACCTAGAAATCCAATCAGAACTGCTCTACAACAAAATTTTTATTTTCGGATACTTAGAAAAAAATCGAAATTTTTTTTTGATTTTTCGATTAAAATGAAAAGTACAAATATTTCGGAAAAACGTTACTAGGAATTTCTTTACAACTCTTCGAGCACTATCGAGAGCTGCAATCAGATCTCCTCTACGAATAGTCTTCTTCGGATACTTAGTTAAAAACCGAAATTTTTTTCTAATTTTTCGATTAAAATGAAAAGTACAAATATTTTGCAAAAAATTTTACTTAATATTTTCTTTAGAACTCTTCGAGCGCAACCTAGAAATCCGATTAGAACTTCTCTACAACAAAATTTTTACTTTCGGATACTTAGAAAAAAACCGAAATTTTTTTTTGATTTTTCGATTAAAATGAAAAGTACAAATAATTCGGAAAAATGTTACTAAGAATTTCTTTACAAACCTTCGAGCACTACCCAGACCTGCAATCAGATCTCCTCTACGAATGGTCTTCTTCGGATACTTGGTTAAAAACCGAAATTTTTTTCTAATTTTTCGATTAAAATGAAAAGTACAAATATTTTGCAAAAATTTTACTTAATATTTTCTTTAGAACTCTTCGAGCGCAACCTAGAAATCCGATTAGAACTCCTCTACAACAAAATTTTTACTTTCGGATACTTAGAAAAAAACCGAAATTTTTTTTGATTTTTCGATTAAAATGAAAAGTACAAATAATTCGGAAAAATGTTACTAAGAATTTCTTTACAACTCTTCGAGCACTATCGAGATCTGCAATCAGATCTCCTCTACGAATGGTCTTCTTCGGATACTTAGTTAAAAACCGAAATTTTTTTCTAATTTTTCGATTAAAATGAAAAGTACAAATATTTTGCAAAAATTTTACTTAATATTTTCTTTAGAACTCTTCGAGCGCAACCTAGAAATCCGATTAGAACTGCTCTACAACAAAATTTTTACTTTCGGATACTTAGAAAAAAACCGAAATTTTTTTTTGATTTTTCGATTAAAATGAAAAGTACAAATAATTCGGAAAAATGTTACTAAGAATTTCTTTACAAACCTTCGAGCACTACCCAGACCTGCAATCAGATCTCCTCTACGAATGGTCTTCTTCGGATACTTGGTTAAAAACCGAAATTTTTTTCTAATTTTTCGATTAAAATGAAAAGTACAAATATTTTGCAAAAATTTTACTTAATATTTTCTTTAGAACTCTTCGAGCGCAACCTAGAAATCCGATTAGAACTCCTCTACAACAAAATTTTTACTTTCGGATACTTAGAAAAAAACCGAAATTTTTTTTGATTTTTCGATTAAAATGAAAAGTACAAATAATTCGGAAAAATGTTACTAAGAATTTCGTTACAACTCTTCGAGCACTATCCAGACCTGCAATCAGGTCTCCTCTACGAATGGTCTTCTTCGGATACTTAGTTAAAAACCGAAATTTTTTTCTAATTTTTCGATTAAAATGAAAAGTACAAATATTTTGCAAAAATTTTACTTAATATTTTCTTTAGAACTCTTCGAGCGCAACCTAGAAATCCGATTAGAACTTCTCTACAACAAAATTTTTACCTTCGGATACTTAGAAAAAAATCGAAATTTTTTTTGATTTTTCGATTAAAATGAAAAGTACAAATATTTCGGAAAAATGTTACTAGGAATTTCTTTACAACTCTTCGAGCGTTATCCAGACCTGCAATCAAAACTTTTTTTTTGTTAAAAACTTATTTGAAAAAAATTTTTTTTGGAAAAATTTTTTCACTGAAAAAAAAAAAAAAAAAAAAATCAAAAAAAAAAAAAAAGTATAGGGAACTCCAAAATTATTTCCTGTGAGCTCAAAAATGTTATCAGAACTCCTCTACGTGAAAAACATGGCGCTGAGCAAAAACGGTCGACCTCAGATTTTTGGTCCAATTTCGCAGAACTATTTCGAATTTTGTGAAAGAACTCCAGAACTATTCCCAACGGACCCAGAATTTTAAAAAAATTTTCGGTTTTCGAAAATCACGGAGCCAACTTCACATGAGTCCATTTTAGCATGTAAATTGTGTCTACCATTCAATTCAAGTTGGTGTCCTAATAATTGTCGGACTTTGGGGGATGCAACAAGGGGGTGTTGCACACCATACAAAATTCTATATCTCTGAAATTAAAGCAGCTATCATTTTCAAATTTGCTAATCTAAAGTTCCGTTTTTCTATAATTTTTCACCAATTTTAGGCCTTAAATGAATTCTAAACGTCATCTGGTGTAATTTTTTTTTTTTTTTGAATCTTTAAATAAATCTACTCGCAATACCTTTCTAACAAGCCTAAGATATTAAATAATGGAAATGTCTATACGGGGCGTTTCGCGTACGCGAAAACTCCTCTCTCTCTCTCAATTTACTCAATTAGCGTACGCGAAACTCAATTAGCGTACGCGAAATCCAGTGAAGTTTTTTCCCCCGGGGAACTTGATTAATTTATGTACTGATCCGCGGCCGAAGGCCGCCGCGAAGCCGGTGTTGGATGTCTGACGGGTTTAAATCCTGAGCTGCGGCCGCAGGCCGCCCACTTACCCCTACTTTTATGTAAAATTACTGTTGTAACGAAGATGCGTCCCGGGGGAAAAAACTTCACTGGATTTCGCGTACGCTAATTGAGTAAATTGAGAGAGAGAGAGAGGAGTTTTCGCGTACGCGGGCCGCCCCGTATAAACAGACTCTTAAATAATTGATCACTTTTACTATTTTAAGCTGTTTTTACATTATAAGTAGTATCACCAGCTACCTAATAACTTTAAAGCCGGTTTTTTGGCGAAAACCTTACATGACCCAAAAAAAAAAACGTATAGCATTATATTCGTGTTAAGGAGACCAAAATACACTAAAAGCTCTTTTCAAAACTCTTAGGGTTTTTTGGCTGTTGAACAATGTAATATTGTTAAGATTTGTAATGAGGTAAATCGCGGGCACTCATCGTCTCATACACCGCGTCTTACGTGTCGGCCAATTGTGGGTAAAACACGAAAACTCACTTCTCCATTCCTCGTGACTACATCATCTTGAAGTACTACCATTCTACCTGATTTGCCCATTCGTCCAAGCGTTTATTTATCCTGGCCTTTGATGATAGCAACCTCCACCGGTGACCAATCTTCAGTTCGGTGCATTCGTACAGGCAGACGGCAGCCTTCAGTTAATGCAGCCGTAGATTCAGATATCGATAAAAAATTTTCATCGAACTGGAATTTTCGTGAGATTTTCATCACTTTCTCACTTAAGTTTTACTATTATTGAAGAATTTGTTAATACTTCTGAAGAAAATGAAACATGCGTATTTATTTATAAAACACTTGTCAATTTCAGAAACCGAAGGAAATCCCGGGAACTAGCAAACACGCGGATGAACACACTAATGGAAAACGGTTACCAAACAGTCACGCAAACAGCTTACCACCCAACCAAACAATCGACCAACCAAATGATCAACCCATCAACCAAGTAAACACACAACGGTTGCGCTACAGTACACAAACAGCTCACCAACAAACCAAACAATCAACAAACCAGACAAACAAACATGCAGCGATTGTTCACCAGACAAGCAACATCGGACCAAAAAACAGGGAAAACTCGTTGGCATCCACGGACTAAGCTCTTATTTTCATGATTGGGCATAAGTATTGCACCTTGCAGACATCGACAAAGGTTCCCGTAATTAAGCGAGGATGCGAAGAAAACACGGTTAACCAAACCATCGGCCAATCAAGTCTACAAGCAACTAAATATCGCGCCAGCAGAAATTTCTAAACGTACCCCAACGAAGGTTACTTTAGAAACTCACACAACGGGCGGCGGCCGCCATTTAACATTATCAGTGTAGCCATCAATATGCCAAGTTCACTTTTTTTCATCAATCTGAGAATGTATGCAGATTGATAAGAAACTGATAATGTAAACACTCAATCTGTATTGACAATCTGTTTGCCGAAAAACAAAATTTTTTGACTTTCTGCTGTATTGATGACTTTATTAATGACTAGGTTGACTGTGTAAATGCAATGAAAAATTTTCAGTATACTTTAAGTCAGTTAAGAAAAGAGTGCACATCGTGCGGTAATGAAAATGGCTTGCAAATGTGATTTGTTTTTACACAAAAACAGATAGTTTAATGATTTTGGTTTTTGCTGAAGCTTAATGGGATCTTGAAGAGAACCTTTAAATTTTATGACTGGGACAAAATCAATTTACTGAAACCTGATTGTTATTATTTTTATCAAAGACTCTTATTTTTAATTTAAAAAAAGATTTAAAAAAAAAAATTTTAATAAATGGCCAAAGATGATTTTTTTGGTTTCCATCATTCTGTTATTTCCATCAGCATATCAATTACTACCATAAAAATTTTATCCGCTGTTGCTTTGTTTCCTCTTTGGCGTACAAAGCAACACTAAATATTGACAGTTTATTGAACATGTAAACACCAACTCGGTATGACATATTGATGGCCAGTTTGATGGATACACTTATAATGTAAAAGGGGCTAAAAGCAATGAAGGTGTTTCCTGTCGGAGATACGTTATTTTTCTTGGTGGTCGTCGTACAGGTAAGACGCGATCCGCGTTTATTTCAAACATCCCACAACTTAGGACTTTTCTAACAGCGAGGACGCTTCGGGACATGACTGGGACTTACAATTAACAATTAATAGATACATTTTGTGAACAACTAAAGTAGAGGAATGGTCTGTGACGCACTCCACGACGGACAGACGGAGACCCAGGACCAGAGACGGAGAGGCATGGTCTGTGATGCACTCCAAGACGGACAGACAGAGACACGTTAAAACCCTGCTCGCGGGTAGGAAGATTAGCATTTAAGAAATGTGATATATATAATGAATTTAGATTTTATTAAATTACATTATTGACTTGGTTAAGATTTTAATTTAATGTGCTTTCTCTTGGTGATCGTCACACAGGTTTAAGGAATAAAAGTGAATTATAACGTTTCGGAAAAGTTGTGTTTCATTGGAGATAAATTTTGTAGTGTATCCTGAACGCCGACGGCTACACCCCGGCTAACTGCCATACCTAAATTGGAGCGTCAGCGTTATTTAACTGTCAAAAATTTCTCATGTACATACAATTTGTATGGCGCATACCGAAATTGCCAACGCTCAATGCTCAGCTATTCGAATTTCCAATTTTGACAAAGCGTTATGAGGTGAAGTTAGCTGCAGAAAAGTAAAAAAAGGAACAACAATATGATTTTGACAAACAATGACTTCAACGCAACGCTTTTTATTTCGGTATGACGCTTGACGCTTTTGTGTAACGTTAAATAACGCAACGCCTGACGCTCCAATTTAGGTAAGGCAGTAACGAAGAAAAGGTTCGTTACAGATTGTTGTGATAATTATATTGAGTTATTATTATGAATAAGTGGCATGTTAAAGACTAAGTTCTTTTATGCAAACAATTTAAATCAATAAATCTGTATATGAAGCAATCCACGCCAAGTGTAAAGCGCCGTCTACACGCACAGTTTTACCTCAAGACTTACCTGCGCAAACTGGTTTGTGCAGATAAGTCTATACATATGGACGGCAAAAGTCAAGTTTGCACAGTTCAAAAGTGCGGCCTGTGCTTTCTTTGAATTTCTAAAGATTTTTTTGTGCAAACTAAGCTTGCGCAGGCAAGTTGGAACGTGTGGACGGCGTACAGGCCGTGCCTTCAATCTGTCGCTTAAATTGCAGTCTTCAAATGCATTTATATTGATTGTGATAGCTCTGTCATGAAAATTTTGCGTTTTTTCATTGATTTATTTTGGAAAACATACAAAAGAAAAAACAATTCAAATGAAAATAAAATTTTTTCTAGACGTCATGTTGCTATGAAAATTAAGTATACTGAAAACTGCACAGACTTGCCTGTGTCGTGTGGACGCGATAAGAAAAGTATGCGTAAACTCTCTAGTTTGCACGAACTAGGCTTGCGCAGGTAAGACTGTACGTGTGGACGGCCCTTAAGAGTGTGCATTAGGCATGCGCTTATTTTACGATTTACTGATTTTCGTTGATGCAGCCACCTGAAATCCTTCTATTGGTCATAAAAAAAATACTATGAAGTTTCACGATGATCGGATAACGATAACCCGGCCCTCAAGAAAGGTTAAGGACAAGTTGAGGTTTTAGGCAAAAAATAATGAACATTTTTTAAACTTAATTAAATTAAAAACCAATTAAGATAAAAACCAATGAAATTTTTTAGTTTTAAAATCGGAATAAAAAAAAAACGCACTAACTGGTGAGCAGATGCAGTCAAAAAAACAAGTAAACAAATAAATGCACAAGCTGTCAGAAACTGTCGTCTGTCAGGGTAAAATTTTCATTTGCATTTCTACGTTTTAATTCCGAATTTATGCTGTCCATACCATATTAAACGATTCATATGAAATTTACAACACATGGCCTTTATATCAAGTCCAAAAAAATTTTAGGGTGGCCCTCATCAATAAAATAATTTTTTTCTTTATTTTGCGCATTTGAGCATTTTTACTTTTGAAACTGAAATTTTCCAAAAAACTGCCCGCCATATTTCCCCATGAATCAAAGTTTTGAAATCAGAAGTTCAGAACAGAGTTTCTGTCATTGAATAAGGTACTAATTTTTCCGACTATGTATCAAATATTATTGTTTAAAACAAATTACTTACTAGAGGCTGTTCATAAATTACGTCACACTTTTAGGGGAGTAGGGGGGTTCACAAATTTGAGGCAAAGTATGGCAGAGAGGGGTCTGGGGGTCTTGGAAATTGTGATGTCACACAATTCACATAGAAAAATTTCGAAATTTTCAAGCATATTTTGTTCACGTTTTGAAAATAGAATGTGCACGGTGCTCTTGAACAGTCGATAGGTTTGATGAAAATGTGGAGAGAATCTGTGAATGGGGTTTCATTTGTATTAGTTTAGTGGTCTAAATAAATGGAAATCGTAGTTGATCATCCTCGCGAAATATCGCAAAAATACACATCCCATAAAACGCAACAAATATAAAATTAGTTATTTTTAATGTATTTTGCAGTGTATTTTGCAGTGTATCTCATAGGGTTTTTAAGATATCTTTTCATAGCATCGCAAAACACATCATACATATTCAACAAAACACCCATTAATTTACGATGTGTTTTGCGATGCTTTATTTTATTGCTGTTTTGGAGCTATATAACAGGACGTATATCCGTAAATTCTGATGCAGAAATGGAAAGCTCTAATCAATCTTCTAAACCTAATTCAAATAATGTCGATATCTTTTTTTTTCTCGGAGATATCCTAACCTAAAAAGTTAATAAAGTGCAAAAAAACGTGTTTTTCGAAATTAAATTAACCCAGCCCAATGTGCACAAAAACGGATGAGGATCTGTTTCGAATCCGTTACGAGTTCATAAAGGTATAAAAAACGTAATCCGCGGTAACGGATCCATTTCGAACCCGTAACGTACATCAAAAACGAATTCAAAACGCTTTGTTTAGATAAAAAAAAAAAACATTTTGAAGCGCTTACAGCGAATAAAAAAAATTAAATTCCGCAGTGCGGGCCCTTTTCGAATCCGAAACTTATGTAAAAACGAATTCAAAACGGATTTGCTTTTAAATATGTTGATGCTGTATATTTACAGAAAAAAACCGTTTTGATGCGCCTATTAGCAATTAAAAAATAATAAAAAGAAAAAAAAGGAAGAAAAATAAAGGGTAAGAATCCACCTCTGGTAGGTTTCGAACCTGGGCAAATCCGTTTCGATTCCGTAAATACTTCAAATACGAACTCAAAACGGATTTGCTTTAATTAATTTTAATGATGATAAAAAAAAATATTTTTGATTTGTTTTTTTTTTTTTTTTCTTTTTATTTTATTGCGTATGATTTTTTGTAAACTTTTCAAACTCTCCCAGTGTGCCAAACGGACTCGTTTCGGATCCGTAACGGGTTCATATTTTCGTTCTTTTTATCCGTTACGGAATCCGTTACGTATCCGTTACTGATCCGTTTGCGGGAAGGATTCCTAAAAAAAAACGAATCGTTTTTTCTTCTTTTATGGATCCGTTTCGAACCTGTAACGTACATCAAAAACGAATTCCAAACGGATTCGCTTTTAATAATGTTAATGCTGCTTATAAAAAAAAAAAAAAAGGGTGAAGCGCTTATTTTTAATTAAAAAAAAACAAAATAATAAAAAAAAAAAAAAAAAATACTAGTCCGGCCGGGAGTCGAACTCAGGCTCCCGGGGTATTACTCTTTCATACACGAGACGTTAGACAACTAGGCTATTGGCCGATATGATGTTTAATTAACTGATGTAGACTTATTTGATGTTGAGATTTAAAGTTTGTATATTGAACAAATTTCTGTTGTTTTTTTTATAAGTATTCTGTGTTGTTTTTCTTCCCTTCTTTTGATAAAAAATGTTATATACTCAAATTTGGAATCAAAAACATTTTTTCAAACAGAGTTTGAAAAGTTTACAAAAAATCATACGCAATAAAATAAAAAGAAAAAAAAAAACAAATCAAAAATATTTTTTTTATCATAAAAATTAAATAAAGCAAATCCGTTTTGAGTTCGTATTTGAAGTATTTACGGAATCGAAACGGATTTGCCCAGGTTCGAATCCTACCAGAGGTAGATTTTTATCCTTTATTTTTCTTCCTTTTTTTTTCTTTTTATTATTTTTTAATTGCTAATAGGCGCATCAAAACGGTTTTTTTCTGTATATATACAGCATTAACATATTTAAAAGCAAATCCGTTTTGAATTCGTTTTTACATAAGTTTCGGATTCGAAACGGGCCCGCACTGCGGAATTTAATTTTTTTTTTTTTTATTCGCTAATAAGCGCTTCAAAATGTTTTATTTTTTTTATCTAAACAAAGCGTTTTGAATTCGTTTTTGATGTACGTTACGGGTTCGAAATGGATCCGTTACCGCGGATTACGTTTTTTATACCTTTATGAACTCGTAATGGATTCGAAACGGATCCTCATCCGTTTTTGTGCACATTGGGCTGTGTGAAAAAATGTTTTTGATTCCAAATTTGAGTATATGACATTTTTTATCAAAAGAAGGGAAGAAAAAGAACACAGAATACTTATAAAAAAACAACAGAAATTTGTTTAATATACAAACTTTAAATCTCAATATCAAATAAGTCTACATCAGATAAGTCAATATCATATCGGCCAATAGCCTAGTTGTCTAACGTGTCGTGTATGAAAGAGTAATACCCCGGGAGCGTGGGTTCGACTCTCGGCCGGGCTAGTAATTTTTTTTTATGTTATTTTGTTTTTTTTTTTTGTTTAATTAAAAATAAGCGCTTCACCCTTTTTTCTTTATTTTTTTTATAAGCAGCATTAACATTATTAAAAGCGAATCCGTTTTGAATTCGTTTTTGATGTACGTTACAGGTTCGAAACGGATCCATAAAAAAAGAAAAAACGATTCGTTTTTTTTTTTTAGGAATCCTTCCCGCAAACGGATCAGTAACGGATACGTAACGGATTCCGTAACGGATACAAAGAACGAAAATATGAACCCGTTACGGATCCGAAACGAGTCCGTTTGGCACACTGGGTTAACATATTTAAAAGCAAATCCGTTTTGAATTCGTTTTTACATAAGTTTCGGATTCGAAACGGGCCCGCACTGCGGAATTTAATTTTTTTTTATTCGCTAATAAGCGCTTCAAAATGTTTTTTTTTTTATCTAAACAAAGCGTTTTGAATTCGTTTTTGATGTACGTTTCGGATTCGAAATGGATCCGTTACCGCGGATTACGTTTTTTATACCTTTATGAACTTGTAATGGATTCGAAACGGATCCTCATCCGTTTTTGTGCACATTGGGAAGCTATTGACATAATTGAAATGCGGTTTGAAAGAACACTAGTAAGGTTGTTACCTTTGGCCTGGCCAAACATTAAATATAGTAAGTTCGGGTAATGTGATATAGGCATTTTTGTTTTCTAAATTACACGTAGTTTTCAAAGCATAGCTGCTACCACTTTATGTATTATGTTTTATTGATGTATTGTGCAGTATGTTGTGATTTTGGATTTCCTTAGCGTGGGCCAATCTTAAGCTATTTCAATAAAATTGAAAAAAGGCAAAAAAAGTTAAGAAATAAAATTGGAGGGTAATGTGATATACTATATCGCATAGACCAACAAATTGTATTTTCGGCAAAAAGATCATCGTGTTATAAAGACACTTTAGTTGTGAAACTTTTACTTCAGGAGTGATAAACATTACTAAAATCGCTTTAACAAAGCTTTAGCTCATTTTTCTTAAAAACTGTGACCTTTATATAAAAATGTTGGACCAACAAATTGTTGATAAGGAAAAACGTTTTAGATTTGGGCCAAAAGACCATCGTGCCAAACATTTTGCATTGCAAGTGGTACATCAAATATTTTCGGTGCCAGAAGTGCATTATATCACATTACCTGAATTTCAGTTTAAAAACAATCAGGTTATTTTTGAAAAACACACTCCAGCATATAAAAAAATCAATTGATTTGTGGTTAGGTATATTCACCCACTAGCAGAATTTAATATTTCGGATATGATATCAATTTTAGTTTAGGCTAGATCCTAACATAAAGCACACGCAAATAAAGTTTTTATTCACTGCTAAATCGATTTTACCACACTGAAGGCAAAATAAATAAAGGTGGGCGCTCAAAAACTTGCAGCATGTTTCTTTTTCAGTTACTCTCATTATCGAGAGTTGTTTATTTAAGGAGATATGCTGGTATATCACATTACCGCCTATATCATATTACCCGAAGTTACTCTACCCCACACAGCAGTATTTTGAAAATTTTGCTTATATGGGATGTGCCACACCCTCTTGTCCGAATTCAACCAGTTTTTTCTCAGAGTTTGAATTTATAGTTCTTAGTATTTGAGTGAAACTTGGTTGGATTATCTCAAAAAATGTGTTCAGTATAGCGTTTTGAACCTTTTGCTTATACGGGAGGTGCCACGCCCTCTTGTCCGAATTCGCCCAGTTTTTTCTCAGAGCTTGCGCTTACAATTCGTAGTATTAATGAGTATTTTGGTTGCATTATCGAGAAAAATACTCCAAAAGTTGCATTTTGAATATATTTTTTGTATTGGAGGTAGGCGTGTGCGTTGGCCGATTTCGCTCATTTTCAATCCCCCGAGCTAACTTTGACTACGGAGGCTGTGCACCGAATTTCATTGAATTATATTGCTTAGTTTTCCCAAAAAATGTATTTCCACACACAGCCAGCCAGCCAGACAGACAGACGGACATGGCTATATCGACTCAGGAGGTGACGCTGATCAGGAATATATATACTTTACTATGTCTGCCACTCCTCCTTCTCTGCATTACAAACGGAAGGACAAAGTGAATATATCCTGGGTGTAGGGTATAAAAAAATTGGAACTTTCAGATAGTGTATCGAATTTTGCGTATGAATGCTATATTCTAGTTATATAGCGTCAAAATATAGTAAAACGGTATTTTTTCCTCGTTTAGGCTAAGATATCTCAAAAACCCTATGATAAACAGCAATCCTAAGGCCGGATTCGGATTCAGCATTGCAAAATACAGTAAAAATAAATATTTTTATATTGGTTTGTTGCGTTTTTTTTTCTGAATTTTTTTATTTCATATGGGATATGTATTTTTGCGATATTTAGCGAGGATGATCAGCTACGATTTCGGGGTTTGCATTTTTCAGACCACTTAACTAATACAAATGAAACCCCATTCACAGATTTTCTCCACATTTTCATCAAACCTATCGACTGTTCAAGAGTTCCGTGTGTGTAAGTAAACCTAAAATTAAAAAATTAATTTTAAGGTATAAAAGGTCAGAGCGTGATGTCACAAATAGGGGGGAGGGGTCAATGAAAATGTGACAGAGTGTGAGGGGGTCACTTTTCTATATGAATTTTTCTGAGCTACAAAATTGTGGATCAACTTTTTATTTGTAGATATAACAATCACCGAGAATTTTGCAAACTGATTTTCTCGATCACACGAAAGTACCACTTCTCAAGATTTGACTAGAACAGAAATTCATACCTACAATTTAAAAAACACCCACAAAAAAATTCAGCTTTGATACTATGAGGCAGGTCAGTCAGGCGCTGTCTGTCAATCTATTTATTTCAAAGTGCCAGTTAAAGTTCCAGTTAAGGCTTAACTCAACATTGCGAAAATTTTTGGCCTTTCCAAAACTAAAAAGCCTATAGTGCTACGAATTGAATAAACCCTACAATTAAAAAATGGAGAGCACAACATTACAAGTTTTAATAATACAGTGCAACACAAAAATGTTCCTGGATTCTCATAATGTTTTTCTGTTAGGTTATGAAAAATAAAAAGACACGTATTTTAACGAATATGTGAATCAGTGATATAATGCACTTACTGTTCTCAGTGTCTGAGTGAAATTTTGTTGGATTACCTCAAAAAACGTTTTCAGTATTGCATTTTGAAGCTTTTATGGAAGTTGGATTATATCGAAAAATGATTTCTGTATGGTATTTTGAAACTTTTGCTTAAATGGGTGGTCCACGTCCACTTGTCCGACTTCATCTAGTTTTTGCTCAGGGTTTGCGCTTACAGTCTTTAGTGTGTACAGTGTGTATTATGGTTGCATTGTCTTGAAAAATAATCCTAAAGTTGCATTTTGAATATATTTTTTGTATGGGTGGTGGCGCGTCCGTTGAACGATTTTGCTCATTTTCAATAAGTCGAGCTAGCTTTGGTAAAGGAGGCAGTGTACTGGACTATAGGAACTTTACAAAAGAAGTCCTCCGCTCAACGTGGGTATAACTCCCCATCTTAGGGGGTTCAAAAATCAAAAAAAGGCAGTTTTGGACTATTCGTTGGACAAAAAATTGTAATTGATGTATTTCTGCACATTTTGTATATTTTTTAACATCTTTCTAGCATAAAAATTGACCGAGATAAAAAATTTTTAAGTAAGAGTCCTTATATGGAAGTTAAGGCCAGGGACGGTAGAAGCTAGGGCTGTACAATGAGCTGATCGAACCTCTTCGAACTTTCGCCACACACAACGAACCAAGATCGATCAGCTTAGCTCAACTCAGTTTGTTAGTTCGTGAGTTTTGAGCTGATCGTATAATCGATCAACCCATTCGTTGTGAGCTGATCGTTTGTTGAGCTAGTAAGTTATGAGTTTTCTCGTTTGTTTGGTTACGTTCAGCGTGTTCGATATGCGTTGGATATGATTGCAATCAGCGTTGCAAGAATTATGTAAAAATTGGATTAAGGTTTAAAAAAAATCCGCTTTCTATTGATGACTTAGAAATATTTTAAAACCTATAACTAATTTTCTCAAAATTTGATTTCGGAATAAATTTTCATAATAAGAAAATTGAAGTTGTTTTGTAAAAAAATGTTGTTTCAAATTTTTCAGCTTATTTGAAATAATAAACTGTATAATCAAAAAGAGGAAGAGCGAGGCAAGCAGGGGGAAGAGACCCCTAGTTATTTAAAAAAATATAATTTTCCTAAAGCCCAGCAGAAGTTGTAAAGAAAAAAAAATATAGGCCATTTTAAAAATATATTGAGGATATTCCTTAAATTATGTAAATGTCCCGAAAACCTCGTAAACTCGTAATAGTTGTCAAAATCGATACGAGTTTTGACAGTTTTACGAGGTTAAAGAATACCATAATTGATTAAAAATTATTTAAAATTAATAAGTAGCTTGACCTAAGGGATGAGCTCAAAATATTTTTCTATTGTGCTCCGTTTTGCAAATTTTTTTTTTTTTTTTTCAACGGCTCTACGCAGAAAAGATGAAAAATATTATCGGGGTCCTCTTTTGCGAATTATGCCAAATTTGTGCACTTATGTTTTACTACATTTTTTAAAGTAAAAGTAAATAAATAATGTAAAATAGCAAAAATTAAGTTATGGATTCTGTAGACTTTTGTCGAAACAATCCAACTGGGAATAAAACAGTTTAGTGGGATTTAGGCATAAATTTCAAATTTAAATACACTTTAATTGATGTAAACATCATGTCTCTATGGCTTTTAGATATAGAGATATAGTAACCGACAACTGATCAGGTTTATTTTTTTTTTTTTTTAAATTGCATTTGATAAAACAGTTTATTATTTCAAATAGGATGAAAAATTTGAAACAAAATTTTTTTACAAATACCCAATAAAACTTTTGAATAAATTTGTAGCCTCTTATACGATAATTGATTACCTAACGCATTACTTGAATGTTAAAACATTTTGAGTATTACATGTAATGCAATAAATAATGAAATAATTCTTCAATTACATGTAATGCAATGGGTAGGGTAGAACGGGGTTAAATCGCCACGGGGTTAAACAACCAATTGCCTCTAATTTTTTTTAATAAAGTCGAATCGAACGAACGTTGGTACAGTAGATAGTGATCAATACAACGCAACTTTGGCAAAAGGTTCCACTACCGCACGTGTGTTATAACCTGAGTTCTGACGAAAGAAAGATTTGACGCGTCCTCGCCGCAATATTTTCAGTCGACAAAAGTTCAAAACTCCACAAATCAGTGAAGTGCAGAAAGAAAGGTAAATGTTTTCTAAGAGCAGAATTGCATGCTGAATCCAAATCTGTAATGGGTTTTACAAAATTTAAATTGGTTAAAAAGTTGTTCGTTGTAACCAGAAGGAGATAAAGGCATTGGCGACCATGGTAAGGTCGAAAAAAAAGATGCTAATAAAATTTTCCGAGCAAAAAAACCAAGACACGGCTGCCAAAAACAATACTCGTTGCTTCCAAAGAGGTCGTCCAAGAAAAGAAGTATACGTTGAGGAAAGTGACGCCAGCGATTAATGAAGCTCAAGAGAAAGTTTTTCAAGTTAATTTTGTTCTTGTGTAACGTTTTGTAAAATTCTGATAAAATAAAAACCCTTAAAATAACAATGTTGGTTACTTTTACCCCACCTGGTGGGGTAAAACAACCATTTCACACTTTTTGTTCAAATGCAAATACCGGATAAACAATGCGAGTTTGATAAAAAATTTTCGGATGAATTTTGTAACAAAGGGTTCAACGAACCAGGAACAGTTTAAATTTTCAAATTATTATCATAAACAAAGTTTTTACAGAGTGCCAAACACAAAAGTGGTTGTTTAACCCCGTTCTACCCTAATGTGAGAACATAAATCATTTCGAAAGTTTTTTACTTAAGATTTTTTGATCTTTAAGTCATTTTGACGTTAATATTTCAAAAGAAATAAATACTAAAAAGATAATATTTCAGATAGTGTTCCCTTGATGAACTTTTGGCCCAAAACAGAACCCTATATATCTATAACGTCCTACTAAATTGATTCAGTACTTATATAATGCAAAAGTAACCCAGAAAATAATCGATACAATTAATTTTTTGGATTACTCGATCGATTACATGTAAGCAAATGTTTTGTTGGGGTAATCGATTCCGCCCAATGAAATGTGTATGCTATAATAATGCCTTTGTAACCCAGAAAGTAATCGATACAAATAATTTTTTCGATTACTCGATCGATTACATGTAAGCGAGTGTTTTATTAGGGTAATCGATTACGCCCAATGACATGCATGTGTTAAAATAATGCCTTATGTAAGCCAGAAAGTAATCGATGCAAACAATTTTTTAGATTACTCGACCGATTACATGTAACCGAAGATTTTACTGGGTAGCTTTTCACAAAACAACTTCAGTCTGGATAAGAAAATTATGAAATTTAATATTTTACTGTATTTTAAAATATTTTGAGTTTACAACTTTTTATGTTTTGAAAATTATGATTCAATTTTCTTTTTATGAAAATATATTCCGAAATTAAATTTTGAGAAAATTAGCTATAAATTTTAAAATATTTCTTAGTTATCAATAGAAAGCGGTCTTTTTTAACGCCAAAAGCAAATGAGGAGTGATTTTTCATAAAACTTACTAGCTTAACAAACAAACGATCAGCTCACAACGAATGGGTTGATCCGGTGCTGGGCAAAATTCTCTCTTCTTTTTTTTTTTTTGCCTCGTTTTATCCTATATGAAAAGATACGCAAAAAGTTCTCTCTTTGATACGAAGCTCCACCGGTTGATCGATTAAACGATCAGCAAAAAACTCACGAACTAACGAACTGAGTTGAGCTGATTTAAACGAACTCAGTTCGGTACTGAAATTGTATGAAAAGCTCATGAGTTTCGAGTTTGCCTAGTAGAGGCACCCTCAAATAAAAAAAAAAAAACGAAAACATAAAATTTAATATCTCTGCACATATTTATCAATTGAAGACCTTGTCTTGGAATCACAAAAGGCCGGCCTAAAAATCAACGTATCCATGACTAAAAGCATGAAGCTAAACGCAAGCAATGACATCACGTTTAAAGCTGGCAGTGATGACATCGGAAACGTCGATAGCTTCACGTATCTAGGCAGCATTATCTCCATGGATGGTGGAGCAAAAGAGGATATCAACTCAAGAATAGCAAAAGCAAAAGGCGCGTTTGCTCAACTGAACAAAATATGGTCTTCATTCGTTATATCCACCAAAACGAGAGTGCGCATTTTTGATTCGAATGTGAAATCGGTTTTGTTATATGGGTGCGAAACATGGCTTGTTACTGAACAACTAACAAACAAGCTGCAAGTATTCGTCAACAAATGCTTAAGGCGTATACTAAAGGTTTGGTGGCCTCGCACTATATCAAACGCCGAGCTACATCAAAAATGCAAACAGAAGGCTATAGCAAACGAGATCAAGCTGCGCAAATGGGGATGGATTGGTCACACTCTCCGGAAACCACACAGCGAAGTTTGTCGCCAGGCCCTTGAGTGGAATCCACAAGGCAGTAGAGGACGTGGTAGACCCAAAACCAACTGGAAAAGGTCGTTGGAAAAGGAAATCCAAGAATCGGGAAAATCGTGGCAAGAGATCAAAGTCATCGCAAGGGATCGTGACAAATGGAGAGATTTCATATTGGCCCTATGCTCCTCCTAGGAGTTAAAGGAGAATACATACATACATACATATTTATCACAACTGTCTTTATGAAACTAGTACGTGGATTTATATTGTTTGCTAAGCACGTTGTAAAATAACGGATGAGCGGGTTAGATGGAGGGTTGTCGTAGCCTCAAAATATACTTGCACCTGCGACTTCCACATAAATCTTGGTACATTTTAGGGAACAATTTAACTTTATCGACTGTTGTGGTTTTTTTTTTTTTTTTTGCCCAAATAGGGCTCTGGGAATTAATTACAACAACAACAACAACAACAACCTCTGAGCGGATCTACTTTTGGAGATATAGCCATCGGAAAATCGGGATATATCTTTTATAAAAATCGGTATAAGTTGGGAACCCCTGGATGGATTTTAAAAATATTAGTGTCATATGAAAGGTATTTTACCGTGCTATACAATTGCTGTACAAATTTTTCAATTTGAGTGATAGTTTACGAGATATGACAATTTTTCAAAAACTCACCCCATTTTTTTCCCAAAAAAACGGCATTTTTCCTAAAAAGTATGTTATTAACCTAAATTTTAAAAACTAAATTAGAAAGCCTAATTTATTTCCTTTCATTTGATATGCAACATGTATCTGAAATTGCATCATTAATAA
The DNA here is from genome assembly GCA_951812925.1 of Calliopum simillimum. NCBI lineage: Eukaryota > Metazoa > Arthropoda > Insecta > Diptera > Lauxaniidae > Calliopum > Calliopum simillimum. The sequence goes on along the minus strand of OX638372.1, from coordinate 79,256,944 downwards.
ATTTGTATGCAAAAAAACAAAAATGGACCAAATCAAATTTGGAACTTTAAACAAAAACAATACCAGGACAGACAACAACAACAACTTTACTACTACTACAACAACAGTAATTTTACATAAGAGTAGGGGTAATTGGGCGGCCTGTGGCCGCAGCTCAGGATTTAAAACTCCCAAAAATCCAACAATGGCTTCGCGGCGGCCTTCGGCCGCAGATCAGTCTATAATATATCCAACACATAGTTTGTTAGCCAAATTGCGCGCGCAATTTTTAATAAAAATTTAAAATTTTTTTAATATAATAAGTAGCTGCTGCGCTTGTACAAGTAGCTGATCCTCTTTGTTGTTGTTGTAGCAGTTGTTGTTTTTGCTGTTGTTATTGTTTGTTCTGGCATTGTTGTTGTTTAAAGTTCCTAATTTCAAGAAAATTGATTTGGTCTATTTTTGTTTTTTTCTATAAAAATTTATTAATGATGCAATTTCAGATACATGTTGCATATCAAATGAAAGGAAATAAAATGGGCTTTCTAATTTAGTTTATAAAATTTCAGGTTAATAATACATTTTTTGGGAAAAATGCCGTTTTTTTTTGGGAAAAAAATGGGGTGAATTTTTGAAAAATTGTCATATCTCGAAAACTATCACTCAAATTGAAAAATTTTGTACAACAACTGTATAACCCGGTAAAATACCTTTCATATGACACCAATATTTTTATAAAAGATATATCCCGATCTTCCGATGGCTATATCTCCGAAAGTAGATTCGCTCAGAGGTTGTTATTGTTGTTGATATGATTAATTTTCAAAGCCCTATTTGGGCAAAAAAAATATAAAAAAAACAATAACAGTCGAAAAAGTTAAATTAAGCCCATTTTAGCATGTAAATTGTGTCTACCATTCAATTCAAGTTGGTGTCCTAATAATTGTCGGACTTTGGGGGATGCAACAAGGGGGTGTTGCACCCCATACAAAATTCTATATCTCTGAAATTAAAGCAGCTATCATTTTCAAATTTGCTAATCTAAAGTTCCGTTTTTCTATAATTTTTCACCAATTTTAGGCCTTAAATGAATTCTAAACGTCATCTGGTGTAATTTTTTTTTTTTTTTGAATCTTTAAATAAATCTACTCGCAATACCTTTCTAACAAGCCTAAGATATTAAATAATGGAAATGTCTATACGGGGCGTTTTGCGTACGCGAAAACTCCTCTCTCTCTCTCAATTTACTCAATTAGCGTACGCGAAACTCAATTAGCGTACGCGAAATCCAGTGAAGTTTTTTCCCCCGGGGAACTTGATTAATTTATGTACTGATCCGCGGCCGAAGGCCGCCGCGAAGCCGGTGTTGGATGTCTGACGGGTTTAAATCCTGAGCTGCGGCCGCAGGCCGCCCACTTACCCCTACTTTTATGTAAAATTACTGTTGTAACGAAGATGCGTCCCGGGGGAAAAAACTTCACTGGATTTCGCGTACGCTAATTGAGTAAATTGAGAGAGAGAGAGGAGTTTTCGCGTACGCGGGCCGCCCAGTATAAACAGACTCTTAAATAATTGATCACTTTTACTATTTTAAGCTGTTTTTACATTATAAGTAGTATCACCAGCTTCCTAATAACTTTAAAGCCGGTTTTTTGGCGAAAACCTTACATGACCCAAAAAAAAAACGTATAGCATTATATTCGTGTTAAGGAGACCAAAATACACTAAAAGCTCTTTTCAAAACTCTTAGGGTTTTTTGGCTGTTGAACAATGTAATATTGTTAAGATTTGTAATGAGGCAAATCGCGGGCACTCATCGTCTCATACACCGCGTCTTACGTGTCGGCCAATTGTGGGTAAAACACGAAAACTCACTTCTCCATTCCTCGTGACTACATCATCTTGAAGTACTACCATGCTACCTGATTTGCCCATTCGTCCAAGCGTTTATTTATCCTGGCCTTTGATGATAGCAACCTCCACCGGTGACCAATCTTCAGTTCGGTGCATTCGTACAGGCAGACGGCAGCCTTCAGTTAATGCAGCCGTAGATTCAGATATCGATAAAAAATTTTCATCGAACTGGAATTTTCGTGAGATTTTCATCACTTTCTCACTTAAGTTTTACTATTATTGAAGAATTTGTTAATACTTCTGAAGAAAATGAAACATGCGTATTTATTTATAAAACACTTGTCAATTTCAGAAACCGAAGGAAATCCCGGGAACTAGCAAACACGCGGATGAACACACTAATGGAAAACGGTTACCAAACAGTCACGCAAACAGCTTACCAACCAACCAAACAATCGACCAACCAAATGATCAACCCATCAACCAAGTAAACACACAACGGTTGCGCTACAGTACACAAACAGCTCACCAACAAACCAAACAATCAACAAACCAGACAAACAAACATGCAGCGATTGTTCACCAGACAAGCAACATCGGACCAAAAAACAGGGAAAACTCGTTGGCATCCACGGATTAAGCTCTTATTTTCATGATTGGGCATAAGTATTGCACCTTGCAGACATCGACAAAGGTTCCCGTAATTAAGCGAGGATGCGAAGAAAACACGGTTAACCAAACCATCGGCCAACCAAGTCTACAAGCAACTAAATATCGCGCCAGCAGAAATTTCTAAACGTACCCCAACGAAGGTTACTTTAGAAACTCACACAACGGGCGGCGCGCCGCCATTTAACATTATCAGTGTAGCCATCAATATGCCAATGATGCCAAGTTCACTTTTTTTCATCAATCTGAGAATGTATGCAGATTGATTAGAAACTGATAATGTAAACACTCAATCTGTATTGACAATCTGTTTGCCGAAAAACAAAATTTTTTGACTTTCTGCTGTATTGATGACTTTATTAATGACTAGGTTGACTGTGTAAATGCAATGAAAAATTTTCAGTACACTTTAAGTCAGTTAAGAAAAGAGTGCACATCGTGCGGTAATGAAAATGGCTTGCAAATGTGATTTGTTTTTACACAAAAACAGATAGTTTAATGATTTTGGTTTTTGCTGAAGCTTAATGGGAGCTTGAAGAGAACCTTTAAATTTTATGACTGGGACAAAATCAATTTACTGAATCAAAGACTCTTATTTTTAATTTAAAAAAAGATTTAAAAAAAAAAAATTTTAATAAATGGCCAAAGATGATTTTTTTGGTTTCCATCATTCTGTTATTTCCATCAGCATATCAATTACTACCATAAAAATTTTATCCGCTGTTGCTTTGTTTCCTCTTTGGCGTACAAAGCAACACTAAATATTGACAGTTTATTGAACATGTAAACACCAACTCGGTATGACATATTGATGGCCAGTTTGATGGATACACTTATAATGTAAAAGGGGCTAAAAGCAATGAAGGTATTTCCTGTCGGAGATACGTTATTTTTCTTGGTGGTCGTCGTACAGGTAAGACGCGATCCGCGTTTATTTCAAACATCCCACAACTTAGGACTTTGTAATGGTAGGTGGTCTTGGGATAAAATTTTCGTATAGCATTCATGCAGCTATTTGCACGTCATTTAGGCTAGATCTCGCCGGATAGGGGGGGAATCTTGCTACACTCTGCTATCATAACCATTGAACAAAAAAATTTATAAACGTGCATGCCAAGCTACTAAAAGAAGGGAAATAGAAAAGAACTGTTCGTAGAACATAACAACTGTCACTAGAAAATGAAAATGTATTGAATGTTATTAAACTTTAATTGAACGCAAGATGTTCTGCGTCGCTAATATGCCCATACCCAACCATGTTCTCAAAACAAAACCCGAAAGAAAGAACATTTTGAGAACCCGAACATATCTTTGGTTTGCCTGTTAAGCTAAATAAAAATCTACTCTTGATTCATTTTTAATCGAAAATCTATTTTATTATCATATTCTTATTAAAAAAAAATCTTAAATTATGCACCAACAGCATGTGTATGAGAAACTGTTCTCAGTGCAAGAAGAGTTTCGAAAATGAAAACAAAATTTTAAATGAGTTTAATGATTAACTATGAGAAACGTTTTGATTGATCACTTAAGAGAGTGTCAATGTGACTACTTAAGAGTTACAATTTTAATTAAATGAGTAACATGGAATTCAATACAAAATTTTTTATAACTGTTACTTTGGATCTTTTGTCTTATTTTTTTTTGTTTTTTTTTTTTTTTAATATCTAAGCGCAAATAGTTAGGTAAAATAATATCAAAAGAAAAAAAAGTTATTTATTGTTGTTTTTTGTAAGAGACTTACCAAATCATAACTGCATCAGGCCTGCTGCTTAATATGAAGACGCTCTTATGCTGCATATAAGATTAAAGAAATAGGGAGCTTATTATTTTACCTTATTCACTTTACAATTTTTTCTCCTTTCTGTATCAAATTTTAATTACAGTTTTTTTTTTTTATATATATATTTTTTTTTTTTATCCAAATTACGTTAAAGTTTTGTTTTCCTTTTTTTTTTTTACAATTTAGTAATTTATATCTTTTCTATATGTTCAAAATGCACTAATTTATGTATAGTTTTTCCAATTTTCTTTTCATTTCCCTATATGACTTTCTAACTTTTAATTTCTAATTTTAGTTATTAGTTCATAAGGCTTTAACATTTTATTTTTTTTTTTTCTTTATGTTTTCCTCTGGAATTCTCGCACATTTAGAAGTAACTCGAAATTATCGCCGCTAAGCTAAGCGATTCCACTCTTTCATGATAGGAGTTGGATAATTCCTTATGACGAGTAGTTGCTATATCCAAATTCTCATGTACCATATGTAACGAGTTGTCCTCCAATACTATGGACTCGCTGATGACCAATATGTATAAGCCGGGTTTCGTTTCTTTTAGTTTCAGTTTTATTTTAAACTATATATTTATGAAACAATTGATGTTAATTAAAATTAAAGATTGCAAAAAATTTAAATTCAATGGAATCAGCAAAAAACACTTGTTGACGGCACCGGATCCAGAACGGAAAGAAAAGAAAGAAATTGAAAAATGTCGGACAATTGTCATATACACATTGTAAAATTTGACATTTGTCACGTTTTCTACTCAAATTTTTTTTTATGAAAGATCAGGGCTGACTCTTAATTTTCGAAAAAGAAAATTAGGATTGAAATTCAATTTTAAACATAAAATAGAATAAATCTCGAGTCAACCATTACAAAGCAGATTCATTAGAAAAATGCATGCAATTGAGAATGAAGCTGAAATGGTTTGTAGTTATTTGTTCTTCAAATTCTGTCCGTGAAAGATTCCAACCTTTTTACCATTACTATCCTCTAATTCATAATAGCAATTTCCGATTTTCCGAATAACTTTTGATTTTAAATATTTCGGTGCTAATTTTGCACAATAATCTTTAGCCTTATTGCTCAAAGTAAAGTTTTCTCGATAAACGATATCACCAGGTGAAAAGCTAATAGGTCGAGACCTTAAATTGTATGTTTTCATATTTGTCAAGTAAGCTTTTCGCAAATTCTCTTGTACGCTATCGCGAATAATTTGTAATTTATCTTTACTGTCGATTACGTTTTCACCTTCTTCTAAAAGCTCAAGTCTGCGTAACAGTTTATATATGTTACCATTGTTTACCATTTGCTGGCCAAATAATACGAAATAGGGAGAATATCCTATAGAACTATGATATGCACTACGAAGAGCCATGGCGATTTGACTAAGGTTTGCGTCCCACCTTTTCTGATTAGTATCAAGGTAAGACCGAATAGCAGCTATTATTGAACGGTTGATGCGTTCGGACGCATTTGACTGCGGTGCATAAATCGCAGTAAAAATGTGTTTCACACCGTATCTACTTAAAAAATTTTCAAAAATTATGGCCTTAAATTGAGGTCCGTTATCTGTGATAACCGTTTCTGGAATCCCAAATACATGAAATATGTTAGTTTCAAGATACTCGCAGATTGCCTCAGCGGAACATTTCCTTAATGGCTTAAACCAAGGAAATTTCGAGAAATGGTCCAGTACTACAAATATGCCTATATTACCTTTCGTCGATCGTACGTAGGGACCTAAAAAGTCCATGTATAGCCTTTGAAAAGGACGATTAGATTTTACCTGCTCACCCATTGGTGGCCGAGTAATATAATTTGGTGCTTTAGATTGTCGGCATATATCACATTGTGATACAAAATTTTTAACGTCTATGGACATGGTTGGCCAATAAAAATTTCTCTTTAATTTTTCCAAGGTCTTACCTATTCCACCATGTGCAGAATCTGGAGGAATGTGAGCACGTTCAACAGCACAAGAAGTGAGTCCCTGTGGGATCCACAACTTCCACGTTGACGCCTCTGAAATTTTGTTACCACATGCAAACTCAGTGCGTTTGTAGATATATTGGTCAACAACCTTTACATCTGGTAATTTGTCCTGAGTTTCAAGAAAATTTTGTCTCAGTTTTTTATATTCTTCGCTGTGAAAACACGGTGAATCTAAATCTAGTTCAACTGCAATATTTAAACTTTCTATTTCATCAAAATTTAAACGCGATAGTGCATCCGGCACGATATTTAAACTACCTTTTCTGTGCTCGATTGAGAAATTAAAGCCTTGTAAAGTGAGCGACCATCTGGCTAACCGTCCATTTAAGTTTGTGTTTGACATTAACCACTTCAAACTGGCATGGTCAGTGATCACTTTGAATTCGTGGCCTTCCACGTATTCGCGAAATTTCTCAATACTCTTTAAAGCCGCAAGGCATTCCAGTTCAGTTATCGAATAGTTTTGCTGAGCCCTTGATAATTTATTAGAAAAATAAGCTATCGGTCGTTCAAAGCCCTCTTCATCTAACTGAGCTAGCATGCCACCAATTCCTGTTTTTGAGGCGTCACAATTTATAATAAAAGGCTTGTCAAAATTCGGAGTGACTAAAATTGGAGCACTTGTCAATTTTTCTTTTATCAAGTTAAAAGCTTGTTCTGCCTCAGGCGTCCAAACAAAGGTTTTAGACTTTTTTGTTAAATCGGTTAAAGGTGCAGTAAGAGCAGAAAAATTTTCCAAAAACCTTCGATACCATCCTGTTAACCCCAAGAAGCTCCGAACTTCGCGAACATTCTTAGGGGGAGAGAGATTTTTTATCGCAGCGACTTTGTCTGCATCCGGTGTAATACACCCATTGCCTATAATAAAACCAAGATATTTTACATTTTTATGGCACCATTTACATTTGGAAATATTTACAGTTAAGCCAGCTTTCCTTAACAAGTGTGCTACTTCTGTTAATAAGCACAAATGTTCATCAAAACTATCTGAAACCAGCAGCAAATCATCCAAATAGACAAAAACTCTGTTCTGAAAAGTAGGTGGTATAATCATGTCCATCAAACGACATAAAGTTTGTGGAGCGTTAGTTAAACCAAACGGCATAACTTTGAACCTATATAATGGTCTATTCGGCACCGTGAAAGCTGTTTTATCACGTGCATTTTCTTCGAGACTAATCTGCCAAAACGCATGTTTTAGATCTATTGAAGAGATATATTCAGCCTTTGGTAAGCGAGATATGATGCCATTGATTTTTGGTTGAGGATATGCATCCTTTACCGTTACCGAATTTAATTTCCTCGAGTCTAAACACAATCGAAACTTCCCATTTTTGTTAACTACAGCTACTGGGCTACTCCAGGGGCAATTCATAGGAGCTGGTTCTATTATATCAAGGCCCAACATTCTATCGATCTCATCGTGAATTTTCCTCTCAATAGCCGGAGACACAGAAAAATATCGTTGCTTAATTGGCTTAACACCTGCTTCGATTTCGATAGTATGTTCAAGATATGGAGTTTTTCCCAAGCCGTCTTTTTCAAAACTAGGAAATAATTCGATTATAGTATTTAAACGAGCTTCTTGTTGATGATTCAATGGATGTACATCACTATCTTGCTTTAATTCACTTACGTTCATAGCAAATTTTGAAAATAAATCGTTTAAAAGTCCGAAATTGTGCCAGAAATCAATTCCTAGATATAAGTCCTGTTTCAGATCCGGAATAATAAATAATTCAATATCCTTCTCTATATTTCGAAATTTTAGTTTGGTAACGATATGTCCAATGATTTTATACCTTTTCCCCCCTGCAGTTTCTACAAAATTTGTCAACTTTTTGAATGGAATGTTCTTTTTCAGGAATTCAGTTGCAGCATTACCTGATAGGCAGGATATTGTTGCACCTGAATCCAGTAAAGCGATTAAATTCATATCAAATAATTCTACATTGACATAGGGTCTAATATCTGCTTTCGAATTTTCGATCGAGTTTATTGAGTTTTTGCATTTCAGTTTTCGTGATGTAATTTTAAAATAAAAGTTACGCATACGCACCGTATTTCTCTTTGATTTAATTCTTTTTGGTAACGAAGTCTGCTTTAAATTAAGCTCGTCACAAAATATTTTGTTACGTACTTTTTCATAATTTAGCAAACGTTCGTGGTAGGGTTTAATTGGGTATAATATAGGTTGGTAGGAATTGTCTACTTTGTCTGTAAAATTGGAAGTTTGAGTACAAGTAGAAGAATATGTTTTTTCATTCAATATTACATTCGTGCTGAGCGGTAACTGATGTTTTTGTTGCCGCTCGCTTTGGCGTTTCCCTGGCAGTTTACACAATTACGTTTAAAGGTATTTGCTAAGCCACAACCGTAGCAAAATATGGTTTTATCTTCGACACAATTTTTAAACCAGTGTCCTTCTTTCCTGCAATTCCAGCATTTTTGACCATCCACTGGTGCTAAATCAGTCCTAGTTTCACAAATTTCTTCGTCTGCTTCCACTTCAACAACATCACTTGAAATTTCATTAACATTTCTTCGAAAAGTTGGCCTACTTCCGTTTACGCGGTCAAATTCATTGTTTAGTGATTCTCTACGTAAAATAAGCTGACGCAAGTGAGCAACAGATCTGATTTGCAAATAAAAAAGTTCTTTTCGTAAATAAGGCTTCAGATTCCTACGCAAAGTTTCGACCAATTCTTCCTGATTCATAGGGTATTTTAACCTATCGCAATATTGAAGCATTGCACTATAAAAATCATCGAATGTCTCATTGGCTTGCTGCTTTCGATCTCTTATCATCTCTTTAACATCGATATCTGTTAAGTGATCGTTAAAATGTGCTCTTAAAGCTTCACACAAACGAGGCCATTCGATTCTTTGCACAGAACTTCGGTATCGCCAATACCACTGTTGTGCTTTACCGGTAAATAGTAAATGGCAATGGTCACTTATCAAAGTAAAATCACCTTCCAAATTATCGGTAACTAAAGCATGGATCATATAGATAAATTTTTCTACTGGTAAGCCAGAAAGACTACCATTGAACGAAATGTTCCAACTGTGAATTAAATTTGCAATTTTGCTTTTGTTTACCAAAATAGCAGATGCAATTGAATGTCGATTTTGACCTGAATCAGGAGCATTTAAATTTGTTGGTATGTTTGGTACTGAACCAAAATTTTGAGATAGGTGTGTTTGACTTAAGTTTGGAAAGTGTTCTCTCGGCCATTCAGGTTCTGGTACGCGATTTACACTTAATCTGACTAACTGTTGAGATAGCTGACTTATCATGTCATGCATTCGTGAGAACTCGGTTTGTAGTCTATCTTCAACTTTATTTAGTATTATTTGTTCTACTTGAGAATTAGTATCAATCGGATGGTTACTTTGTACGTCCTCGTTAGGTAAAGATAAATTTCTGTTTCTATTCATATTTTGTTTTCGCTTCGTAGAGCGAGCTTGAAGTATGCGCGATTTATCTATATTTGGCTTTGGAATAGCTCCATTTTGGTGTAGCATCTGATTTTCAGCGCTTTCAATATTGACCGTAGGAATTTCGTAATTTTCTAAACTATTTCTAGTCACACTTGCTCTACATTGTGGACAAGTAGGAGAAGACTTAAGAAACTGAATTAAACATGTTTTGTGAAAGATATGGTTACACCTGGTAGTAATGATATCATCAGAAGATTCAAGTGATATAAAGCAAATTGCACAAGTTATAAAATCTGTCATGTTTGCAGATGGAAGACTATCACCTGAATGTCTAACAGCCATCTTAAATTATAAACAAAACCGTGTATATATGTAAAAATTTAACTTAACTTTAGGCAAACCAAAAGATATTTTGTCGTAAAATAAACATTCAATACAAAGGAAAATACAGAGAAAAGGTTAGCATTTTGATCTTGCACCTGTGATTTTTCTTTGAAACAAAAAATTATCGGGCATTGAATTCACTATAACCACAAAGACATGCGTTCCAGATACATCGCATCAAAGAAACCCCATTGAAAATTAACACTAAAGGAAAGAAAAGATGCAAAGTTTGGTAAGAAAGATGTCTAACAATTCTTGAAATTTACTTCGTCATTGGTCAAAAACTGAACGGAAACGTATCAGACTTGCATTCCAGAAAATCCCATAAATTTCAGAATTCTTATTCACGATAAAAATAGAGATAGAAAGTAGCTTTAAAGTTTGTGAGATGGAAGAATGAAACAAGAGGCTTTAACTAAAGATGGAGAAAAAGAAAAAAAAATGAAAATTTTAAAGTTTATATGAAATAAAAATTTGATAAGAAAATATCCAAGAAAATATTTAGCTAGGGAAAATCAAAACCTCTTGCCCCACGTTGGGCGCCATTTTGTAATGGTAGGTGGTCTTGGGATAAAATTTTCGTATAGCATTCATGCAGCTATTTGCACGTCATTTAGGCTAGATCTCGCCGGATAGGGGGGGAATCTTGCTACACTCTGCTATCATAACCATTGAACAAAAAAATTTATAAACGTGCATGCCAAGCTACTAAAAGAAGGGAAATAGAAAAGAACTGTTCGTAGAACATAACAACTGTCACTAGAAAATGAAAATGTATTGAATGTTATTAAACTTTAATTGAACGCAAGATGTTCTGCGTCGCTAATATGCCCATACCCAACCATGTTCTCAAAACAAAACCCGAAAGAAAGAACATTTTGAGAACCCGAACATATCTTTGGTTTGCCTGTTAAGCTAAATAAAAATCTACTCTTGATTCATTTTTAATCGAAAATCTATTTTATTATCATATTCTTATTAAAAAAAAATCTTAAATTATGCACCAACAGCATGTGTATGAGAAACTGTTCTCAGTGCAAGAAGAGTTTCGAAAATGAAAACAAAATTTTAAATGAGTTTAATGATTAACTATGAGAAACGTTTTGATTGATCACTTAAGAGAGTGTCAATGTGACTACTTAAGAGTTACAATTTTAATTAAATGAGTAACATGGAATTCAATACAAAATTTTTTATAACTGTTACTTTGGATCTTTTGTCTTATTTTTTTTTGTTTTTTTTTTTTTTTAATATCTAAGCGCAAATAGTTAGGTAAAATAATATCAAAAGAAAAAAAAGTTATTTATTGTTGTTTTTTGTAAGAGACTTACCAAATCATAACTGCATCAGGCCTGCTGCTTAATATGAAGACGCTCTTATGCTGCATATAAGATTAAAGAAATAGGGAGCTTATTATTTTACCTTATTCACTTTACAATTTTTTCTCCTTTCTGTATCAAATTTTAATTACAGTTTTTTTTTTTTATATATATATTTTTTTTTTTTATCCAAATTACGTTAAAGTTTTGTTTTCCTTTTTTTTTTTTACAATTTAGTAATTTATATCTTTTCTATATGTTCAAAATGCACTAATTTATGTATAGTTTTTCCAATTTTCTTTTCATTTCCCTATATGACTTTCTAACTTTTAATTTCTAATTTTAGTTATTAGTTCATAAGGCTTTAACATTTTATTTTTTTTTTTTCTTTATGTTTTCCTCTGGAATTCTCGCACATTTAGAAGTAACTCGAAATTATCGCCGCTAAGCTAAGCGATTCCACTCTTTCATGATAGGAGTTGGATAATTCCTTATGACGAGTAGTTGCTATATCCAAATTCTCATGTACCATATGTAACGAGTTGTCCTCCAATACTATGGACTCGCTGATGACCAATATGTATAAGCCGGGTTTCGTTTCTTTTAGTTTCAGTTTTATTTTAAACTATATATTTATGAAACAATTGATGTTAATTAAAATTAAAGATTGCAAAAAATTTAAATTCAATGGAATCAGCAAAAAACACTTGTTGACGGCACCGGATCCAGAACGGAAAGAAAAGAAAGAAATTGAAAAATGTCGGACAATTGTCATATACACATTGTAAAATTTGACATTTGTCACGTTTTCTACTCAAATTTTTTTTTATGAAAGATCAGGGCTGACTCTTAATTTTCGAAAAAGAAAATTAGGATTGAAATTCAATTTTAAACATAAAATAGAATAAATCTCGAGTCAACCATTACAACTTTTCTAACAGCGAGGACGCTTCGGGACATGACTGGGACTTACAATTAACAATTAATAGATACATTTTGTGAACAACTGAAGTAGAGGAATGGTCTGTGACGCACTCCACGACGGACAGACGGAGACCCAGGACCAGAGACGGAGAGGCATGGTCTGTGATGCACTCCAAGACGGACAGACAGAGACACGTTAAAACCCTGCTCGCGGGTAGGAAGATTAGCATTTAAGAAATGTGATATATATAATGAATTTAGATTTTATTAAATTACATTATTGACTTGGTTAAGATTTTAATTTAATGTGCTTTCTCTTGGTGATCGTCACACAGGTTTAAGGAATAAAAGTGAATTATAACGTTTCGGAAAAGTTGTGTTTCATTGGAGATAAATTTTGTAGTGTATCCTGAACGCCGACGGCTACACCCCGGCTAACTGCCATACCTAAATTGGAGCGTCAGCGTTATTTAACTGTCAAAAATTTCTCATGTACATACAATTTGTATGGCGCATACCGAAATTGTCAACGCTCAACGCTCAGCTATTCGAATTTCCAATTTTGACAAAGCGTTATGAGGTGAAGTTAGCTGCAGAAAAGTAAAAAAAGGAACAACAATATGATTTTGACAAACAATGACTTCAACGCAACGCTTTTTATTTCGGTATGACGCTTGACGCTTTTGTGTAACGTTAAATAACGCAACGCCTGACGCTCCAATTTAGGTATGGCAGTAACGAAGAAAAGGTTCGTTACAGATTGTTGTGATAATTATATTGAGTTATTATTATGAATAAGTGGCATGTTAAAGACTAAGTTCTTTTATGCAAACAATTTAAATCAATAAATCTGTATATGAAGCAATCCACGCCAAGTGTAAAGCGCCGTCTACACGCACAGTTTTACCTCAAGACTTACCTGCGCAAACTGATTTGTGCAGATAAGTCTATACATATGGACGGCAAAAGTCAAGTTTGCACAGTTCAAAAGTGCGGCCTGTGCTTTCTTTGAATTTCTAAAGATTTTTTTGTGCAAACTAAGCTTGCGCAGGCAAGTTGGAACGTGTGGACGGCGTACAGGCCGTGCCTTCAATCTGTCGCTTAAATTGCAGTCTTCAAATGCATTTATATTGATTGTGATAGCTCTGTCATGAAAATTTTGCGTTTTTTCATTGATTTATTTTGGAAAATATACAAAAGAAAAAACAATTCAAATGAAAATACAATTTTTTCTAGACGTCATGATGCTATGAAAATTAAGTATACTGAAAACTGCACAGACTTGCCTGTGTCGTGTGGACGCGATAAGAAAAGTATGTGCAAACTCTCTAGTTTGCACGAACTAGGCATGCGCTTATTTTACGATTTACTGATTTTCGTTGATGCAGCCACCTGAAATCCTTCTATTGGTCATAAAAAAAAATACTATGAAGTTTCACGATGATCGGATAACGATAACCCGGCCCTCAAGAAAGGTTAAGGACAAGTTGAGGTTTTAGGCAAAAAATAATGAACATTTTTTAAACTTAATTAAATTAAAAACCAATTAAGATAAAAACCAATGAAATTTTTTAGTTTTAAAATCGGAATAAAAAAAAAACGCACTAACTGGTGAGCAGATGCAGTCAAAAAAACAAGTAAACAAATAAATGCACAAGCTGTCAGAAACTGTCGTCTGTCAGGGTAAAATTTTCATTTGCATTTCTACGTTTTAATTCCGAATTTATGCTGTCCATACCATATTAATCGATTCATATGAAATTTACAACACATGGCCTTTATATCAAGTCCAAAAAAATTTTAGGGTGGCCCTCATCAATAAAATAATTTTTTTCTTTATTTTGTGCATTTGAGCATTTTAACTTTTGAAACTGAAATTTTCCAAAAAACTGCCCGCCATATTTCCCCATGAATCAAAGTTTTGAAATCAGAAGTTCAGAACAGAGTTTTTGTCATTGAATAAGGTACTAATTTTTCCGACTATGTGTCAAATATTATTGTTTAAAACAAATTACTTACTAGAGGCTGTTCATAAATTACGTCACACTTTTAGGGGAGTAGGGGGGTTCACAAATTTGAGGCAAAGTATGACAGAGAGGGGTCTGGGGGTCTTGGAAATTGTGATGTCACACAATTCACATAGAAAAATTTCGAAATTTTCAAGCATATTTTGTTCACAAAAAACAAACAAGATTGAGACAAAGTACTTGACGTTTTGAAAATAGAATGTGCACGGTGCTCTTGAACAGTCGATAGGTTTGATGAAAATGGGGAGAGAATCTGTGAATGGGGTTTCATTTGTATTAGTTTAGTGGTCTAAATAAATGGAAACCCCGAAATCGTAGTTGATCATCCTCGCGAAATATCGCAAAAATACATATCCCATATAAAATAAAAAAATTCAGAAAAAAACGCAACAAATATAAAAATAGTTATTTTTAATGTATTTTGCAGTGTTGAATCCGAATCCGGCCTTAGAATTGTTGTATCTCATAGGGTTTTTAAGATATCTTATCATAGCATCGCAAAACACATCATGCTTTATTTTATTGCTGTTTTGGAGCTATATAACAGGACGTATATCCGTAAATTCTGATGCAGAAATGGAAAGCTCTAATCAATCTTCTAAACCTAATTCAAATAATGTCGATATCTTTTTTTTTCTCGGAGATATCCTAGCCTAAAAAGTTAATAAAGTGCAAAAAAACGTGTTTTTCGAAATTAAACTAACCCAGTGTGCCAAACGGACTCGTTTCGGATCCGTAACGGGTTCATATTTTCGTTCTTTTTATCCGTTACGGAATCCGTTACGTATCCGTTACTGATCCGTTTGCGGGAAGGATTCCTAAAAAAAAAAGAATCGTTTTTCCTTCTTTTATGGATCCGTTTCGAACCTGTAACGTACATCAAAAACGAATTTTAAACGGATTCGCTTTTAATAATGTTAATGCTGCTTATAAAAAAAAGAAAACAGGGTGAAGCGCTTATTTTTAATAAAAAAAATAAAATAACAAAAAAAAAAATTACTAGCCCGGCCGGGAGTCGAACTCAGGCTCCCGGGGTATTACTCTTTCATACACGAGACGTTAGACAACTAGGCTATTGACCGATATGATGTTTACTTAACTGATGTAGACTTATTTGATGTTGAGATTTAAAGTTTGTATATTAAACAAATTTCTGTTGTTTTTTTATGAGTATTCTGTGTTGTTTTTCTTCCCTTCTTTTGATAAAAAATGTTATATACTCAAATTTGGAATCAAAAACATTTTTTCAAATAGAGTTTGAAAAGTTTACAAAAAATCATACGCAATAAAATAAAAAGAAAAAAAAAAACAAATCAAAAATATTTTTTTTATCATAAAAATTAAATAAAGCAAATCCGTTTTGAGTTCGTATTTGAAGTATTTACGGAATCGAAACGGATTTGCCCAGGTTCGAATCCTACCAGAGGTGGATTTTTACCCTTTATTTTTCTTCCTTTTTTTTTCTTTTTATTATATTTTAATTGCTAATAGGCGCATCAAAACGGTTTTTTTCTGTACATATACAGCATTAACATATTTAAAAGCAAATCCGTTTTGAATTCGTTTTTACATAAGTTTCGGATTCGAAACGGGCCCGCACTGCGGAATTGAATTTTTTTTTATTCGCTAATAAGCGCTTCAAAATGTTTTTTTTTTTTTATCTAAACAAAGCGTTTTGAATTCGTTTTTGATGTACGTTTCGGATTCGAAATGGATCCGTTACCGCGGATTACGTTTTTTATACCTTTATGAACTTGTAATGGATTCGAAACGGATCCTCATCCGTTTTTGTGCACATTGGGAAGCTATTGACATAATTGAAATGCGGTTTGAAAGAAAACTAGTAAGGTTGTTACCTTTGGCCTGGCCAAACATTAAATATAGTAAGTTCGGGTAATGTGATATAGGCATTTTTGTTTTCTAAATTACACGTAGTTTTCAAAGCATAGCTGCTACCACTTTATGTATTATGTTTTATTGATGTATTGTGCAGTATGTTGTGATTTTGGATTTCCTTAGCGTGGGCCAATCTTAAGCTATTTCAATAAAATTGAAAAAAGGCAAAAAAAGTTAAGAAATAAAATTGGAGGGTAATGTGATATACTATATCGCATAGACCAACAAATTGTATTTTCGGCAAAAAGATCATCGTGTTATAAAGACACTTTAGTTGTGAAACTTTTACTTCAGGAGTGATAAACATTACTAAAATCGCTTTAACAAAGCTTTAGCTCATTTTTCTTAAAAACTGTGACCTTTATATAAAAATGTTGAACCAACAAATTGTTAAGGAAAAACGTTTTAGATTTGGGCCAAAAGACCATCGTGCCAAACATTTTGCATTGCAAGTGGAACATCAAATATTTTCGGTGCCAGAAGTGCATTATATCACATTACCTGAATTTCAGTTTAAAAACAATCAGGTTATTTTTGAAAAACACACTCCAGCATATAAAAAAATCAATTGATTTATGGTTAGGTATATTCACCCACTAGCAGAATTTAATATTTCGGATATGATATCAATTTTAGTTTAGGCTAGATCCTAACATAAAGCACACGCAAATAAAGTTTTTATTCACTGCTAAATCGATTTTACCACACTGAAGGCAAAATAAATAAAGGTGGGCGCTCAAAAACTTGCAGCACGTTTCTTTTTCAGTTACTCTCATTATCGAGAGTTGTTTATTTAAGGAGATATGCTGGTATATCACATTACCCGCCTATATCACATTACCCGAAGTTACTCTACCCCACACAGCAGTATTTTGAAAATTTTGCTTATATTGGATGTGCCACACCCTCTTGTCCGAATTCAACCAGTTTTTTCTCAGAGTTTGAATTTATAGTTCTTAGTATTTGAGTGAAACTTGGTTGGATTATCTCAAAAAATGTTTTCAGTATAGCGTTTTGAACCTTTTGCTTATACGGGAGGTGCCACGCCCTCTTGTCCGAATTCGCCCAGTTTTTTCTCAGAGCTTGCGCTTACAATTCGTAGTATTAATGAGTATTTTGGTTGCATTATCGAGAAAAATACTCCAAAAGTTGCATTTTGAATATATTTTTTGTATTGGAGGTAGGCGTGTGCGTTGGCCGATTTCGCTCATTTTCAATCCCCCGAGCTAACTTTGACTACGGAGGCTGTGCACCGAATTTCATTGAATTATATTGCTTAGTTTTCCCAAAAAATGTATTTCCACACACAGCCAGCCAGCCAGACAGACAGACGGACATGGCTATATCGACTCAGGAGGTGACGCTGATCAGGAATATATATACTTTACTATGTCTGCCACTCCTCCTTCTCTGCATTACAAACGGAAGGACAAAGTGAATATATCCTGGGTGTAGGGTATAAAAAGATTGGAACTTTCAGATAGTGTATCGAATTTTGCGTATGAATGCTATATTCTAGTTATATAGCGTCAAAATATAGTAAAAACGGTATTTTTTCCTCGTTTAGGCTAAGATATCTCAAAAACCCTATGATAAACAGCAATCCTAAGGCCGGATTCGGATTCAGCATTGCAAAATACAGTAAAAATAAATATTTTTATATTGGTTTGTTGCGTTTTTTTTCTGAATTTTTTTTATTCCATATGGGATATGTATTTTTGCGATATTTAGCGAGGATGATCAGCTAAGATTTCGGGGTTTGCATTTTTCAGACCACTTAACTAATACAAATGAAACCCCATTCACAGATTTTCTCCACATTTTCATCAAACCTATCGACTGTTCAAGAGTTCCGTGTGTGTAAGTAAACCTAAAATTAAAAAATTAATTTTAAGGTATAAAAGGTCAGAGCGTGATGTCACAAATAGGGGGGAGGGGTCAATGAAAATGTGACAGAGTGTGAGGGGGTCACTTTTCTACATGAATTTTTCTGAGCTACAAAATTGTGGATCAACTTTTTATTTGTAGATATAACAATCACCGAGAATTTTGCACACTGATTTTCTCGATCACACGAAAGTA
Source organism: Calliopum simillimum (assembly GCA_951812925.1). Taxonomy (NCBI): domain Eukaryota; kingdom Metazoa; phylum Arthropoda; class Insecta; order Diptera; family Lauxaniidae; genus Calliopum; species Calliopum simillimum. Next base: position 79,238,588 of record OX638372.1, on the reverse strand, counting down.
CCACTTCTCAAGATTTGACTAGAACAGAAATTCATACCTACAATTTAAAAAACACCCACAAAAAAATTCAGCTTTGATACTATGAGGCAGGTCAGTCAGGCGCTGTCTCTCAATCTATTTATTTCAAAGTGCCAGTTAAAGTTCCAGTTAAGGCTTAACTGAACATTGCGAAAATTTTTGGCCTTTCCAAAACTAAAAAGCCTATAGTGCTACGAATTGAACAAACCCTACAATTAAAAAATGGAGAGCACAACATTACAAGTTTTAATAATACAGTGCAACACAAAAATGTTCCTGGATTCTCATAATGTTTTTCTGTTAGGTTATGAAAAATAAAAAGACACGTATTTTACCGAATATGTGAATCAGTGATTTTTTCATTTTATGACACCCCAAAGTTTCATAATATTTTAATAAATGGCCTCAATTGCAGTTTTGTCAAACTAAATCAAGTTTTTTTTATTCCTTAATTTTTATTCTATTATAGCTGTAAGCTAATATTTTGTTTTTTGTCTCATTATATTTGTATGCTAAAATAAAATTCTCATACTTAAAGCACAGTAAAATTAAATATCTAAAAGAAACTAGTAAGGGTGTTACCTTTCTTTGGCTTGGCCAAACATTAAATACACTACACTGGAGTATTTTGAAAATTTTGCTTGTACGGGACGTGCCACGACCTCTTGTCCGAATTCGCATAGCTTTTGCTCAGATCATGCACTTACTGTTCTCAGTGTCTGAGTGAAATTTTGTTGGATTACCTCAAAAAACGTTTTCAGTATTGCATTTTGAAGCTTTTATGGAAGTTGGATTATATCGAAAAATGATTTCTGTATGGTATTTTGAAACTTTTGCTTAAATGGGTGGTCCACGTCCACTTGTCCGACTTCATCTAGTTTTTGCTCAGGGTTTGCGCTTACAGTCTTTAGTGTGTACAGTGTGTATTATGGTTGCATTGTCTTGAAAAATAATCCTAAAGTTGCATTTTGAATATATTTTTTGTATGGGTGGTGGCGCGTCCGTTGAACGATTTTGCTCATTTTCAATAAGTCGAGCTAGCTTTGGTAAAGGAGGCAGTGTACTATAGTCTACATATAGTATTGGACTATAGGAACTTTACAAAAGAAGTCCTCCGCTCAACGTGGGTATAACTCCCCATCTTAGGGGGTTCAAAAATCAAAAAAAGGCAGTTTTGGACTATTCGTTGGACAAAAAATTGTAATTGATGTATTTCTGCACATTTTGTATATTTTTTAACATCTTTCTAGCATAAAAATTGACCGAGATAAAAAATTTTTAAGTAAGAGTCCTTATATGGAAGTTAAGGCCAGGGACGGTAGAAGCTAGGGCTGTACAATGAGCTGATCGAACTTCTTCGAACTTTCGCCACACACAACGAACCAAGATCGATCAGCTTAGCTCAACTCAGTTTGTTAGTTCGTGAGTTTTGAGCTGATCGTATAATCGATCAACCCATTCGTTGTGAGCTGATCGTTTGTTGAGCTAGAAGTTATGAGCTTTCTCGTTTGTTTGGTTACGTTCAGCGTGTTCGATATGCGTTGGATATGATTGCAATCCGCGTTGCAAGAATTATGTAAAAATTGGATTAAGGTTTAAAAAAAATCCGCTTTCTATTGATGACTAAGAAATATTTTAAAACCTATAACTAATTTTCTCAAAATTTGATTTCGGAATAAATTTTCATAATAAGAAAATTGAAGTTGTTTTGTAAAAAAATGTTGTTTCAAATTTTTCAGCTTATTTGAAATAATAAACTGTATAATCAAAAAGAGGAAGAGCGAGGCAAGCAGGGGGAAGAGACCCCTAGTTATTTAAAAAAATATAATTTTCCTAAAGCCCAGCAGAAGTTGTAAAGAAAAAAAAAAATATAGGCCATTTTAAAAATATATTGAGGATATTCCTTAAATTATGTAAATGCCCCGAAAACCTCGTAAACTCGTAATAGTTGTCAAAATCGATACGAGTTTTGACAGTTTTACGAGGTTAAAGAATACCCTAATTGATTAAAAATTATTTAAAATTAATAAGTAGCTTGACCTAAGGGATGAGCTCAAAATATTTTCCTATTGTGCTCCGTTTTGCAAATTTTTTTTTTTTTTTTTCAACGGCTCTACGCAGAAAAGATGAAAAATATTATCTGGGTCCTCTTTTGCGAATTATGCCAAATTTGTGCACTTATGTTTTACTACATTTTTTAAAGTAAAAGTAAATAAATAATGTAAAATAGCAAAAATTAAGTTATGGATTCTGTAGACTTTTGTCGAAACAGTTTAGTGGGATTTAGGCATAAATTTCAAATTTAAATACACTTTAATTGATGTAAACATCATGTCTCTATGGCTTTTAGATAAAGAGATATAGTAACCGACAACTGATCAGGTTTATTTTTTTTTTTTAAATTGCATTTGATAAAACAGTTTATTATTTCAAATAGGATGAAAAATTTGAAACAAAATTTTTTTACAAATACCCAATAAAACTTTTGAATAAATTTGTAGCCTCTTATACGATAATTGATTACCTAACGCATTACTTGAATGTTAAAACATTTTGAGTATTACATGTAATGCAATAAATAATGAAATAATTCTTCAATTACATGTAATGCAATGGGTAGGGTAGAACGGGGTTAAATCGCCACGGGGTTAAACAACCAATTGCCTCTAATTTTTTTTAATAAAGTCGAATCGAACGAACGTTGGTACAGTAGATAGTGATCAATACAACGCAACTTTGGCAAAAGGTTCCACTACCGCACGTGTGTTATAACCTGAGTTCTGACGAAAGAAAGATTTGACGCGTCCTCGCCGCAATATTTTCAGTCGACAAAAGTTCAAAACTCCACAAATCAGTGAAGTGCAGAAAGAAAGGTAAATGTTTTCTAAGAGCAGAATTGCATGCTGAATCCAAATCTGTAATGGGTTTTACAAAATTTAAATTGGTTAAAAAGTTGTTCGTTGTAACCAGAAGGAGATAAAGGCATTGGCGACCATGGTAAGGTCGAAAAAAAAGATGCTAATAAAATTTTCCGAGCAAAAAAACCAAGACACGGCTGCCAAAAACAATACTCGTTGCTTCCAAAGAGGTCGTCCAAGAAAAGAAGTATACGTTGAGGAAAGTGACGCCAGCGATTAATGAAGCTCAAGAGAAAGTTTTTCAAGTCAATTTTGTTCTTGTGTAACGTTTTGTAAAATTCTGATAAAATAAAAACCCTTAAAATAACAATGTTGGTTACTTTTACCCCACCTGGTGGGGTAAAACAACCATTTCACACTTTTTGTTCAAATGCAAATACCGGATAAACAATGCGAGTTTGATAAAAAATTTTCGGATGAATTTTGTAACAAAGGGTTCAACGAACCAGGAACAGTTTAAATTTTCAAATTATTATCATAAACAAAGTTTTTACAGAGTGCCAAACACAAAAGTGGTTGTTTAACCCCGTTCTACCCTAATGTGAGAACATAAATCATTTCGAAAGTTTTTTACTTAAGATTTTTTGATCTTTAAGTCATTTTGACGTTAATATTTCAAAAGAAATAAATACTAAAAAGATAATATTTCAGATAATGTGTTCCCTTGATGAACTTTTGGCCCAAAACAGAACCCTATATATCTATAACGTCCTATTAAATTGATTCAGTACTTATATAATGCAAAAGTAACCCAGAAAGTAATCGATACAATTAATTTTTTGGATTACTCGATCGATTACATGTAAGCAAATGTTTTGTTGGGGTAATCGATTCCGCCCAATGAAATGTGTATGTTATAATAATGCCTTTGTAACCCAGAAAGTAATCGATACAAATAATTTTTTCGATTACTCGATCGATTACATGTAAGCGAGTGTTTCATTAGGGTAATCGATTACGCCCAATGACATGCATGTGTTAAAATAATGCCTTATGCAAGCCAGAAAGTAATCGATGCAAACAATTTTTTAGATTACTCGACCGATTACATGTAACCGAAGATTTTACTGGGTAGCTTTTCACAAAACAACTTCAGTCTGGATAAGAAAATTATGAAATTTAATATTTTACTGTATTTTAAAATATTTTGAGTTTACAACTTTTTATGTTTTGAAAATTATGATTCAATTTTCTTTTTATGAAAATATATTCCGAAATTAAATTTTGAGAAAATTAGCTATAAATTTTAAAATATTTCTTAGTTATCAATAGAAAGCGGTCTTTTTTAACGCCAAAAGCAAATGAGGAGTGATTTTTCATAAAACTTACTAGCTTAACAAACAAACGATCAGCTCACAACGAATGGGTTGATCCGGTGCTGGGCAAAATTCTCTCCTCTTTTTTTTTGCCTCGTTTTATCCTATATGAAAAGATACGCAAAAAGTTCTCTCTTTGATACGAAGCTCCACCGGTTGATCGATTAAACGATCAGCAAAAAACTCACGAACTAACGAACTGAGTTGAGCTGATTTAAACGAACTCAGTTCGGTACTGAAATTGTATGAAAAGCTCATGAGTTTCGAGTTTGCCTAGTAGAGGCACCCTCAAATAAAAAAAAAAAACGAAAACATAAAATTTAATATCTCTGCACATATTTATCACAACTGTCTTTATGAAACTAGTACGTGGATTTATATTGTTTGCTAAGCACGTTGTAAAATAACGGGTGGGCGGGTTAGGTGGAGGGTTGTCGTAGCCTCAAAATATACTTGCACCTGCGACTTCCACATAAATCTTGGTACATTTTAGGGAACAATTTAACTTTATCGACTGTTGTGGTTTTTTTTTTTTTTTTTTGCCCAAATAGGGCTCTGGGAATTAATTACAACAACAACATCAACAACAACAACAACAACAACAACAACAACAACAACAACAACAATAACCTCTGAGCGGATCTACTTTTGAAGATATAGCCATCGGAAAATCGGGATATATCTTTTATAAAAATCGGTATAAGTTGGGAACCCCTGGATGGATTTTAAAAATATTGGTGTCATATGAAAGGTATTTTACCGTGCTATACAATTGCTGTACAAATTTTTCAATTTGAGTGATAGTTTACGAGATATGACAATTTTTCAAAAACTTACCCCATTTTTTCCCAAAAAAACGGCATTTTTCCTAAAAGTATGTTATTAACCTATAATTTTAATAACTAAATTAGAAAGCCTAATTTATTTCCTTTCATTTGATATGCAACATGTATCTGAAATTGAATCATTAATACATTTTTATGCAAAAAAACAAAAATGGACCAAATCAATTTTCTTCAAATTTGGAACTTTAAACAAAAACAATGCCAGGACAGACAACAACAACAACTTTACTACTACTACAACAACAGTAATTTTACATAAGAGTAGGGGTAATTGGGCGGCCTGCGGCCGCAGCTCAGGATTTAAAACTCCCAAAAATCCAACAATGGCTTCGCGGCGGCCTTCGGCCGCAGATCAGTCTATAATATATCCAACACATAGTTTGTTAGCCAAATTGCGCGCGCAATTTTTAATAAAAATTTAAAATTTTTTTAATATAATAAGTAGCTGCTGCGCTTGTACAAGTAGCTGATCCTCTTTGTTGTTGTTGTTGTTTTTGCTGTTGTTGTTGTTGTTGTTTGTTCTGGCATTGTTGTTGTTTAAAGTTCCCAATTTCAAGAAAATTGATTTGGTCTATTTTTGTTTTTTTCTATAAAAATTTATTAATGATGCAATTTCAGATACATGTTGCACATCAAATGAAAGGAAATAAAATGGGCTTTCTAATTTAGTTTATAAAATTTCAGGTTAATAATACATTTTTTGGGAAAAATGCCGTTTTTTTTGGGAAAAAAATGGGGTGAATTTTTGAAAAATTGTCATATCTCGAAAACTATCACTCAAATTGAAAAATTTTGTACAACAACTGTATAGCCCGGTAAAATACCTTTCATATGACACCAATATTTTTATAAAAGATATATCCCGATCTTCCGATGGCTATATCTCCGAAAGTAGATTCGCTCAGAGGTTGTTATTGTTGTTGATATGATTAATTTTCAAAGCCCTATTTGGGCAAAAAAAATATAAAAAAAACAATAACAGTCGAAAAAGTTAAATTAAGCCCATTTTAGCATGTAAATTGTGTCTACCATTCAATTCAAGTTGGTGTCCTAATAATTGTCGGACTTTGGGGGATGCAACAAGGGGGTGTTGCACCCCATACAAAATTCTATATCTCTGAAATTAAAGCAGCTATCATTTTCAAATTTGCTAATCTAAAGTTCCGTTTTTCTATAATTTTTCGCCAATTTTAGGCCTTAAATGAATTCTAAACGTCATCTGGTGTAATTTTTTTTTTTTTTTTTTTTTTTTTTGAATCTTTAAATAAATCTACTCGCAATACCTTTCTAACAAGCCTAAGATATTAAATAATTGATCACTTTTACTATTTTAAGCTGTTTTTATATTATAAGTAGTATCACCAGCTTCCTAATAACTTTAAAGCCGGTTTTTTGGCGAAAACCTTACGTGACCCAAAAAAAAAACGTATAGCATTATATTCGTGTTAAGGAGACCAAAATACACTAAAAGCTCTTTTCAAAACTCTTAGGGTTTTTTGGCTGTTGAACAATGTAATATTGTTAAGATTTGTAATGAGGCAAATCGCGGGCACTCATCGTCTCATACACCGCGTCTTACGTGTCGGCCAATTGTGGGTAAAACACGAAAACTCACTTCTCCATTCCTCGTGACTACATCATCTTGAAGTACTACCATGCTACCTGATTTGCCCATTCGTCCAAGCGTTTATTTATCCTGGCCTTTGATGATAGCAACCTCCACCGGTGACCAATCTTCAGTTCGGTGCATTCGTACAGGCAGACGGCAGCCTTCAGTTAATGCAGCCGTAGATTCAGATATCGATAAAAAATTTTCATCGAACTGGAATTTTCGTGAGATTTTCATCACTTTCTCACTTAAGTTTTACTATTATTGAAGAATTTGTTAATACTTCTGAAGAAAATGAAACATGCGTATTTATTTATAAAACACTTGTCAATTTCAGAAACCGAAGGAAATCCCGGGAACTAGCAAACACGCGGATGAACACACTAATGGAAAACGGTTACCAAACAGTCACGCAAACAGCTTACCAACCAACCAAACAATCGACCAACCAAATGATCAACCCATCAACCAAGTAAACACACAACGGTTGCGCTACAGTACACAAACAGCTCACCAACAGACCAAACAATCAACAAACCAGACAAACAAACATGCAGCGATTGTTCACCAGACAAGCAACATCGGACCAAAAAACAGGGAAAACTCGTTGGCATCCACGGACTAAGCTCTTATTTTCATGATTGGGCATAAGTATTGCACCTTGCAGACATCGACAAAGGTTCCCGTAACTAAGCGAGGATGCGAAGAAAACACGGTTAACCAAACCATCGGCCAACCAAGTCTACAAGCAACTAAATATCGCGCCAGCAGAAATTTCTAAACGTACCCCAACGAAGGTTACTTTAGAAACTCACACAACGGGCGGCGGCCGCCATTTAACATTTTCAGTGTAGCCATCAATATGCCAATGATGCCAAGTTCACTTTTTTTCATCAATCTGAGAATGTATGCAGATTGATTAGAAACTGATAATGTAAACACTCAATCTGTATTGACAATCTGTTTGCCGAAAAACAAAATTTTTTGACTTTCTGCTGTATTGATGACTTTATTAATGACTAGGTTGACTGTGTAAATGCAATGAAAAATTTTCAGTACACTTTAAGTCAGTTAAGAAAAGAGTGCACATCGTGCGGTAATGAAAATGGCTTGCAAATGTGATTTGTTTTTACACAAAAACAGATAGTTTAATGATTTTGGTTTTTGCTGAAGCTTAATGGGAGCTTGAAGAGAACCTTTAAATTTTATGACTGGGACAAAACAATTTACTGAAACCTGACTCAAAGACTCTTATTTTTAATTTAAAAAAAGATTTAAAAAAAAAAATTTTAATAAATGGCCAAAGATGATTTTTTTGGTTTCCATCATTTTGTTATTTCCATCAGCATATCAATTACTACCATAAAAATTTTATCCGCTGTTGCTTTGTTTCCTCTTTGGCGTACAAAGCAACACTAAATATTGACAGTTTATTGAACATGTAAACACCAACTCGGTATGACATATTGATGGCCAGTTTGATGGATACACTTATAATGTAAAAGGGGCTAAAAGCAATGAAGGTATTTCCTGTCGGAGATACGTTATTTTTCTTGGTGGTCGTCGTACAGGTAAGACGCGATCCGCGTTTATTTCAAACATCCCACAACTTAGGACTTTTCTAACAGCGAGGACGCTTCGGGACATGACTGGGACTTACAATTAACAATTAATAGATACATTTTGTGAACAACTGAAGTAGAGGAATGGTCTGTGACGCACTCCACGACGGACAGACGGAGACCCAGGACCAGAGACGGAGAGGCATGGTCTGTGATGCACTCCAAGACGGACAGACAGACACACGTTAAAACCCTGCTCGCGGGTAGGAAGATTAGCATTTAAGAAATGTGATATAGTATATAATGAATTTAGATTTTATTAAATTACATTATTGACTTGGTTAAGATTTTAATTTAATGTGCTTTCTCTTGGTGGTCGTAGCACAGGTTTAAGGAATAAAAGTTAATTATAACGTTTCGGAAAAGTTGTGTTTCATTGGAGATAAATTTTGTAGTGTATCCTGGACGCCGACGGCTACACCCCGGCTAACGAAAAAAAGGTTCGTTACAGATTGTTGTTATAATTATATTGAGTTATTATTATGAATAAGTGGCATGTTAAAGACTAAGTTCTTTTATGCAAACAATTTACATCAATAAATCTGTATATGAAGCAATCCACGCCAAGTGTAAAGCGCCGTCTACACGCACAGTTTTACCTCAAGACTTACCTGCGCAAACTGGTTTGTGCAGATAAGTCTATACATATGGACGGCAAAAGTCAAGTTTGCACAGTTCAAAAGTGCGGTCTGTGCTTTCTTTGAATTTCTAAAGATTTTTTTGTGCAAACTAAGCTTGCGCAGGCAAGTTGGAACGTGTGGACGGCGTACAGGCCGTGCCTTCAATCTGTCGCTTAAATTGCAGTCTTCAAATGCATTTATATTGATTGTGATAGCTCTGTCATGAAAATTTTGCGTTTTTTCATTGATTTATTTTGGAAAACATACAAAAGAAAAAACAATTCAAATGAAAATAAAATTTTTTCTAGACGTCATGTTGCTATGAAAATTAAGTATACTGAAAACTGCACAGACTTGCCTGTGTCGTGTGGACGCGATAAGAAAAGTATGCGTAAACTCTCTAGTTTGCCCGAACTAGGCTTGCGCAGGTAAGACTGTACGTGTGGACGGCCCTTAAGAGTGTGCATTAGGCATGCGCTTATTTTACGATTTACTGATTTTCGTTGATGCAGCCACCTGAAATCCTTCTATTGGTCATAAAAACAAATACTATAAAGTTTCACGATGATCGGATAACGATAACCCGGCCCTCAAGAAAGGTTAAGGACAAGTTGAGGTTTCAGGCAAAAAATAATGAACATTTTTTAAACTTAATTAAATTAGTCAAAGCATAATTTTATCTTATAGCAAATTGAAATACCTTTCTAACAAGCTATTATTGTTTAAAATCGGGTAATAAATACGAATTCTATGAATTTTTCTTTTATCGACATTAGCAAAATTGCCGCAAAATGCTATTCTACTACATATGATATTTTGCGGCAATTTTCATTATTTTTTACCTGAAACCTCAAGTTGACCTTGACCTCTCTTGAGGGCCGGGTTATCGTTATCCGATCGCCGTGAAACTTCATAGTATTTGTTTTTATGACCATTAGAATGATTTCAGGGGACGGCATTAACGAAAATCAGAAAATAAGCGCATGCCCAGTGTGCATGTTTACCATGTGTACCAACCAGCTCAACATTTTTTTTCTCCGATTTCGCTCAAATTTGGCAATATGGTAGATCCGGTGTGCAAGAAGAACAATTCAGGAGTCTTAGTCATTTTCATGAAAAGGGTGTTTTTTCAAAAATTTATGTAAGTTACTGGTCCCATTCATTTTGAAATGTTCTTTTTATAAAAAAATATTTCTTGGTGAAAAAAATTTTTTTTCAACAAAATTTTTTACACTAAAAATACTTTTGAATTTTTTTTTAAAAAACACCCCTTAGATTGTTTTTAAAAGTACATACTTTAAATTTTTTTTTTTTATGTATGGGAGAAGGGGGAGGTATCGACACCCTAACAAGAAAGTACTTATATCTTCCATATGCAATTGTGCATGTTATTTTGAATAGACACAAACTATGCACGAATATGTGTGCTTCTTTTGTAAATTACAAAAAATTCGATATGTTCGCTATTTTCGGAACTGTGACCAAAAAACCATAGTTAAAATAAATGACGAAACCTCCCACTTTTGGGGAGGCTTCGTCAGTCATATAAATTTTTGATTCCCTTGGTTTTTGGAAACCTTCAACCTTTTGAATGTAGATGGTAAAAGACGAATTGCTTCCGGTTATACAATGGGAGAACGAAAATCAGGGATGTCGTCTTCAACCGGGGCCATATCCAGCAAATCATTCGGAGCAGGAAGGTCAGAGCCTTGAACGAGTTCAAGACATGATTCAGGCTGATTCTATATCCATTTGTACCTCGGCATTAGAACCGAACTCCATATCTTGTGAAAATTCAGATTCATGGTAAATAATTGAATCATATGTATAAATTTCAGTTGTCGAATCCTCCCATTTACACTTGACGAATCCTCCCTTATCCACTTGTTTCCAAATTTGCAAAATTTCGCAGTTATCTTTTATTTATTTTGCAAACCTTAAATTTAGTATTAACAGTAATAATGCATTTAAGCATCTGCTAAAAAAAAACAGAAATTTTATAGTTTATTAACCGAGTATCACACAAAAAGCAAGAAGCAAATATTACATCAACTTGCTATAAAAATACAAAATCACGAATAACAACGCACCCTAGCCGAATTTTGCAGAGAAATTTTAATGATAGCTGCGTACCATTAGGAGTAAGACTTTTTGGTTTACACGCGGAAGTAAGTGCGAATAGAAATCGCAAAATTTGGAACTGACGAAGCCTCCCACGTGTCGAAACCTCCCCCTTCTACCATAAGTATTTATTTGCAATCTATCTTACGATAATAAGCAAATTAATTAGAAGGTAAATCTATTTACAGCAATTGTCGCACTCCAGCAAATGCGACATTTAAAAAATTTTAAGAAATTTTGATTTCATATATAATAAAGTACAATTTATAGCAAATTCAAAATCTAAATGGTAAATCCAAAATATGATATCGCTTTAGTCTTTTGATTTCAAATGTTTCATCCAATAAGCAAATAGCTAAGGGGTTAGTGTGGTGGTTAAGTCGTTCTAGATATCTGTCACTGAATTTTTTAATTTCTTCTTTGATGGCTGGGATACGGAGATCCTCCATGGAGCTTGAGAAATCAGTCGTAGAGTTATTGATTGATAGCGCTGTAAAATTTCTATTTTCGAATTGCATGCTGTACCCCAAAGTTGAATAGCGTAAGTCCAAACAGGTTTTAATATTGTTTTGTAAAGAAGAACTTTATTTTCTAAACTAAGTTCAGATTTCGGACCAATCAGCCAATACATTTTCTTATTCTTTATCTTTAGATGCTCTCTTTTTGTTTTAATATGTTGTTTCCATGTAAGTCTTCTATCAATATGAACGCCGAGATACTTTACCACGTTACTTTGTGGTATTGTTGAGCCACCAATATGCACACTAGGGCAATCGCCTCTTTTTATAGTAAATGTGACATGTACTGATTTGGTTGCATTTACTTCAATATTCCATTTTTTAAGCCACTTCTCAGTCTTATCTAAATGCATTTGTAACAGACGCGATGCTTCAATGTTTGATTTGCTGGATGCAATAATTGCACTATCGTCTGCGTATGTTGCAATAGTAAGATTTTGAGAAATAGGCATATCGGAAGTATATATTGTGTAAAGGACAGGACCCAGCACACTGCCTTGTGGGATGCCAGCAGCAATTTTGAACATCTTAGATGATTCTTGTTGAATTTGCACATAAAAAGAGCGATTGTGCAAATAAGATTTTATAAACAAAAAATAAGGAGCTGGCAATAGTTTTTTGATTTTATACAGCAGTCCGGGTTCTCAAACTTTATCGAATGCCTGTCTAATGTCTAAAAACACACCTGATGCATATTGCTTTTTTTCCAAAGCTTCTGAAATAACATTTATTACACGGTGAGATTGTTCCACAGTACCGTGATTCAATCTTAATCCAAATTGATGTTCAGGGATAATGTTTTTTGCTTCCAAAAGTGGCAACATTCGCCGAAGAAATATTCTTTCGAAAATTTTTGAGAAAGACGACAGCAAACTTATAGGGCGATATGAAAGAAGCTCATTTTCTGGTTTGTTTGGTTTTGGAACCATAATAATTGGCGCACATTTCCACTGAGAAGGAAAATAACTCAATCGCAGAATTGAGCTATATATTTTTGCCAAGAATACAATACATTTCCGAGGGAATGCTTTCATAGCTTGGCTGTCAATCATATCAAACCCTGGTGACTTTTTAGTGTTCATTTTCTTTATTTCCGTTTGTACTTCTGATGGACTGATATGTTTTATTGGTCAGTCCATTTGGCATGGTGCATCAAGAAAATATGTAATTTGTTCAACGTCACCAACAGTGTTTAACGAAAATGGTTGAAAAGTTTGCTCTAAATGCAGACCAAATGCTTCAGCTTTCTGGTAATCACTCCTACACCAAACTCCAATGCTGTTTTTGATGGGGACATTTATTTTTACTGGACGCTTTAAATATTTGGTTGCTCTCCAAAGGTTGTGTTCATCTTTGTTGGAAATGTTGAGGTTTCTAAGAAATGAAGCAATGCATTCATTTTTCAGCTCAGAAAGTCGTGACTTTAGCTCTTTTGCTGCTCTATTGTAGATTCTTTTATCTCTGGGGTTTCGACTGTTTTGCCATTGTTTCTTAGATTCCTTTTTCTTCTTATCATTTCTCCTAGTTCTAACACTATTTGTTCATTGTTGCGTTGCTCTGAAGGTGTCGAGAAGAGTGCAGCTTCATGAATTAAACTTGTGAACTGTGCAACAGCATCATCAGTATCTACCTTAGTACTCAAGGGTATATTTAGCTGAATATTTTTATACTCAGTGGCGGATTAACCCTAAGGCATCAGTAGGCACCTGCCTAGGGCGGCAGATTTTTGGGGGGCGGCAAATTTTCGGAATGATAAAAAAAAATTTTATAATTTAAGTATTGAATTTGATATTATTTTAATGGTACTTTAAAAACATTTAAATTCGGCACTATTTATGCAATACGAATGGACGATTTAACCGATTAAAATCAACCATGTAATGTACCATACAGTTAAATTAAGACGACTATAAAAGATATTTAAGAAAATTTTACCCAATGCCCAGGGCGCACGCATAAGGGGCAGCAAAATGGACTGTAGGGGGCGGCAAAATTAGTGATTGAAATAGATATTGTTCTATGAGGCCAAATGACTACAAGCTAAAGAACTCTTATCATAGGAATTCGTGAGAATGAATTATGCGGCCTCGAGCGATTACGCAAATAAAAAACCCAAAATAAACCCAAATTTATCAAAAACAGCTGCAGAATATGACAACCGCTTCACTATGTACATTACATACTCTGCTGTCTGTTATTTAACTTTATTTTGGGTAATTTTTTACTTATTTTTAATTGCTGAATTCCCCGTCTCGTGGTCCCAAGTTTCGTTACCACATTACTACCTGAGGCACCCTAGAAGAGGGCGGAGTAAATTTTAAAAAAATTCAATTTTTGCAAGATAGCGCCTTCAACGGGTAGAAATAGAGCATTATTATTTTCGAGGGAAATGCTGAAAAGAAAAATGTAATGAGGGTTGGTTTTACACTCTAACCCGCCAGGAACACCGTGGAAGTGGAGGGAGTCAATTTTGTTAAAACGCAATTTTTACATCGGAGTCCCCCTAAAGAGTGGAGTTAGGTGGAAGACTTGTGCAGAGAAATGTTTTACCCCACTAAGGACGACACTTGGGCAGCTATGGGTCTATTTTTCAATAAAACCCACATTTTCTTGAACTATTTCCTCTATAAATTGCCATTTACGAACGTGTGCATTGCAGTTTGGTGAAACAAGAGATGAGGAAACTAGTTGCAGAGATAGTTTCAGAATTTCTACGTTCAATGTAATTTTAGATCAGTTGATCTATGAGTTAAAAATAAGATATATGTCATATGTGAAGGCTCTGGAAAAATTTGGCGGTCTAATTGATATGACAACCATGGGAAACAATGAACTACGCGAAAAGCGGGAATATTACGAAAAAGTTTTCCTGAAGATTTAGAAAAATTATTAAATTATTATTAATAAAGAAGACTTCTGGTTTCAACAATCAACAATCACACCACACGCGACATTTAATAAGTCCGCCATTTTGTCATTTCAGTTTTTGAAAAAATGCTTTTTTTATAGTTCAAACATGTTCTTAAATATATGCAAAAAATTATTTGTGTGTGTTTTTATTTTCCGAGTGAAAAAAAAATCCCGAAGAACAACTACTTTTTGACGTGTTACATGAGAAGCCCCCCTTAAAAATAAGCTTCTACAATATACAAATAACAAGTCGATGTTTATTTTCAGTTTCAACACTAAAGGGAGTCAAAAATTACTTAAGATCAACAATAGCACTTGCTGTTTTAACAATAGAAAAAGATTTTTTGCCTGAATTAGATTGTAAGGATATTATTCACCAATTTGCACTTAACAAAATTAGACGAACGATTTTTTGTGACAATAAACGATGTATTTAAACATGCAAATCATTAAAGAGTTAATGTAACCAATTTATTTGTTTTGATTATGTTTTTATTATACGTTTCTTTTACTATAAAAAAATCCGAAGGAAGGGGGGGGGGAGGGGGCGGCGGAAAAATATTTATTTTTCCGCCGCCCCCCTCCCCCCCCTTCCTTCGGATTTAATTGATGATATATATATATATATATATATTAGGGTGGGCCGATTTGAAAACTGATCTCGGCTACCCCCTATGAATATTTGCCCAAGGAACCATACCTCTGCGTTCAACTTTAGATCGGCGCATTTTTGATTGAAAATTTTACCTTTTATGAATATTTTTTTTCTATTTTCATACTAAATTTTAAAAATTTTTATAAAGACAAAAGTAATGTCATTATATGAGTTGGCTGGTATTCTGTCAGTCATCAATTAAATTGGGTTATGTTTACACGAAAAGTTTACTTGATCGTGAGGAATTGATGTTATATATTTAGAAAAGTGATATGGGTCAAATAGCCGATTATTATGACCGACTTTCAAAATAAACGATTCATATTTTTGGATGAATTTTTTCAAACAAAACACCAACCTAGGCTGAAAGTTCATTCAATTCTATGAATACTTACCCAAGGAACCATACCTCTACGTAAGATGCTTTGTAAGGGGGTGAGATACCACTGAGGGGAACGGGGATTGCACCCCCCATACGAAAAAAAATACAAAAAATTCTATATCTCTACCGTTATACAAGCTATGATTATGAAAGTTGGTGAACTTATGCATAATGTATCTACCATTCACCATGCAAAACTTGGGGGGATATTGGGTGTAGGAGAGTTGCATCCACTTTACAAAAAATATCCAAAATGCTTTATTTCTTCACATATCGAAGATATCATTATAAAACTTGGTACATACATGGATATTCTATCTACCATTCACTTTGAAAAACTTGGGCGTGGGGGTGAGAAGGGGGGTTGCACCCTTTATACAAAAATATATAAAATGCTATATCTCTGTACTTATGGGAGCTATGATTATAAAAGTTTATGCATGGATCCTAAAAAACCTTGGTGATTGGAAGAGAGGGACGACGAAGATGGATGGGACTTCGTACGTAAAGGGCATCGGGAATGGGCGAACGAAGTCGCAACCAGGCCAGCTAGTAATATATGAAAGCGAAAAAATTTTTTTTTTTACGAAAATCAATTTCTAGTACGGTTCAATTATTAACATACCATTTATTGTCACCAAAACAGGTTGCGATTTTCTAACATCTTTTTCCGGCATTGTAATCAACAATGTTAGAATAGATCCAAAACTTGTTCCAATCCATAATGTAGGAAAAGGTAAAGGAATATCTTAAACAAAAAGACAAAAATAAAAATTTACAATACTTCATTTTATATTTAACAAAATACCATTTTTTCTTGTGAAACTTTCAATTAAAGCTAAACAGGTTACTGATTCTGACGACGACATGTCAATGCTAGACATTGACGAAGATCTTGATCTTGAAAATGAACCATCTAATTTATCTGTAACGATTAAAATAAATATTAAGTAAAGTTATGATGGAAAATATAAAAAAATAAATTGTACCGTGATGCAGTACACCCAAAGCATACAAGGAAAATATAAAAAATTTTATGTATATATTAACAAGGTTCAATTTCGTTATGAAAACATTTTTTAACAACTTCTGCAGTTGAATTGTTTGTCAACTAACTTTATTGGCAATTTCATGCCAGATGACAGTTTTTAGAAAATCATGACATCTAATCCTAATTGTCATGATTTTCTAAGTTGAAAAATGCATAGAATTTTAGATTCTTGCAAATAATGACTAAAAGTTCGTAAAATTAGTTTAAATATTTATCTGAATATCGTGTATTTACGTAAAAATCAATGATATTATAAAATGTACACCACAAAATTTTTTCAAATGCTTTTGAATTTTTTAAAATTTGATTGATATGTCAAAAACACTTTGAACTATTAAAATTTTAATATGGTTTTTTACAGCCTAAAAGCATGCACAAACATTTTTTCCAGTTAACTTTCGTGGTTTTATTTATTTGAATATCTTTTTTTCTATTCATTGCATTTGAAAATTAATTGCATTTCTGAAAACAGCGTAAAAAAATGTATCAGTATGAGATCGACCAAAACTGTGGAAATGCCGTTCCGTTGTATGGAGTGACAGCACTGTGCGAAAGTGCAAATTATTGAATTTGAGGTGTAGCTACATATTTAAATTTTTTTTATTCGAATTTCCGGACTTTTTCTTTAATATAAATAAAACAAGTAAGGGTGCAACCTTTGGCCTGGCCAAACATTAAATACCCTACACTGCAGTATTATGGTGACACGCCCCCTTGTCCGAGTTCGTTTAGTTTTAGCTCACAGCGTGTATTTATAGTTCTTAGTATTTGAGTGAAATTTAGTTGGATTATCTCAAAAAACTCTTTCAGTATAGCATTTTAAAACTTTTGCTTATATGGGAGGTGCCACGCCCTCTTGTCTGATTTTACCCAATTTTTGTTGAAAGCTTGCATTTATAGTTCTTATTGTCTGAGTGAAATTTAGTTCGATTATCTCAAGAAACGCTATCAGTGTTCTGAAGCTTTTGCTTATATGGAAGGTGCCACGCCCTCTTGTCCGAATTTGTCCAGATTTTTCTCAGAGCTTGCGCTTACAATTTGTAGTATTTATGTGTGTTTTGGTTGCATTGTCGTGAAAAGTACTCCTAAAGTGTTATTTTGAATATATGTTTTGTATAGGAGGTAGGCGTGTCCGTTGACCGATTTTGCTCATTTTCAATCCCACGAGCTAACTTTGACGACGAAGGCAGCGTACCAAATTTCATTGCATTATCTTGCTCAGTTTTCCTAAAAAATGTATTTCCACACACAGCCAGCCAGCCAGACAGACGGACATAGCTATATAGACTCAGGAGGTGACGCTGATCAAGAGTATATATACTTTTCCATACCTGCCATGCCTCCTTCTCTTAGTTACAAACGGAAGGACAAAGCGAATATACCCTCGGTGTAGGGTATAAAAATGGAGTAAATATACTTCAAGAAACTAAAATAAAACTCTGACATCTAGTCAGTTATATATGTTTGTTTTTTTGGTTTTTCAACAATAAATATCGTTGATTGCAGATGTTGTCACCTTAAAATCTAGATCTTTTCGTTTCAAGGATAAAGCATTTTTTTAACGTTTATTTGTCATTTTCAATTATCTAATTTCACTTTTCTAAAGAGACTCCCAGAATATGTATACCCGTATCAAATTTCACACAAAAACTAACCAAAAATTAGCATAAATGCGACGAAAAAACAACAACCAGCGAATAACATAGATAAATTGGTGTTTCCTATTTTAGTTTTGCTTTGTTCAAACAAAATATGTTAAACTAAATAAGGGGTTTCCAGTGTTAAAATAAAAAATAAACAACGCTCCGAAATTAGAATTTTCAATTCTAATTTTAGAGCGTTCAATATGAACTAATATGAACTAATTAAAACCAAGCCAAGAGATTGTTCATATTTACGAAAGGCAGTGAGGGTGTTCCTTTAAACAAGTAAATGCCTCGGAAACCTCGTAAGCTCTTAATAGTTGTCGGAATCAATACGAATTTGACAACTATTAAGAGTTAAAGATGTTTTCGAGACATTGACACGTTTTAAGGAATACCCTTAATGTGCTCGCGGTAATATGAACATTTGTTCAAAAACTCAAAAGACACTTTTTTATTCATTTTGTTTGTTACACAGATCTCACTTGTTCATATGTTGGGATGTTAATATTATCGCGAGTTTACTGTATTACACAGAGAAAAAAACTGACGGTAAAATTAACTATAAATTTTGTATTCTATAGTTTTTTCAATTTTCTATGGCAAACAAAAACAACAATTCAAAATTTCAGAATTAGTTTTACTTTTCTACAGTTGAATTCAACTGTACATTTTGTATTCCATACATTTTTTTTTTTTTCATATGAATAATAACATTTTGAGTTGAGTTTTTAACAGGTTCATAAAATTCTCACATTGTTTAAGAATAAATCAACATAAGTTTGCTAGAGTTGTACTGATATTTTGCCATTTGAAATGGTACCGCCGTAGAAGTTGTTTGCTACAATTTCTACGGCTTTTTGGAAACGGCTAGTTACAGCCCTTCTGGGGTGCTAACTATTAAACCTTTGCAAAGCAGTTTTAACGGTATTGTAACAGTTTATATTGTTAGCTGACCTTTCTAGAAGGTTATTTTTACTGTAACTGCTTTGAATTGTTTGTAAACCGAGCAAACTGTAAATTTACAGAATTCAACAGTCCAAATACCGAAATTGTAAGTTGGTACAATTTCTATCGAAAATCTAGGTTAAATTAACTGTTAACTGTTTTCACAGTACCTAAACATTTTAACAGCAACTGTACAGTACTATTTTTACAGTAATTTTACTGGACTGCACAGTCAATTTAACCTTTACTGCGGGTTGGTGCAATTTCTATCGTTGAAATCGGTTGGATTGACCGATTTTTTTTTTTTCTGTGTACAAACTCTTATTCTAATTTCTGGAAGATTCGAGTTTGTGAGAGTTCTACTATAATTACGGTATGTTACTGAATGTTACTGGCTCTCCTTAAAAGTGTATCAAATTTTTGGGATTTTGTAGCACTGTGTTATTAATAATTTCAAATATGCGCTGGCCTAAGAGATATTAATCAAACAAACAAAAAAAAAAAATATTTAAAAGAAACTATTGAGAAAATAAAAAATTTAAATTTTTTTTTGTGAGAGTTCTACTATAATTACGGTATGTTACTGAATGTTACTGGCTCTCCTTAAAAATGTATCAAATTTTTGGGATTTTGTAGCACTGTGTTATTAATAATTTCAAATATGCGCTGGCCTAAAAGATATTAATCAAACAAACAAAAAAAAAAAAAAAAAATATTTAAAAGAAACAATTTTACAGATTTTGTGAAAAAAATGTTAAGAAAATAAAAAGTTTAAATTTTTACCCCTAGATGGCAGGAATGTTTCGTAGTTTATGGAGAAAATTGAGAAAATAAATAATAAATGGTATTTTCACTCCTAGGTGCGCTGGAATGCTATTGATGCTCGGCTCTGATAATTTTGCCGAGCCGCCTCAATAAAAATAAACTGAATAAATTCTTATATTACATTTGCGTGTTTCGCTTTATTATGACCGCTTTGTGCATATGTATGTACACTAGGGATTTCAGTCTAGGGATCCGGGCCTTTATTGCAGTCCCGAAAATCCCGGGATTAACTGATGTGAATGTATTCTTTTTAAAGACTTTTTTAATAGGTTTTTTTTTTCATTTTTATTTAACCCCAATTCAAATTGGGATAAAACGTATCCTCTCTAAATTTGATAATGAACCTTGCCCGAATCCTCGTTTGTCCTATACGCCACTTTGTTAAAAAATCAAAAAGAAATAACTTGTACTTGTGCGATGCAGGTAATGAGCTCTTGCCTTTTTAACGAATTACATAGTGTATAAGGCAGATGAGAACTCAGACGTTTATTTACCAGAAAGTTTTGATGTCAGAAATTGATTGGTATGTTTTGTAATTGATAGGGTATTTCCTCCAAAAAAGTTTCAATTATCCTTCTTCAATTCAACCAATGAGTGTTAATTCAGAAAGATGTTTCTCGTGTGCTGGTTTTATATGCAAAAAATTTAGGTCTAGATTAGATGGCAAAACTATAAATGTTTTAGTTAAAAACTAAAAATAAAAACTTATGAACATTGTTAAAACATTGATGTCACTGCAAGAGGTTAAATTTAAGTTTTTGATACCATTGGATAAAGGAAAAAATTCTGAAGAGAACGCAGAAAAAACCGCTCTAAACTGTATAAAATTGGCGAAGTAATGGCGTTTTGAATTTTACAATTCGAAAATTATAGTTTTGAGATAATTGAGGTAAAAGTTTGGCAATACTGGAGTTCATTAGAGGCAAAGGTTTGGAAAAATAGATTTTTATGCTATTTAGCTGCTAAAATTTAAAATTATTTCACTTGTCAGGTGATCTACATATAGATATGCAGGTATAATGCTACAATGTGTACCCTTATGTTTGTTTTTGTTAAGTGTTTTTGAAAGGCGTAAATTGCTTCATAAAATGTATCTGTTTTAAGAAATAAATTTTTAAATACTTTTGGCACTTTATGTATAGGTTGGAGTATTATAAGAGAAAATTTGTAAAATTTTTGTATTGCATTTGACGAAAAAAATTCAACATATTTTAGACTCTTATACGATATGCATTAACATATGTGACGCGTCGTGACAAAAGGGACCTTATCTTGCCAGAGTAAAATTTTCAGTACAGGACAAAACATGAGTTTATGTAAAAATATCATATTTTGGGTTTCTGACACCAAACGCTATCTACATATCTCAAGATGAAATGGAGCTGGTTTAAGTTGACATATTAGTTTTTGAAATACAGAATTCAAACAACCATAACTTCTTCAATTCATAACATTTTTTCTGCGTTCTCTTCATAATTTTATTCCTTATCCAAATTTGACCTCTGGCAAGATAAGGTCGCTTTGTCACGACGCGTCACATATCAAGAAGAGCTACTTGATATACATATAATTTCCATAGGTGGCCAAACATTAAATACCCTACACTGCAGTATTTTGAAAATTTTGCTTATAAGGGAGGTGCCACGCCCTCTGCCCCAAATACGCCCAGTTTTTGCTCAGTGCTTGGGCTTACAATTCATAGTATTTATGTGTATTTTGGTTGCACTGTCGTGAAAAATGTTCCTAAAGTTGCATTTGAATATATTTTTTGTATGGGCGGTAGATGTGTCCGTTCACTAATTTCGCTCATTTTCAATCCCACGAGGTAACTTTAACGACGCACAGTGCGTTGAGCCCATACAAGCAATGGTCAAAAATAGAAGGAGTGGTTAGATATCAATGAAATTTGGTATTAAAAGTAATTTGGTGTCGCTGAGCTCAAAAATGATCTCAGATTTGTTGTAAACTTTATAGTTTTGCTAAAAAACAGGTATTTAGGACGATTTTCTTAAGCCCCATATATAACGATGATGAAAAAGTAATGTTTAATGTTAACAAATGAAATATACGTAGAAGAAATAATGTTTTTTGTACTTTTGAGACCATTTGTGTTAATAAAAACAAAAAAAAATTTTCAACATAAATTTTATATTTCATGCAAATTCTTCATTTGAAGCATTTTTTAAAAAAAAGAAAAAAAATATTTGTAGGACGAAGTAGGAAAAGTTATTTGCAGTTCTTGATTATATAGAATCCGTACTAGTAAATTAAAAAAACAAAACGGCACTTATTTTTATAAGATTTGTTTTTTTTTTTCATCGAAATTTGTCAATTTCTGAAGTTTTTCATTTGATAATATCATACATTAAAATCACCACAATATGTATCAAATTATATATTTTCTAAAATTTTTTAATTCTGTTTATTTACTCAAATATTATTTATAATAAAAAACTTAACTTCGCTTAGTTTAATCAAAAGGCAAATTTTTGATAACTATTTGTTTAAGAGAACCCAAAACGAATTGAATAAAACCTGATTTTTTTTGAAAAATATCTCAACTTTGAAGTGTCACAGCGTAGCCAAAACTCAATCTTTCCCCTAAATCTTTGATTTTTATTTTATTGATGCAATTACCTGTCGATTGATACCAATATTATTAGGTTTCGAGTCACAAAAAATTTGGATTTTTGTCCAACGCAGTGTGCGACGGGAGTATTGTACCGAATTTCATTGAATTATCTTGCTCTGTTTTCCCAAAAAATGTATTTCCACACACAGCCAGCCACCCTGCCGGACAGCCACAAAAAATGGCATGGACATGGCTATATCGACTCAGGAGGTGATGCTGATCAAGAATATATATATGTATGTATGTATTCTCCCTTAACTCCTAGGAGCAGCATATGAAACATTTCCATTTGTTGCGATCCTTTGCGATGACTTCGATCTCTTGTCACGACTTTCCCGATTCTTGGATTTCCTTTTCCAGCTACCTTTTCCAGTTGGTTTTGGGTCTACCACGTCCTCTACTGCCTTGTGAATTCCACTCAAGAGCCTGGCGGCAAACTTCGTTGTGTGGTTTCCAGAGAGTGAGACCAATCCATCTCCATTTGCGCAGCTTGACCTCGTTTGCTATAGCCCTCTGATTGCATTTTTGATGTAGCTCGGCATTTAATATAGTGCGAGGCCACCAAACCTTTAGTATACATCTTAAGCATTTGTTGACGAATACTTGCAGCTTGTTCGTTAGTTGTTCAGTAACAAGCTATGTTTCGCAACCATATAACAAAATCGATTTCACATTTGAATCAAAAATGCACACTCTCGTTTTGGTGGATATAACGGAAGAAGACCATATTTTGTTCAGTTGAGCAAACGCGCCTTATGCTTTTGCTATTCTTGAGTTGATATCCTCTTTTGCTCCACCATCCACGGAGATAATGCTGCCTAAATACGTGAAGTTATCGACGTTTTCGATGTCACCATTGCCAGCTCTAAACGTGATGTCATTCTTGTTTGCGTTTAGCTTCATGCGTTTAGTCTTCGATACGTTGATTTTTAGGCCGGCTTTTTGTGATTCCAAGGCAAGGTTTTGAATTTTGCTTTGTATATCTCAATGTTTGGACGATAAGAGGCAGATGTCGTCAGCGTAGTCGATCTAGATGTTCGGTAAAGTTCCATTGGATACCCCTTTTGGCCTTATTAAGAGCTTTATTTAGGATATCGTCAAGAACGATAAGGAAGAGAGATGGTGATAGTAAACACCCCTGTCGTACGCCTGAATTAGTGTGAATGAAACCCGTTGTGTAACACACTGCATTTGTATGTATGTATGTGTTCTCCTTTAACGCCTAGGAGGAGCATAGGGCCAATATGAAATCTCTCCATTTGTCACGATCCTTTGCGATGACTTTGATCTCTTGCCACGATTTTCCCGATTCTTGGATTTCCTTTTCCAATGACCTTTTCCAGTTGGTTTTGGGTCTACCACGTCCTCTACTGCCTTGTGGATTCCACTCAAGGGCCTGGCGGCAAACTTCGCTGTGTGGTTTCCGGAGAGTGTGACCAATCCATCCCCATTTGCGCAGCTTGATCTCGTTTGCTATAGCCTTCTGTTTGCATTTTTGATGTAGCTCGGCACTTGATATAGTGCGAGGCCACCAAACCTTTAGTATACGCCTTAAGCATTTGTTGACGAATACTTGCAGCTTGTTTGTTAGTTGTTCAGTAACAAGCCATGTTTCGCACCCATATAACAAAGCCGATTTCACATTCGAATCAAAAATGCGCACTCTCGTTTTGGTGGATATAACGGATGAAGACCATATTTTGTTCAGTTGAGCAAACGCGCCTTTTGCTTTTGCTATTCTTGAGTTGATATCCTCTTTTGCTCCACCATCCATGGAGATAATGCTGCCTAAATACGTGAAGCTGCATTTAAAGCCTTCATATTGTGCACGTACTAAGTTTATGGCCTTTGCAGCAATACCTATTCGTTGCAGTGAAATCCAGACGTTTTCTCGGTAGACACTGTCAAAGGCAGTGCTATAGTCTACGAAGACAAGTTAAAGTGCAGCACGAATCAAGTTTTTCACTTACCCTGTTCAGAAGCACTTTCGTCAATGCTTTTAAGGTACTGAGAGCAAGGTAATGCCTCTATAGTTTCGGCACTAGCTTAGGTCACCTTTTTTCGGCAATAGGTGTGAAAATAAATACACATTTATTATTTTTTCATAAATTACGAAACATTCCTACCACTTAGGGGTGAAAACATACACTTTTCATTTTCTCGATATTTTTTACATACGATCTGTAAAACTTTAGTGATGACCATTTTCATTTTTTTATTTTTTCAACATTTTCAACATTTTCTTTAAAATGGGAAAGCAACAACAGAAGTGCTTGATTTCATACAGATAATCATGCGTGTTTAATTTTTAAGCACGAAGTCGATCCGTAAATGTTGCCGTTTTACAGTGAATATTAGTCGGATTTTAAAATTCCTTATCGATTCCCGAAGTGGCACTCGGAGTACGGTTGCCAGACGTACTGTTTTAAACAGTACATGTACTGTTTCTTAAAAAAAGTACTCTTTTATGAGCAACACACAAAACACAAAACGCAAAGTACGGTTTTTTCAATAATGCACTGTTTTTTGTACTGGTTTTTCTAAACTTTTGTGTTCGAAAATATAATTTGCTCATGTACGCACGCAAAATACAGCTTGACTGAATTTTTAATAAAAATAATACATTTTTAGTGACACTGTATAACTTGTTGATTATTTTAACTTCACGATTGTCATAAAACTCGATTTCATAAAAAACATTGATATGGATTTGCTTTTTGACATGTTCATTCAGTTTGAATTTTTTCTGTAGCTGAGCAAAAATAAAAGCGAGTTGACGCAAAATAGTAAGACTAAATAGTGGAATATTTCCGAATTTTTAAAAAGTATACAATTTAATTTTTATATACATACTTCATTCAAACGCACCCACTGCAAGAGTATTCTTTTTAATGTTTTATATTGGAAAAAGGAACTAAATAGTCTTTTAATACAAAATTTTAGAATGTGAACTGATTATATGGACTATCTACGGGTATAACTGTATTGTATTCGATATTTTGTTTTTTTCAAAACTATAGCGAAGAGACATGGAATTGTGAAGTTTTTACAAAAAATTTATAAAAACTTCTAAGATACTTTTTCAACTCTTTTCACATTTTTTTTACATATTTTCATTAAAATGTACTGTATCAATGTTATGAATTTAATAAGAAAAGTGTACTGTTTTTTTTCGAAATGTAGGATAAGGGCGGTAAATATGGACCACCAATCTTTCTTTTTTAAATAAAACTCAAAAAACATAAAATAAAACAATTAATTTTATGCCATTCATTAAAGGAAACAATTTACCTTTATTCTGATTCACTTTTAGATAAATATCTCATCAGGATAAAGAAAAAAAATTAAAAAACCAAAAATACTCAAATTGAAGATAAAAAAAGTGTAGTGTTATATGGACTATATAGTCCATATTGCCCCACATGTTTATTCGGTACAGAAGTTGCATATAAAAATGTCACTTCCACATCCGACACATTTTTCATGACTCCAAGAACGTAAGATTACACATTCAACCCAAAATTCGCCTCGGTGATCTTCTGAGTAAAGGGTATTACATTATATGCATTTTTCTTTTTTTTTTCCTTTGTAGTTAACGAATTACAAATAATGACCATCAGAATCGTCATGAAATCTGCAGCTAGATTTGGGAGTGATTTTTGATCGCCGTCTTACCTTTAAAGATCATATCGACTACGTTATATCTAAGGCATACTCTATGCTAGGATTTTTAAAGAGAAATTCCATAGATTTTAGGAACCCTCGTACAATCAAGCTACTGTATGAAAGTTTGGTAAGACCATTTTTAGAATATTGCAGCGTTATCTGGAACCAGAGTTATAACTCGCACATTCTGAGGATAGAAAGGGTCCAGAAAGCTTTTACCAGATATCTTTTCTCCAAGTTGAATTGGCAAATTAGCAGACCTTCTTACTTAACACGCTGTGCTTTGTTTAGTATGTATTCACTTGAATGTCGTCGCATAATGTATTCCGTTGTGTTCATTAGAGATATTGTTCATTGTAAAATTCAATGTCCCAATATTTTATTCAAGATAAATTTTTATTCGCCTCTTAGAAACCTTGGAGAGAGTTTTCACTTTCGATGTAATTTACTGAGAAGTAATTTTGCTCAGCAGGAACCCCTTGCGCATTGCCTTAGTATTACTAATGTATTATTAGATGATATCGACATTTTCCATAATTGTTCCAGAGATTGCTTTAAAAGTTATCTCCTTCTAGTTTTAAATCAAATTGGGGTACTCGAACGCTTTTAATTATAAGATCTTATTTATATGTATTTATGTTATTGTTATTTTTTAGTTAATTAAATGTTGTCTAGTCTGTAAGAGATGTCATCTAGAGCTGGAAAACAATCGATGGACTATCGATAGTATCGATGTTTTAAAAAATTCGTGACTATCGATATTTTTTTTGCAACAATCGATTGTTTCTAGCCAGCTTTATTAAACCATCAAAAGTAAAAGCAAAGGAACAAATTGTAAGAAAAATATTATTTATTTTATTCAACTTTGTAAACTTGTATGTATATTTTAGTTTTTCAAGTGGTGGTGTTGGCAGCGGCCGTGGAGGAGGAAAAGATATGGACAAATACCTTCAAAGTAAGTTATTCAGCATTAATATAAAAAAGTGAATGCATTATTGCACATTTGAAAATGTATGCACATTAAGCAAATGTTTGCAGTGCATTTTGACTATGTAGTTTGTTTAAATGATGTTTTTGATTATAGCAACATCCAAAGAGAACTGTGAGACAGAAATCGTGAGCCCCAAGAGGAGAAAGGAGACTTCCGTGGTATGGCAGCATTTCAAAAAATGTGAGGTTAAGCAGGTTGCTATATGCAATAAGTGTGGCAAAAAATATAAAACCGGAGGAAACACAACAAACCTCTTAGATCACCTGAAGCGCGTACATCCAGAGTACATAGAAGAAGCACAAAAGCTTTCAATGCCTGCATGTCTGGAAAAATTTTTAGAAAAAGACAATGCTTATGCAAATGGCTCAGCTCGAAAAATTGAACTCGACAAAAAAGTGATGCGCATGATAGCAGTGGATGTACAGCCGTTTAGCATTGTGAATGATCGCGGATTTCGCGAGTTAATTCATTCATTAGATCCACGATACAAGATTCCGAGTAAAACTCACTTTCGAAACGTGGTGCTTTCAAATGATTATGAGGTTCTGAAAGTCAAATTAAAAGCAATTTTGGATAGTGTAGAGAATGTCGCAATCACAACTGATTGTTGGACGTCAAAGTCAAACGAAGGCTACCTTACAGTAACGTGCCACTTTGTGAAGCCTAGTTTTGAGCTAAAGTCGGCTGTTTTGTCAACGCAAAAACTTTTAACGCCAACTAACCACACGGCTGATAATATTTCCGAATCACTTCGCATTGTTTTAAATGAATGGGGCATCCTTAACAAAATCGTATCAGTAGTAACTGATAATGATACCACTATGAAAAAAGCATGTGAACTTCTTCAACTAAAACATCTTCCATGTTTTTCACATACTATAAACTTGCTTGTTCAAGATGTTTTAAAGTTACCAAGCTTAGAAGCAATACTAAATAAATGCAAACGTATAGTAACCTACTTTAAGAGTAGCACAATTGCCTACGAGAAGTTTAAAAATGCTCAGGCTGTTGATAACCCGTACAGTTTAATTCAAGAGGTAGCGACACGATGGAACAGTGCTTATTTGATGATAAAACGCATTTTACTCACAAATGATTCTATTTCGGCTGTTCTTTTAAACACGAAAAAGGCTCCGCAGCCCTTTTCAGCTGATGAAATTGGGATTTTAAAAGAGTTAGCCGAAATGTTAGCACCATTTTATGACGCAACCCTGCAAATCTCTGCGGATAAAAATGTAACAATTTCTCTAATTATACCAATCATTTGCGAACTACAGCAAAAAATGATTCAAATAAAATCTAATTTAAAGTCAACAGAAGCAAATGACGCTTACACATTCCTACAGATACGCTTACAGAATAGGTTTTCCCATTATGAGACACGAACCATTCCGCGAATCGCAACTCTATTGGACCCAAGGTTTAAAAAGGAAGGTTTTCTGTTAAGCTCTAGTGCGGACCAAGCTGCTAAAGCTTTGGAACAGGAAACATATGGTATTTTGTCCAGCACTCCACAGAACAAACAAACACAAGAAGCCATACCACCAAAAGTGTTCACGTTCTTGCAAAACAAAATTGCAACAAAAGTAAAATCAAATAGGGCGGAATCCATCATAATCCTAAGGCAATATTTCGAAAGGCCAAACGAACCAGAAGAAACCGACCCATTGTTGTATTGGAAAGTAATTGCAATATACATATATAGCCAAGAATAGACTAAAAAAATTATTCTTATTTTTTCAGATGAACACTGAAGATATGCTGGCTCTCAAAGTATTGAGTAGACGTTTTTTGTGTGTACCGGCAACATCGTGTTCATCAGAACGAACTTTTAGCAAAGCTGGACAGACTATATCTGAGCGAAGATGTGCCTTAAAACCAAAAATAGTTGATAAACTACTGTTTTTAAACAAAAATGATGAATATCGGCTGTAAACTCATCTCATATAGAATAAACTAACCTATTTTTATTTTGTTTTAATTTTTCTCAGAAAAACATCGATAGTATCGATGTTTTGTTTTAAAAACATCGAAAACATCGATGGTCGCAAACATCGATTGTTTTCCAGCTCTAATGTCATCTCTGTTTGATATTGATAAATAAATAAATAAATAAATACATTTGCTTTTGCGGCTTTTTTCTTTGGTGGTCCATATTACCCACAGCACGTGTTGGTGAAATAAGTGGCTTTTTATCAAAAAGTCTTGTGATTAATGAACTAATTTGTGCCCATTAATAATAAATAGTATTCACTGACTTTATATAATCAACCATTTATTTAAAAACGCAATGGCTTTAAAGTGAAATAATGAAATATACTCACTAGAAAAAAATTATCACTAATCTTTTTTTTTAGAAAAAAACAACTTTACAGAAACATGCGACTTCACCGAAGGCTAAAATTGCACTATTATAAGCTTTAGGTATTAGCGTTAAGTTTACATTTACATTATGTACTGTTTTCTCTTATTTCAAATCTGGTCACCCTAACTCGGAGTTTGTTGGCAAGCGGAGGAAAGCGGTGCGGAAACAAAAAGGAAACCGAATTAAGAAGAAGCAAAACAAAATTAGAAGAAGATAGCTCACAAAACGACGCTGGCGTCTAAAACACAGCTATAGGCATTTTTTCGGCCGATGCTAGACACTACTAATAAACAACTATGCCAAGTTTTAAGGCCGCATCAAATTTTCCTTATTTAGACGGTATTATAATTAATTTTACTGTACCAAAAAGCTGCAAAACAAATAATAATTAAAAAAGCGGAACTAAATTTAGTAAGAATATTTTAATTTTGCTACCAACAAGCATGGATCGGATTACCTCTTAGAATGAGAGTACTGTTCAGTGTTTTTTGTAAACACCAACAAACATACAACTAGTTAGGGTGCTAGCTTTGGCCTGGCAAAACATTGAATACCCTACACAACAGTAACCGTATTCACGATCTTGTTGCATCGTAGCAAATGCAAAATTATTTGAAATTACAAAAACAAATTCTATTGATTTTTCAAAAGCAAGAGTCTTGTAAGCAAGACCAAATTTGCAAGATAAAAACCGATTGCACGATTGATTTCCAAGAGTCTATTGTGACTGATTTTATTTTTTCATTTGTGATTGGCACAATTGTTTAATGACTTTTATTTTTTTGACAACAGTTATTGTCACAAATTGAAATTAAAATCAGGGTTTGATTTTGCTGAGCTATTTTTTAGCTTATTGATTTGCTGTGTTGCGACTATAGAAAAAATACGCAGCACAGCACTACAGTCGAAGCTCAAATTTAAAATTGAACTGTCTGCTGTGCTGTTTTTCAATTCATAAGCAGCAGCAGAGCCGAAGCTCTTTTACGAAATCCGATCGCTTGCTGCTACAGTTGAAGTCGATTATTTCAAAATGTTTGCTTCGCTAGCGGAAGCTTTTCGAAAGAGAACGAAGCAATAGCAAAAGGAAACAAAAACATTCAGGTTGCCACCTGGTTTATTTTTTGTAAAATTTGCTTAAACCATACATTTAAAAAAAAAAAATAATTTTAGCCTTAAACCGCTTAGATAAACTTTTAAAAAATCCATCATATTTTTTAGGATTGCCACCTGGTTTTTTCAATAAAATCAAAATTTTTTTCAATAAATTGCTAAAATCATAATTTTCTCTCTATAAATTGACATCTTGGGTCCAAAAACGACGAAACAAAAATTTAGGGTTGCCATATTAGGTTGCCAGACGTTTTTTTGCAAAATTGCATTTCTTTGTCAACTTTCTTTATTGAAAGTTAAAGAATCGACCCAAAAACCAATAGTAAATTTTTTGGGGTTGCCACCTGGTTTTTTTAATAAAACAAAAATTTTCTTTCAATAAATTGCTAAAATCATAATTTTCTCTCTATAAATTGACATCTTGGGTCCAAAAACAGCGAAATAAAAATTTAGGGCTGCCATATTAGGGTTGCCAGACGCTTTTTGCAAAATTGCATTCGTCAGTCAACTTTCTTTATTGAAAAGTTGTAGAATCGACCCAAAACCCATACTAATTTTTTTGGGGTTGCCACCTGGTTTTTTTAATAAAATCAAAATTTTCTTTCAATAAATTGCTAAAATGTCAAAGATGTCAATTTATAGAGAGAAAATGATGATTTATTTTAGCAATTTATTGATAAAAAATTTTGATTTTATTGAAAAAACCAGGTGGCAACCCTAAAAAAATATGTTGGATTTTTTAAAAGGTTTATCTAAGCGGTTTAAGACTAAAATTAAATTTTTTTTCTTTTAAAAGTATGTATGTATGTATTCTCCTTTAACTCCTAGGAGGAGCATAGGGCCAATATGAAATCTCTCCATTTGTCACGATCCCTTGCGATGACTTTGATCTCTTGCCACGATTTTCCCGATTCTTGGATTTCCTTTTCCAACGACCTTTTCCAGTTGGTTTTGGGTCTTTTAAAAGTATGGTTTAAGCAAATTTTACAAAAAAACAAAAACATGTGGCAATCCTGAAAGTTGCTTCTGCTGTGTACAGCGAAAAGCCGAAGTTCAAACAGCCGAGTTAAACAAAAAGCAAAAGCATAATCGGAGTTACGCTTCGCTTCGTGTTTGTGCTTGCTTGGTTAAAACTTTGGTATTTTTAATAACAAAAGCAATAGCAGAGCACAAAAACAAAAATGTGCTTGCTTGAATTGCTTTGACTTCGTTCGTTGAAAAAAAGCACAGCAAGCAGTAAGCCAAATGTAAAACGCAATAACTGACACAGCACAGTTCAGCATTTTTCGTTGCTATAGCTATTTTATAGTCAGCAGGTCAAACCCTGATTAAAATGTAAACAAATATATTTTATTTGCTTTTATTTCGTTTTGGTTTAATTTACAAAGACTTCTGCTTAGTATTTGTATATTTAGGACACCGATATACAACGACAAGGACTCAACGTTTATGCATTACGTTTGGAATAAGCAACAAATATAAAGAAGAAACTCAGAGAGTCGCCAAAAACAAAAAAATAAAAAAAAAAAAAATTCTTGTTAAGATTTCATAAAAATAGATATATATAACTAATAAAATTGTGTTTTTTTTTTTTTCTAAATAACGCATAAACATTCAGTAAAATTTCTTTTAATTCAAAATAAGATACTAAATAAATTTGAAATTCAAAAAGTGTTTGACAGCAAAACAAAAAAACAGCTGTTCTGAAACGTTTGCAATCGCAATTTACAACAGTGTATGCTCACAGTGGTTTACTCTTGCAAATTTCCATTTGCTACGATGCAACAAGATCGTGACTACGGCTAGTATTTTGAAAATTTGGCTTGTACGAGAGGTGCCATGATCACTTGTCCGAATTCACATAGCTCTTGCTTACATCTTGCTCTTACTGCTCTCAGTGTCTGAGTGAAATTTGGTTGACTTAGTTTAGGGGAATGTCGTCAGGGTTGGGCCACTTTTTAGCTTTCCTCTGTATTTTTTTAATATATTTACCAAATTATTTGTCTTATTTAAAAGTTTGGACCCTTATCTGTAACATACATTTAGGACAAACTCCCTGCGATTTCGGAAAAAAAGTTATTGATGAAACTAAAAAAGAAAAAAGTACACAGGGTTCGGCCATTGTAGTCAGCGTTGGGTTACCACCAAATATCGATTAAATACAGTGCTGTGCATAACATTTGCAACCAGAAACACTTGAAACTGAATCACCAATTTTCGGCTACTAAAACAGATGCAAATAAAATACTTGGTATGAGGTTTTATGTCATTTATATTGTTGTTTATAAAACAAAAATAAAAAGTATATACATCACTTATACAAAACTAAAACTTAAGTGTTATATAAAAATGTGTCGGTATTGGCTGTGCAAAACATTTGCAACTATTAATCTAAATTGAAAATTAATAACTAAAAATCAATATTTAATGGAATAGCCCTTGATTTTTATAACAGCAGTGCATCTTTTTGGCATGGATGCGATAAAACTATTTTCAAATGAGTGCGACATTCCGCGTGTGCTTAAGGTTGTTATAATGCAGGAATATCCATTTTAGTGTCATTTTCCAAGTTACATATGGCTTTATAGTATTTTGTGGTATGTCTTTATAATCATTAGGCTTCATTATGTCTTCAACTCTTTGAATTGGACCGATTTCTTGCGCAGAGATGCATCCCCACACCATGATTCTACAACCTCTATCATAGACAGTTCCTATTGTATATTTCGGGCTTAGCCATTCTCTCCTTGGTCTTCTCACA
The DNA here is from genome assembly GCA_951812925.1 of Calliopum simillimum. Taxonomy (NCBI): domain Eukaryota; kingdom Metazoa; phylum Arthropoda; class Insecta; order Diptera; family Lauxaniidae; genus Calliopum; species Calliopum simillimum. The sequence goes on along the minus strand of OX638372.1, from coordinate 79,205,062 downwards.
AGACTTTCACCATCTTTTCTGACGAGTCCAAGTTTAATTTGTGCGGATCGAGTGGTAACAGGCTTATGAGAATACCAAGGAGAGAAAGGCTAAGCCCGAAATATACAATAGGAACTGTCTATGATAGAGGTTGTAGAATCATGGTGTGGGGATGCATCTCTGCGCAAGGAATCGGTCCAATTCAAAGAGTTGAAGACATAATGAAGCCTAATGATTATAAAGACATACCACAAAATACTATAAAGCCATATGCAACTTGGAAAATGACACTAAAATGGATATTCCTGCATAATAACAACCTTAAGCACACGTGGAAAGTAGTAAAAGATTGGATAAAACGGCAAAATATTGATGTTTATCAATGCCCGGCGGAGTCGCCAGATCTAAACCCAATCAAATCGTCAAGTCACGAAAATGCATTGCTTATTATGCAATCAAAAATTTAGAAAACAGGATGAGTTGTTTAATGAAGTTAAAAAACGGTAACAGGACATTCCGCCCTCATTTGAAAATAGTTTTATCGCATCCATGCCAAAAAGATGCACTGCTGTTATAAAAATCAAGGGTTGTTCCATTAAATATTGATTTTTAGTTATTAATTTTTAATTTAGACTAATAGTTGCAAATGTTTTGCACAGCCAATACCGACACATTTTTATATTACACTTAAGTTTTAGTTTTGTTTAAGTGATGTATGGACTTTTTATTTTTGTTTTATAAACAACAATATAAATGACATAAAACCTAACACCAAGTTTTTTATATGCATCTGTTTTATTGGCCGAAAATTGGTGATACAGTTTCAAGTGTTTCTGGTTGCAAATGTTATGCACAGCACTGTATGTGCTAAAATAGTGTGTAATGAATATGTATGAAACTTTATATTGTTTTTCATTCGATTATACAAAATTTCGATGAGAAATCTCCATTATAACATTAATATGAATCGCAATTTGGGCATACATAGTAACTTTTTGTGAGATTGACGCACTTATGTCCGTCAAGTTAGCCCCGCCATTTTTGATTTTTCAAAAACAAATTGTTGTGCTGTAATGTGCTACACTTGTGCTATTATGTGCCGCTAATAAAATTTTTTTATTTCAAGCAGTTTGGTTTTTATAGCCAAAACTAATTTTTGGTGTAAAGTTAGCCCCGCCATTTTTAATTTTTAAAAAAAAGATTATTGTGCTGTAATGTGCTACACTTGTGCTGTAATGTGCTACACTTGTGCTATTATGTGCCGCTAATAAAATTTTTCTATTTTAATTAGTTTGGTTTTCATAGCCAAAATTCCCTTTTTTGGTGTCAAGTTAGCCCCGCCATTTTCGATTTTTCAAAAAAAAAATTATTGTGCTGTAATTTGCTCCACTTGTGCTATTATGTGCCGCTAATAAAATTTTTCTATTTTAATTGGTTTGGTTTTCATAGCCAAAATTCCCTTTTTTGGTGTCAAGTTAGCCCCGCCATTTCGATTTTTCAAAAAAAATTATTGTGCTGTAATGTGCTCCACTTGTGCTATTATGTGCCGCTAATAAAATTTTTCTATTTTTATTGGTTTGGTTTTTATAGCCAAAATTCCCTTTTTTGGTGTCAAGTTAGCCCCGCCATTTTCGATTTTTCAAAAACAAATTGTTGTGCTGTAATGTGCTCCACTTGTGCTATTATGTGCCGCTAATAAAATTTTTCTATTTTTATTGGTTTGGTTTTTATAGCCAAAATTCCCTTTTTTGGTGTCAAGTTAGCCCCGCCATTTTCGATTTTTCAAAAACAAATTGTTGTGCTGTAATGTGCTCCACTTGTGCTATTATGTGCCGCTAATAAAATTTTTCTATTTTAATTAGTTTGGTTTTTATAGCCAAAATACAATTTTTTGGTGTCAAGTTAGCCCCGCCATTTTCGATTTTTCAAAAACAAATTGTTGTGCTGTAATGTGCTCCACTTGTGCTATTATGTGCCGCTAATAAAATTTTTCTATTTTAATTGGTTTGGTTTTCATAGCCAAAATTCCCTTTTTTGGTGTCAAGTTAGCCCCGCCATTTTCGATTTTTCAAAAAAAAATTATTGTGCTGTAATGTGCTACGCTTGTGCTATCATGTGCCGCTAATAAAATTTTTCTATTTCAATTAGTTTGGTTTTATAGCCAAATTTCCCTTTTTTCGAAATAAAGTTAGCCACGAAATTTTCGATTTTTCAACAAAAAAAAAAATATGGGTCTATAACGTCTAGTACGCCGCTATTAAAATTTTTTTATTTCAATTTGTTTTGTTATTACAGATAAAATTCCCTTTTTTGTAATACATATATATATTATTTTACCAATTTCCTTCTAAAAGCTCAGTACGAAATATGAAAAACAGGATGTTTCAAAAACGAATATCGCCCCTTAAGATTATGCAATATTTTTTTTAACATTTGACATTCCAAACAGGATGCAAACAAATAAAAAAAAATATTGCATAGTCTTAAGGGGCGATATTCGTTTTTGAAACATCCTGTTTTTCATATTTTGTACCGAGTTTTTAGATTCGCTATAACTTCTTCAATTTCAACAATTTGAGGAAACTTTGTAGAGATGAGTTTTATGATTTTTTGTGGTCTTCAATTCTATAAGGTGTCCTTGGCACATTAGGGTGGTAGAAACTGAGATAATGAGTACAACTAGTCGAAAAAAAACAGAGACTTCTTTGAATGAAATGTAGTCTATGTTGACACATTTACAACAATATACTATAGTTGTTGATCGGCCGTCAAAAGACGGAGATATAAAAAAAACAAAACCACATCGAATTTAGAGGCCGGAAAAAGAAAAGTATTTTTTCTTAAAATTCTTCCAATGTTAGCTTTCAAACTGGTGGTGGTCATTCGAACTTTTTTTTTGGGATACTATCTAATGTACATTGTACATATAGTAGGTCGACCCATTAATAGCAGTTCGGTGATTGGATTAATTATGACGTCACTCAAAGTTCGAATAATCGAAAACAAACTTTAATTCTCTAACGAATTTAATTCAAATTATCCTTTACTGAATGAAATGGGTTCGCGCTCGCGCAGTTTACCGCAATCAGTGATGCAAACTTTTCAGTTTCAAAATCCATTGAAATGAATAAAAAAACGCATTTTCCCCACAAAAAAAAAAAAAATAAAGCAATAAAGGCAAACCCCTTTTCCAAATAATGTCCGACAAAGTTCGAATTCAAACTTTAACTCTCTAACGAATTTAATTCAAAATTGTCTTCTACGGAATAAAATGGGTTCGCGCACGCGCTGCTCACCCTTTTTTCTTCATTTCTTTTTTTATGGTTTTGACCTTCTTCTTATGTATATGAGAGAATCCGTAACCAGTTTTGCAAACTCTTCATTTTCAACATCCATTGAAAAGAATAAAAACCCATTTTTTCCAGAAAAACATTAAAACAAAAATAAGGAAAACTTTTACAAAATAATGTCTGACAAAAAAAGTTCTTAAATTAAACTAAAGTACTATATTTTGCAGAATTTAATTTAGTATTGAAAATTATTGTACTTACTTTGTTTTTGTACTCTTGCGAAAACTTGTAAATGTAAATTATACAATTAGGGTATTCCTTAAAACGTGTAATGCCTTGAAAACCTCGTAAACTCATTAAACTGTCAATGTTCGTATTGATTTTGATACCTATTACGAGTTTTTCAAAGCTTTTACACGTTTTAAGGAATGCGCTCAATGTTTTTAAAATGGAATGCTGTTATAACGCAGAGATTTACAATTTGAAGTCTTATCAATTTTTGGAAAAAAGTTCAGATGTTGAAAACATAATTTGCGAAATCTTAAAAGTAGAGAAGTTGTTTTTGCACGAAATTTCCAAATCAGGATAAAAAAGAAAAAATAAAGTCGTTATTATGTTTTAATCCCCTTCCCTTCTGGTTCGATTTCTTTTTTGTCTCAAGTGTCGCCCTTGTTAATTTTACCGTAGGATTTCGTGAATTTCTACAAACAAAAAGAAAATCTCTATAAGCAACTATTTACAAACGGTTGAAAATAAAACTGCGATTTGAGTTTCATCAAACTTCAGTAATTCAAAAACGGTGAAAAAAAAGCATATTTTTTCTAGGAATGCAAACGATTCTTAAGCGAACTGCATACTTGAATTTGAGGCGAATTGAACAGTTCAAAAATAATCGTTTCAAATTTTTAAAAATCGCTTATAGCTTTTATTCTTTGAACTACAAACGAAGAGAAAATGTTTTTCTATGCTACTTAAAACCGATTAAATTTAAGTTGAATTCTATATTAAAAAGATTCGATTTTTTTTTTATTTTTTTTTTTATTAGCTATGTTTGCGTTCAAAAAATTGTCAACTATCGTTAACAATTTTTGCCTTAAAAGCGTTTTTGTACACAAAAAATTTTGAAATGAGAGCGAAAAAAATATGGCTTCCCATTTCCCCTCCAAACAATTTTTAACAAATTTTAACAACAAAATTTCATGAGGCAAAAATTGTTCCAAGTGTCAAATAAATTAAATTAAAATAAATTGAATTTCAAAAATATTTCAAAAATCTGACGAAAAATTGGAAGACTTGAAATATTTTAAATTCTAATGAATGGTTTTGGAACTTTAGTACAGCAATATTTAGCTAATAAAATTATCTTCCAATTGTTATGTTAATTGTCCCAAAGGTTCGCTGAAAAAATAGGTTTTAATAAAACAAGAATTCTGGGCCGGCAGCAATTCTGTGTCTTAAGGGGAATAGTATAGGAAATTATAAAATAAATGCTATTTTTACAATACAGATTTATTTGTTATATCATAGATTTTTTTTATTTTAATATAAAACGAATGGGAAAAATAACCAAATTAACAAACTCTTGGTGTTTAGAAATAATTTAAACACAACTTGAAAGTTTTAATTCTTTAATTAAGCACTAGTTTCAGTAATATATTTCGGAAGGATTTACCATGGTGTCCTAGTAATATTAATGACTTTGATTAAGAGTTTGTGATTTTCGCTATGCATTTATATTTGGCGATGAGGTTGAACGGATTTAGGAATCGGTACTATTGTATCAGATCTAAAGCTACTGACACAAAAATAACAATACACAAAAAATGCGGTGGTCTTTTTACCAATTCAGTATTATTTTATAGGGATTATCTTGCTTGGCCCGCTGCCCTTTTTAAAGTAAGCGCATATTTTTTTGAAACTCCTTTGCCTCCATAAAATAATTAATTTGAAATTTGCACAAACTTATATCAGAGGCATAAATTCAGGAGGTGCATGATCATATAATTAAATGAGAGGCACTTAAAAAACTAATCTGGGTTTGTTTGATATTATGATTTTTTGAGATAAAATGGCTTCTGTGCTAAATTTAACTGACGATTCACTTTCATTCCAGTTTATAGCTCTCTCGTTCAAAGGATCCTTAAGATACAGGAGTGTTCCAGAATCCTTGCGATTTCAGTCACTTTTCGCTTTGAAAATTTTTTGATGTAAACGGTTAGTTACATTAGTGATGAGCAAACCAAGACCATAGCAGTCTTGACCGAGACCATAGCAGTCTTGATCTTGGTCTTAAAATTATATCAGCGTCTTGGTCTTGGTCTCGAAAAATTATCAAGACCAAGACAAAGACTAATTTTGATCATCACTAAATTACATGCTCTCTGAAGAATATGGATTTGTGTGTACGGAAAAATTAATGTATATCATTAAAAATCAGCAAAACCGCAAAAAATGCTCTTAGTTGGTTACTTTTTGGTTAACAAATAAAGTTATTATTTATGGAGTATAAGGTTTTGAACCAAACGGATCTATTTCATCGTTTTCATTAAAAAACTTTCAAAATAAAAAGTTATTGAAGCCGATCGGATTCTGCAGCAGGCCTAATAATTAACCTTTTGAACATTTCGTTTGATTATATCAGTGGCAATAAGGAAAAACAGCTAAGTAGATATTCGATAAAAAAGCAACATAAATTCAATACATATAAAACAAAATTTAAACTGCTTTGTTTTCTAATCAAATATCGGGTTAAGCAGTTTTTCCTTCCATCCACAGATATGACTCTGTTGTTATCATAGAAAGAAAAAAAAATATATTGAATATACGAGTATTCCAAAGGCAGTAAGCCCCTTATTTTCTAACAATTTTTAACAATTTTTCGTTTTCGTACTTTTGTAGTTTTTTGTTTTTTTGAGAGTAAATTCTACTTACTCTCTAAAATTTTCTTGTTAACAATTGTTAACAATTTTTTGAACGCGAACAAAGCTATTTTGACTACATACAAACAAAATGAAAATCAATACAAACGGTAGCAAATAAAAATACGTTTTCAGTTTCATCGATTCGGAAAGTACAACTACAACATAAATGCTGATAATTTATAAAAAAAAAAAAAATTGTTTTTTTTTAACTTGGGTGCTAATTTCACACAGCTAACACCTATACAAAATAAGGTCTTACAACCACATTTCTTCTTGAGTAGACTTTTCTTGATTTTATTTTAGAAAATGGTCTAAATGTTTTATTTTATTTGAAAACGTATATACATAAATGTGCATGAATTGTGTGATCACTGCTGAAGGAACGCGAACATCCTTTTTTATTCATATCATCAAACTCCATCCAGAACTCTAGCATATTCACATAGGCTGTATAGTGGCCGATGGAATTTGCCTTAAAATTTCCAGCACAAGAAATTACTCCTGCAAGTTTATATTTTTGGCAAAGATTCAATTCCAAAGGAATTGAATATAATGGCGTTAAAACCTCTTTACCAAGATCTGTTTCGATTAAAAGGTTTGAACCGTAACTTTTATTGACATTTGCTTTACCCTAATGTGCCAAGGACACCTTATAGAATTGAAGATCACAAAAATTCATAAAACTCATCTCTACAAAGTTTCCTCAAATTGTTGAAATTGAAGAAGTTATAGCGAATCTAAAAACTCGGTACAAAATATGAAAAACAGGATGTTTCAAAAACGAATATCGCCCCTTAAGACTATGCAATATTTTTTTTTATTTTTTTTTTTATTAGTTTGCATCCTGTTTGGAATGTCAAATGTTAAAAAAAAAATATTGCATAATCTTAAGGGGCGATATTCGTTTTTCAAACATCCTGTTTTTCATATTTCGTACTGAGCTTTTAGAAGGAAATTAGTAAAAAAAATATATATATGTATTACAAAAAAGGGAATTTTATCTGTAATAACAAAACAAATTGAAATAAAAAAATTTTAATAGCGGCGTACTAGACGTTATAGACCCATATTTTTTTTTTTGTTGAAAAATCGAAAATTTCGTGGCTAACTTTATTTCGAAAAAAGGGAAATTTGGCTATAAAACCAAACTAATTGAAATAGAAAAATTTTATTAGCGGCACATGATAGCACAAGCGTAGCACATTACAGCACAATAATTTTTTTTTGAAAAATCGAAAATGCCGGGGCTAACTTGACACCAAAAAAGGGAATTTTGGCTATGAAAACCAAACCAATTAAAATAGAAAAATTTTATTAGCGGCACATAATAGCACAAGTGGAGCACATTACAGCACAATAATTTTTTTTTGAAAAATCGAAAATGGCGGGGCTAACTTGACACCAAAAAAGGGAATTTTGGCTATAAAAACCAAACCAATTAAAATAGAAAAATTTTATTAGCGGCACATAATAGCACAAGTGGAGCACATTACAGCACAATAATTTTTTTTTGAAAAATCGAAAATGGCGGGGCTAACTTGACACCAAAAAAGGGAATTTTGGCTATGAAAACCAAACTAATTAAAATAGAAAAATTTTATTAGCGGCACATAATAGCACAAGTGTAGCACATTACAGCACAACAATTTTTTTTTAAAAAATCAAAAATGGCGGGGCTAACTTTACACCAAAAATTAGTTTTGGCTATAAAAACCAAACTGCTTGAAATAAAAAAATTTTATTAGCGGCACATAATAGCACAAGTGTAGCACATTACAGCACAACAATTTGTTTTTGAAAAATCAAAAATGGCGGGGCTAACTTGACGGACATGACGCACTTCAAGTGCACGTCTCGCTTGCATTCAATGCATGCGATTGAATTGTTTCGATTCAGTTTCGTGGGCATCTGTTTTAAGCATATAATGCAGAATTCTTGATCCACATCTTCGTCGGAAGAGGATTTTTTTTTCTTTTTTCGGTGGGCAAACTCGTTTAGGAGGTGTTTTTTTTGCGTTCAATTTCTTTTTTAGGCGTTTTCGAAGCATTGCGCATCTGTTGCTTTTTACGTAATTCATCGCGGCTCTCTGGTTGGGGAGGTTAAGACCGTGCTTTTCATCGGGCAGCGCCCCCAATTAGATTACGCTGTTGGCGCGGCCGCGACCAATGACAAAACCGTAGAAAGGGTGGACTCATGAGACGAAGAAGTCGAAGGCCGAGAAGAAGTTGATTATTCCTCGTGCGTTTCACTCGCTGCTTTCTCGTGCATGCCGATAGAACTCGCTACTTTTCCGTTCGTGTCAACTCTGGGGTATCCAAAACGGTAATATGGCGCTGCAAATCTCCTTGGGTAACTTCGGCTTCTAGAACAGCTCGCTCATTTTCTCCACTATACACGGCTTGAATGACATCAGAATCCGCGAAAGCATCTGGATTGTATGGGCAAATTCCCGTGGCAAGAAATCCAGCCTTCTCGTTTCGTGGTGTCAGCGCCAAGCCCAATGTAGATCGGACAAGACTTAGGATGCGTCGGATTTCCTGAATTTTGCCTGCGTTTTTTTTTGCCATGCATTACGGGACCATAAATCGAGACGTCCAAGGGCTGCAAACGATGGTTGCAGACGATGGCTGCAGAAAGGGGGAAATGAGAAAACCAATTTGTTTTGATACTACCAAAAATGGAAGTTTTTGACAACAAAGCTTTAAAATAGAACAGAACACGGTGCAAAACCCAGACAATTTTATGGGAAAGTCTTGAGAAAAATATGGGAAGTTGATGATATTTCTTTTTTTTTTGGTCAATTTATAAAAAATATTTAAAATAATTTCCACTGATCTCATTGAAACAGTCGGTGTAAGACATTTCAAAACGATCAAGGTTTTTTTGATGGCACCCGATTTGGTTATAGGCAATAGTAGCATAGTGAGAAAAATTACTGCCAAATATTTTTACAAAATTTAAAAAAATGGCGGAGATATGGGACTTTGAAATTTTTGGTTAGTTTTTTTGAGAAGCTATAAACTTAGTTGCATTTATCCAATTCTCAATTTCATGGTGTCAAATGATTTATCCTGAAACATGCTTTAAAATAAAAATTAGCAAAAATTATTTTTCTTTTTTTAATTTTGTTTACACTGAAAAAAAATGTTAAATTGAGTTTCGCAAAATACGTCATTTTTGATATTTTTTATTTATTTTGCAAAAAAAGCTTCAGGTGTAACTTACCAGTCCTCTAAAAATTGGAGTGGGCCTGCCAGTGATTCTCCATAAAAACAATAAAATGTAGCTGCTACCGCAATTTTTCAATACAATTTTTTTGAATTTGAAATTTTTAACTAAACGATAAAAAGTGCGTTGGTACTTTCATTAGTTCTATGCAAGCAAAAAAAAAGTCAATAAACTAACTTCAGCATTTGAAAATTTTATTAAATAAAAATTTTGAATTAAAAAAATGTACTGAAAAATTGCGGAAGACACTACATTTAATTGTTTTTCTGGAGAACCACTGGCAGGTCCACTCCAATTTCTGGTGGACTCGTAAAAAACACCTGTAGCTTTTATTGCGAGATAAATAAAAAATATCAAAAATGACGTATTTTGGGAAACTCAATTTAAACATTTTTTTTTTTTAGTGTAAACAATATAAAAAAAATAATTTTTGCTAATTTTTATTTTAAGGCCTGTTTCATGACAAATCATTTGACACTATAAAATTGAGAATTGGATAAATGCAACTAAAGTTATAGCTTCTCAAAAAAAACTATAAAAATTTCAAAGTCTCATATCTCTGCCATTTTTTTAAATTTTTAAAAAATATTTGGTAATAATTTTTTCCACTTATGCCAATTTATAGTCAAATCGGATTTCATGAACAAATTTCTTACACCTGGTTAACACCAGTTCAAGTAGTGAAATGTCAAACTTTGTAAATAAAGTGTTCCCTTATGCAAAAATACAGCAACGCATATTTTGACAATGTCGTTCAATGTTGTATGCTGTTACAGATTAGATCCTGTCACAAAACTGTTTGTGAACATTGTGTACATACGTTTAGTAAGTCGCCCATACTTACTTTTGCGGTGGCATTGTTCTTTTCCAAGTTTTGAGTCGTTTTTCTCTGCTATTATAAAATTTTTTGAATTATTGAAAACAACACGAAGGCACAAACATTTTAACTGACTATCCCGGTGACAAGCAATGCTTAAAAAAGTCATATACGAGAAATAGAAGTGGCCCAACCCTGACAGCGACTCAACCCTGACGACATTCTGCTATATATTATTATTATAGCATTTTGGATCTTTTGCTTGTATGAGAGGTGCCACACCCTTTTTGTCTTTTCCAGTTTTTGCTCAGAGCTTGCAATTATAGTTCTTAGTGTCTAAGTGAAATTTATGGTAGAATTAGCCAAGAAGTAGCGTTTCGTTACGTGACGTCTGTCAAAATCTATCAAATGGCAGAAGCGTGTAAGCGATTAGTGAAATCGTAAAGTAGCGGTACGCAACGTTGAAACCTGTTGAAATTAGATTTTCAAACGTCGCGCATATAAGATAAAATAAATTAAATTTGGATGTTATAAATGGAATTTTTTGAACAAATTAATTAAATTAAGTATGGCAATCGATGCTTGTGTACAAAAATTGGAATTTTTCAAGTAATTTTTAAGTTGTAAGGTGACATTCCGAACGTTGCCTACCGTTTTCACTAATCGATGCTACGTTGAAAAGCAACCGTGACGTTACGTTACGAAGCGCTACTTCTTGGCTAATTCTAGCATTAGTTGGATTATCTTGAAAAACGCGATCAGTATAGAAATTTGAAGCTTTTGCTTATACGGTAGGTGCAATGCCCTTTTGTCTGAGTTTGCCTAGTTTTTGCTCAGAGTTTGCGCTTGCTTAATTAAATTAAGTATGGCAATCGATGCTTGTGTACAAAAACTGGAATTTTTCAAGTAATTTTTAAGTTGTAAGGTGACATTCCGAACGTTGCCTACCGTTTTCACTAATCGATGCTACGTTGAAAAGCAACCGTGACGTTACGTTACGAAGCGCTACTTCTTGGCTAATTCTAGCATTAGTTGGATTATCTTGAAAAACGCGATCAGTATAGAAATTTGAAGCTTTTGCTTATACGGTAGGTGCAATGCCCTTTTGTCTGAGTTTGCCTAGTTTTTGCTCAGAGTTTGCGCTTGCTTTACGCTCCGTAGTATTAATGTGTATTTTGGTTCCATTGGCGTAAAAATACTCCTAAAGTTGCATTTTTAATATATTTTTCTATGGGCGGTAGGCGCGTCCATCGAACGATTTTGCTCATTTTCAATAAGACGAGCTAACTTTGACGGCGGAGGCAGTGTATCGAACTATCTCGCTTCCAAAAAATATTAAAATGGACAAGGCTATATCGAATCAGCAGGTGACGCTGATCAAAAATATATATATTTCTCCATACCTACCACGCCACCTTATCCGCATTACAAACGGAAGCACAAAGTGAACAGTGTAGGATATAGAAACAAGGCAAATGCATTAAAGAAAAACAAGCATTTTTTTTTTCGTCTCATTAAATAAGCTTGCAGACGAAGGGGCAGAGCGATTCATAACAAAAGAAAAACTAATGCATATATTCATTCATTCCCTTTCTGTGATTGATTCTCAACAAATCTATGCTAAAGGGTTAATATGTATGATCTTCTGGATGTCGGCTGTGTGTGCTGATTTGACCCATGTTGTATCCTGAAACGCGTAAAGCAAACCAGCCTTTCAATATTTTGGTTTTCTTTTTTTTTTTTTCTTTTATGCATTTTTCCTTGTTTTTGAAATTTTATTGGTGTTTACAAAAAACACTGAACAATACTCATTCCAAAAGATCAAATCCACGCTGGTTGGTAGAAAGATTTTATTTTGGAAATTTTACTGTAAGACTTTGATACAAAAAAACTGAAATTTCAAGTTTAGGAGCTTATAATTTCAACAATTTAAATAAAATTAATAGTTTCATTGATCTAAATTTTTTGTGGGGGTTTCAGCTTTAATGTCATGTAACAAAATATTTGCGAAGTAGTTACAGTTATTTTAAAATAATATTTTTGTAAGTGGGTTAAAGTCACCTTAAGGGTGGGGTGACTTTAACCGAAATTTTCATTCATTGATTTTATATGCTATACCTTTAACGATGCAAAATCAGAGTATCAGGTTTTGTTCACTAAAATTCTCCCAACATTTTGGTGTATTTTTTCAAGGACGAAATTAAAAAAAAGCTAAAATTTTTGATAAATTCGGTTTCAGCCTTTGGTATGTTTTACTTATTTGTATATATGTTACATCAAATAACAAAACTGACATTAAAGGCTAAGCAAAACTTAAAATATCCACAACAACAAGTTAAAAATCCATTGAAAATTAGAAAACAAAAATTACTTGATTCAAAAAATTTAAAAAACGAAAGAAATTCTTAGTAGGTTACTTCAAAAATTCCTCTTTTGTTAAAAGGCTTCGGTGGCTTAATTTCTGCAAAATTTCCTAAGTAAATAATAGCAAATATCCTTTCTGGGTTCCCATTTAAATATTAAATTGTTTTACAAAGGGCGTGTGCCAAATCGAAACATTTATTTTAAGCAAATAGGGGTGAAAATAAATTTTTGTTTTTGCTGTGCCAAATGAAATATAATTTTTGGCAGACTCAATTTTTGAGATTTCGACAAAACGAATTTGTATTTTGTTCTTTTTTTTTAAATTCACAGAAATTAATTTTATTAATCGTGAAAGTTTAGTGAATAGCGAAAAATTACTACATGTGCTATAGTTTTCCTGTTAAATATTGGCCCTTTATATTTTTAAAAAATGTTATTTTTATTTCTGTTGGCTGTTTTTAGAAGGCACAATTCTGTGCAAATGTTACATATCAGTTTAGTGTTAGTGCTTTTTGAATCCGAGTCAAGTTTTGTTTTATTTATTTTGTAACGCATTTAGTAATAAGCTAACAAGCATTTCTTTTGCTATTCTAAACTTAACCTATAAGGTTTAATAGACTTTTCTTGAACCTTAAATTTATTATTGGTTTCCTACGTTTTAGTCGTTGTACGGTGTAATTTACGAGTTTGCCCCGTTGCAAAATAATAGATTCATCCTTTGTTCTCACTACTAGGTCTTAACGTTGGTCAGCGTTACGCATATTTTTGAACTTTATTTATGGAAGTCAAAACCATACTTAGCACTTTGAGTCCTAAAGTTTAATAAAATAATTCCTTTTCAAGTTCGGAAATATTCAGGCTATAGTTAGTCGCAAAAACTGATTCAGATTGATATTAAGTTATGTAGATAGCGTTTGGTTCAAAAAAACAAAAAACCCCAAAACATGAAATTTTGACTCAATTTCATATATTGCCCAGTACTGAAAATCTTACTTTTTCAAGGTAAGCATGATTTTGTCAGACCGCGACACATATAAACATGATTAAACCCATACAAAACTTATCATAATTCATACATTTATATATCAAAAATTACATTCGCAATCAGAAAGTTTCAAGTGATATGTAAATGGAATTTAAAATTTACTAAGGTACGACTGTTATAGAAGCGCAATAGTGATTTCTCAAATTGCATCAGTCAAATCAACGCGTATTCGAATTACATGAAAATCCAATATAAAATTGTGTTAGTTTTTCTAGCTAATAAAATAGTTACTTTGTAAACATGACCACTGACGTTTTTAAATTTTTTGTTTTTTATTTCGATTGTCACAGTTTTCAGTAGCCCCTGGGCTAGTACAAATTTTGACACAACAATTTCACCTCATATATTTCAAAAATTGTATTTGAGACGTCAGAATTTGTATAGGTGAGTGAAATGTTTTCGATTGGCACAGGCCCAAAGATCAATAGGAAAAAATAATTTCACTTTGGCAAAAGACTAGACTTTATTTTCACTACAGTTCACCATTTGGGCCGAGTTAGGGTATCTTCAGAGCCAGCCTTACAAAACAAAATTTTTTGGGGGTGACTTTCGACCGGTCCAAAGTCACCCCAAAAACGTTGTTTTCTAACATACTCCTATATAAACATGCATTAAAAATACTTAGAGGTAAATATATCCATGAAAGTCGATTGATTAGGGAAGAAAATTAAACAATAATTTTAGTGATATCATTCACCCACCGCCAGCAATTTCCGTCAATAAGTAGTAATTTTCTGAGTGTTAAAAAACGCTACATAACACAACTTTTCGAAAATGCACCAATATATGTGAAATTTCGCGCTCAAATCAAATATTGAAAACAGACGTTAAAAGCCACTACTTCAAGGTTATATATTGACCAAATACAAATCGATAACTAGTCCTCGAGATGAAAATATTACGATTTTAATCTTTTTTTCTTGCCGGTTAAAGTCGCCACCAAATGTCAAAGTCACCCCTGCTTACGGTATTGAAATAAGCGATTTTTTTTACCGGACAAATAAAAAAAACTGAGCATCCAAAAAATTGACACCACATTGAAAAGTGAAAATAAACTAGTAAGGGTGTTACCTATGGCCTGACCAAAATTAATACCCTATACCGCAGTATTAGCCGTCTTGGCTAAATTCACTAAGTTTTGCTCAAATCTTGCGCTTGTGAGATATTTGATTTCATTACATCAAATAACGCTTGCACTGCAGAATTATTTTAATTTTGCTTGCATGGGGTATGCCACCGTCTCTTGTCCGAGTTCGCCTAGTTTTTGCTCAGAGCTTGCATTTACTGTTCTTAGTACCTGAGTTAAATTTTTTTGGATTACCTAAAAAAACTTTTTCAGTATAGCATTTTGAAACATTTGCTTGTATGGTAGATGCCACGCCCTCTTGCCCAAATTCACCCTATTTTCGCTTAGAGCTTTAACCTACCTATTATTTATATGTGTTTGAGCTGCTTCATCGCAAAAATTGCTCCAAATATTGCGTTTCGAATATATTTCTTGTATAGGCTGTAGGCGGGTTCGCTGACCGATTTCATTCAGTATCAGTATGACGAGCTAGATTTAACGACGGAGTGTACTAAAATTTCATCGAATTATCTTGCTCCCAAAAAATATTAAAATTATTTAAACCGACAGACATCCAGGCAGACAGACAGACGGACATGGCTACATCGACATAGGAGGTGACGCTGATCAACAATATACATATAAACCTTTTCATACCTGCCACACCTCCTTCTCTGCGTTACAGAAGGACAAAGCGAACATACCTTGGGTATAAAAAAGGTCCGGTTCAAAAACTGCCTCGTCCAAGATTTACATTCAGTACATAAAAACTCCAGAAATGTAAATTTCTTTGTTTTCACTTTTAGTATTAATTTTCATAAATTAAATGCTAGATAATATCCTCCATGTATAATATTAATTTGCAGTAAATTTCATGAATATTTAATAAAAAATTGTAATTTCGCTTACTCCCACCTTGTGACTTTGATTTTCTTAATGTTTCAGATGATACCGAATGCTGTTGAGCTGCTTGAGTTGATTGTTGTGGTCCAACCTCACTATTTATAGTACAAGTGTTTCCAACTGCATAGGGGACAGGTTCTTCGGAGCTTAAATAAGATGGTGCTGACGATATTTGAGCTGTGCTTGATGCATTTATTATCACTCCACTACTATCTTCACTATCACTACATATACAATTACTTGTTTCATTTGTTAAATTAACACGTCGTTCAGTTGGGCTACCTGAAACTACTACTTTGTTACTGAAGTTACATACGCAGGATCCTGAGGTGCCTCCGTTTATCTGGAGTAAATATGAAGGTAAATATTTCATGACTTATAAAAATAAATTCAAGTTATATTAATTTAAACAAAAATTTTAAACTATCATATCATATAAGTACTACCTACTCTATATATCATGTGTATAGTAATATCTCACAACTGACCACTAAAAGAAAATCCTAAAGATTAAAATAGTTTCATACCTTCTGTAAAATCAATAGAAGTGCGGGCAAATAAGCTAAAAAAATGATTTAATATCTAATTTTGTTGTTAATAATCGAACTAAGGAAAAAACCAACACTTTAGATTTATGTAGTTTTTGAAAACAGGTCGAAAAACAGTTTTTGAAAAAAAGTAGAAACAATTCAAAACCAAAATAGTTATTTTCGATGTATTTGTCAACGCTGAGTCCGAATCTGGAATTGCTACATCTTGTACGCTTTCGGAGGTATCCTACCCCAATTTTTCAAACATGTTCAAAAACACGATTTTTGAGGTTGTATAGAAGACGCACGAAATCGTTTTACTCTTTTCTATTGAATACATTAATACAATACAATTTTTAACTTTCATTAATCATGTTAAACTTTTTAAGGAAAAATCACACAAGATCAGTTTTTAGCTCATTTTGAAGATGAACTAGTTAGGGTGTAACTTTTGGCCTGGACAAACATTAAATACCCTACACTGCAGAATTTTGAAAATTGCTTACATGGTAGGTGCCACGCCTTCTTGTCCAAGTTAACCCAGTGTTTGCTCAGAGCTTGCATTTATAATTCTTAGTGGCTGAGTGAAATTTGGTTGGATTATCTCAAAAAACGTTTTCAGTATAGCGTTTTGAAGCTTTTGCTTATATATGCATGGGAGGTACCACGCCCACTTGTCCGATTCCACCCAGTTTTTGCTCAGAGCTTGCATTTATAGTCCTTAGTGTCTGAGTAAAATTTAGTTCGATTATCTGAAAAAACTGGCAGTGATGACATCGGAAAGGTCGATAGCTTCACGTATCTAGGCAGCATTATCTCCATGGATGGTGGAGCAAAAGAGGATATCAACTCAAGAATAGCAAAAGCAAAAGGCGCGTTTGCTCAACTGAACAAAATATGGTCTTCATCCGTTATATCCACCAAAACGAGAGTGCGCATTTTTGATTCGAATGTGAAATCGGTTTTGTTATATGGGTGCGAAACATGGCTTGTTACTGAACAACTAACAAACAAGCTGCAAGTATTCGTCAACAAATGCTTAAGGCGTATACTAAAGGTTTGGTGGCCTCGCACTATATCAAATGCCGAGCTACATCAAAAATGCAAACAGAAGGCTATAGCAAACGAGATCAAGCTGCGCAAATGGGGATGGATTGGTCACACTCTCCGGAAACCACACAGCGAAGTTTGTCGCCAGGCCCTTGAGTGGAATCCACAAGGCAGTAGAGGACGTGGTAGACCCAAAACCAACTGGAAAAGGTCGTTGGAAAAGGAAATCCAAGAATCGGGAAAATCGTGGCAAGAGATCAGAGTCATCGCAAGGGATCGTGACAAATGGAGAGATTTCATATTGGCCCTATGCTCCTCCTAGGAGTTAAAGGAGAATACATACATACATCTGAAAAAACGCTTTCAGTACAGCGTTTTGAAGCTTTTGCTTATGCGGGAGGTGCTACGCCCTCTTGTCCGAATTCGCCCAGTTTTAATCAGAGCTTGCGCTTACAATTTGTAGTATTTATGTGTATTTTGGTTGCATTGTCATGTTGCTCGAGCTAACTTTGATGACGATCCAAGTTTCATTATCTTGCTCAGTTTTCCTAAAAAAATTATTTCCACGCCTCCTTCTCTGCGTTACAAACGGAAGGACAAAGTGAATATACCCTGGGTGTAGCGTATAATATGGTACTATATAAATGACCCATTAATTGAAAAGAGTAAAACTCTTTCCTGCGTCTTCTATACGCCCTCAAAAATCATGTTTTTTTAACATTGGGGGTGGGATATCTCAGAAACCAAACAAGATGTAGAAATTCTGATGGCAGATTGAATTGTGTCTACTTTTTTTTTTTTCAAATACTGCAGAGATTTAAAGTGTTGGTTTTTTCTATGTTCAATTACACAGGCCCACAAAAAAAAAAAATACCCTGCGCGAAAGATCAGACCACCTGAACTTTATGTTTTCGGGGTCACTGAATCCGAATATGGTGCCATAGCGAAGTTGGTTCGCGTTTTTCAGAAATAAGAAATAATGCTGAAAATTACAGATTTTTGCTGGTTTCTGAAAAAACGGGAACCAACTTTGCTAATCCGGCACTATATTCGGGTTCAGCGACCCCGAATACATAAAGTTTCGGTGGTCTAAACTTTCGCGCTGCGTACTTTTTTTTTTTTTGGTCCGTACATAGAACAACAAAAAAAAATTCCCTTCGCGAACGATCAGACCGCCTGAACTTTATGTTTTCGAGGTCGCTGAATCCGAATATGCTGCCAGAATAGCTGAGTTGGTTCGCGTTTTTTCAGAAATCAGAAATAATGTTGAAAAAAATCTAAAATTTTCAGCGTAATTGCTGATTTCTGTATGCCTGTGTTACTAACAAAATGAGCCATGTCGGAACAAAATCGGTGCTTGTTCAACAAAATTACATCCCAGTGTGCCAGACGGTTCATATCTTCGCTTTTTTACCCGTTACGGATCCGTTACTGATCCGTTTGCGGGAGAAATTCCCAAAAAAAATTCGAATCGTTTTTTTTTTTTGGAATTTCTCCCGCAAACGGATCAGTAACGGATGCGTAACGGGTAAAAAAGCGAAGATATGAACCGTCTGGCACACTGGGATAATACATATTACCTAATTTGCCAGCACTGTAATGGAAATTCGTATATATACTATGAATGAAGTATTTTAATATAAACAGGTAATTGTACATAAATACAGGGTGGGCGGGTGTCGCTATAACATCAGAAAATGTAAGATTCCTGGGTTGTTTGAATCTTACATTTTTTTGTGTTCTACCGATTCCCGCCCATAAGATCCCAGTGTGCCAGACGGTTCAAATCTCCGCTTTTTTATCCGTTACTGATCCGTTTGCGGGAGAAATTCAAAAAAAAAAAAGATTCGCTTTTTTTTTTTGGGAATCTCCCGCCAACGGATCCGTGCGAAGATATGAACCGTCTGGCACACTGGGATAAACGAAATGTGCAAATTTGTAATTTTTTTTTTGCTCCTCTTATTTTCGTAAAATAGAGGTCAAAATATAAAATTTCAATACAAATTAGAGATAAGTAGTGGTCCTTAGGTCAACTTCTGTGGAAAATGACTGGACTAAAATTATCTTCAAAGGCAATTTTTAAGAACATTTTCATGGCTATTTTTCTAGAAATTTTTTTGTAATTTTGCAATGGGTAAATATTTGTTCTGAAAATCCCATCTTATAGGGAATTAAATAAAGATTAATTACATGTTATAGTAATAGTTATTACCAAATTGAATCTACATATGATTTTTAACCTGTGTGATGTCATTTTAGAATGGTAATAAGTAACTTTTTAAAGGAAAATCATACAAGACCATTTTATAGTAAATGATGCGTTTAATAAAAAACAGCAAAACAATAAAGTACCACTTAAAAATTAATACATACTTTCAAACATTTTTTTTTTTAATAATTCTACATTCAATTTTCTACAACATATGATTTCCAGAACAAATATTACGCCCTTTTAAAATTACAAAAAAACCCATTTCTAGAACAAAATGCATAAAAATTTTCTTAAAAAAACAAACAAAATCACAACTTCGCATATATGGGCTATCTATTACATATGACGAACATTTTAAAGTATGAAATTATACACTACTTTTATCATAAAACTTTCTTACATTTTCATAAGATAATCTGGTGTTTTTGAAAGAAAATAACTTAACTTTCGAATCAGATCAGAAAAAAATAAAAGCGTGATATCTGCCTTGTAAGTTTCTCGAAATTGTACTTTTAATATTGTCGGGCTAAAACTACAACTACACATCTACATTTTTCATGGTTTGAGAAAAAAGGGTTTTAAGTTTTTTGTATGTTTTTTTTTTGTATAAAGTTTTCTGCTTCTTATTCTCATTAAAAAAATGGATAGGGACTACATTTCAAAAACCCGACTAAACTTGGGCATAGGTCTGTGTTTTGTTCATGTTTTTGTTGACTTAACTCAAAAACATCAAAAAATTGAGATGTCTAGTTGTAGTTTTAACCCGACGAAATTATACCATTCATACCAACCCTATCCAACAAAAACTTTTGGGTTTTTATTAAACCTGGTGGTGTTATTTTCCCTATCAATAAGTATTGAAAAATGTCTTTAAAAAATTAATGATTTCTTAGACCCATTATAATTTAATTGCCTATTTTACTTTGATTTTATTATGAATAATGCAAAACCGTCTATGTATATACAGAAGAGTCTGAAAGACCATAATGAAAATTTATCAATGTTATAGAAATCATTGGCTCATAAAAAAGCAAAATAGAGAATATGAGTTAGTAGTACAATCATTTGGGAGAATAAAATGATGTTACCTGGAAAGTTTTGCGGAATTTTTGCAAATGAGTTATTTTATAGATTTCAATGTGCTCTTTCAGAATTTCAACTTCGCTACCTCGAGTCGTGTTCGCTCGCGCCGCCATATTGGAAAAATGGCGTTCAAAATCAGTTTTTTACAAATATCTCTTTAACGGTTACATTTAGAGAAAAATATTGTGAGCGAATATTGTAGCTTATAAAAATGACCTTTAAAATATTTTCGTACGACTTATAACTCAGGAGATATCCTAATTAAAAATTCGAAAAAAAAATTAGTGAATTGTGCATGTCGCTTATGAGTAGGCACAGTGTTGTGTTGAGCTTAAAATTACAATAACTCATGAACGGTGAGTGACACGCTCAAAGTAAAAACATTTATTTATAGGGAATCACTTGCACTATAGGCTACAAATTATTTTTTTTTTTTTTTTTTTCTATGACCTATTGTTCAGGAGATATTTTTTCAACAAACCTAAAATTTAGAAAAAAATAGTTTTTTCAAAATAGCTCTAAAACGGTTCGCCCTAGGAAAAAAAATGTTCATGCATTTTGTAGAACGTTCACTGTACTATAGAGGCATGTTATTTTTTAAAAAGCAAGCACCATAAGAAAATTTGAACAAGTCATTGATTGCCAATCCGTAATCGATTTTGGAGAGAATTAATGCATTAGTTATACATACTAGAATCGCTCAGTGGTCAAAATTCGGCCACAAATGTATTAAATAATTTTGGTACAATACTTTTTGGACATTGCTTTTTTTTGCTAGTTGTTACAGGGACTTAAATTTTTTGAAACGGACACACTAAAAACTAACTTGTTAAACTGAAACTTTTTTTGATGGTTTTTTGAAGAGTTTTTGATATAAATTATTGCCTTATACTTTTTTTTTTTTAAATTTTAATTTTTTTAAAAGTTAAAAGCATGTGAATTTATATGTAGGGGAAGGTGGGGAATCGTGGGCCACGTTTTTATTTTGTTAAATATCTTCAAAAAAAAAAAAAACTTTTGCAAATTGTAATATGGTATGTTATTCTACATGAAGTTAGGTAACTTTTGACTATTACACTTTCTAACAACTCTTTTGTTCTTTCCGACTTTTCGTGAATTGAAAAAAATTAGTGTTTTTGCGATTTTCAAAAATGGTGGGGAATCGTGGGCCACCGCCGTAATTAAGTAAAAATCAAACAATTATGATGCAAAACTTTATTGAATTAGTTGAAATGACAAGTAAAGTTATTTTAATCGACAAAATGAAGACGAAGGGTTATGCACGATCTATCAGATACGTTAACAAAGAAATAGGAAAATTTGATACAAAATATGTATTTATTGTTTTATTTATTGATTCACAGCCTCCATTTTGCACAAAACATCATAAACACAACATACAAATGTGTATTGATACGAAAACTGTCATTAATAAAAAGTTACGCGTACTTAAATGACTCTACATAGGTGCCTTGCCTATGTGATTTTCGCATTTCACCGCTGCATGCCGTTTCAAAACAACAAATCATAATTTATGCAGAAATTGAGAATGCATTTAAGAACGCGCAGCGAGCGTAAATGTGTGAATCGCATAGGCAAAGCACCTATATAGAGTCATTTAAGTACGCGTAACTTTTTATTAATGATGCGTTCCTCCAATTTTTTTCACAGAAATGTTGTGCAGATTTCAGAGCACATTTCTGTATAAAAATTTTGTTTTTATTTTGCTATAGGTATAGCTTAAATATCTATTTGTTTATTAAAAAGTGCATTATTTATAAGAAACTTTAAATATTTTTATGAAAAGTTTATTTCATCTAAATTTTGAATTATTTTTAGTTCCACCACAAAAGTTTCATAAATTTTCGCTCAATATTTACGGAGAAATCGCAATTTGAAAAAAGACATAGGGGAAAGTGGGGAATCGTGGGCCATGGGGAATCGTGAGCCACCGCCACCTTTTGGCAGTATGTCGAGATAAATAGTTAGATGCAACTGTAATCGTTTTCTCTTAGCCTCAACTTATTTTTACGTTGGTTGTTGACAAACGTACGCGTTTTATTTGCTTTGTACAATACTTGCCCAAAAAAAAGTATCTGCAAAACTTTTTTTGCGTGTTTGATTTCCATCATTCTTGGACGAATTGCTACGACAAAACACAGGTAAATATGTTTTTTATTATCGTTAGACCTTTGCCTTTCAACATACAAAAGTAATTTTGCATGACACTTCAACAAGTCAATTACACGCCGTTGTTTTGCAAAAAGTAGCTTGTGGGGAATCGTGAGCCACTTCGTGGGCCACCCGTGTTTTGACAGTTTTCGTATCAATACACATTTGTATGTTGTGTTTATGATGTTTTGTGCAAAATGGAGGCTGTGAATCAATAAATACATATTTTGTATCAAATTTTCCTATTTCTTTGTTAACGTATCTGATTGATCGTGCATAACCCTTCGTCTTCGTTTTGTCGATTAAAATAACTTTACTTGTCATTTCAACTAATTCAATAAAGTTTTGCATCATAATTGTTTGATTTTTACTTAATTACGGCGGTGGCCCACGATTCCCCACCATTTTTGAAAATCGCAAAAACACTAATTTTTTTCAAACCACGAAAAGTCGGAAAAAACAAAAGAGTTGTTAGAAAGTGTAATAGTCAAAAGTTACCTAACTTCATGTAGAATAACATACCATATTACAATTTGCAAAATTTTTTTTTTTTTTTTGAAGATATTTAACAAAATATTGTGCAGATTTCAGAGCACATTTCTGTATAAAAATTTTGTTTTTATTTTGCTATAGGTATAGCTTAAATATCTATTTGTTTATTAAAAAGTGCATTATTTATAAGAAATTTTAAAAATTTTTATGAAAAGTTTATTTCATTTAAATTCTGAATTATTTTTAGTCCTACTACAAAAGTTTCATTAATTTTCGCTCAATGTTTTCTGAGAAATTGCAATTTGAAAAAAGACGTACATAAAAATTCACATGCTTATAACTTTTTAAAAAATTAAAATTTTTTTAAAAAAAGTATAAGGCAATAATTTGGATCAAAAATCCACCAAAAAAAGTTTCAGTTTAGCAAGTTAGTTTTAAGTGTGTCCGTTTCAAAAAATTTAAGTCAGTACTTTTTTTGCTATTTGGTACGAAAAAGAATAGTTCATTTATCATCCCTGGTATAGTTCAATCGAAATATAAAAAAAATAAAAGACATGAAGCACTGATATTCTTTTTGTCTTTCTCTTTGTGGTAATTTTCAAATTGCTATAACTTATGAACGGTGAGTCGTACGATAAAAAGTCCATGGGTCTTATTCATTGAGAACCACATGCTTTACAAATAATTTTAATCTTTTGTAAAAAAGAAATAACTATTTAGATGTTATTTCAAAAAAAGTGATTTATTACCGTTTATCGGCGCTTACCAGTTTTTATAGAATAACTCCTAAAAGATAAATTTTTTTAAAAATAAAATGAAAAGTTTTGTAGAGAACGTGATTCTCCATAAAAAAGTTCCTTAGAGTTTTATTGTGCGACTCACTGTTCATGAGTTATCGCAATTTCAAAATATCCACAATTGTATATACGCGTCAAAAGCAACATGGCTAATTTTAACTTTGTGCACATCTACACATAAATACCTTTCTAATGGTGTATGATTTAAAGTCGTACTTCATTTCTTTCATAGTAAAAAAAGATGGACGTATTAATATGTAGATATATTAGGCTGAATCGAAATGTTTGGACACGATTTAAGACCCAACTCCACGCCCAAATTATGAAACAAGAAACAAAGACAATTCAGGAAATATAATTTTTTTGACTTTAAAATAAATTTCTAGGTCCCCAAATGGCTGTTATTTTAAAAAAACTGTGTGGTTTTGCAGTGGACGGCCATTCCACGGCAAATTTTTCTATTGTGGAAAATTTAAAACCTGTCAAATTATAAATTCTTTTTCATTAACTTATTGGTTATATCCCTAAGTATTTCAAACACTTTTTTTTTGTCTTTGATAATCGCCTAAGGTAAATTTATTAACATTTTACTAAGCTAAGTCAAAATATTATTTTTATATGAAAAAATCTCTTATGTTGCACAGTTGCCCATAAAAAAAAAAAGCCGCAAATGTCATTTTCATTATTTAGTGATATTAATTATTTTGTTATCTATGTCCTCGTTGATAAATTTTATTAAATTAATGCAATCTTTCCTTAGTCTGACCAAATACTAGTAGGAACCTGGTTTTTGTCCCGTACATCCCAAAATTAGCATTTTTTTATCATCATTACTGTAAAAGAGGTTTCTTCAAAATAGGATTCCATTATATGTAAGTATGGATAAAACACAACATTTTTTTGTCATGATATGATATTAAAGTTAGTTACTGCAAGATTTAGATACACTACGAAATCTGTCCCGTCCATCCCAAATTATTTATAATTTTACAACTTTTTAATTATTGCATTTTATTACGTATTTCACGCATTATTCTTAAGTTTTAAACATTTTTCGACTTTGGAGGCCCCCAATGAAATTGTCTGTAGAATATTTTTGTAGAACAAATTATCCCATTATGACTTAGCTGTTGGAAGGAAACGGGTCAAAAAGACCCATAAAAACAGCATATAATGGGTTGAGATATTGAAGTGAATTGTTTATTGCGTGATTTCGTGGTATCCTTGGAATAACAAGTTTCATCCGAAATGAAGATTTAGAGTTTTACAGAAGGGTAAAATTTCGAAAATACGTTTATCGCATGTATTTAAGCTAAAAAAAATGATTTGTGGTTGATTTAAGGTACAAGATTTTATTATTTTATATACTTTGATTCAAGACAAAAAATTTGAGATATCGTACAACTGATTCCAAGCATTTTTGAGATCACAATAAAAAAAAACCGCATCAAGCCAAGATTTTGCATTAATCAACGTAGCGTGATCTCTAAATGACCTTGAACAAAATTTAAAAGTCTCGGCTCACTTATTTGACACCCTCTTTCATATTTTTTGGGGTAAAAGTGCTTTTTCAAAAAAAAAAAAAATTTTTTTGAATCCGTCTACTGTTGATGCACTTCCCAAAATTTAATCCAAGCAACTCAAATGTTATATTTTCGTAAGCCATAAATTTATAAATTAATTTTGGTACAATTATTTTTTGTTAAAATTTTGTCCTGTCCATCCCGTCCCGTCCATCCCACACAATTTAGTTCATAATAACTTTGTTAACAATGCCCCCAAAAATTTTTAAACATTTCTTGAAAATATGAAGCATGAATAATAAGTATACATTTACTTTGTTAACCCTATTTAAGTCATTTCGTAGAAATATCAAACCGAAATTTGTCCAAAATACAATAAAAATTTTGAGTCCCGTCCATCCTAAATTTTCTGAGCCAATTTTTCGGAACACTGGCTTCATTATAGGTTTATATGTAGACTAATATATTGCTTGTTAATCTGAAAATATACTCCTTTAAAAGAAAAAACAATACCGCGGTTCATACCTCTAAATCAGCACTTTCTATCAGTATATCTCTACGAAATGTCCCGTTCAACCCCGTGGAATGGCCGTGGAGCGAATATAAGTAATAGGGTAGATAGACGACAGCAGAAATCGGCATTAACAGTCTTAACCCGAATTTTCTCGGGTATAATTACGGTGACCATTTATTTCAAAATGAAATACAGAACACAAAAAAAAAAAAACAAAGGAATACATTTTTATTAAGTACTTGAAAACATTTTTTGTTTATTTTTTTATCGTATTTCTATGTATATGTACATACTTTAGTGTGGCGAAAATTTTCACGACCAACCTTCTACAGGAAACGTTATCTACGAAAAATTTATAGAAAATTTTTCCAATAAACCATGGGTGTTAGATCAATATCGAACTCCCTCCTTTTGATCAGAAATTTTTTCTACGAAATTTTGAACTAAAAAATAACTCCTTTAAACACTATCGTATCAAAAAAAAAAAAAAAAACAAATGTTTATCAATCACTGGTTTCGTCAGCTTTGTGAATCTGTTTTTATCATGCACGATTTTTAGTATTCAGGTTTTCTTAAAAAGTGGTCGAAAATCCTGAAAAACTTTGTTGAAATAAGACTTTCTGATCAAAAAAATTAGTGCCAGCAATTTTTTTAATTATAATAGCCTTTTTGGTGTTTTAAAATCAATATAAAATATATTCATCGAGATCACTGCCGCATAATAAAAAGTTATTCACGATCAAGAAGATATTTGAAAAAAAAAAAATTATTTTGGTGATCTCTGAGGCTGAATAACTTTTAATGCGGAAGCGATATGGATGCCAATTTTTGACAATTAAAAAATTGCGGGCTCTAATTTCTTATAACTTTTTTTTAAAAAAAAAAAAAACTATTCAAAATTCATTCAAGATAAAAACGGAATCAGAAAGTTAACAAAACCAATGATATTTTATTTTTAAGATGAAAGAAACATTAATAGTGTTTGGTCAAGAAGTTGTCTCTTTCATATAAAAATGTCGTAGAACAATCTTAACGTTAAAAATCGGGGGTTTATTGGTAAAATTTTAATTTTCTTAGAACTTTCCGTAAATTACATTTCCATTCATTCATTTAATTTTCTACAATTTGGTCCACACTACATTTGAGATCATTAGAGAAAAATTATCATTGGAATAAACAATGTTACCGAGACCTCTTTTTTCATTTCAAATTAAGTGTTTGTGTGCAATATTTATTTACACTTAGGCGGTTGAGAGATGGCTAATATCTGCTAAATGTATTGCTTTCATTGAAAGGCAACTAAATATACAAACATAAACTTTGCTTATTCGACCAGTTCTACCGACGAGTCTTTAATCTCGAATGGTCCAGCAAAATCAATTTGAGTGAAAAAGGACGAGAGACTCTATGGGAGCCTTCTGCTGTTGTTTTGTAGTGAAAGCTTGATTATAGAATGCTGCAGCCTTTTTGCAATTTTCTTCACAAAACTTTTCAGCTTGTGTTAAAACCTGTTTTTTAGAAAGCTCCTTCAACTCCCAAGAACGTACGATTTGATTGTCGATCGCAACTTCGCTAAAATGAATGAGTCTAGAAGTAAAACTAGTTATTTAATGACGAGGCAAAGGACCTCTATTTACAGCTTGGATATTTATCCAGCCAAAAACAGTTTCTTGGGCAAGGAGTGACCCAAGAATGTTTCTACGTATGCCATCAAGAATTATGGCGGGGTACAAATCAGCAGCGATAAGTATATCTACATGACTACTTCTTAAGAAATGTGGATCCGCCAGTTGAAAATCAGGCAAATCACCACACAATGAAGTATCAATCGGGACAGAGGGCAAATTTCCCGTTAGGTGAGACAAGACCAAAGCATGTCTATTTCTTGGAGAGCTCAGAATAAAATCACAAGTTTGAGAAGCATGTGCTGCGACTGCGTTATTCAGACCTGAAATTGGAGTTTTCACGGCCCGAGTAGGAAGCTTCAGCAGCTTCTGCAGGCGCTCGGATACAAACGTACCTTCAGCGCCAGAGTCAATAAGCGCTCCGGTTATGTAAGCCATTCCTAAGTGACACACGGTCACCATTGCCAAACAATACGTGCGTAGTTCTAGACGAGAACTGTGTTTGGATGTCATTACTTCCAGTGTATTTGGATGGAAAGAGATTGAGTGATAAAGCCCGGGGGGTTGGGTCGCGAATTCGACTTACATGAGTCTACACTCGAAGAAGGGGCAGATGCTGGTGTCGAATTGCGATGCAAAAGTGT
The DNA here is from genome assembly GCA_951812925.1 of Calliopum simillimum. NCBI lineage: Eukaryota > Metazoa > Arthropoda > Insecta > Diptera > Lauxaniidae > Calliopum > Calliopum simillimum. The sequence continues at coordinate 79,176,807 of OX638372.1, read as the reverse complement.
ATTGTGACGTTGTTTGCACGTTGCACAAGAATACACACTCGTGCACTCTTTCACATCATGTGAGTTTGCTAAACAGTTGATACAAAAGTGATATTTGCGAACAACTGCTAAGTGTTCTCTGGCATCCATTTTAAAAAATTTGTTACAATAACGCAGCGCATGCTGTTTCAACGAACATACTTTGCATTTTGTTGAAACTTTTTTACTATAAAGATGCTTACTGGGATTAGCATTGTTATCGTGAGAAGAGAATGGCAACGGATTTTGCCGAACACTTGCAAAGCATGAGTTTCGAATATTTGCAACTGTTTCAAGAGTTTGAAACTGATTTGTCAAAAATGAGTCGAGATGTGTCCATTTCGGAACTTAATTTTTCTTCAAAATGGATTGCTCCTCAAACGAAAGCGTGACCTGTGGTAACCTTGTTGAACACAGGTATACAAGAATGGGGTCCCAGTTTGAGATGTTAATATTGTGCGTATTGAGCGCAAAAATGCAACTATTTATGTCCCTTTGAAGTTTTTTCAGCTCAGGGCCAGAATCTTTTGGCACTCAAAAACCAGTATTTTCGAAACCTTAACGGTTTTTGAAGAATATCACTTGGACCATCAGTCGCTCCAAAAAAAAAATGTAGTACGGTGCATGCAGAATCCAATTATCCTTTGAAAGTAAGATATTTTAATATGAACTTATACGTATCATTTATATATAAAAACTGTGCACAACTTTTAAATTGGGTTATCTCCTAAACTATAAGCTACACGAAAACATTTTTTACATCTTAACACACAGTGGGCTCCTAAGTGTTTTGAGTTTGACTTTGTTGATGACAAAATCGGGGTATGGGAATGTGTTTGCACACTTTTCAGGATTATAAAACTGCTTCAAGTAAAATCGGAGCTGATCGGTTTCGTAAGTTACAACCAATTACATGTTTTTTCTTTTATGCTCTGCAGTAAGTAATAAATTAATTTTCTATGAAGAAAAAACTGATAAGCAACTCCTTACATTTGCCTCTCCTCAACATTTGTTGCTTAAATGTCCGTCCCTTATCTCAACCTCCTAGGGGGCTCTCATACAAATTTACTTGAAAATGTAAATGTAATGCTTTTTTGAAATGGTCATAGATTTGTAATGGCAAATAAAACGAGCTCATTTTATAATTCATTGTGAAGACTAAGGATAGTAGCAAATAACGCAATTAATATAAAATAGCATAACAATTTCATTCGTCCTATATTTAACTCCAAATATAGCCAAAAACCGATTTTTAGCCCTTTTTCAATTTTTAAGGTTAAGATATTTTGGAAAAAACAAAAGATATTGATGTAATTCAAATTGAGTTTTAAGGAAAAAGAATGAATCTTTCATCTTCTGTATCAAGTTTTATGACTTACAATTATCTAGTCTTATTATATAACATCAAAAATTACGAAAAATCGTCATTAATTTTTTTTATATGTTAGGATATCTCAAAAACTATATGAGATAGAGCAATTCTGCTACCGGATTTAAATTCAAAATTGGCAAATCCATTACAAATGACAATTTTTGCTTTAATTTGTTGTTCTTTTTAAAGGTTTTGAGCCAATTTGTAAAAAATGCATTTTTCTTTCGTCTTCTGTATCAGGTTTTATGACTTATAATTATCTGGTCTTATTATATAACATCAAAATCCTTAGTGCTCACGAGTAATTTTATATGATTTCGTGTTGAATCCATGACATTTTGACTTAAACTTTTTTATTACTGTACAGTAGAAAATAAAAAACCATGTAATTGGCTGTAACTTTCGAAACCGATCAGATCCGATTTTACTTGAAGCAGTTTCATAATCCTGAAATGAGTACGAACACATCCTCATACCACGATTTTGTCGTCAATAAAGTCAAACTCAAAACACGTAGGAGCCCACTGTGAACATAGGAAATTTCCTGTGTTACAAAATTGTGGAGAAAAATTGTTCTGTAAAAGTTTGCGTTAGCGAGATATTTGAAAAAAAAGGGATTTTAGCTACCTTTGAGCCTGAATAACTTTTTATGCGCACAATGAACTTCAATGGACTTTTTACACATTATTAACCATGCATAAATAAATATAATTCCGGTGAAAAAAATTCACTTGGAATTTTATCGCAGAAAAATTCTAATAAAATTATTTTTAATAAATGTGCGCACAAAAAACAAGTATTCTGTAAGAAAAAATATTTTGTATACAAGTATAAATGTATATGTGCAACGTAAAATACGAAGAAAAACAATTAAATTTTATAATAATATTTTGTATACAAGTGTAAATGTTACTTAAAAATTTGTATTTCGTCCCACTGTGCAGGCTTCTGTACTTTATCACTACTGAAAAGTAAAAAACATCAAGAGAATTCACAAATTCGCAAGTTAAAAAAACTAGTGCCGACCGAAAATTTGTTTATGCAAAAAAAACACATACAGTAGGTCAAAGCCAAAGTCGTACACCAAACAAACTATTTTTCAATGCCCCAAAACTAAGTACGCAAAAATAATTTAAGAAGTTTGAAGTACATTTTTTAATAGCCTATTTAATCCTTCAATTTTAACAAAAAACTAAACTTGAAATTTTCCGTCATTTTTGAAAATAAATAAAAAGTTGCAGAAATTAAGCATATTCATCACCAAATCCAAAGTCGTACACCTTAACAAAATAATAATTTTTACATGAGTTCAGTAATTAGTGTACAGTGTTATTGGGACAGTTCTATTGAATCCATAATCTCATATTATAAGGAATATGTTTGAGATCGTTTTCTTGCCAAAAAAATTAAGCTGTACTTCCATTATCTTTCTGGTATGAGGACGAAATCTAGTACCATATTTAACTGGAGTTCTCAAATGGACTTCGGTATCATTGTTTTCGTTGAAACATGGTTAAATGATAACTTTTTTGATGCTAAGTTTTTTGATCTGAATGCTTGCCATGTTTATCGCAAAGATAAACATGATCTTCGCTCTTCTTTATGTTTGTTGCAGAATAGTAATACTCTTCTTGATCAACTTTGTGTTGCCATTAATGACCCCATGGGAGTTATTTATATTTGTGCCTCTTATATTCCACCTAATGGCACTGCAGAATTATATGATGCACATGTTGAAAATATTGTTAGCTATATACTTCATTTAATAATGTTGATAATCATTTATGTATTTTAGGAGATTTTAATTTAAGTAAAATTGTCTGGAGTAGGGTTGCCAATGCATTGACTCCTTTTAATATTAATCTTGCTCATGAAATTAATTTCATTGATAGCATTTTTAGTATTGATTTAATTCAAATTAATTAATTTCCTAACAAACTTGATAAAATGTTAGATCTATTTTTTGTGTTAACAAATTTTAACGCACAGTTATCTGAATGTCTCTGCCCAATTTCTCCGCCGGATTTACATCATTTGCCTCTTGTGCTCAATTTTGAGTTCTATGAATTTTTGAATTCTACGCCTCAGGAAACTCGTCTTAATTTCAATGCATGTAATTTTGATCTGTTAAGTACATTTTTTGATGACGTTAATTGGGGTGAGTTGGTTTTAGGTAAAGATCTTGCAACGTGTTTTAAAGTTTTTAAAGAAAAAGTGTTATCCATTTGTTATGATCATGTTCCGCACCTTGGGCCAAAGGTGTATAAACTGCCCTCGTACACAAAGGGTCTGAAGAAATTAAAAAATTTGCGCAATAAATATATTAAATTATTTAAGGATACTAATAATAGTACCTCTAGACTCTTTCAAAACTAATTTTGAACCTATTAAGCCTTGGTTTAATGAGTCAGTCCTAAACAATGTTGATTCATTTTTGGACTTAGGTCATGTTGAGGTTACTGAGGATGAAATTGTGAGTGTGATGCTTAATTTGAATAGTTCATTTAAAGCTGATATTGATAGTTTCTCATCCATTTTGCTAAAAAAGTGTGCATATGCCTTATCTAAACCTTTGTGTCAAATTTTTAATCAATCTCTGATGACTGGTATATTTTTGAATTGTTGGAAAATAGCATCGATAACGCCTATATTTAAAAGTGGCTCAAAAAGTGATGTCTCCAATTATAGGCCGATTTCTAAACTCTCGAATATTTCGAAGCTTTTTGAAAGCGTGGTAAAAAATAAATTATTCTTTTTGGCTAAGCATCATATTTGCCCTGAACAACATGGTTTCGTTGCTGGACATTCAACTGTGACAAATCTTGCTCTTTTCTCACGTTATTGCATTTCATCTTTTGAAGATGGTCATCAGGTAGATGTAATCTACACAGACTTTTCTAAGGCATTTGATAAAGTTTGTCATAATGCTCTTATTTCTAAACTGGCTAAAATGGGTTGCCATTCTGCATTTTTAATGTGGTTTCAGTCATACTTACAAGGTAGAGTTTCTTTTGTTGATATCAACAATGTTAAGTCTTATTCTTTTCTGGCCTCTTCAGGAGTTGCTCAAGGAGGTATTCTTGGTCTATTGTGTTTTACGTTGTTCATAAATGATATTAGTAAATGCTTTCAATCAGTGAAATTTTTGCTCTATGCTGATGATTTAAAATTATTCAGTAAAATTTCTGATGCAACTGATATTGAAAATTTGCAAAATGATATTAATCGATTATTATCGTGGAGTGAAAAGAATCTATTACCTCTTAATATAAATAAATGCTTTTCAGTATCATTTTTTAAGTCCAGAACAGTTAATATCTCATCATATACTCTTTCTGGCGTATCTTTAAAATCTGTTAACTCTTTTCGGGATCTTGGGGTAGTTTTTGACGCCAAGTTCACTTTTGCTGATCATATTAACTATGTTGTACCAAAGGCTTATTCCTTACTCGCTTTTGTGGCGACGGGATGTTAGCACCCCATTTATGGAATTTCGGAAAACCACTTATGCTATTCAAAAGGTCATGAAATGGTCAAAAAAGGTCAGTAGGTTTGGCAAATTGGTCAGCGATGGGGAATTTTTTAAAAAATTTTTTAAAAATTTTCAAGGTCAAGGATATGTTAGCACCCCATTTATGGAATTTCGAGAAACCAATTATGTCATTCGAAAGGTCATAAAATGGTCAAAAAAGGTCAGTTGGTTTGGCTAATTGGTCAGCGAAAGGTTATTTTTAAAAATTTTTTTTAAAAATTTTCAAGGTCATTGGAGATGTTAGCACCCCATTTATGGAATCTCGAGAAACCAATTATGTCATTCGAAAGGTCAGCAAATTATCAAAAAAGGTCAGTTGGTTTCGCTAATTGGTCAGCGATAGGGAATTTTTCAAAAAATTTTCAAAGATATTTTTCCAAGAAACCTAAAATTTTGAAAAAAACGGTTTTTTCAAAATAACTTCAAAACGGTTCATCCTAGAAAAAAATTTGGAACGTTCAATTTCCTATAAGGGTCTCTTCAAACTGTTTGGTCCTTGGGACCATATATCTAAAGTGAATTTTGACTCAGCCAAAAATCGTTTGAAGTTTTGGGTTTTTTTCGCTGTTGCGAGATTGTCTTTGAAAATGTATAACTTCAGAACAACTTGTTGTATTGCTATGATTTTAGCACCGTTCAAACGATGTAATAACGTAGTATCAATGCCTTGGCTAATTTTTGGAAAAGGTCATCTGGTTCAAAAGTTATGATCTTTTGAATGAAAACATGTAAAAACTTATACGAAATCTTTCAAAAATTTCATATTTTTTAAAAAAAAAAATTGAGGAGTGGCCGTACCAAAGGGCCTAAGTACCATTTCTAGGCAAAAGTAATGTCATACTTTTTATGTGCTTTATAGTCGGTTGTTTGACTGTTATAATTTTTTTAGCACAATGGCATAAATTTCACACTATCAGGTAAATTTTTAGTGAAAACAGAAAATAATTTTATTAACTTCTAACAAAATGTCACCCGTTTCATATAATGGCACTACTTTTGCCTCTAAATGGTACTTAGGCCCTTTGGTACGGCCACTCCTCAATTTACTTTTAAGATTTTTTATCCAGATACGGCTAGTCATTTTAAAGTTATGTCCTTTTGAATAAAGACAGATAAAAATTTTATACAAAGTATATTAGGAATTGACTCCTCCTAGAAAAAAAAAAAAAAAACTTTTGAATTTTTTTTTATAGCTCATAATGCTTTGGCAGTTTTTTATACTAATTAATGGTAATCGAAAGAAGAACTCATTGAAAAAAAAAAAAAAAATTTTTTTTTGTTGAAGTTTGCCTTAAATATTTTTTCACCCAACAGTTCTCCTCTGCGTTCATTTAAAATGTCATAACTTTGAAATGGCTAGCCGTATCTTGAAAAACAGACCTACGGGCCTTTTGATAAGCTATAAAAAAATTCTAAAGTACCTAACAGTTATTTTTTTCTAGGAAGATTTAATTTCTTATATAATTTGTATGAAGTTTTTATTTGTCTTCATTCAAATGGACATAACTTTGAATGACTAGCCGTATGTGGATGAATAAACCCTCGCTGGATAGTTATTTTTATGCACTATAAAAAAACTTAAAAAAATTTTTTTTTTTTTAAAAAAGATGAAATTTTTGATACATTTTGCATCTTGTATTTTATATGTTTCCATTTAAAAGGTCATAACTTTTGAACCAGATAATTTTTTGCAAAAAATTTGCCTAAAAGTTGATACTACGCAACAACACCTTTTCAACAGTGCCATATCAATACAACAAGTTGTTTTGGCTGAGTCGAAATTCATAGCAGATATATCCCAAGGAATCATGAACGGTGAGTCATACGTTTAAAGTGAAAATACTTATTTACTTGCACTACATGCTTAATATTTTTCTAACAAACCAGAAACTTAGAAAAAAACCGTTTTTCCAAAATATCTCCAAAACGGTTTGTTCTAGAAAAAACAAGTTTCTCGCATTTTGTAGAACGTTCAATTCCCTATTTGAGTGTTTTCGAACTGCTTTTTCGTCCGACTTACCGCTCATAAGACACTGCGTCTTGAAAATCATTCTAAATTGAAAATAGAAGTGCGCATTTCATGAAGGGTAAGTCTGACGAAAAAACAGTTTGAAGAGACCCTTATAAGGAATTGAACGTTCCAAATTTTTTTCTAGGATGAACCGTTTTGAAGTTATTTTGAAAAAACGGTTTTTTTCTAAATTTTGGGTTTCTTGGAAAAATATCTTTAAAAAATTTTCGAAAAACTCCCTATCGCTGACCAATTAGCGAAACCAACTGACCTTTTTTGACAATTTGTTGACCTTTCGAATGACATAATTGGTTTCTCGAAATTCCATAAATGGGGTGCTAACATCTCCAATGACCTTGAAAATTTTTAAAAAAAATTTTAAAAAATAACCTATCGCTGACCAATTAGCCAAACCAACTGACCTTTTTTGACCATTTTATGACCTTTCGAATGACATACTTGGTTTCTCGAAATTCCATAAATGGGGTGCTAACATATCCTTGACCTTGAAAATTTTTAAAAAATTTTTTAAAAAATTCCCCATCGCTGACCAATTTGCCAAACCTACTGACCTTTTTTGACCATTTCATGACCTTTTGAATAGCATAAGTGGTTTTCCGAAATTCCATAAATGGGGTGCTAACATCCCGTCGCCCGCTTTTGTTCGTAGGAATAGCTCTGAATTTGCGGATCCTCATACTCTATTAAGCTTTTACAATTCTTTTGTAAGGTCAAGATTGGAGTATGCTTCCTTCATTTGGTGCCCTTTTTTCATAACTCACTCCTCGAGGCTGGAAAAAATCCAAAAATCGTTTACTAGGTTTGCGCTGCGATCAATTAATTTTGAGGTATCGTTGCCTTCCTATAATGCTCGATGCTTACTATTAGGTTTGAAATCTCTCGAGTCTCGAAGGAAAATTCAGTCTCTTTTGCTTATTCATGATCTTATATCCAACAGAATTGACTGTCCTCATTTGTTGGAACTAGTTGATTTTAATATTCCTGCAAGATCTTTGCGTCATTACGTCCTTTTCCATATTCAAACTCATAGAACTCATTTTGCGCTTAATGAGCCAATTACTAGGGCATTATCGTTGCACAATGAGCTTTCGGCAAATAATTATTTAGATTTTAGTTTACTTAAATTATCTTTTAAAAAACTGTTATATACTGTATTTTTAGTTTAATTTTAATTTGTAATTAATTCACATTTTGTAGATTTTATTATTATATATGCTAGTCTGTAAGGATATGTATTCCAGTAGACTAATGTCCTAATTCTCTATCTCGAAAAATGTGAGTGACTGAAATTCGTTTTCAGTCATTTTCGTTTAAAAAATATTTTCTGTAAATCGAATTGAGTTTTTCGTCAACACTCATTTGGTTTGTGGCTTTGTTTTCGAATAAGCAAAGACAATACATTTTTGAGAAATGCCAACTCTATTTTTAATGATATTTCGAACTTATTACTGAATATTTTCAATTGAAAAAAAAAATTAATTTTCAAATGGCAGTTCTATTTGGATATTGGTTTTGAAATTTGGTTTGAAAATAATAATAAAAAAAAAAAACGGATTTCACAAGTGCAGAAAACATGTATTATACAAAAGTTTCTGCAATTCTTCTCCTTAAGGTTGTAGCTATGGTTAAAGTGTTTTAATTTGGTGGTCTCTCAATTTTACTTACAATTTCATTGCTATCAAGTTCTTCTAAAGGCGGCATCTCGTATTTGTAATGTATACAAGCGTTATGTTAAGCACAAAAAACATTTATAATTTTAGTTACTACCATAGGAGAGTAATGCAGTCCTCTCTCGGTAAAAATGCATCGAAATCTATTTTCGAGGACTCCAAAATAGCGTTAAATTACATTGCTTTACAAAATTGCTCATTATATTTGTCTTTAAAAGGTCACTGTGGATTTCTGAACGGTGTTACTAAATATGGTGACAATTGTTACTAGAATCTCCTGAAAAGTAAAAATTACTATGCAAGTACGTTAAATCTGTTCCAAATTGACCAAAATTTCTAAAATATAATCCATAAGGTGGAGTTTGATGCATAATCTGTGCATTTTGAATGTTTTTATTTTAAATATGGTTTTCTAAGTCTCACAGAGATTACACAGCCATATCGATACCTTAGAGCGCTATAGTCCTATCTTCATTTTTTCAATTGTTGGGAAATGCAAAAAGAAGATTTCAAACAGTGGTTATTTAGAATTGGCTACTATTTTGATATAACGATATATGGAATAATTTTACCTACAGTATATTTTAACATAATTTAATATTTTTAACCAATTTTATTAATTTCTAACGAAATCCCAGCCAATTAATAGTATGTCATTACTTTTGCCTTTATATAGAATTGCACTACTTTTAAAATAAACAACACATTTTGTACATTTTTTGAATTTTTTCCACAAAAATGTCGTAAAAAACCATGAAACGCGTAGAAAACATGAAAAAAAACTAATTTTTTTGTTTTCTTTTTTTAATTTTTGGTTCCGACAAACAAGAGTGTAGCCTTGGGTGTAACCATATTTGTTCACTAAAATGTCGCAAAAAGTGATGAAACGCGAAGAAAACGCGAAAAAGCGAAGAATTTTTTTTAAAAATGTGACTTATTTGAATATTCAGTGGAGATAGGACAGTAGCGCTCTTGAAAAAATTGCAGTTTGGAGATAGGATTTTTCTTAATTATTGAATATTTTGGTATTTTAGTGGTATTTTGACATCACAGCGTTTTTCACACTGTAAAGAAGCCCACAATGATGCCATAACTGCAAAAATCTCAAAATCGCAAAAAGTGGAGATAGGACTATAGCGCTTTAAGGTATCGATATGATATTTTTTAAGTACCCAAAACTATTTGTCTTCTGCACTTTAGAAGAGATCGTAAAAAATTGCCAAAAATCCATGGTCGGCTAATGGGATGCATTTGAATGGCGCATGACTAAAAATGGATGAATAATAGAGTTCTTGATAAAAACCAGTTTTTTTTGCTAAATGATTTTAAAGAAAATATATTTTGCGTATTACAGATAGAATATGACTGCCTTTTTAAATAAATTAATCGTAGTTTGAGCACGGATTTCTTACGTCAACATATTTGATAGACAAATTATGGTCACAAATCTAGAAAAAAAATTGTGTTTTGGAAATCAAAAGAAAACCACAACGACATTCATATCGAGTAGAAATATTTCCAAGCACTCTGCAATAATTCTTGAAGCAAATGTGTGGGATTAACAGCGTTTGAAGTCAGTCCCAACAAAACCTTGATAGCTTCCTGATGCAAGGAACCTCAAAAAGCAAGCCAGTTTAATTACATTTGGTGTTCCTGTTTTTCTGTGACAGATCTTCATTTTTGGGACAGTTCTCCGAAAATATATTTTAAGACTTCTTTACTTACGCGAAAATTCTTTACAATGCTGCAATAAATAAATTTGCAACGCTAAACTTTATTTTGCCTTATGATGAAAGTCGTGGTATTTATCTACGTACTTACGCGCTTAAAATTCCGTTATTTATCCGAAGAGAACGATAATTTTCATAACTCTTTCGTCGGAAAAATAACAAAGTCCACCACAACCAATAAATTCAAAAAAAGAACTTGCACTCGATTTTTAAACGACAGAAAATTTCAAGTGACAAACTTGACTGTAAATTCGTTTGATTTCGTTTTACAGAAATACAATTTTTTTAATATAAAAATAAAAATCAAATATCACAACCATTTCGAATATAAAATAACTCATTCGCTCATTTTCGAATATAAAATATTCAATCGCTCTCACTTTGTTGTCGTTTTTCGTTTTAGTGAATACAAAATATTGAGTTTTTTGATTTCTAGTCACTTTTCAGTCGAAAAGTGAGAGTTTTCGTGATAGAGAATTAGGGCATTAATAAATCAAATCAAATCAATATAAATTTATTGCACGATAAACTTGGTCAATGTAGTAATAGGTACTTTTAATAAGATAACGATTTCAAACATACTTCTTATCATATGAGATCATGGATTCAATACAACTGTCCCAATGTATTCGTAACACTGGCGCATGGTCTAGATATAAATGCTATTAAAATCTTGTGGAATCTTGCAAAAGTTCGCCAGCACAATATATCTTCAAAAACTGAACTGAAAAGGGTATTCATGGAAAATGGGAAAAAATTTATCCGAGCTATTGTGAAAAACTAATTCAAAGGTTACCAAAAGGACTAAACATGACAAATAAAAACAAAATAATGTACACTAATTACTGAACTCATGTAAAAATTATTATTTTGTTAAGGTGTACGACGTTGGCTTTGGTACTGAATATGCTTGATTTCTGTAACTTTTTATTTATTTTCAAATATAACGGAAAATTTCAAGTTTGGTTTTTTGTTAAAATTGAAGGATTAAATAGGCTATTTAAAAATGTACTACAAATTTCTTAAATTATTTTTGCGTACTTAGTTTTGGGGCATTGAAAAGTAGTTTGTTTGGTGTACGACTTTGGCTTTGACCTACTGTACATACATATGTACATGTGAGAGTACAATATTTTGTGTGCAAAAGGTGATGGTTTTTTGGTAAACTATGCAATGCAAAAAATACAGTTTTTTGCTCTCAGTTTTTGCCAAATACCAAGCGCCAAATTTTTGCAACAAAATAATGCGATCTATGTGAAAAATTTTAACTTAAAAAAAAAAATTTTCCCACTCCATACATATGTATAATAGGGTGGGCCGATTTGGAAACTGATCTCGGCTACCCCCCTATCTGAAAACTCATTCAATTCTATGAATATTTGCCCAAGGAACCATACTAAATTTTAAAAAATTCTTATAGAGACAAAAGTAATGTCATAATATCGGGTTAAAACTACAACTAGACATCTACATATACTGTTGTTTTGAGTTAAGTATACAGAAACATGAAGAAAAAAGAGCTATATGCCCCAGTCTAGTCGGTTTTTTGAAATGTAGTCCCCACCTTATTTTATATACAGAATAAAAAGCAGAAAACTGCAAAATTCCATACAAAAAACGAATTTCAAAAAACTTAAAACGATTTTTTCTCAAAACATGAAAAATGTAGATGTCTAGTTGTAGTTTTAACCCGACGATATGATTTGGCTGGTATTCTATCAGTAATCAATTCAATTGGGTTCTTTTTATATAAAAAAAATAAACGATTCATATTTTTAGAAGAATTTTTTCAAACAAAACACCAACCTAGGCTGAAAGTTCATTCAATTCTATGAATATTTGCTCAAGGAACCATACCTCTACATTCAACTTTAGTTTGGCGCATTTTCGATTGGAAATTTTACCTTGCGTTTAATATTTATTTTTATACTAAACTTTTAAAATTCTTATAGAGATAAAAGTAATATCATAATATTAATTGGCTGATATTCTGTCAGTAAACCATAAAATTGGGTTCTGTTTTCACGGAAATATTATTTGATAGTGTTGAATTGATGATATTTATTCCAAAATTTATATCGGTCAAATGACCGATTTATAATAAACGATTCATATTTTTACATGTATGTTTGGTATGTTGTTCTGTAAAATTAAAAAAAAAGCGGCTAATTTATTTCCTAAAACTGCCATTAGATGTCGCCTTGGAAAAAAATTAGTGTCAGATTCGACATCCTAGCATCCAAAAACACTTGGGTTGGTGTTTTGATTAAAAAAATCCATGTTAAAATATGACTCCTTTATTTTGAGATCATCAATTCCACGCTATCAAGTAAGCTTTTCGTAAAAACAGAACCCAATTTTATTGATTACTGCCAGAATACCACCCAAAGCAATTTTGAAAATTTAGCATAAAAATAAATACACAGGCCCACAAAAAAAAAAAAGTACCATGCGCGAAAGATCAGACCACCTGAACTTTGTGTTTTCGGGGTCGCTGAATCCGAATATGGTGTCAGAATAGCGAAGTTGGTTCGCGTTTTTTCAGAAATCAACAATAATGCTGAAAATTACTGATTTTTGCTGATTTCTGAAAAAACGCGAACCAACTACGCTAATCTGCCACCATATTCGGATTCAGCGACCCCGAAAACATACAGTTCAGGTGGTCTGATCTTTCGCGCATGGTACTTTTTTTTTTTTTTTTGCCTGTGCACAGGACTACAAAAAAAAAATTCCCTGCGCGAACGATCAGACCACCTGAACTTTATGTTTTCGGAGTCGCTGAATCCGAATATGGTGTCAGAATAGCGGAGTTAGCTCGAGTTTTTTCAGAAATCAGAAATAATGCTGAAAAAAATCTCAAATTTTTCAACATAATTGCTGATTTCTGAAAAAACCCGAAACAACTTCGCTATTCTGGCACCATATTCGGATTCAGCGACCCCGAAAACATAAAGTTCAGGTGTTCTGATCTTTCGCGCATAGTACTTTTTTTTTTTTTGTGGGCCTGTGATATTAAACGCAAGGTAAAATTTTCAATCGAAAATGCGCCAAACTAAAGTTGAACGTAGAGGTATGGTTCCTTGAGCAAATATTTATAGAATTGAATGAACTTTCAGCTATTTGATCGACATCACTTTTTCAAATACATACTATCAATTTCACGCTATCAAGTAAACTTTCCGAAAAAACAGATCCCAATTTTATTGATTACTGACAGAATATCAGCCAAATCATATTATGACATTACTTTTGTCTGTATAAGAATTTTTAAAACTTAGTATGAAAATAAAAAAAAAATATTAAATGCAAGGTAAAATTTTCGATCGAAAATGCGCCGAACTAAAGTTGAACGCAGAGGTATGATTTTTTGGGCAAATATTCATAGAATTGAATGAGTTTTCACATAGGGGGGTAGCCGAGGTCGATAAAATTTCGTCCATGCAATTTGGCCCACCTTAATGTATAACTTTATATTTAGGAATATGCTTTCCTATTAATTTCAAACTAATGAGTTTGGCACAAAGAAAATGAGTTTCACTATTTCTAATTAAAAACAGATCACGTACCTTGATCTTGTTTGGCCTAATCAAATAAAAAGAAATATTCAAATTACAAATATTGTCGGCAAATCAACAACTCCAAAAAATTGTTTTTTATGGAGGTCGTAAGTGCTGCTATACGTTGCAGGTATGCTGCACAAATTAATTTGTTTCTTTTTTTTTTGTAGAAAAAGCACTAATACTCTTTTTTAATGCCTTTAAGAGCTATTTTTGGACACTATAGCTGCCTTTTTTTAAAATATTTTTCCCAATGGAAAAACTTAAAAATCAATCCATAAACACTCGCGGCGAAAGCGAAATTTTTTCGAATTTCTAAACTAAAACGCGGGCCCTTAAAAAACGGTTCGAAAGGACCAAATGTTTCTTGCTACTGCGAGGGAAATTGGGGTAAACTTTATTTTACCTATGTAAAATAAAACTTGGGTGAATAAAAGAACACGGTTTCAAAAAACATCAACTTTATTTTCTGGAATACAATTCAGTATTGAGCTTAAATTCTAAAACTAAGATTAATAGAGACCGCCAAGCCGTCAGTGTTGCCAACGTCGGTCAGTTTTGGCGCAAACACCTCATAATGCTGGCGAAAGCAAAAAAATACAAATTGATTTAAATTCTTTTGATTTAGAACTGATAGGTCTAAATCAAGGGTGTCAGCGTAGAACAAAAGTGAGCCAATTTTGGCTCGACACCAACAACATCAATATTTCTGTACAACATTTACAGAAATAATTTTTGTTGTTTTTTTACACGCTCGTCAAAATTTCGCGTGAATACCCCTACTTTTTGTGTGTGTCCCAGTTCTTCGAAATTTTGAAAATTGTTGAAATATTATTGTTGTAAACGAGGCATGAAAAAACAACAAAAAATTGTTTTTGTGATTGTTAATTCGAATTTGAAGTTGTTGTAAAAGCGAAAATTTTGCGCTGCATGCGCTTGACTCAGTGATTTGAAAACGCTGACACCCTTGGTCTAAATCTAAAAAAATTTTAGAAAATCTCATCCTTGAAATAAATAAAGGATGTCTTTAAAGACAGTGGTGAACTAATTCCTCATGTGAAACATTTTATTAAAACAGGTGATCATTACCCGATATCATGTCCTCCATATCGATTATCACCAGTCATGAAAGAAAAATTACACAATGGACTCCCGGATAAAAGAAGAATGTTATCGAAGAAAAAGAATCACCATGGGCATTCGCAGTAATAATGATACCCAAAAAAGATGGAAAATATGTGTATGTATTGATTGTAGGCGTCTGAATGCAATAACAATAACCGACGAGTACCCACCACCACGAATGGACGATCTATTACATACAGCAAAAGCAACGCCATTTATGTCAGCGATGGATATAAAAGCGGGATATTGGCAGATACAAATGTCTGAGAAAGATAAATTAAAACTAGTAAGGGTGTAACTTTTGGCCATGCCAAAAAATAAATACCCTACTATGCAGTATTTTGAAAATTTTGCTCATATGGGAGGTGCCACGCTCTCTTGTCCGAGTTCACCCAGTTTTTGTTCAGAGCTTGCATTTATAGTTTTTAGTGTCTGAGTGGAATTTGGTTGAATTTTCTCAAAAACCGTTTTCAGTGTAGCATTTTGAAGCTTTTGCTTATATAAGAGGTGCCACGCCCTCTTGTCTGAGTTCGTCTAGTTTTAGTTTAGAGCGTTCATTTATAGCCTTTAGTATTAGAGTGAAATTTGGTTGGACTATCTCAAAAAACTCTTTCAGTATAGCATTTTGAAACTTTTGCTTATATGGGAGGTGCCACGCCCCCTTGTCCGATTTCACCCAATTTTTGTCAATAGCTTGCATTTATAATTCTTAGTGTTTGAGCCAAATTTGGTTTGAATATCTCAAAAAACGCTTTCAGTATAGCGTTTTGAAGGGAGGTGCCACGCCCTCTGGTCCGAATTCGCTCAGTTTTTTCTCAGAGCTTGCGCTTATAATTCGTAGTATTTGTGTGTATTGTGGTTGCATTGTCGAGAAAAATACTCCTAAAATTGCATTTTTAATATATTTTTTGTATGGGCGGTAAGCGTGTCCGTTAGCCGATTTCGCTCATTTTCAATAACCCGAGCTAACTTTAACGACGGAGGCAGTGTACCAAATTTCATTGAATTATCGTGCTCAGTTTTCCCAAAAAGTGTATTTCAACACACAGTCAGCCACCCAGCCAGCCAGACAGACGGACATCGCTATATCGACTCAGGAGGTGACGCTGATCAAGAATATATATACTTTTCTATATCTGCCACGCCTCCTTCTCTGCGTTACAAACGGAAGGACAAAGTGAATATACCCTGGGTGTAGGGTATAAACAGCATTTACGACACTTTTGGTATATATGTCTTCAATAGAATGCCGTTCGGTCTTAAAAATGCAACGGAAACATTACAAAGCATGATAGACATGTTTAAATCTGGGCTTCCTCAAATTCTAATTTTGGCTTATCTAGACGATATAATCATATGTTCTAAGAATTTTGATGAGTTTCGAGGAACCTTTCAAAGGATTAAAGCATTTGGATTGCAGTTAAATCGTGAAAAATTAAATTTTTGTGTACCAGAAGTGAAATATTTAGGGCACATATTAACACAAAATGGTTTAAAACCTGATCTGGAAAACGTAGGCAATTTTGCAAAGGGCTGGACCGAAAAATTTAAAGCAATTGATTTCATTTTTTCAAACTTGCTCTTGGTATAGGATATGGTTGAAAGAAGATCAGACAGCATTTAATAAGCTTAAAAGTACCCTAGCATAACCACCAATATTACAGCAGGTTGAAGAAAACAAGCCACTTTTGCTGAGAACAGATGCAAGCAATTATGCGCTCGGAGCTGTATTGTTGCAAGGGGGAGAAAGAAGAAGAGCATCCAGTTAATACGCAAGTCGTCTTCTACTTTACCAGCGAAACAGAATTATTCTACAACACAACGTGAAGCATTTGCCGTAGTTTAGGCACTTCAACGTTTTCGTAGCACTACATTGAAGGCTCAGAACTAACTGTGTTGACAGACCATCAGCTGTTTAGTTTAAAGTCACCTACGGCAACGACGTATATTTTTATCAAGATACACAGTTCGTTACTGCAGTTTGTCAAAATTGATAAAATGTTGCTGAAAGCGGACAAACGAAATGTCTAAATACGTTTGTTTTTCGAATTTTGCGTCTGTTTAATATAAAATTTTTAATAAATCAAACGCAGCGTTGGCATAGCAATATTTTATTCCTCTTTGAACAGCTTTATTTGTGTCTAACCAAATTGCACAGACCGGCGAGTAAGTCAAACGAATAAAATTTGAATATCTTATTCATATACGTCTTTGCCTACGGGACGATTGACAAAGTTACAATAAAAAATATGGCTATACACCTGGGAAACAAAACTTCGTAGCAGATACATTATCAAGACCACCATGTAAATTGCGAATGTTTTGCAATAGAAATCGATTTCCCTAGAAAAGAAGCTGCTGAAATTGAACAGCACAATTCAGTGGGGGATCCAGCATTGTCAAGAGGGGGGCCGATTGACCACATTTCTAGATAATATTAACCATGAAGGCGTAAAAACGTAGACAGTACAAAACTTTTCATATTTAATTATTTTTTAATTAATATTGTAACATATAATTGCTAAGAATTACAATACAAAATTTAAACGATGTTTCCTCGTACACGCATAACGATCGATGACTTTATCGATATCAATATGAATATCATAATGAATATTCATTAATGCCAAGCCAACCAATCTATCTTCAGTCATTGTTGAACGTAGTCATGTTTTGATACGCCTCAAAGTAGAAAATGTTCGTTCAGCACTAAATGCACAAAGGTAATATCGCAAAAATTTTTAACAAAGTATGAATGGTAGGATATATATCAATATCGTAAAATTCTAATAGCTTCACACTGTCATAAGAAACGTCGTATTTTTCTCTCCGCTACTTTGCTTCCCACAATTTCAATTCTGCTCTCAGAGTTTTATACAGGGTCCGCCATCTAACTTTTTTCAACTAGTGCTTATTTCGTGAATGGTAACACTTAGCTCATGTCTGATTTGACAGATAATTAGTTTTATCCTTCCGCTGAACGAATATGGTTGTGTATATGCTTGAACAACGCTTCGCTAAGTGGGCCTGCGATCGACTTACAGAAGATACCGAATTTGCCAAAAAAATCATCTTTTCAGATGAAGCTCATTTTGATCTTGGCGGGTATGTAAACAAGCAAAATTGTCGCATTTGGGGCACAGAAAACCAGCACGCTTGCATTGAAAAGCCGCTGCACCCAAAACTAGTCACTGTTTGGTGTGGATTTTGGTCCAGAGGCATAATTGGGCTTAAAAATTGGACCGATCGTGTAGGCTACTGCATGGCCAGCCGAGGCAGCCATTTGAATGAAATTATTTTCCATTATTAACCGGAAGGATTGTACTTTCAAATAAAAAAAGAAATTTGAGAAAATATCCAGTAGTTTTTTTTATAGAATTTTCAAAAAAAAAAAAAAAGTTATTAGGCGGACCCTGTATAAAGACGTTGAATTTTCATTGAAAAAAAAAAACATATTTTCAGCCAGAATATGAGGAGCGTTTTTTATTGACTCTTCATCAGATTTTTCTAATACTTCAGGAAATATTATTGAAAAACTGTATAAATTTAGCGTCTCTTCAGGAAAGCGAGATTTTAAATCTTCCATGATGGTATCGATTATCGGTATGTATATAGATCGTCTAAAATAGTCTTGAGGATTTTGATATGAATAATTTGCTTGATTTCGTTGCTTTTGCGCTAGCCGAGGAAGTTTCATTTCTATACCGAGTTCATTGGCAATGCCACAAATTTCGTCATACAAACTTGAAAACGTTTCATCACATTTTTCACGCTTTCGATTCAAAATCTTTAAAACATCATTGAGCATATCACGTGCTGATTTTAGATCGATTTTTGATTTTTGAAAAAAACGGCTTAATGGCAAAGTGATAAGCAAACGGTCGACACAAGAAAGCCAGAGTCAGATAAAGCAGATTTTAATGTCTTTGCCTTTGCAGCAGTCTGAAGGTCCTTCCACGAAGATATATCGTCAAGGCATTCGTGAATTTTCGGTAGAGATTCTCGAAATTGAAGAACTCCGTTATGACGTTCAACCCATCTCGTCTCGCATAAACCAATAAGCTGATGTCCCATTATATTTTTAAGAACTGCATTGTGTTTTGACGAAGCTTTAAAAAAAGAAATCACTTCTTTCATCGTTCCAATTGCATTCCTCACAGACTGTACTGATGAAGATTTACCAATTGAAAGATTTAAAATATTGTGACGAAAAATAAGAGCACATGAAAAGAAACTTCACGAAAATACTTGACATTTCGAGATGTCAATAAAACCAGTGACGGCACGAAAGTACTTGACATTTCGAGATGTCAATAAAGGGAATCAACGAGATGTTGCCAGATGTTTCGGTAATGCAATTCTAGAACGTTCATTTGGGTATAAAAGGAGCTGTTCATGAGAGCTGAACACAGTTGATTTTAAGCAATAAAGTGAAAAGGTTGTACACACAGTGCCGGTAAATGTAAATAAAGTGCTAATTGAAATATTGGATTTTGAATGTAATAAATAGTGAAATAAACAATTGTACCGTGTGAAAATAAACATTTATAATTTAAATAAACCATTTTATAACTAAATAAAGTGTGTGTTTTTGATTGCTACACACTCCAGTGATCGAACTCAGAAAACAGTAAGAGATTGAAATTATCGTCATAAGAGACAGGAAATTTCGTAACAATTGGTGTCAGAAGTGGGATTATGTAAAAAGAATTTGCAATCAATAAAAAAAAAAATAATAATAAAATGGTTAAGATCTAATCATTGGCCAACTTAAAAGCGAGTTGGAAAAGCGGAATTTACAAACGGCTGGCAGGAAGGTGGAACTGCAGCGATTGCAGAGTGCTTTTGAAGAAGATGGTGTGAATATTGATGAGTTTGACTCTGCACATAGTTCAACAGAAGATACATCGAAAGTGGAGGAAGCTTCTGGACCGGCGGCAAGTAGTGAAGTTGTGGATATGTCAAAGTTTGACTCTACCGTAACTGAACGAATACAACTAGCTCTCAACTCAGCTCTAGGCTGGTGTCGAGAGAAAGGACTCGAAATTAACCCTAGTAAAACCACACTGGTGGTGGGTAAAGACCCGGAACAAGAAGCTAAACCTGAAAGCTTTAAATGTGGGGGAAACGGTACTAACGGTTTCCGAGGAGATGAAATATCTAGGAGTAATCCTAGATAAAAGCCTAACTTAGAATAGTCATCTATCATACATAACAAATAAAGCCTTAAAAATAACATATGCTTGTCAAAGGCTATATGGTAAAACATGGGGACTACGGCCAAAAATGATGGCATGGTCCTATAAAACTATCACCGTACCAATGATCACTTATGCTGCATTAGCATGGTGTCCAAAGGTAGACCAAGCAAAGGCTCAGAATGAACTAAACAGGATTTTCAGAATAGCCTGCTTGGGTATTACAGGGGCACTAAGGACGTGCCCGACAGTAGCTCTAGGCATGTTACAGGTCTCACCCCTCTTCACCTTCTGGTTAAGAAGGAAGCAGCCTGTGCGGCCCTCAGACTACCTCATTTACAACAACTTAAAGAAGGCAATCTAACAGGACATGTCAAGATCCTGGATGAATTCTGGGATACACCATGTCTTTCGGTCTCCGATAAGTTAAGTAAAAAGTTTGTTTTCTTTAGAAAATTGACCGCGCTGAATGGAAGTTGAAGGACATAAATGTAAAACAGGGCTCACAGTTATGGTTCACTGACGGGTCCAAAATGGAAGATGGCAGCGCGGGAGCTGGAGTTGTGGGACCAAGATTCCAGAAAGGAGTTGCAATGGGAAAACAGCTTCTATTTTTCAGGCGGAGGTCCACGCTTTAGAGTTGTGCGCTAGAGAAGGCCTAAGGAGAGGCACTTCAGGCACCGACATATACATTTATTCGGACAGCCAAGCAACTCTAAAGTCACTAATGGCTTTTTCAATACACTCCAAGCTTGTCTGGGAGTGTTTTGAACTTCTTCAAGCCCTATCCAGGAGGAATGAAGTTACTCTAGTTTGGATGTCTGGGCACGAAAGGCATGAAGGCAACGAAAGGGCAGACTGCTTGGCCAAGAGGGGCGCACTCAATACTTTCATAGGCCCATACCTTTTTGCGGAGTAAACAACAGTTTTAAAAATAACTTAATACGGGAATGGGAAAAGGAAAGCCTCTCCGATCACTGGAGAGCCAAAGAAGGTATGCGACAGGCGAAGAGGCTGATCGATCCAAAACATACTAAGGCAGAAGCTGTTTTAAACCTTAGTAGAAAAGATATAAAAACGTACAGTGAAATAATGATAGGTCACTGTAAACTCAATTATCATCTAAAAAAGATGGATTTGGTAGACAATGACTCTTGTAGACTCTGCTTGGAGGACTTGGAAATAGCGGAACATGTACTATGTACTTGCCCCGCCGCGGTGAGACGCAGAGTAAGATACCTAGGTGCGGAGATTTTAAATCCAAATGACATATTTAAAATTAATCACACGGCAGTGACACGATTTATAGATAATCTAGAACTGTTCTAAGGAAAGAGTCTGCACAAAAGATCTTTTAGATCGCAGAGCAATCCAGAGCCTTTGAATAAGGTTTGGCGACTCGAAGTTTTAATGGTCAGAGGTAGTAAAGGTTTCGTAAACGGTTTGAAAAAATGTTCCAAAAAATTTACAAGAACCGAGACAACTACTACTTTCTTCATCATTGTATACCATTCTTTTAGGAAATCCATTAGTATTACGTTTCGAATTAACATAATGACAAAAAGCGGATGGATGAGATTTAAGTAAGCTTACCGTCTTAAAAATATCTTGTTTATACAAAAAGTTATGTAAAAAATATAAATTTGGTTATTTGAATCAACAAGTTATGTAAAAAATTAAATTTTCACGTAAACGTACAAAATTTAAGCGATCAGCTTCAAGCTTTGTTCTATTAAACTTCTTTAAAGCTTTGTTTTTAACATTTTTTAAATAAGAAAGCCTGTTGTTAAACCATAGAGGTTTATTTCTCAAAACACAGTGCTACAAAATCGCAAAAACTAATACACTTTTAAAGAAACTTAGAAGATATTGTAGGTCTATTCGAGTACTTAATTTGCCTATACTTAAAAATTGAAATACACCCTCAAAATCTTAAGTTAACCTTAAAAAACTGTTTTTGGGAGATTTTGTATGCTCAAAAATCTGTGGCTCAGTTATTTCTTAACCGATTTTAAATTTTTTCACTAATTTGGCTATTTTAAAAATTTACACAATAACTTTAGTTCAATGGAATTATGTGGAGATATTTTAGAGGAAAGTTAGGATTTGGGAAATTTTTTTCCATTTTTTACAGTTAACTAATAAAAAATGCTAATATTTCCCGTTTAAAACAACTGAGGAGTAATTTTTCAAAAGGGCGTAAAACCATGTTAAACAAATTTTCAGTAATGAGAAAAAACTTTTATGGGCTGTTTACAATGACTTGTTTTTTTTAATGTCTCCAGTGTTATAGTGAGTTGACCAAAGATTCTAATCCCCTTAACATTTTTGTTGTAACATATTTGTTGTAATTGCAAAAAGTAAAAAACATTTGGAAATAAGCCCTTTTGTTCTGAAACGTTTGGATATAAGCCCTTTTGTTTCGAAATCAGTATTATTTTACCATTTGGAAGTTTATTTTGATGTCTATAGGCATGGTATGTAAGCGCCTATACAGCCAGGGTCATATAAGAAATATCAAAAGTTTTTTTGGTCACTATTCGAAATACGTCGTTTTGTGTCAAACTCTAAAAATTTCTATGAAATGGAAATAAGCCCTTTTGTTCTGAAATGCGACTTTTGATCACGATTTTATCTTGGAAAAATGCATTTTTTGCGATGAATTTTGAACTAGAGGATGCATTTTAGCATGGTAATGGCGATGTCATTCTTAGGTTTGTTCGAGGTTGGAAGTGGTTTTACGCCCTTTTGAAGAATCACTCCTCACCTGATTTAAGGAAAACGAGTTAAAGTGATCCTTACCCTACACCATTTGTACAATTGGAAGGACAAAGTGAATATACCCTGGGTGTAGGGTGTAAAAATTGTAATACACCATCAAAATCTTAAGTTACCCTTAAACAACTGTTTTTGGGTGACTTTGTGCGCTAAAAAATTTGTAGCTCAGTTATTTCTTAGCCGGTTTTGCATTTTTTTCTCTGTTTTGGAAAGGAGAATTTATGGTAATTTTCAAAATATATACTATGGTTTAAGTTGAATGAAAATATTTGGTGAAATTTTAGAGGAAAGTTAGAATTTGGAAAAAAAAATTCCGTTTTTCGCAGTTTGACGTCTTTTTTAAGCAATTCCTTGAAAGGTAAGGCATAAAAATTTTAGTTCATTCATTGAGAGCATACAATTTTCAATAAAACCATTTATTATTTATCAAAATTGGTTGAAAATGATTTTTTGTGACCCCTAGTTAAAATTTTTGGTAAAATATTTTCATCGCACATTTTCACCCATTATGAACAGGTGACAAAAATACCTATAAAAACAGGATCTAATGGGTTAAGATGATATAAAAAAATATTGTACACCAAATTGTACTAAGGATCACTTTAACTCGTTTTCATTAAATCAGTTCTTTTGAACAGGAAATATTAGGCAAGCATTTTTTACTAGTTAAAAACTATAATTTCGAATAAAGTAAGATTGAAGTTCCAAAGTGTTGCTTAAAAAAGACGTTAAACTGTAATTGAACTAAAGTTATTGTGTACATTTTTAAAATAGCCATAAATTTTCCTTTCCAAATCAGTGAAAAAATTTAAAATCGGTTCAGAAACAACTGAGCCCCAGATTTTTAAGCATACAAAATCACCCAAAAACAGTTTTTTAAGGTTAACTTAAGATTTTGAGGGTGTATTTCAATTTTTAAGTATAGGCAAATTAAGTACTAGACCTACAATATCTTCTAAGTTTATTGAAAAGTGTATGAATTTTTGCGATTTTGTGGCACTGTGTTTTGAGAAATAAACCTCTATGGTTTAACAACAGGCTTTCCAATTTAAAAAATGTTAAAAACAAAGCTTTAAAGAAGTTTAATAGAACAAAGCTTGAAGCTGATCGCTTAAATTTTGTACGTTTAGGTGAAGAATTTAATTTTTTACATAACTTGTTGATTCAAATAACCAAATTTATATTTTTTACATAAATTTTTGTATAAACAATATATTTTTAAATCTAATCCATCCGCTTTTTGGCATTATGTTAATTCTAAACGTAATACTAATGGATTTCCTAAAAGAATGGTATACAATGATGAAGAAAGTAATAGTTGTCTCGGTTCTTGTACATTTTTTGGAAAATTTTTTCAAACCAAACAATAATAACTTCGAGTCCCCAAACCTTGCAGGTATTTAGAATTTGGTTGTTTCAGAAACTGATGTCTCATTTGCCATATCTGAGTTAAAACCTAGAGGAAAATGTGGGCGTAATGATTTCCCACTGATATTTTTTTAAAATTGCTTAGCTAACATTGCTGAACCCATAGCAATAATTTTTGTGGATTACACCGATTTTTCCAAAGCATTTAACAAGGTTGATCACTTCATCCTTTTGCTGAAGCTGAAAAAATTTGGCTTATCAGATCACCTACTAAAATTTTTCAAGAGTTTCTTAACCAACCGTAAGTTGATAGTACAAATTGGTGCAGTTTATTCAGAAGTTGTGGTGAATGCGTCTTCCTGGATACCATTCCAGGGACTCATCCACCTCTTTTTCTCATTTTTATCAATGACTTGCCGACACTTAAATTTTTCCAAGTGTTTAATTTTTGCCGATGATGTGAAGTGTTTTTAAAAATTACACATGTGAGTGATTGTTTCAATCTCCAAAATGACTTGGAAGTTTTAAAAAATTGGTGTAATAGCTTGTTTCCGCCGGAGATTCAGCTCTGCTGTGATTAAATCCTACCCGTTTCCACCGGCCGAAATATATTTATGTTTGACAGTAAATAATAGAAACTGTAAAATTGGACTTG
Source organism: Calliopum simillimum (assembly GCA_951812925.1). Lineage (NCBI taxonomy): Eukaryota > Metazoa > Arthropoda > Insecta > Diptera > Lauxaniidae > Calliopum > Calliopum simillimum. The sequence goes on along the minus strand of OX638372.1, from coordinate 79,151,769 downwards.
TATTTAATTTTCTTCTTAATATTTATCTTCCATTTGCTTTGTGTTTATGCCGATTGTCAACTCTTAGGAGTGCCACTTGGTCGAAAATAGCCAAATTGGTAGCCTTGCTGTGATTAATGCACAGATTTAAGTTAAACCTTAGCAAAAATAGATTTATTATTGTGTGGTAAATCATGTGATCAACGCTCAGATTTAGAGCATAATCCAGAAACTTCTTAAATCACCTTTTAAATTCGAGGTGGAAACAGATTATAAGGCTAATAACACTGTTCTACAAATTTCAGACTTTAATCTGAGTTCGGATAATGTTATTATTATTATATATAATATAATAGGGCTGCATTTACAAAATTTTTCCATCACATCTCATTTTTCAGATAAAATGACAAATCCAAAATCACGATTTTCATTCGAGCAATAAATAATTAAAAACTTTTTAGGCGTCAAAGTTTCAAAAAGAAAATGTCGAGCGATGCAAATAACATACAGAATTTTAAATCTGAAAAAAATTTTTAGGTCGGTCTGCAAGACTTTTTTTATGCCCGTTTTATAGAGAAAATGTACTGAAAAAAACAAAAACCACCTAGCTTAAATGACATTTATCATGCTTAAAACAATGTAAAATTAAAAAATTCTTCATAGTTTTGTGTACAATTGTCACAGCATTGTTTTGGCAAATTTAAGTCCTTTTAAATGAAACATTTAAATACAGGCAGTTATACAAAAGTTATTGAATTGAATTATCTCTTTACTCGTATGTTAGTATTTTCGTAACTAAAATGAATAGAAATTTTTCGTTCAATAGGACTCAAGTTTGTTATTTATGGTCCAATCCTTAAGTTTTTGGTGGCAAAATAAAGCTGTGGTCATTTTGCACAAAATTATGAAGAGATTTTTTAATTTTAAGTTATAGATATATGTAATTAAAGGAATGTGGTTTTTGTTTTTTTTTCAGAACATTTTCTTAAGGGGGGCTTCTCATGTAACACGTCAAAAAGTAGTTGTTTTTCGGAATTTTTTTTTTCACTCGGAAAATAAAAACACACACAAATAATTTTTTGCATTTATTTAAGAACATGTTTGAACTATAAAAAAAGCATTTTTTCAAAAACTAAAATGACAAAATGGAGGACTTATTAAATGTCGCCTGTGGCGTGACGCGGCTGACGGATTTATAGCGGTACATTGTGGAGCCCAAAGTTTTTATCTGAAACATAAAACAAAATTTTTTTATTATTCAGCAGGGTTCCCCTGAGTGCATGAATGTCTGCAACTCCAAAAAATTCGATTCTACAATATTGAAATCACGTCTTGAAAAAAAGTGCTATTTTTTCGTCATTTTTTGTCGCTAAATGGGGCTAAAAAGTGTATAAAATAACTTTTTTCCCAAAATTTCAGACATTCATGCACTCGTTCAATTTATAATCTGCAAAACACTTTTTAGAAATCAAAAATTGGTTAAGTAGTTTTTTCGCAATCGTGTACTGCGATTTTAAAACCATAGTTTTGAGAAAAAACGATTTAAAGTTTGCACCGCGCGCCAGATCGCACACAAAGCGCGCCCGAGCGCGCTGGTTCAATCAATCATATTTTCCATAATATTTAGAGTTGAGTCATGAAACTTTGGGAATATACTCCCAAGACGTTATTCTATCAACATATGAAAAAAAAAATCGATTTTTTGAAAATTTTACATGAGAAGCCCCCCTTAATAAAACGGGCATAAAAAAAGTCTGTTGGACCGATTTAAATTTTTTTTTTGGACTTAAAGTTCTTGCTATTTTTTGCTTCGTTTGACATTTTCGTTTGGAAATTCTGACGGCTAAAAATTTTTTAATTACTTTTTGCGTGGATGTAAATCGTGATTTTGGATTTGTGATTTTATCTGAAAACTGAGACGGGATGGACAAATTTTGTAAATGCAGTCCTTCTATATCAATACCAAGGAATAATAATTACATAGTCCAAACTCAGAAATTTTTTGCCGTTGATCAGTGTTATTTAAGCTTTCTTTCAACCACAACCTTACTTTAAATAATGAAAACAACCCTTATAGTATAAAAAAAAATCATATTCATCTTTACTTTCATCATCCAAGCGACGTGCACTCGTTGAAATCTTTTTTTGAAATGAAAATATGTATACAGAAAAATGTATTTGCGTTCACATTTTCAAATAACTCATCAAATCACTCGTCAAATCAGCGAAAAGTCAAAAATTTTTGATTTCCTTCAAAGTTTTTGACAAATTATTTGAAAAAGCGTTCTCACTATCAAAACCTCATCAAATCCATACAAATTTTTTTTGACGGCAAAATTGGTGATGCCAAACAAATTCGAGCTCATAAAATTAATTTTTGCAATTTGATAGTGTGTACACCCCATGTGTATGCATGTATGTGACTGCTATTGCAAGGCAAATTACATGACAAATATTTTAAAGCCAAATTAGCAAGTACATATTTTACTGTAAGTTCGATAAATATTATTTTATAGTGAATAACTAATAATTAATATTTCTATCTGATTTAAATATATAATAATCTGTTTTATTATATTATATTATTATACATTTAAAAAAAAACAGCATGTTTTCGAAATCTTTACATATAATTTTAAAAAAAATGTAGTCACTTGGTTTGAGAGGGGGGCCGATCGCCCCCATCGCTCCCCCCCTGGATCCGCCACTGGCACAATTAGAAGACAATGACATCAGTAAAATAATCATATCCTTTGAATCGGATGACGAAGATGTCACAAGATACACAAATCGCGGTTATATGATATTGTTCGGAAGAAGATTCTGAAAACGGACAATAAGTGGTACCTAAGCCTATGAGAAACATTATTTTATCTAAGTTTCATGATGATGCTACGGCAGATCATTATGGTATAGACAAAACGATATGTCGTATTACTCCAAATTATTACTGGCCAGCCATACGCTCAGAGATTTCAAATTATGTAAAAGCATGTATAGTTTGCCAAAGGTATAAACAACAAGCCACATGGGCTCTCACAAACTGTTTCTAGCAATCAACGTTTCGAATCATTGCTTCTGATCTTGTTGGTCAAGGCTATCATTGGATTTTACTGATTGAGGACATTTGTAGCAGATGGGTCGAATAACTTCCAATGAGAGATAGTACTGCAGAAAGTTGTGCAAATGTAATCCTAAACGAAATTATATTAGGGTATGGTGTACCAAGAGAAATACATACCGATAATGGATGCCAATTTATTTCTGCCATTATGCAAAAACTTACTTATTGCCTAGGAATACACCAATCTTTCACACCAATCTATCATCCGGAAACAAACCCCGTTGAATGAAAAACCGTGATTTTAAAACATAGCTTGCCATTTATGTGGGAAAAACTTCCAACGATAAGATTTGCAATGAATAGTGCAAAATGTAGCAGCACAGGATATTCTGCAACTTATTTAACGTTTGGACCTGAGTTGGAAAGTCCGTTAGAGACGCATTGTGATCTGAAAACTGTGGTACAATCAGAAAACTTTATACCTAAATTAACTCCGCATTTTTTAAAATTGGCTGATACATTAAACATAGCAAAAGAAACAGAAGAAAAATTACAAGATAAAAATAAAAAATATGTTGATCAAAAAAGAAGGCCTCAAGTAAAATTTAATGTTAAAGACAAAGTACTAGTTTCAACATATATTTTAAACAACACTGCTAAAAAGGTGTCTTCAAAATTCACTCCCCGCCGAGATGATCCCTATTCTATTTTAAGCAAGAAAGGAACAAATTGTTTTGTTATAGCTTCTGAAGACCAACCAGATCTTCCAATAGCTTCACGCATCAGCACTGACACAGTATATTGGTCCTGAAAAGCTGCCTCTCAATCATATGCGGCGTCGAGGTCGAACAAAACAGAATGATACCAGTGATAAAATTCTTACAAACACATCTGCAACTCAAAAATTGTCTGTAGTTAATACGTCATCAGGAGCTGCACAACAAAAAGGCAACTACCAAGCGACTTTATCAAGAGATTTGTGCCCCAGAACAACAGCAAAAGAAAATTAATGCTGCCATCCATCGTCGGGACGACTGTAAAGGTATAAGGGGAGCACTTTCATTCCCACACTTGTAAATTTTATACTTTATTTCACTTTTGAATCCTAAAAGTATTCTACAAAAATTGTATTTTCAAATTGTAGAATATTTGGAAATTTTTATTCATTCTCAATTTTGTTATCACACAATTCATATCAAATAAAATTTTTAAAAATTAATTAAAAAATAAATAAACTTTTTTTGAAGAGAATATATGGAAGCAAAAAACAATTATAGCTCAATGAAAATAAATATAAAAGGACGAGAAGGCGAATTGCATAGAATTAAATAAAAAAAAAAAAACATACATATATTAAAATTCTGAGGAAACAAACCACGACGTTTATCGTCAGGTTTGAAACGCAGAATATTTATATTAAAATAAATTAAAAAATAATCTTTTAAAACTGAGGAAACAATCGATGACGTTTATTGTCGGGTTTATACCCAGTTCACAAGAGTCTCACACTACAAGCGAAATATAAACAAAACAAAAAACATAAAGTAATTTTTATAATAAAAAAATAACTTATTTCAAAACAATATTATAACATATAAAACAAATTAAATATGACATATCTTTTTCAGCTTTATGAATCTGTTGTTGTCATGAACAAATTTTGATATTTAGGTCAAATGTTTATCAGGTTTTGTTGAAAAAGGGCGAAAATGATGAAAAACTTACATTGTTTTATTTTTAGTCGAGTCTGATCAAACACATTAGACCCAGCAATTTTTTGATTGGAATCGCTTTATTTTGATGTTATAAAACAAATGTCAAAAATCGATATCAAGATCACTGTAGCATAAAAAGATATTCAGGCTCGAAATCCGCGGAAATTGCAAATATCTCGTTAACGGTAATGTTACAGTAAAATAAGTTCCCAAAATTTTGTAGTTCAGAAAATTTTCTAAAGAAAACTTATAAAAGTTGTTTTCGTACGACTTATATTCATACTTGTATGCAGCATTAGTGTGGTCCAAATTTTGTGTGCTAAAACCAAAAGTGTTAAAAAGTCAAGGTGTGCGCAACTTTTCTGAATCCTTGGATCCTGCTGATTACAAAAAGTGCTTTGGAACCAAAAAAAATTGCGTTTAGATATTCCGCAACGAGCTTGAAGGTACTTTTTTAGGAATTTTTGAGTTTTTGAGTACTTTTTTTAATTTAAACGCTACATCTTTTGAACCAGATAAAGTATTTGCAAAAATTAAATTGCATTTTGTTAAGAATATTTTGGGCCATTTTCTGCATTATTTATGGTCAATCTACTTTTTCCCAATTTTTTTTAGCAGCACTTTAAACTTCAAAATTTGTTAATTTTTTGAGGTGTTTGCACTTTCAAGTACCGATTTTTTTTCTCATTTTGCTCTAGCGAATTTTTTTTTATATTTCTATTTTTTTACGCAATAATTTATCTATCAACTGACTCCAACAACTGAGCTTCACTTTACTTGCTAAAACCGTAAAGTTCAATCAAATATGGCCAAAAAAAACTTTTAGTTTAAAATTTTCATGGTGAAACACAAACAACAATAGTCATTTGTGATGTATTTATTAGAGTGGTCCAAATTTTGTATGGAAAAACCAAAAGTGTTAAAAAGTCAAGGTGCGCGCGACTTTTCTGAATCCTTGGATCCTGCTGATTACAAAAAGTGCTTTGGAACCAAAAAAAAATTGCGTTTAGATATTCCGCAACGAGCTTGAAGGTACTTTTTTAGGAATTTTTGAGTTTTTGAGTACTATTTTTAATTTAAACGCTATATCTTTTGAATCAGATAAGGTATTTGCAAAAATTAAATTGCATTTTGTTAAGAATATTTTGGGCCATTTTTTGCATTAATAATAATTAATGTTCTCTTTCCCAATTTTTTTTAGCTGCACTTAAAACTTCAAAATTTGTTAATTTTTTGATGTATTTGCGCTTTCAAGAACCGATTTTTTTCTTATTTTGCTCTAGCGATTTTTTTTTTTATGTTTCTATTGTTTTACGCATTAATTTATCTATCAACTGACTCCAACAACTAAGCCACCAGCTTCACTTTACTTGCTAAAAACCTTAAAGTTTAAAAAAAACTTCGAGTTTAAATTTTTCATGGTGAAAGAGAAACAACAATAGTCATTTGTGATGTACTCGTTCATGAAAATTCTAAATCCGGTCTCAGAATTGCTCTATCTTGTACGGTTTTAGAGAAATAGTTGTTCATTTAAGGATCCCTATACCCTAAAGGTCTTATATGGTAGTCTTGTTAGGTCGAAGTTAGAGTATGCTGCAATCATTTGGAATCCGTACTATGACTTGCATAAGATCAGGATTGAAAGGGTGCAAAGATCTTTCACGAAATTTGCTCTGCGTTCCCTTAATTTTGACTTAGGTTTGCCCCCGTACAATTCCCGTTGCCTTTTGATTGGCTTAAAAACATTGGAAGCTAGAAGAAATATCTTGTCATTAATAATGGTCCATGATATTGTCACTGGTTCTGTTGATTGTCCAATGTTACTGGCTATGATCCATTTCAATGTCCCATCAAGAACTTTAAGAAATCATGATATATTTCGTCTTGATTTTGCTCGAACAAATTATGCTTCTAATGCTCCTTTATCTAGAGTTTTAAAAATGTTTAATGAACTAAATCTTAATTATAGTATTGATTTCTCTAATTCGAAAAATGTATTAAAGTTACTGCTAAATAATATCCTGTAATTTCTGTATTTTTTTAATTTTTATTTTTAATATAGTCTGTAAGAAATAATATTTCATAGACCGAATAAATAAATAAATAAATAAAAATAAATAAATATCCTAACCTAAAAATGCAAAAAACACCGTTTTTGATAATTTTGAAGCTGTTATATAACGACATGGTAACTTTCAGCTTGGTATTGAAAATAAAAGTGACGGTATTTTTCTTGAAAACCTAATTTAAATTAAATCGATATCTCTTTGTTCCTCTGAAATATCGTAAGCAGAAATAATAAAAAAACGTTTTTTTTTTGCACTTTTTCAACTTTTTAAGTTAGGATAACTCTGAGAATAAAAAAGATATCGGTATAATTTAAATTGGATTTTAAAGAAACAAACTGGCACTTTTAAAGACAATACCATTTTTTGTGGCTGAAAGTAACCTTGACTTATAATATCACTTTAAAAAGAGCAAAAACGGTGTTTTTGATACTTTTATGTTTGAATATCTCCTTAACCGTACAAGATAGAGCAATTTTGAGACCGAATTCAGAATCAGCAGTAACAAATACATCCAAAATGGCTATTTTAGTTTATTTTTGACAAAATTTTTTTTTAGTTTTTTAGAAGATCTATGAAAACTATCTGTTAACCTATTTTGCCAAAAATAACATGAAGTGCAAAAATTTCGATATTGCAACGAATGTTGTTTTACTCAGAAGATTAGGAACTAATGATTTTATAAAAAAAAGTGGTACCTTACGTCATCCCATTAAGATATCTTATTTTAATGCCTTGAAAACACTAAAATTATTTTTTTTTTTGAGTCTAATTTAATTATACTTATTAGTTTTTAGTGAGTAAAAGTGTTACTAATATCTTAGTTATTGAAATTATTTTAAAGATAAATTAATGCATAAAAATATAAAAATGTTTAAAAAAATTTGTTAGAGCATATATCTCCAACTAAAATATCACCTAAACTATTAGTCGTAAGTAAACAACACTCATGACTTTTCTGTAGGAAATTTTCTGAGCTACAAAATTGTGGCAAATTATTTTTCTGTAACGTTAACGAGATATTTGCAAAAAAAAAAAATGTACCCGCGACCTTTGAGCTCGAATAACTTTTTATGCGACAGTGATCTTGATGTCGATTTTTGAAATATGTTTTAAAACAACAAAATAATGCGATTCCAAACAAAAATTTTCTAATTTTTTTGAATAGACTGGACTAAAAATAAAATAATGTAAGTTTTTCAGCATTTTCGACCACTTTTCATCCAAACATATTGAAAATTCGCTGAAAAAGTCAATGTGATATTTGACTTATAATATATAAAAATGTCGCAGAGAAATTTTCATGTTAAAAGGCGGGGGCTTGATTTTGATTTTAGACCCATGGTTTATTGGTCAAATTTTCTTAGAATTGTCCATAGATTACGTTCCCGCTAGACGAATTGTCGCGGGAAAATTTGGCCAACACTAATACTCATAGCAAAACTAGCAATTGTTTTTCTCAGTGCTTGCAGATTTTTGAGCGTAAAGCAACTTTCGACATTCGATCTCTTCTTGTTGCGGTATTTTCTACCTCATTAAAAAAATTTAACAATTAACATAAAATTTTTTTTTAGTGCATACAGAAAATATTCCAAAAAAAAAAAAACGTTCGATTTTGATAAGAGAAACATAACAAAAATTACAAAAATGATTGAATGACCAATTTCACGTGTCCGAATTTTTTCGATATTGACTTTTCAAGATTTTTGATCTACGCATATAGATACATGAGATGTGTAAGATTGCTACTGATGTCGGGTCTCTAAGTGGGAGAAAAAGCCATGTCCGTTTGATATCAATCTTGAAAAGGGCACATCTCTAATAGATTTTTAGCTTCATACTTCATTTAAGATCGTACTAGGAGTTAAAGGAGAATACCTACATACTTTTTGAAGAAAAGCCACACATGACCAAATCATAGCCTATTTTGAAGACGAAGGATAGTATTAAGCGATGCATTTAGTAGAAAAGAGTAAGACAATTCCGTGCATTCTCTACATAACCTCAAAAATCGTGTTTTTGAACTTTTAGGCAAAGATATCTCAAAAACTATAAGTGATAGAGCAATTCTAAGATCGGATTCGGATTCAGCTCGAAAAAATTAATTGAAAATGAGTAGTTTTGTTTTGGTTTGTTTTGTTTTTTTTGAATAATACCGTTTTTCGACCTCTTTTCAAAAAGTAATCTATGAAACTATTTTAAAAACAGTTTTTTCTTAATCGGTAAGTATGTATATATTCTCCTTTAACTTCTAGGAGGAGCAGTGGGCCAATACGAAACATCTCCATTCATCGCGATCCTTTGCGATGACTTTGATCTCTTGCCACGACTTTCCCGATTCTTGGATTTCCTTTTCCAGCGACCTTTCCCAGTTGGTTTTGGGTCTACCACGTCCTCTACTGCCTTGTGGATTCCACTCAAGAGCCTGGCGACAAACTTCGCTGTGTGGTTTCCGGAGAGTGTGACCAATCCATTCCCATTTGCGCAGCTTGACCTCGTTTGCAATAGCCCTCTGATTGCATTTTTGATGTAGCTCGGCATTTGATATAGTGCGAAGCCACCAAATCTGTAGTACTTGCAGCTTGTTCGTTAGTTGTTCAGTAACAAGCCATGTTTCGCACCCATATAACAAAACCGATTTCACATTCGAATCAAAAATGCGCACTCTCGTTTTGGTGGATATGACGGGTGAAGACCATATTTTGTTCAGTTGAGCAAACGCGCCTTTTGCTTTAGCTATTCTTGAGTTGATATCCTCTTTTGCTCCACCATCCACGGAGATAATGCTGCCTAAATACGTGAAGCTATCGACGTTTTCGATGTCATCACTGCCAGCTCTAAACGTGATGTCATCCCTGTTTGCGTTCAACTTCATGCTTTTAGTCTTGGATACGTTGATTTTTAGGCCGGCCTTTTGTGATTCCAAGACAAGGTCTTCAATTTTGTTTTGCATATCTGAATGTTTGGACGAAAGAGGCAGATGTCGTCAGCGTAGTCGATATCTTCTAGATGTACAGTTGGATACCCCTTTTGGCCTTATTAAGAGCTGTATCTAGGATATCATCAAGAACGATAAGGAAGAGTGATGGTGACAGTAGACACCCCTGCCGTATGACTGAATAAGTGAATAACGGTGACAACAACCCGTTGTGTAACACACTGTATTTAAAGCCTTCATATTGTGCACGTACTATGTTTATGGCCTTTGCGGCAATACCTCTTCGTTGCAGTGAAACCCAGATGTTTTCTCGGGAGACACTGTCGAAGGCAGTGCTATAGTCTACGAAGACAAGTTGAAGTGCAGCACGCCACTCGACAATTATTCTGAGGGTGTTGACTTGATCCACGATCCACCGATCATCATGATCCACCGATCATCGGTTTCGCCGGAATCCTGCTTGCTGCTTTCGAATGGCCGAATCAAGTTTTTCGTTTACACTGTTCAGAAACACTTTCGTCAATACTTTTGATGGTACTGAGAGCAAGGTAATGCCTCTATAGTTCCGGCACTCGCTTAGGTCACCTTTTTTCGGTAGTTTGATTAACATGCCATGTAGTCAATCTTCTGACAAACGCTCTTCGCTCCAGATTTTGGTGAGCAGAGGATGGTGAATTTTAGCTGATGTTATGCGGCATGCCTTTAGCAGTTCAGCTGTTATTTGATCTATACCGGCGGCCTTGTTGTTTTTCATGCTTTGGATAGCTTTCACTATTTCATGGATTGTAGGCGGTGGTGTTTGTATTCGACTACTATTGCGAGTCACTGCGGCAGTTGTAGTTGATGATTCTGGTTGCGGGGATGTGGTAGACATGGGATTTAGTATAACACAAAAATACTCTTTTCATCTCTTTAGTTGTTCGTCCTCGGATGTAAAGAGATTTCCTTTTTTGTCTTTGATAGGGCGGCTCTGCCAGATAATCTGCGGGTGAATCGTAAAGCTGCCTGAGATTTTGGGCATTTGCAGCGCTTTCGGCTTCGCTCGCGAGGTCGTTATACATTCTTTTTTTGTCTTGTCTCCACAATCGCCTGACTTCTTTACTGAGAGAGTTAAAGACCTTTTCGGCGACGTTATTTTGCGCTCTAGTTTTAGCGTCGTCTCGCAGTTTTTTCGCGCTTTTTCTCTTTTCAACAAGACCCCACGTCTCCTCGCTCATCTAGTGCTTCTTGTTTGAGGGTCGAAATCCAAGTATTTTTTCACTGGAGTTTAGGAAAGCCGCCTTAACTGCCCTCCATGATGTGTCAATACTTCCACCACAATCGAACGGAGCTGTTTTAAGTTCTTCTTTAAAAGATCTGCGTATCTCGTCGTTCTTAAGCTTAGCACGTCGAATTTTTTTGCTACAGATTGTTCGCTGGGACGTTTATCAGCGGCAAGTTTTAGTCGAATGACCGCGACGAGAAGATGGTGGTCGGAGCCTATGTCAGCGGCCCTCTTTACTCGTACGTCCAGAAGACTCCCTCTCCATTTTTTGCTAATGCATAAGTGATCGATTTGGTTTTCAGTGATGCTGTCTGGAGACACCCAAGTAGCTTTATGTCATTTTTTGTGTGGGAATAGCGTACCTCCAACGACAAGACTGGCTGCATTGCAGGCGTCAATGAGAAGCTCTCCATTGTCGTTTTTCGCACCCAAACCATGTCTTCCAATCACGTGCTCAAGGTTAAGGTTTTCTGAGCCTACTTTGGCATTAAAATCGCCCATAACCATTATGATGTCGCTCTTGTGAGCACTGTTTATTGCTCCAGCGAGCTGGCTGTAGAATTCATCTTTGGTTTCTCTCTCTGCCAACTCGGTGGGCGTGTATGCTTGGAAGATGGTAATATTTCTTGCGGGGGTTCGAAATCTGCACCAAATGAGCCTTTCGTTTACAGGTTTCCATTCCATAACTGCCTTTACTGCAGTTTTACTTAACAAAAATCCAACTCCATCCCTGTGGATGTCATTTTGCGCTCTACCGGAGTATAGAAATTTTTCGCCGTCAGAAAGTACATATTCGCCGGCACCGTTCCATATACACTAGCTTAATCCCAATATCTCAAGGTTGAATTTGTGGAGTTCTCTTACGGCTTGGTGTATTTTGCCTGGTTCATTAAGAATTCAAAAAATCCAAGAGCCGATGCGTGTTCGAGTTTTCATCGAAAGGATTTTAGAATTTTGACGAACCATATTGGTTCCAGTTATAGGAGAATCATTCCTTACTATGCATGTTTTTTGCACCACCAAATTCGATGTGCATGCTGTCGAGGCAAGTGGATTAACCACAGTCTGGTGGGTACCACTTGGAGAGTTGTTTTCCATCGTTTTTCGATCCATGCTTCATGTAGTCGGTTCGTTGAACATGTTTAAAATGTGAAAGTAGTTTTAATTTCGTTAAATATGCTAAGGTACTTAAAAGTCATAATCTTTGCCTTTAAAACTTAATTTAAATTATGTTGATATCTTTTTTTTCCTCAAAGATATCCTAACCTAAAAAGACACAAATTTTTTTTCATTAACTTATTGGTTATATCCGTAAGTATTACAAACACTTTTTTTTTGTCTTTGACAATTGCCTAAGTTAAATTAATTAACATTTTACTAAGCTAAGTCAAAATATTGCCCATGAAAAAATAAAAGCCGCAAATGTCATTTTCTTTATTTAGTGATATCAGTTATTTTGTTATCTATGTCCTCGTTGATAAATTTTATTAAATTAATGCAATCTTTCCTTAGTCTGACCAAATTCTGGTAGGAACCTGTTTTTTTGTCCCGTCCATCCCAAAATAAGCATTTTTTTATAATCATTACTATAAAAGAAGTTTCTTTAGAATAGGGTTCCGTTATATGTAAGTAAGGATTGCACACAACATTTTTTTGTCATAATATGATATAAAAGATAGTTACAGCAAGATTTAGTTATACACGAAATCTGTCCCGTCCATCCCATTTAATTTATTGCATTTTATTACGTATTTTACGCATTATTCTTAAGTTTTAAACATTTTTCGGCTTTGGAGACCCCCAATGAAATTGTCCGTAGAATATTTTTGTAGAACACATTAACCCATTATGACTAAGCTTTTGGAAGAAAAACAGGAGTCCAAAAGACCCACAAGAACAGGATATAATGGGTTGAGATGCTAAAGTGAATTCTTTCTTGCGTGATTTCGTGGCGTCCTTGGAAAAACAAGTTTTATCCGAAATTAAGGTTTAGAGTTTTACAGTAGAGTGAAATTTCGAAAATACGTTTTTCGCATGTATTTTAGCTAAAAAAAATAGTTTGTGGTCGATTTTGGGTTCAAGATTTTATTTTTTTATATACTTCGATTCAAGACAAAAAATTTGAGATATCGTACAACTGATTCCAAGCATTTTTGAGATCGCAATAAAAAAAGTAACGGCATCAAGCCAAGAAATGACCTTAAAAAAAATTTTAAAAGCCTTGGCTCACTTATTTGACACCCTCTTTCATATTTTTTTGGGGTGAGAGCGGTTTTTAAAATAAAAAATTTTTTTTTTGAATCAGTCTACTGTTGATGCATTCCCAAAATTGAATCCAAGCCATAAATTTATAAATAAATTTTGGTAGAATAATTTTTTTTTTAAATTTTGTCCCGTCCATCCCAAAAAATTTACTGCATAATTAATTTGTTAACAATGATCCCAAAAATTTATGAACATTTCTTGAAAATATTTAGCATTGTTAATAAGTATACATTTATTTTGTTAACCCTAGTAACGTCATTTCGTAGAAATATTAAACCGAAAATTTGTCCAAAAAGCAATCAATTTTTTGCATCCCGTCTATCCCAAACTTTCTGAGCCAATCCTTCGGAACACAGGCTTCATTCTAGGCCTATATGTAGACCAATATATTGTATGTTAGTCTGAAAATATACTTCTTTTAAAGAAAAAACAATATCGCGGTGCATACCTCTAAATCATCACTTTCTATCAGTATATCTCTACGAAATGTCGCGTTCATCCCCGTGGAATGGCCGTTATCTCAAAATTTAGTCAAGGAGTTACGAGCGAAAATTTTTTTATACATCGTTTGAACGATAAGTAAACAGAATTTGGAAAAAAAATTTGATGTGCTACGACGTTCGATTTAAAACGGCTTAAGGCACACCGTGCGTTACCATCAAAATATTTCTGTAATTTTCGATTGATAACACCGTTCGACACCAAAAAAAACACATGAGAAAATCCAAAAAATTCTTAAAGTAGACGTTAAAAAAAAATACCCGTGACCCGTGGTTTTTCCCCAGCACGTCACATTTTTTTTTTAATCGATTTTTGAAGTTTTTTATCCGCTGTATATGAAAAAAACAAAAATACCGCATTCTTGTTTTAATCGATGAATTTAACTAAATGATCCTTACATTTGAGGTGTATTATGTGGTCAGCAAACTTATGCAGGATATTGCGGGGAATATTTTTGTAGAAAATTTTAACCCTATACAATTGCTATTGCTATACAATTTCACTACTAGTTGCTGAACACTAAAAAAGCAAAATTTTATCCCGAAAGCAAAAAATCGTTAAAATCAGTAAGCAGTCCTAACAATAAATATTTTCCAAATTTCACCCCACTGGACAAAACTTGTTCTCACAAGATCATAACAAAATCACACAAGGATAATTTTCCTAGAATACATTAACCTATTATATCCTGTTTTTGTGGGTCTTTTTTGACCCCTTTTCTAAAACTGAGCCACAATGGGTTAAACAATTTTGCAAAAATATCCTAAAAAAAATTTCAATAAGAGTTGCCAAAGACAAAAAATTCTTAAAACTTAAGGTAAGCGCGTCAGGGATGTAATTAATATGCAATGTGAAAAGTCCTAATTGATTTTAACGATTTTTTTGGTTTCGGGCTCAAATTTCGACCTTTACGTGTTTAGAAACTAGTAGTGAAGTTTTATAGCGAATATTTCTGTAGTTCATACTGATTCAATATTTCCCTGTTTTGTGTGTAATTTTTGTACCTTTTTAAGAAAGCGGCAAAAATGACCCACATGTGGCGGTCAAACAGGGTTAAAATTTTCTACAAAAATATTCCCCGCAATATCCTGAATAAGTTTGCTGAATACATGATACACCTCAGATGTAAGGATCATATAGTTAAATTCATCGATTTAACATAAGAATGCGGTATTTTTGGTTTTTTCATATACAGTGGATAAAAAAACTTCAAAAATCTATTTTAAAAAATGTGACGTGCTGGAGAAAAATCACGAGAAAAGGGTATTTTTTATAACGTCTACTTTAAGAATTTTTTGGATTTTCTAATGTGTTTAAAAAAAAAATCTAAATTGTTCCACAGTGTAATTAGCCCTAGAATGTAACTCAAAAAGAAATTTTTGAAATATTATGCTACTTTAGAAAATAATCAGTTTTTTTAGTTTCCTGAAAATCGGAGATGTGTTGCATTACAAGCCTGTAAAATTCATTATTTTTTTTCACAGTATTTTTGTTTTAGACTTTCGCTGTTTAGTATCAAAGTACCTGGATACCGATACCTGCTCGGTTAAGATTATGACTCGTTCATTTCAAGCCGGTGCTGTTTACTTACACCTGCTTTTGTGATGCAATGTATATGGGACATTATTTTACAAATCGAACAGTTTTTTGAACTTTACATCTCGGATTTGTTCGATACTTTTTTTTTAGCTTAAGTGAATTAAATGACTAAGCACCTAAAACGGGATTTTTTTTAAAAGATTAGTTTTGAAAATATATGCATTTTAAAATTAATGATGCACCCGAACCTCTCATTTTCAAAACAAGATATCTCCAGTTCTACTTATCGGATCAAGTTAATTTTTTTCAGTGTTTTAATACATGGTGGTTTAGCTTTTAGTCTATTAACAAAAAAAAAAGAAGGATTTATTGTTGATTTATGTAAAAAATTTGCAAATGAATTGTCCAAATTAATTTTTCATGCTGATCCCCCAACGTTATTTAATCGCAAAAAACATTATCATATCCGCTATGTTTCAGCCCTCAAATCCCTATTTACAAAAAAGTGGGATCTATGTTGAGTCAAAAGATATCAAATTATTTCCGCAGATATGAAGGCGTCCCCCAAACTTAATAAAAAAAAGTTGAAATCAAATAGTCGAGAACTCAAAAAACTAAAGGAGTCAAATTATTCAAAAATACGATTTTTGGGGCTGTATAGAGCACGCATTAAAGTGTATTACTCATTTCTACTAAAAGCATCGTTTATAACTATTTCATGCGTGCTCTATACAACCCCAAAAATCGTATTTTTGAACTTTTATGTTAGAATATCTCGGAAACCATAGGTGACTGATTTGGATTCAGCATTGGCAAATACATTAAAAACTTTTTTTTTATGAGTGTTTTTTGCATCAATTTGTTGCATTGAGCTTGATGGTCACAAGATTTTAAAAACGTTTAATAAAATTAAAACAATTTCATTCCGCTATTTCCCAACGTTTCGCCTATTGGTTTTAGGCTTCCTCAGGGGTATATTTATTGGAACAAAAACTACAATGAAAATAAATTTTTTAACATTTTTAACAAATGACACTTAGAAAAATGCACTTACATTAAAATTTTACATAGAAATGAATTAATTTAATGAAAAAGAATTTAATAAAAACACAATAAAAACATTAAACATTGAAACATTTAAAATTGTTACAAGATCACACTATAACACTGACTAATATTATTATAGTCCTCCCTATCGTTCACAGCTGTTTTTGCATTTTGCCTTATTCTAAGGCTCTCCAACGTCATTCTTACATTATATCTCTGTTCTCTGTCTAATGTTTTCGAATTTTCGAAATCAGCTGTGTGTTTAGTTGCTGTTTAATGTTTAGCTAAAGCTGTGGTCTCTCTTTTGTGTTTTGCGTCTGCTTTGTGTTCGTTTAGTCTTATGCCGAAAGCTCGTTTTGTTGTCCCTATGTAGATCGCATTGCACTTTTCCCTTTCTTTTCCGTTCTCTTTTAATTGCTCTGTTTTATCTTTGTTGTTGGTAAATATCGATGTAAGTGTTTTGTTTGGATTGTATGCAGATGCTGCGTTCTCTTTCCTAATGTTTTTTACTGTTGTGTCATCCGTAAGTCTTGGTACATATGGTATGCTGAAATATTGTTTAGGGTGACCAGCAGTATCATTGTTTCTCAAGTTCGGTTGAGGATTTTGTATATATCTGAGATTTTTATTTATAAGATGGTATTGGTGTAAAATTTTCTTGAGTTTTTCTATGTTTTGTTTTTGAAAATTTGTGTGGCTTATTGTTAGTGCGGTTTTTATCATGTTGTTTGCTGTGTTTCTTTTTTGATTGTATGACTGTGTTGAATTGAAATTTATAATTCTGCCGGATGCTGTTGGTTTTGTGTACCAGTTAAATGTTATTGTGTTTTGTATCCTGTGTATTGTTGTATTTAAATAGGGTAGCGTGTTGTTTATTTCCTCTTCGACGGTAAATTGCAATTTGCTGTGGAAATTTTATCTTAATGCCTATTTTTTCTAAATCTAATATTGCACATTTAATCAGGTCATCTAGTACAATATCGGCTATTGTGGGTGAAAGGGGGTTTCCCATTGGCATTCCAAACGTTTGGTTGTATATTTTATTTTTATATTGAAAATAGTTGTTGTCTTTGAGACAAAAGGTTAAGATTTTTAAAAAAATGCTTTTAGGAATTTTGGTGTGTTTTTCAATCGTCGTCCATTGATTCATTATAATCCTTATTGCTAATGTTGTTGGTATATTTGTAAATAACGACACCGCGTCAAAGGAAAAAAGTCTGTCATTTGTGTCCATTGTTGTATTTTCAATCTTGTATTGAAGTTCAAGCGTGTTTTTGATGTTAATATCCGATGATACTATGTGTTTAAGTATTTCACCTACATGTTTTGCTAATTTGTAGCAAGGGACATTCACGGGCGATGAAATTGGACGTAGTGGCATGTCGGGCTTGTGAATCTTGGGTAAGCCATATAACTTTGGGGCACTGCCTGTTGAGAAGGATAAGTTGAATTTGGTCCGTTTATCTATGTTATCTTTTTTGTATAAGTGATTGACGTTGTTTGTTTTTTCTAGTTTTTGTGACGTATCTATTCGTATGGTCTTATACGTGTTTTTGTCTTCAAGTAATTTTTTCATTTTGATTTCATATTCTTCCTTGTACATCACGACCGTTTTGTTACCTTTATCTGCTGTTGTCACAATTTTTTGATCTTTATGTTTGTCTAATAGTTTTTTCGTTGATTTATATATTTGCGTTATGAATTTTTCTTTTGACGTTAGCTTACGTTTCGCATGAAATTCATCATATTGTCTGCAAATTTAGATCTGGTCACCTTTTTCATTTTCGTCTTCAATTGTCTCTATGTATTGTTCTAAATCTGCTATTATGTGTATAGGTGAAATATTGTCATTCTGAGTGGGTAACGCGAATTTTTTGCCTAAAGATAAAAGCCAATTACTTGGTTCGGGAATGTCTATATTCGTGTTATTTACGAACCACTCTTCATTATAAATTATGTTAAACTCGCTGAATTTGTTGTTGATAAGTTTTTCTAACTTTGAATGTTGTTTTTGATTAATTTTATACGTTTTCTGTTTTGCTCCTAATCGTTGCGTTTTCATGAAAGTCTCAAATTCTGTCGTGCTTAAAGTTCCTTTTATTGTATTCCTAGTTTGAATTATGTTTTGTTTTGTGGACTTTATGTTAACGTTAGTTTGTGAAATTTCCAGGTTTAATAGTTTTGTATGGAAGTTGTCAAGTGTTTTTTCTAGATCTCTTTTTAGAGAAACAGCTGATATTGTAGATTCTATATATGTTGTTGTGTGTGATATGTGTTTGGGTATAACGCCGTGTTGTCTGCATGAGAGTAGAAATTTTAGGCGCTCAGTCAGTTTATTCTATTTTTTTTTTTTGTTTTTTTTTTTTGTTCTTCTACACGGTGGTTTTTAAAAAATTTTAACTTTTTGAAATACCACCCGCTATTTTTTTCAGGGATAATGTTGGGGGACCCTTCTAGTATCTAAATACGCAAACCGCGAAATCGAACGTCCAGCCGTTTTTTTTTTCAACCTTTTAGTTTTTTTAACGATTTTTGAGTATATCTCGGTGTGTATATACATATTATGTACACATATATATCGTCGGGTTAAAACTACAACTAGACATCTACATACATTGATGTTTTGAGTTAAGTATACAGAAACATGAAGAAAAAACGGTTCTATGCCCCAGTCTAGTCGGTTTTTTGAAATGTAGTCTCCATCCAATTTTACAAATAGAATAAAAAGCAAAAAACTGCAAAATTCCATACAAAAAACGAATTTCAAAAAACTTAAAACGCTTTTTTCTCAAAACATAAAAAATGTAGAAGTCTAGTTGTAGTTTTAACCCGACGATATGTATATACGTACATATATATACTTGTATATGTATATATGTGTAATATATATATATGGATATATATATACATACATACATACATACATATAAAAGGTATCGTTTCCGCACCATTTATTTTTAAAAAAAATCGGTTTTTTCGTATTTAAGAAAAACACAAACAAAAACTGGAAACGGAAGTAGTCACTCCAGATGTGATTTTTGATGCTTAATCCGATTCCGGTATTAGAATTGCTCTATTACGTCTGGACTTTGAGATATCCTTACATATATGTTTAAAGGACACCATTTTTTTTCCTATTTTTGAATTTATATAACAAGATAAAGTAATACTATGCCGTAAAATCTGGTATGACAGTTAATAGTCCTAGTTTTTTCCTTGAAAACTCAATCAAACCGATAACGATATCTTTTTTTTGGTCGAAAATATCTTTGCCTAAAATGTTAAAAAAGTGCAAAAACACGATTTTTGGCTATATTGGATGTTATATGCAGGACACACAAAATTTTTTTGGGAATTTTTATTACCAGAAACATTTGGCACTTTCTTTTGGCTTTAAATTGAGCTATCAAATGTTTATCTGCGATATTTCTCTGCAAAGTTATGTTAACTTTAAAATCACACCATGAAACTTAAAGCGAAAAATCTCGGTTTCCGGCTATATTTGAGGTTGTATACAGTACGGACGAAATTCGTCTGCTCTTTTTTACTAACTGAAGCATTTAAAACCATTCTTTATCTTTAAAATGAGCTAACAAATGGTCTCTTATAATTGTTTTCTAAAAAGTTATGACTATTTTAAGACAACATGTTGCAGCAATATAAGGAATACTCGTACACTGTGAGTTTGCACTCCATAATGTAATTTTTAAATGGTCATAACTTTGTGGAAAACAATCACAAGAGACCTCTTGATAGCTTATTTTGAAGATAAAGAATGGTTTTAAATGCTTCGGTTAGTAAAAAAGAGCAGACGAATTTCGTCCGTACTGTATACAACCTCAGATATAGCCGAAAACCGAGATTTTTCGCTTTAAGTTTCATGGTGTGATTTTAAAGTTAACATAACTTTGCAGAGAAATATCGCAGATAAACATTTGATAGCTCAATTTAAAGCCAAAAGAAAGTGCCAAATGTTTCTGGTAATAAAAATTCCCAAAAAAATTTTGTGTGTCCTGCATATAACATCCAATATAGCCAAAAATCGTGTTTTTGCACTTTTTTAACTTTTTAGGCAAAGATATCTCCGACCAAAAAAAAGATATCGTTATCGGTTTGATTGAATTTTCAAGGAAAAAACTAGGGCTATTAACTGTCATACCAGATTTTACGGCATAGTATTACCTTATCTTGTTATATAACTTCAAAAATAGGAAAAAAAATGGTGTCCTTTAAACATATATGTAAGGATATCTCAAAGTCCAGACGTAATAGAGCAATTCTAATACCGGAATCGGATTAAGCATCAAAAATCACATCTGGAGTGACTACTTCCGTTTCCAGTTTTTGTTTGTGTTTTTCTGAAATACGAAAAAACCGATTTTTTTTAAAAATAAATGGTGCGGAAACGATACCTTTTATATGTATGTATGTATGTATGTATGTATATATATATCCATATATATATATTACACATATATACATATACAAGTATATATATGTACGTATATACATATATATGTGTACATAATATGTATATACACACCGAGATATACTCAAAAATCGTTAAAAAAACTAAAAGGGCGAAAAAAAAAACGGCTGGACGTTCGATTTCGCGGTTTGCGGATTTAGATACTAGAAGGGTCCCACAACATTATCCCCGAAAAAATTTTTTTAAAAACCACCGTGGGTATGTTGTCATTTTGCGAAAATACCGTTTTTCGACCTTTCTTCTAAAAGTGTTTGATAAACCTATTTTCAAAACTTTTTTGCTTATCCACTAAATGGTCACTAATAACACAGTGCAACAAAATGAAAAAAAATGTTGGTCCCTGGGGTTTCATAGTGTTTTTCTGAAAGGTTATGAAAAATAAAAAGACACGTATTTTACCGAATATGTGTATCAGTGATTTTTTTCATTTTATGGCACCTCAAAGCTTAAGGTTCGCGTTTAAGAAATTTAGAGATTTTGTGAATAAACCATCTTATTATGAAATGTTGCTTATGTCCTTACCTTTTATTTAAGTCATGGAACTTGGGAATTTGCTCAGTAGATTTTGTTTTATAAGCAAAACCATTTTTAATGTAATGTAATTTTCTCAAGTGATATAGCTTAAATTAAAGGTAAGAACGTAAGCAACATTTCATAATCAGATGGTTTTTTCACAAAATCTCAAAATTTCATATTAAATGCAAACTTTAAACTTTGAGGTGCCATAAAGTGAAAAAAAAAAAAACACTGATACACATATTCGGTAAAATACTTGTCTTTTTATTTTTCATTACCTATCAGACCCCAGGGACATTTTTTGCGTTGCACTGTTAATTTTTTGAGTTCTCGACTACTTGACAGTTCATTTGCAAATTTTTTGCATAAATCAACAATGAATCCTTCTTTTAAATATTGAAACTTAGCGGATATGATGTTTTTTGCTATTAAATAACGATGGGGGACCAGCACGAAAATTAATTTGAACAATTCATTGGCAAGTATTTTGCATAAATCAACAATAATTTCTTTTTTTTTTTTTTTAATAGACTAAAATCTAAAACATTGAAAAAACGAACTTGATTCGATAAGTAGAACTGGAGATATCTTGTTTTGAAAATGAGAGGTTCGGATGCATATTAAATTTTAAAATGCATATATTTTCAAAACTTATCATATTAAAAAAAAATCCTGATATATGTGTCAACTCTATAAACCAGTAGATGTAAAAAAAAAATTAAGTCATTCAAAGATTCAAAAATTTTTTTTTTCACGAAATTCGTACGGTTTGTAAAAGAAAGCCTCATATTTTTCGTCTAAAAATTTTCAAATATGGGAATGGCATCGGGAAAATATATAATATGGCATCAAAAAATACATCAAATCTCATAAAGTCAACGAAAAAGCTGAAAAGTTTCATATATTTGGGGAACAGTAAAAATAAAAGTCTTGAATAGGTATCGGGATACATAAAAAAATTTGAAAAGTATCAAAATATCTAATATCGAGTTTTTTCGAGAATTCGAAACTAATTAGGAAAATTAGTAATCGGGAGCTGTCTACCAAACTTCATCAAAATACATTGCATAGCTTAAGAGATATGACCGAATGAATTTTTTAAATTTAGGGCGGTGAAACACTTCCTTGTGAACTTTTACAAAGTCAAAACGTAAACTGGTTTTCTTTCTATACTAATATACATCACTCCCCTAAGATGTATAAAAATTGCATCAGTCGTTTTCTAGAAAAACTTTAGCCACATACCGATATATGTAAGGCGATTCACGTCAACTGGACCAGGTCTGCGTATGGACGAAAAATTAAGTTTTGGATGTCAAAATTTTTGTTATTTTAAAAGCTTTCGAAAGCCGAGTGGTGTTCAAAAAAAATTTCAATATGGCGACGTTGTAACACGCCCCGAAAGAGAGCGTTAACTTTTTTTTAATATTATGGCGTAAATTTCTTCACTGAGAGGTTTTTGGGGTAGCTGATCATGAATCTGACACTCAGAATTCAAAAATTCTTAAATCCAAGATGGCAGATGCCATCACGAAATTCGTACGGTTTGTAAAAGAAAGCCTCATATTTTTCGTCTAAAAATTTTCAAATATGGGAATGGCATCGGGAAAATATATAATATGGCATCAAAAAATACATCAAAACTCATAAAGTCAACGAAAAAAGCTGAAAAGTTTCATATATTTGGGGAACAGTAAAAATAAAAGTCTTGAATAGGTATCGGGATACATAAAAAAATTTGAAAAGTATCAAAATATCTAATATCGAGTTTTTTCGAGAATTCGAAACTAATTAGGAAAATTAGTAATCGGGAGCTGTCTACCAAACTTCATCAAAATACATTGCATAGCTTAAGAGATATGACCGAATGAATTTTTTAAATTTAGGGCGGTGAAACACTTCCTTGTGAACTTTTACAAAGTCAAAACGTAGACTGGTTTTCTTTCTATACTAATATACATCACTCCCCTAAGATGTATAAAAATTGCATCAGTCGTTTTCTAGAAAAACTTTAGCCACATACCGATATATGTAAGGCGATTCACGTCAACTGGACCAGGTCTGCGTATGGACGAAAAATTAAGTTTTGGATGTCAAAATTTTTGTTATTTTAAAAGCTTTCGAAAGCCGAGTGGTGTTCAAAAAAAATTTCAATATGGCGACGTTGTAACACGCCCCGAAAGAGAGCGTTAACTTTTTTTTTAATATTATGGCGTAAATTTCTTCACTGAGAGGTTTTTGGGGTAGCTGATCATGAATCTGACACTCAGAATTCAAAAATTCTTAAATCCAAGATGGCAGATGCAAAAAATTAAAAAATCTTAATTCTGGCTATAAGTCGAAAAATAACTTCATCCTGAAAATTTCGGCTGCGGATCGTGAGATATTAATATAGAGATATTACCTACTTATGTTACTGCGCTAAAAGAAATTATTTAATTGATATTATATTTTATTCCTGCATTGGAAACGCTAACATAGCTTTGCTTTGCGGGTGCACCAAAGCTAAAACTATATTACAATTACGTATTTAAAGGAGCTAAACAATAGTACATTAATAATAAATCCTTAACATTTTCATTACATTTTCCTCATTTATTTGAAACTGTGAAAACGGTCACTTTCAAAATAAAAAATTTTATCATTTATTAACAAGCAAATTTTCATTACGCAATATCTTTGTAATTTTTAAGTTATTAGTTACAATTTGTTTCAGGGTAAAAAGATAAACGTAAAAATATAACTATTACAGCGGCTAACTAAATTTTTTTGGAAAATGAAGCCGTTTATTTTGAAAGTGGTCTATTTCAACAGTAAAAACCTTTTTATATTTAAAAAAAGAGTTCTAAAGTAAAGTTTTAAATTTTTCCCCTCAAGGTGTTGTGTGTAGGTACGAACAGGTACGACAGGTGCTGAAGACTAAAACGAGGTCATAATCAAACTAACAACACGAAAACATAAAGTAAAATTATTCAAGATTACGAACCAGTTCAATTAGATATTTTCTTTACATGTGAGTCTTGTTCACGAGTAAGAAGGTTTTGAAAATTTGATTCAAAGTAACGCATTCCTGCCGATTAGTCAAATTTTCTGCCGATTGGTCTTCTATCTCGCTAACCAGACTTTATACCATTTTAAAAATATTTTGTTACTCAGTCGAGGACATATCGAGCCCTAACCGTCAAAAAGACTTAACTGACAAAAAGTTATTTTCTCTCAAGCGGCGCTGTACAGTTGAGGTGCTAATTTTATATTTTGGTTATCCTTTACCTCCGCAGCAATTTTGGAACCAGCTTTAAGCCGATCGGGGAGGGCTATTTTTACTACACCTCTGTCTTCCCTCTCAGATGTTTTTCTTGGACGGCTACTTCCAGTGCGACGCAATAAACTCTCTGTTTTCAAAAAACTTTTCAAAATTGTCAAACGCAAGACTTACCATATCAAATTTTACGCGATATATCCACATTCCTTAAATTTTGTTGCTTGTATGCAGTTATATCAATTTTTTGGTTTTCGGTCAAAACCCTTTTTTTAAATATCTTTGTTTTAACGCCAACAGATTTGAAGAAAATGCATTATTTGGGAACAATTTTTACTTATTAATCATACTACATATTAACAATCATAAAAAAAGGCGAAGAACCAACTATTTTAGCAAAAAATCCTTGTCGGCTTTTTTTTTTGACCGTGAGTGTATGTCACAATAACCGTGTTTAGTAGTTTTTTCTCTTATCCTAATTGTCATTATTTTCTAAGTTGAAAAATGCATGGAATTTTCGATTCTTGCAAATAATGACTAAAGTTCATAATATTAGTATAACTAAAATCGCCCAGTGGTCAAAATTCGACCACAATTGTATTAAATAATTTTGGTACTTTTTTGACAATTTAAGTACTTTTGTTTCGCTATTTGGTACGAAATATATTTATTTATTATCCCTGATATATTCAAGCGAAATATAAGCAAAACAAAAAACATGAAGTCAGTGCTATGCTTTTAGCCTTTCTTTTTGTGCTTTATCCTTTTTTCAGCTCTGTGTGACCGTGTATTTGTTGTTGTTAATATTGAAAATTTTGTATTTAATTTTACCTGGCTTAAAGTTAAAACATTGACATAATTTTAACTTTGTGCACATTTACACACAAATACCTTTCCAATGATGTATAATTTAAAGTCGTACTCCATTTCTAACATAGTAAAAAAAGATGGACAATTTTTTGTCTTGCGTATTAATATATAGATTCTCATATAGTCAAAATAAACCATTTTAAAATCGAATACATCAAAATTTTTTAACTCGTACTTCACGGGAAAAACTCCAATTAACATAATTTCCCGGAAAAATTGGGAGACTCAGTGCAAGGCTCCGATAGTGAATTTGAGTCACTATCAAAATATTTCTGACATTAAATTATTTTGCTGGAACGACAACCTAACTGCCTACTTAAAAGAGAAAAGTTTTTTAGTCCAAATTTTGGTTTTGAATTTTTTAGTCGCATTACTTCCGTTTCCGTTTTAAGTGCAAACATTGGCATGTTCAAAACAATTTGTAAGTGAGAACTTTTCAGATTTCATGCAAAGTATTTTAATTCGCTAATAATTAAGTAAATTAAACAGTTTTATTTATTGCAGGTTCCAACTGAGTACTTTCTAAGTGTACCATCCGTATTTCCGTTCCGTTGACAGCTATCGATCCAAGTCGGGTTTGAACGCATTAATTGAAAATTAATATTTTTGTTTCCTGCTGCAAGACCTCGCAGAGTGATCCGAAAGGCTAACTTCTGTTCGGTAGTAGGTAGAAACCGGAAATTTTTAGTGATTAACTATATTATGAAAAAAAGTACTTCTCACCAAAATGAGCGGTGTACCTCAAATAGACGTGGTTCTCGCAAAAAATATTAAAAATTAATTTTTATTTGTTTAATCGGCGTTATAAAAATTCATCAGATGATTTTAGAAAATTTTAGTCTTCAACTATCTTCTTCCCTTACTACACGTTAAACCACTCATGTTAGAGCTTTATCCGTGTTATATGGGTTTAATCTAAAAATTGAATAACAAGCAAAATGACACTCCTAGGCGGCTAATTTTTTATTCATCGTATACATGACGATTACCAAACAAAAGAAATAAAGACTTTAACACAATCGCAAAATGCAGGAGTAGAAAGCTTAACTAAACTTTGGGTTACACAAAAAAATAGTTCAAAAACAATACACTCCTTACACTAATTTATGCCCAAAAAGGATACTTTGTGCACCTATTTACAGTCAAATCATAACTGACATAATTCAGGAAAAAAAAAAATATTTCAAAAAGTTTTCTATCATACAAGCTCTTCAAAGATGCTGCTAAAAGTATACTGAGTTCTTATAATAACTTCATCAATGCAATTGCTCATGTTTCGGTCAACATAGCAAAAAAAATAAGCATAAATGTAAATTATATATATATATATATGTATACTAGGCCGGGTCAAATTTTTTTGCGGCAAAGAGTATAACAACAAAACAATCTACGAAAAATTCCAAGAAACTTTGCCCAAGAAACCATGGGTCTAAAATCAATATCGAGCCGCCGTAAATTGCGTTGAAGTTTTGTATGTAGTACTTTAGAATTCAATAAAAAAAAAAACAAAAAATTCAAATACTTTGAATAATTTTATATGAAACAATTAAAAAAAAAATTTGAATATTTTATTTTTTTTAATTGTATTTTAAAGTACTACATACAAAACTTCAATGCAATTTACGGCGGCTCGATATTGATTTTAGACCCATGGTTTTTTGGGCAAAGTTTCTTACAATTTTTCGTAGATTGTTTTGTTGCTATACTCTTTGCCAATTTTTTGCCTCCCGAACAAATTGACCCGGCCTAATGTATACCGTTATGAGCTGTGGTCAATTCTCAATCAACTAGCAAACAAATTTAATATATTTGAAAAACTAAAAAAATTAGTTTATTCCATCTAGATTGATCTTTCGGACCACTTTGCTTCGGTCTCGAGGCATTGCTAAGTAATTTTAAATTCTGCTTTCAACATCGGACAGAGTATCACCGATTACTTTAATTCTAATTTACAGGTACTCGAAACACAGGAATATTTTCGATTTTTGCATTGTACAAATAAATGGGCCAGATAGAGAGTAAACACTAGGCCGGGTCAAATTGTTTTGCGGCAAAGAGTTTAGCAACACAAAAATCTACGAAAAATTCTAAAAAACTTTGCCAAAGAAACTATGGGTCTAAAATCAATGTCGAGCCGCCGTTAATTGAAAAAAGAAAAAATTCAAATACTTTTAATAATTTTATATGGAACAAGAATAAAATTTTCTTTTTTTTATTGTATTTTAAAGTAGTACATCAAAATTTCAACGCAATTTACGGCGGCTCGATATTGATTTTAGACCCATGGTCTCCTGGTCAAAGTATTTCAGAATTTTCCATTAGTTTTTTTTTTTTGTTTCTATACTCTTTGCCAATTTTTTGCCTCCCGAACAAATTGACCCGGCTAAGTATACACATATTGGTCACAAAGCGAAATGACGTAAGAAAAAGAAACAAATTTATTCAAATAATTTAATTTGATTAAAAAAAACGCATATAGAACGCACAATATAGAAAAAAATCCCCTTCCGTAACGTGATGGCTGTCAAAATCTATCAAACGGCAGAAGCGTATAAGCGATTAGTGAAATCGTGACGTAGCGGTACGCAACGTTGAGACCTATTGAAATTAGATTTTCCAACGTTACGCTGCGTTGACAATTCATTTGTTAGATAGAATAAATTAAATTTGGATATTATAAATGGAATTTTTTGAACAAATTAATTAAAATAAGGATGATAATGGATTCTTGTTTTCAAAAACAGGAACTTTTCAAGTACTTTTTAAGTTGTAAGGTGACATTTCGAACGTTGCCTACCATTTTCACTAATCGGTGCTACGTCAACGAGCAACCGCAAGATCACGTTAGGGAACGGAACGTTTTGACTAATTGCAGCTTAAGATATAACTCCGAAAGGCCGTTGTAGTGTGCATTGTATTTTCCTGTAACTTTTAGGAGTAGCATAGGGCCACAATCTCCATTTATTTGAAACGGTCCTTTGCAATGACTTTTATCTCTTGTCACGACTTTCCAGATTCTTTAATTTCCCAGTCGCTGGATAAGTAAGCCCAAAGGCCTTTAAAGCAAATAAACTTATGTTCATTTACTAAAATAAATTGTTTTTTTTTTCTTGATTTACAAAAGAAAAAAAAAACAAATAATTCACTTTTTATTTCAATTTTAATTCAACTAGCTTGAAAGTTTCTTAATCAAATATGTTATTGTAAAAGATCAAAGAAATTACCAACACAATTCCACAAAAAGATAATAAGGCAGTCACAATTGTTTTCGTCCAACTCCTATGTTCAAGAGAAGAAAATATAATTCATTAGTTATTATCCTTTACTTTCTTTTCTACATGTAATTAAAAAGACACAAACTAATAACTTTGTGCAAACCAAGAGATCAGACTAAGTAAATAGCATAGATTACTCGTATATGCGCTGATATACAGTTTCTTCAAAATAATGCAAAACAAGTTGTTTTAAAGCATATTTGAATGTCAAGTTTAGACACATAGTTTTTTTTTCTGGAAAATTTAATTTTTTACTTATTAAAATATTAAGCAACAAGCAAAAAAGGAATAGTAATATTTGAATGTGTTTATTTGAAAGTGGAATAAATCCAATTTCGGAAAATTCGAGTTTATGGTGGTTATAGTTAGCTATAAATGTTCTTATTTTATATTTACAATTAAAGACTGGCTAGACACGGATTTCCTGATAAATTACTCAAAAGAATTTTTCATAAAAAACATTTTTACGAAAATGCTTTTCTTGAAATGCTTTTTTTTCAACTACTGTTATATATTGGTAATCGTTATTAAACTGGTGTAAAGTAATTACTACTGTAAATTTATCAAATTTTGTTATCTTGTACACATTTTTGCAAGTGTAATAGAAAAAAGTCCGACAACAATCAGAAAAAAGTCGAGTTTTTTTTGTTCTGAATGGACTTATTCCTTTTTCATTTATAACAAATTGAAAAATTTATTATACTTTTGTATGACTTATTCCATTTTCAGTAACAAAATATTCTGTAAATATAGGCGCAGGGAAATTAGTATGTTACTAAATTTTTTTCGATTCCTGGAGACTTTCGTTGTTTTTCGATAATATAATGCCCTTGGCGATTTTTTCAGCGTTTAAGTATATTTTCAATTACGTATGAATCTTGCCAAAATTTTAACATTTTTTGATAATTTCAGGATCCAGCTGATTTTTTTAGTGTTTTTCGGTTATTTCAGACTCTTGCCGATTTTTCGGAATCAATCGAAATCTATCGAAAACATCAAAAAGGCTATAGGCAAATATCAGGAAAAGCCAGAAATCATCGAAAAACACTGCCATCAATAATCGGTTAGATCATGAAATTATCGAAAAAGAGTGCGGAAATCGGAGTTAATCGAGAAATATCGAAAAATTCTCCAAGAATCATAAATTGTCGAATAGTATCTGAAAACTCTGAAAAATAGGCGAGGGCCTGATAATACCGAAAAACATAGAAAAAGTTTCCAGGCATCGAAAAAAATTTAGCACACACAAAAGTTTTAATTTCCCTTTGCCTTTATTTTAAACACTTCACACCAGTTTAATAACGCTTACCAATATTCTTAAATTCAATCGTACGCAAACCTTTAATATCGCAATTTATGAAAAAAAGGACTTATTATGCAAGAACATGTTATGTGCATAAGGTATTTCATATCATTCTGATTACACAATGCTACAGTGATATTGCACTTTGCATCTGGTCGATTAACATGCCTCTGCTTCAAAAATGAAGTGCACCCTTAAAATCTTAATTTACCCTTAAAAAACTGTTTTTGGGTGAATTTGTGCTCCTAAAAACTTGTAGCTCAGTTATTTCTCAACCGATTTTGAATTTCACTAATTTGAAAAGGACAATTTATGGTCTTTCTAAAAATACATACAAAAGTTTAAGTCCAATGGAAATATTTGGGAACATTTTAAAGGAAAGTTAGAATTTGCAAAGAAAAGTTACAGTTTATTCATAAAGTGCATACAATTTTCGATAAAACCAATCATCATTCATCAAAATTGGTTGAAAATTGTAGATATGACGATTTCTTTATATATTTCACTTTATTTGAAATTATAATTTTCAAATAATAAGAAATGTTTGCCGGATTCTTTCCATTTTAAAAATAAGTAGTAGACTGATTTAAAGAAAATGATTTCTTGTGACCCCTTGTGAAATTTCTCGTAGAATATTTTCGTGGTACAGGTGTTATAAAGATCCATAAAAATAGGACCTAATGTATTAAGATGATTTAAAAAATACTATACACAAAATCGTACTAAGAATCACTTAAACTCATTTTCATTTAATCAGTCCTTTTAAACGGGAAACATTGAGCAAGCATTTTTTATTAGTTAAAAATTATAATTTCGAATAAAATAGGTTTTAAAAATATCGTAACATCTTTAATTTTCAACCAATTTTGATAAATTTTGGTTAGTTTTATTTCAAATTGTATGTTCTTTGCGAATAAATTAATATGCATGTATTAAAAAGACATTTAACTGTAAAAAACAAAATTATTTTTTTCCAAATTCTAACTTTCCTCTAAAATATCTCCACATACACCTAATTCTGTTTTTAAAACGGTAGATTGGTTCCAGAAAAAACCGTGTAGAAAAAAACCGTGTAAAAAAAGACATTGATCTTATACAAAAATAGGTGATTGGTTCCTTATCTTTAAAACCTATTAAGATTAGTGAAAAATGAAAAAACTACAAAATTTGTCTATAAAAAATGTCTTTACCAAGCACGTTCACAAAATATTGGGTGTACAACTTAAAAACCGGAATTTGACGGTGGATGTCCGTACTAACAAATATCGTGAAAGTTCGAACTTTATATATATGTCATTTTGAAGGTACATTTGACAGCTGTCATAATCAGTCAACAAAACAATTTTATCTTGTGTGCATCAGTATTATTTTTCACGATGAATAACTTCGAAAATTGGAGAAAAAGACAGCATTTGCGGGAGGTTCTGTTGGGTCATTTTTTGCAAAGAAAACTGCTGCCAAAAGTCATTTTTGCATCGGATCGTGACTGGGGATGAAAAATGGATCCATTACGACAACCCGAAACGCAAACATTCATATATGAAGCCCGGACAACCAGGACCTTCCCAGCCAAAGGCAAATATCCATGTATGTATGTATTCTCCTTTAACTCCTAGGAGGAGCATAGGGCCAATATGAAATCTCTCCATTTGTCACGATCCCTTGCGATGACTTTGATCTCTTGCCACGATTTTCCCGATTCTTGGATTTCCTTTTCCAACGACCTTTTCCAGTTGGTTTTGGGTCTACCACGTCCTCTACTGCCTTGTGGATTCCACTCAAGGGCCTGGCGACAAACTTCGCTGTGTGGTTTCCGGAGAGTGTGACCAATCCATCCCCATTTGCGCAGCTTGATCTCGTTTGCTATAGCCTTCTGTTTGCATTTTTGATGTAGCTCGGCATTTGATATAGTGCGAGGCCACCAAACCTTTAGTATACGCCTTAAGCATTTGTTGACGAATACTTGCAGCTTGTTTGTTAGTTGTTCAGTAACAAGCCATGTTTCGCACCCATATAACAAAACCGATTTCACATTCGAATCAAAAATGCGCACTCTCGTTTTGGTGGATATAACGGATGAAGACCATATTTTGTTCAGTTGAGCAAACGCGCCTTTTGCTTTTGCTATTCTTGAGTTGATATCCTCTTTTGCTCCACCATCCATTGAGATAATGCTGCCTAGATAAGTGAAGCTATCGACGTATCCGATGTCATCACTGCCAGCTTTAAACGTGATGTCATTGCTTGCGTTTAGCTTCATGCTTTTAGTCTTGGATACGTTGATTTTTAGGCCGGCCTTTTGTGATTCCAAGACAAGGTCTTCAATTTTGCTTTGCATATCTGAATGCCAAGGTAATGCTCACAGGTGACCTCTATCTAACACAATTAATACGTTTGAAGCGTGCCATCATCGAAAAACGCCCGGAAAATGCGACCAGACACGAAGCAATAATTTTTCATCATGACAACGCTCAGCCACATATTGCTGCCCCAGTCAAAAATTACCTGGAAAACAACGGATGGGAAATTTTGCCTCACCCGCTTATAGCCCAGACCTTGCACCATCAGAATACCATTTGTTCCGATCGATGCAGAATGCCCTATCAGGAATACGCTTCACTTAAGTTCAAGATATCGAAAATTGGATAGATTCATTTTTGGCCGCCAAGCCGGCGCAATTTTTTTGGGATGGAATTCATAAATTGCCTGAAAGATGGGGAAATGTTGTAGCTTCCAATGGACAATACTTTGAAAAAATATATTTTAACATTTTTCCACAATAAAGCATCAAATTTCGCTAAAAAATTCCGGTTTTTAAGTTGTATACCCAATATTAACACTTTTCAAATTTGCTTGTATGCACAATAAGGGAATTCCCCTAAATTTGTGATATCTGCCGTAAAATTATAGTAAGACGCAACTCATTTTCATAGTTTTGAGAAAATAAAAATTTTATTTTTATTCAGAAAAGGCAGCAACTTCTCTTTCTTAAAAAATTTATTTTATTTGTCATCTTTTTTGTATGGAGTTACTGCCTTTTATGATTTTAATTATGAAAAATATGAAAACAGGGTGTAATGTTTACATTTCTTTATTTGCAATTTGCAAGAGAAGTGGAAAACTTAAAAAATTGTCGATTGGACTAAAATATAGATAAAAAATTGCTTAATCCGATGGAGAAATAAAGTTTGCGGCCTTATATTTTTTTACGGCAGATATGAACACATTTCGCCAAAACTTAATCTGACAAATAAAATTTAAGCCCAAAAAATTTTGAATCGTGTTAAATCGTGTAAAAATATTTTTAAAAAAATATTTTCAAACCGTGTAAAATCAAAACCGTGTAAAAAAAGACCGTGTAAAAACAGAATTAAGTGTATTTCCATTGGACTTAGGCTATTATATATATTTTTAGAATGACCATAAATTCTTCTTTCCAAATCAGTGAAGAAACGCAAAATCGGGTACGAAATAGCTGAGCTACAAATTTTTAAGTGCAAAAAGTCACCCAAAAACAGTTTTTTAATTTTAAAGTACGTATAGGCAAATTAAGTACTCGCCGAGACTTACAATATCTACTGGGTCTCGTTAAAAGCGTATGAAATTTTTCGATATAATGGGAAAATAAAAGGTTACATCAAAGATTATCTTAGGAGCAGGCCTTATAACAAAGACTGCATACTTAGTTTTGGTCAAAACCCCGAAAAGATGGCCCACCCGGGGCTTGAATAAAGGTTTAAACGACAAAAATCATTGTTTTTTCGCAGTTTTTTTTGTTTTATCTCAAAAACCACGAAATTATTGTTAGTAATTCATCGCAAATCTTTGAAAGGGATTAGTTTTCTACATTTTTTGTTTTTTCCTCATTGCTCTACAGTAAAGTTTGCTCTATGGAAGTCCCGGAAGAAGATAAAAATTTTGGATTAAAAAAACGGTTTTTTTTGCTATAACTCAAGATACAAGACACACACAAACACTTAAGACCTCAATAAATGTAGGAAATTGTTGCGGATTGGTTTCATTTGTAAATTTATTTTACCTATTTGTTGGTTATGCTAACACTTTTCGATTTGATTGCATATTTAAAATCAACCGTCGGCCACCTACCGGCAAAAAAGCACTCAGCTTTTGCACAAATCGAAAAGCCTTTTTTGTAAATACATAAATGACTTTGAAATAAACTTGTTTGGTATATGAAAACGGTATTTTCCAAAAAAAAGAACAAAGAAACTGCCACTGCGCATGTCAATTTTTTTGCTAGCGGAACATGCGATCAAAAGAAACGGTAACTGCAAAAAAAAAAAATAAAAAAAATACAAGAATTTTTCCGCTATCGCCACATGCGGTCGCTATGCAGCCAGGCAGTTGCGATTTAGTTTTCAGCGTGTCATGTGGTCCGTCAAAAGTTGTGCGGTACGAAAAAAAAGAAAAAAAAAAAAAAGAAAATTGTTAGTCGTTACGTGATTTGAAATAAACTTTTGCAATGTAAAAAGAAAAATTAAAACAAAAACAGAAATAAAATGATAATAAATTGCAAATTACACTATGCAACAGTCATATCTCCCAGTGAATGCCACTATCCATTTCATATGTAAAATGGGCTGCTGATTCTGAAAACCCTCTAAAACCCCGACATGTAGGTCTTTTAACCTAAATGTAGGTCTTTTAACCTAAATGTGGGGGGGTCAAAATGACCCACATGTAAGGGTCTTAGAGGGTTAAAATTTTCTACAAAAATATTCCTCGTTATATCCTGCATAAGTTTACTGAACACATGATACACCTCAAATGTAAGGATCATATAGTTATTTGCATCGATTTAACACAAGAATGCGTTATTTTTGTTTTTTCATGTACAGTGGATTAAAAAACTTCAAAAATCGATTAAAAAAAATCTGACGTGCTGTAGAAAAACGACGAGACACGGGTATTTTGTTTTAACGCTAACTTTAAGAATTTTTTGGATTTTGTCATGTGTTTTACAAAAAGTTTCAAATTATCGACAATTTACTAAAACAAAACCGAAAAAAATAGGCAAAAACGCATTTTAGTAATTTATCAATGAATTGTATACAACTTTTGCATTTTCCCATCGATTTTTTTAAATGGTATCTTATTTTCTTCACAAATATATAGTCTATGATACAAAAACAAAAAAAAAAATATAAAAAAGTTATTTCTTCTTGTATAAATCTGCAATTGATTTTGATTTTTTGTTAATTTTTTTAAAAAAAAAAAAAATGTTTTTTTTAGAAATCAATTTATTTCGCCGAAACTAACAAACCAACCAAAAAGTAATGTGAATATCATTTGTAGGTAATTTAATTATCTTTAATATGACATATAAAACGTTTGAATACAATCATTGGTTCTTCAGATATTTGTATTTAAATGGAACTATCTTTTTTTTTTGGTCCGAAAACCGAAAATGACCGATATCTCGAAAACGACACGAAATAAAAAAAAAATATTGCGATTTTCGGAATCAGCAGCCCATTTTACATATAAAATGAATAATGGCATTCCCTGGGGAAAAAATTTTTACTCATTTGTTGCATAGTGTTATTAATTGATGGCATATACTGTATAAAAAAAAAATTAATATATAAATGAGCAAAATTAATGCATTTAACTATTGTAATTTAGTGAAAATAACTTGTAAAAAAAAACAAATTGAAAATTTTAAAGCCAAGACCTAAAGTGTGTACTAAATATTGGGTGTACAACTTAAAAACCGGAATTTGACGGTGGATGTCCGTACTAACAAATATCGTAAAAGCTCGAACTTTATATATATGTCATTTTGAAGGTACATTTGACAGCTGTCAAAATCAATCAACAAAACAATTTTATCTTGTGTGCATCATTATTATTTTTTACGATGAATAACTTCGAAAATTGAAGAAAAAGACAGCATTTGCGGGAGGTTCTGTTGGGTCATTTTTTTGCAAAGAAAACTGCTGCGGAAAGTCATAGTTTGCTTGTTGAAGTTTATGGGAACTATGCTCCAGCTGAATCAAGCTGTCGTGAGTGGTTTCGACGGTTTAAAAGTGGTGATTTTGATGTCGAAGGCAAAGAACGTCCTGGTCAGCCGAAAAAGTTTGAGGATGAAGAATTGCAGGCATTACTCGATCAAGATTCATGTCAAACGCAAGAAGAACTTGCAGAACCATTGGAAGTTGATCGAGCAACAATTTCCAGACGTTTGAAAGCCTTGGGAATTTTTCAAAAGATGGGAAACTGGGTGCCATACGAGTTGAAGCCAAGGGACGTCGAACGCCGTTTATAGATGTCCACAATTCTGCTTGAACGCCACAAAAGGAAGGATTTTTTGCATTGTTTTGTCACTGGCGATGAGAAGTGGATCCATTACGATAATCCCAAGCGCAAAACAGCGTATGTCAAGAAAGGTGAGGCCGGCCCATCACAGCCGAAGCCAAATATTCACGCTTCGAAGGTAATGCCCTGTATTTGGTGGGACCAAATCAAAGAAACTTATAAAAGAAAAATTTTAACCAAAGGAAAACAAGAAGAAGAAGAAGAAGAAAAAAAAAAACAGCGACAACAACAATAAAGCAAAAATTGCCAAAGCATATAGAGTAGCGAGTATCGCAGTAATCAAAACGTCCATCGCAGTAATCAAAACGTCCATCGTAGCAAACAGCGCACAAACAACCACCAGCTAAGACATTCATCCACCACCAGCTAAGACCTTCAACAATCACCAGCTAAGACATTCAACAATCACCAGCTAAGACATTTTTCTTATTTTTTTCTTTATTATTAGATTTATGTAAGACTGTTCTTAGTAATAATAATCACTATTTTTGTAAGATCAAATAATTAGTAATTCAAAAAAATTTGGAATTAGTGGGCCCACCCCTGTTTAAAAATATTAGTATAGTAGGTTTATTTTTTTTTATGAATATAAATTAGTAAGTGAAGATTAAATTGTAAACTTAAAATGAAACTCTAAATTTTTAATTCATTTGGGGGAATGCCGGGGTGATAATTTTGGACAGGATGCTGCGGTAAAAGACTAACACAGAATGAGCCAGGTTTGTTTTGCTTTTTGATAAATTCTTTTTTTTATGATTGCGCAAGGGACATACGGGGAAAAGCAAAGTGAACCCTAGCCGGGACGTTTCAAAATCGTGTTAGTAGCCCTGCGTAACAAAATCTGTGTTTCTTTAGTTTTGCTTTCAAATCTTTATTCCAAAAGTAAACGGTGCTAGTGGCCGAAACTTGTTAAAAATAATTGTGTATCATACATAAAAAAGCGACCTTTTATTGTTTTGGTTTTTAAATATACCCAATTTTTGATTAGAAACTAATGAAAATATTAAGTTATTTTAAACATGGTCTTCAGAATGGAAATTGGATTAAAATTGCGCGAGATATAATAATTCTTATATACTTGGTATTTTTTGTAAAGTTACGATTTTGGGTATTTTGTTTCAGTGTATTTTACATCCACAACTTAAGATTTTTTTACATGCATTACCTTACTTACGTTAAAGGACAATAAACAGCGCAACTTTCAGGACTAAGAATGTCAAAATGTTTGTGGTTTCCTTGTGAATTTCAGCCTGAGAGTTTGGATTTTTTTTAAATTTTTGTCAAATACGGCTTTTTTTTTAATATGAGCGACTACATACCCTAAATACCGTAAAAAATGTGTACTATTATATCCAAAAAACTGTAGGAAATATATTTTGCTATATTTTGTTCCTGATAGTCGTCTTTCCACAGCTAACAGTTTAAGATAAGGTTAAAAGCTTCGTCGTCTTTAGAATAGAAATCGGTTGAAATATGACAGTTTTTATATACTCTGATACAAAAAAAAATAACCCAAAATCATATCTGCACAATAACAAAATACTCTTATATCTCTCTCTTATAACTTTTATATCTTGCGTGAATTCCAACTGATTTCTATTTTAAAGACCACGTTTGAAAGCTTTTAATTTTTTCTTAAGTTCCTTTTATAAAATTTTTGGTAAATTTGTAAGCAAAAATATCAAAAGGTCGCTTCAAAACAAAAATTTCTAAAAATTCGATTTTTTAACGAAAATCGGCCTCTAGCGCACAAACTGTTAGCTGTGGAAAGATGACTATCAGGAACAAAATATAGCAAAATATATTTCTTACAGTTTTTGGGATATAATAGAACACATTTTTTACGGTATTTGGGGTATACAGTAGCTCATACTAAAAAAAAAGCCGTATTCAGGCTGAAGATCGCAAGGAAACCACAAACCGATTTTGACATTCTGGGTCCTGAAAGTTGCGCTGTTTATCGTCCTTTAACGTAAGGTAACACACATATAAAAATCTTAAGTTGTGGATGCAAAATACACTGTGAAACAAAAACACCCAAAATCATAACTTTACAAAAAATTCAAAGTATGCAAAAACTGTCATATCTCGCGGAAATTTCGACCAATTCCTACTTTGAAGACCATGTTTGAAAGCTCTTGACTTCTTCAATAGTTTCTTTTTATAATTTTGGGTATGCTTCGAAACAAAAACATAAAAAGGTCACTTTTTCATGATACACAATTGTTTTTAGCAAATGGCGCCTTCTAGCGGACGGACGTTTACCTTTGGAATAAGGATTTGCAAGCAAAACTATAGCAAAGCAGATTTCCTACCTTTATTGGGATCCAAAGGTTTTGTGCGTCTCTTGTATTTTGAGTTATGGCAAAATGACCGCTTTTTGAATCATAAAATTTTAACTTCTTCAGGGACTTCCATAGGGTAAACTTCACTGTAGAGCAATGAGAAAAGTACAAAAAATGTAGAAAATTAATCCCTTTCAAAGACTTGGGTAGAATTTCTACCAATAGTTTAGTGGTTTTAGAGATAAGTTAAAAAAACTGTAAGAAAAAACAGATTTTTGGCGCGAAGACCTTCATTCAAGCCCCGGGCGGGCCATTTTTTCGGGGGTTTTGATCAAAACAAAGTATGCAGCCTTTGTTTTAAGACCTTCCTCCATGATCTATTTTTAATGCACTAATTTTTTTGAATTTTGCTGCACCTTAATGTTGATACTTTTAAGGACTTAGTGTAGACCCATGTGTTATACATATATGAGGAATTCTCAAAAATTGTGGAATTCTACAGTTTTTGAGGCACATTCACCAAACTTGGTGGAGAGGTCACTTTTTATATAAGAATCAAAAATTGGAAGGGTGCTTGTCAAAAAAAAAAAAAGTAAAAAAAGTTACGCATATATATATGAAGCAAAACACATCAAGTGTACCAGCTGAAAATTTTTTTGTCTCCGATTTCGCTCAAATTTGGCAATATAGTAGTCCTGATATACAAAAACAATATTCCGGGAGGATTTGGTCCTAGTACCATTAATTGTTAAAATACAGGGTGTTGAAGTTGGCGTTTTTAGTGATTTTCATGAAAAGGCGTTTTTTCAAAAATTTAGAGCTTACACCAAAGTTTGTAAAGTAACTTGTCCCATTCATTTTTAAATGTTCTTTTTATAAAAAAATATTACATGGTGAAAAAAATTTTTTTTCACCGAAATATTTTAAACTTAAAAATACTTTTCAATTTTTTTTAAAAAAAACCCCCCTTAAATTTTTTTTAAAAGTGCTTCAAATTAAAGCATAATTTAAAAGCTTTAAAATGATGTGTGACTCAAGATGGTATTCGGTCGTTGGATGAGAGTTTTTGGCTTTTAAACGCCCACAGCAGGCAAAACTCTTTGTTTACTTAAGAGGAAGGCATCTTACGAAAAAAGCGTTTAAAAGCCAAAAACTCTCATCCAACGACTGAATACCATCTTGAGTCACACATCATTTTAAAGCTTTTAAATTATGCTTTAATTTGAAGCACTTTTAAAAAAAATTTAAGGGGGGTTTTTTTTAAAAAAAATTTAAAAGTATTTTTAAGCTTAAAATATTTCGGTGAAAAAAAATTTTTTTCACCATGTAATATTTTTTTATAAAAAGAACATTTAAAAATGAATGGGACAAGTTACTTTACAAACTTTGGTGTAAGCTCTAAATTTTTGAAAAAACGCCTTTTCATGAAAATCACTAAAAACGCCAACTTCAACACCCTGTATTTTAACAATTAATGGTACTAGGACCAAATCCTCCCGGAATATTATTTTTGTATATCAGGACTACTATATTGCCAAATTTGAGCGAAATCGGAGACAAAAAAATTTTCAGCTGGTACACTTGATGTGTTTTGCTTCATATATATATGCGTAACTTTTTTTACTTTTTTTTTTTTGACAAGCACCCTTCCAATTTTTGATTCTTATATAAAAAGTGACCTCTCCACCAAGTTTGGTGAATGTGCCTCAAAAACTGTAGAATTCCACAATTTTTGAGAATTCCTCATATATATAAAACAGTGTAAGAGAAGTAAGTAAGAGAAAATTTTATATGAACGGAAAATTCAATGCAAAATCTAAGCATTATTTGCAAAATTATTATAGCTTAGATGGCCCGGCAAACGTTGTTTTGGCCTATTTTGTGGGTGGCGCGAGGATTTACTTTTTTTGTATGGCCCAATCCACCATTTCTTGCATTGTCCTTAGTAGGTACTATGTTCATTCATATTTAAAGTTTCATAACTAAAATAAAAGCAGAATTATTGAATGTTGAGAATTTTTTGTAAGGGGGTGCAACTTCCACTGCTTCAATCCCCTTTTTTTGTACAGTCCTTGGTAAATACTATATACATTAGAGCGCTCACAAGATATATGAAATGTGCAAAGTTGTGAATTTGTTTGCTCCCCGTCCATTTCCTGAAATTAGAGGACAAAAAAATATGACCTCAAAAAAAAAAAAAAAAAAATTAGGAAACGGTAGCGGAAAAAAGCCGGTTTTCGATCAAAGGTCATAAAACTGACTAACAAAAAGCAAGTCGCTGTGACTGCCGGTTACTTCGAAACTATTCATTTTTTCTTAATGTTTTCAAGACAACTTTTGTAGAGACTGACTAATTCAACATTATCTTCTTAGAAAGTTTTGGTCCAAAACTAAAATTTGTTGCTGTTTCGGTGTAAAAATTTCCATTTTTTCGTTCTGGAATTCTTATGTTGTAGAAAATTAAATGTTGGAAAAAATGGAGCCGTTTTGAAAAGAGAAAAAAATATTAAGTATTTTAATTTTTTTTTTTTTTCAATTGCTACTTTACTGGATGCAAGAAAATGTATTGCTAATTATAACTATTATTAAATGCATAATTTAGAACTGCTTTTTGCCTTATGAGCTATGAAATGGATTTGTACGATGTTTCTTTAAAAAGTTATGACCATTTTAAAATGACATCATGAAAGTAAAAAATCATGTGTGGATTCTCTATAGCAATTGATATATTGATATATCTTTTATAATTTATAATGTTATGTTATTTTAAAATGGCCAAAACTTTTTAAAGAAAAATTACACAATACCACTCTATAGCTCATTTTGAAGAAGAATAGTAGATAATAAATAATGCATTTAATAAAAAAGACCAAAATGATTTCGTGTGTGTTCTATACAACCTCAAAAATTGTGTTTTTTGAAGATTAGGGGTAAGATTTCTCACAAACCAGGCATTGAAATAAGCTGTAGTTATACCCTATTTCTGCAGTAATAACTTCAAATTTGCAGTCATAACTTCAGAATATTGCAAAAAATTGTAATAATAATTTTCACCCAAATTTTAAAAATTTTTTTTTCGTTAAACGTTGAAACTAAATACTCATTTTATTTCGTTTATAACCGTTTTAATTGGCTAACCTCACTAATTTGGGCTAAAATGTAGCAACCACAATAAGACTCGGCAACTCTACTTTAAACATATTTTTATAAATGCATTCCAAGAAAATTTTGCTATAAATTTTCAATTTTAAATTGAACCATTGCCATGATATCACTTGAATAAGACATTAAAAAAATTTTGCTAAAAATTGCAAATAAAAACAACAACAAAAATTCTGCAGTAATAACTTTTTCTTATTTCAACCCCTGTCA
The DNA here is from genome assembly GCA_951812925.1 of Calliopum simillimum. Taxonomy (NCBI): domain Eukaryota; kingdom Metazoa; phylum Arthropoda; class Insecta; order Diptera; family Lauxaniidae; genus Calliopum; species Calliopum simillimum. The sequence goes on along the minus strand of OX638372.1, from coordinate 79,109,683 downwards.
CAAACCATAAGCGATACAGCAATTTTGACTCCAGTTTCGGATTAACATTAACGAACACATCTAACATGACTATTTTGGTTTTGTTTTGTAGTGTTTTTTTTTTTTAAAAAAAAAAACCGTTTGTCGACTTCATTTTAAAAACCATTCGATGAACCGATTTTGAAAACTTTTTCTTATTCAGTAAATGCTCACGTGTAATTTAACATCTTCGTGCAGTTCACGACAATTTGATTTAAATGTTTGTCTGGGCTAAGTGCAGGAAATTCGAAATTTTGGATTATCTCTGCTGTAACAGCCCAAAAACGCACTAAAATGAAAATAAATTCTATTTTCAGGTTCAGCGACCCCAAACAAACCAATTTATAGAAAAAAAGTAATGAACATTTTCTTGAAAAGTTTAAATTTTTGTACCGGAACAGCAATAAATTTAATGTTTGGACCAAACTTTCCAAGAAAATAATGTTGATCTAGTCATTCTCTATAAAAGTTGCCTTGGAAACATTACAAAAAAATGAATAGTTTCGAAGTAACCGGCAGTCAAAGCGACTTGCCTTTTTTTAGACAATTTTTCGACCTATGATCGAAAACCGGCTGGGTTTTTTCCACTACCGATTCCTAATTTTTTTTGGGGAACCTATTTTTTTGAACTCTTAATTCAGTAAATAGACGGGGAGCAAAACAAATCAGAATTTCGCACATATGGGCGCTCTAATATACATCTATGCAGCAAGTTTCAAATTGACACCTGTCGTAGGTGTCGTAGATAGGGTAAACGCTTGAGATATGGCACCCTTTTCGTTAAACTGCTATAAAACCAGAATTAAAAGAGATTTTTAAAGAAACAGAACACAAATTTATTCTGTAATTAATTTAAAACATAAAAGTACTTCAACTAGAATAAAAATGATTGCATATATGTTTTTTCTTCATTATAAAAAAATGATATAAAGTCAAATCATCCGAAACTATGGATGATAGGCACCATACCAGGGGTGATTTGTCACCCTAAGTGGCTTTTAAGTTTTTGTTGCCACAATTGTTGCATGTGTGCAAAAATTATGTAAATGTTTCATGTAACCACATACAGCACATTACGCATTGGATCCAATCGTCTTTTTTAGTGGATTGTCCCTATTCTTCTTCGCATCCAACGCATTAATTTTCTCTTTTCATCTTCAGGCCCCTCAGATACTTCTTGAAATACAACATTTTTTGTTTGTTTTCTGCTGGACCAGATTTTCGGGAGACTTTAGAATTCTTGCCGATTATTTTCTCGTGCTCGGCTTAGAAATTTTCGATGTCGTTGGTATATGCGCTATTTCATTTAAGACATGTTCAGGCTTTCCAGCATATCCTAGAGAAAACCTTAAAAACACAATCGAAGGTCCTACCTGACTAAAATTCTGCGGCTCTGTGGTTCACTGAAGTACTTCAGCCATATTTTGCCCTTAATTTTTCGCATTATAATCCTGTAAAAAGGCGTGATCTGGAATTTTATTTGGACTGAAAGGGTAAATCCCAGTAGATGAAATTCCAGAAGTTCCATCTAAAACACTTGCTACCTCGGTCCAAGCCTCACACAAAAGCTGACCGAATAGTAGGCGTGATATTTTCCTCGTTGGATTGTTTTTGACGAACGAATTAAAAAAGATTTGTCTTAGTAGAGTATTATATCGTTTTCAATAGCGTGCTCGAGCATATCTACATTGGAGCAATGTGAAGAGTGACCGTCGAGTAGAAGAAGAGTTTTTCCACTTGGCTTTCTTCGGACAAAATGCTATTTGAGCCACTAACCTTAATTAAAAAAAATAGGATTTAAAAAAAAAGCAACTTAACGTACCTATAGAAACACACGCCGGGGGAAGAAAAGTGCCCTCAGCATTATAGCAAGCGACGACTGTAACAGTCTCTTCTTTTTCAGCAGAAGTGATGCGGCAATATTTTTTGATCCCTTGACTGCAACAACAAGTTCTGCCCGGTTATTAAGTTGGCAGCCAGTTTCATCCATATTATATATGTGACCAGGCTTACCTAATAAATCATTTTTAACAAGCGCCCACTCTAGCAGTTTGAAGTAGTTATCAACTTCAGCTTTAGCCATTCAGTGCGCACGAGACACGGATACTCCTTCAGCTTTTCTGATTGCCATAATTGCTATAAGACATTGCTTAGCGGCACCTTTCACAGAAATGAATTGAATTAATTGAAGTAATTGTTTCTTTTAGTTCGGCTTCTGTCCAGGAACACCGGTTGGAAGACGCCTTTCTTTTCTATATTGTCGGCAGGTCAAATGTGTAGGTTTTTTTAATTGGAAATTATTTACTGAATGTGCCATACCTCCTTTTTGGTATATACCGAGTAAAAGTGCCACGAAACGAATTCATCCGAAATCGAAATCACATTCAATTCTGTTTGTTTTGATATATGCACCATAAAGCTGTACCAAATACCCACCGCTCTGCTGCCTCTCAAAGTAAATGCAAAACAAAAGTTAGTCGTTTACATTTCCAAAAATTTTTAAAAAATCCCACACACAAGCTATCATTGCAAATACAACTAAACAAACAACATACCACGAAGTCACTCGCGCAGTTTAATTAAACTCTGTCCATATTTGAATGCTATGAAAAGTTCAAGTATTGTAATTTATAGGGGTGCCACATCTCACGCGTTTACCCTACAGCGTTTTGATTTTTTTTTGCACGCAATTTTTGTTTGCGGTGTGCAACGCGTCATAATTTTTTTCCTTTTTTTACGATAATAACCTGACCGAAGGTAAGGCGCAGATATTGTAAAAATATGGCTTCCATATTCAAGCATTAAAAAAAAAAATAAAAAATATATCTAATGGTATAGACGTGATGCGATGACAAAAAAAAACCCATAAACACTAACTTTTTTGTCGTTTTTTGTATGGGGGTATTAAATGTCAACCAATGGGAGCACTAAAAACCTATGATATTAATATGGTGCCAATCCATTAAGTGGTTTAGGCGGTGACAAATATCTGCACCAACGATTTTATATAGTAAGTAAGATAAATCATTAATGTTTTTCCATTTGTTTTTGAATCAAAGAAATACTAATATGTAGTCTCTATTTGAAAAAATCGTCAATTTCATGCGTTTTTCAATTTAGGAAATTGTGACAATTACAAAAAGAGAAAAAACTACTAAGCACGGCTATGGTATGGTGGCGGTAACCGAAACATGACATATGTAACCATCTTCAGTGTCTTTATGCTGCCAATTTCTATGAGGGCACATAGCGCAGTCCGTTAATAAATGCGCTATGGAGAGAGTTTTACTTCAAATGTTACTGGTTCAAGCCCGACCTCAGACAAAAAAGTTAAATTTTTCAATTGTTATTTCATTTAATTTAAAATAAATTAAATTAAACATAAATTGGTGTGAACATGGTTACGTGGCGGTAACCGCAACATATGTCATCATAGCCGTGTTAAGTAGTTTTTTCTCTTATCCTAATTATCACAATTTTCTAAGTTGAAAAATGCATGGAATTTTCGATTCTTGCAAATAATAACTAAAGTTCATAAAATTAGTATAATTTTCATATAGTCAATATAAACCATTTTCATTTATAGAAATATGAAATGTACTACATTAGAGTGGTCCAAAATCCGAAAGTGTTAAAAAGTCAAGGTGCGCGCGACTTTTCTGAATCCTTGGATCTTGCTGATTACAAAAAGTGCTTTGGAAGCAAAAAAAAATTGCGTTTAGATATTCCGCAACGAGCTTGAAGGTACTTTTTTAGGAATTTTTGAGTTTTCGAGTTCTCTTTTTAATTTAAACGCTATACCTTTTGAACCAGATAAGGTATTTGCAAAAATTAAATTGCATTTTGTTAGGAATATTTTGAAACATATTTTGCATCAATAATAATTAATCTACTTTTTGCCAATTTTTTTTAGCAGCACTTTAAACTTAAAAATTTGTTAATTTTTTGAGGTGTTTGCACTTTCAACAACCGATTTTTTTCTTATTTTGCCCTAGCAAATTTTTTTAAACATTTTTATATTTTAATGCATGAATTCATCTTTAAAATAATTTCAACAACTAAGCTATTAGTAACACTTTTACTCACTAAAAACTATTAAGTATAATTAAATTAGACTAAAAAAAAAAATTAATTTTAGTGTTTTCAAGGCATTGAAATAAGATATCTTAATGGGATGACGTAAGATACCACTTGTTTTTTATAAAATCATTAGTTCCTAATCTTTTGAGTAAAACAACATTCTTTGCAATATCGAAATTTTTGCACTTCTTGTTATTTTTGGCAAAACAGGTTAACAGATAGTTTTCATAGATCTTCAAAAAAAACTAAAAAAAAAATTTAGTCAAAAATAAACTAAAATAGCCATTTTCGATGTATTTGTTACTGTTGATTCCGAATTCAGTCTCAAAATTGCTCTATCTTGTACGGTTAAGGAGATATTCAAACATAAAAGTATAAAAAACACCGTTTTTGCTCTTTTTAAAGTGATATTACAAGTCAAGGTTACTTTCAGCCACAAAAAATGGTATAGTGGTTAAAAGTGCCAGTCTGTTTCTTTAAAATCCAATTTAAATTATACCGATATCTTTTTTATTCTCGGAGTTATCCTAACTTAAAAAGTTAAAAAAGTGCAAAAAAAAAAACGTTTTTTTATTATTTCTGCTTACGATATTTCAGAGGATTAAAGAGATATCGATTTAATTTAAATTGGGTTTTCAAGAAAAATGCCGTCACTCTTATTTTCAATACCAAGCTGAAAGTTACCTTGTCGTTATATAACAGCTTCAAAATTATCAAAAACGGTGTTTTTTTGCATTTTTAGGTTAGGATATCTCTAAAACCGTACAAGATAGAGCAATTCTGAGACCGGATTTAGAATTTTCATGAGCAAATACATCTTAAATGACTATTGTTGTTTCTGTTTCACCAGGAAAATTTTAAACTCAAAGTTTTTTTTTTTGGCCAAATTTGATTAAACTTTACGGTTTTTAGCAAGTAAAGTGAAGCTGGTGGCTTAGTTGTTGGAGTCAGTTGATAGATAAATTAATGCGTAAGAAAATAGAAACATAAAAAAAAATTCGCTAGAGCAAAATAAGAAAAAAATCGGTTCTTGAGTGTGCAAATACCTCAAAAAATTAACAAATTTTGAAGTTTAAAGTGCTGCTAAAAAAAATTGGAAAAGACAACATTAATTATTATTAATGCAAAAAATGGCTCAAAATATTCTTAACAAAATGCAATTTAATTTTTGCAAATACCTTATCTGGTTCAAAAGATATAGCGTTTAAATTAAAAATAGTACTCAAAAACTCAAAAATTCCTTAAAAACTACCTTCAAGCTCGTTGCGGAATATCTAAACGCAATTTTTTTTTGGTTCCAAAGCACTTTTTGTAATCAGCAGGATCCAAGGATTCAGAAAAGTCGCGCGCACCTTGACTTTTTAACACTTTTGGTTTTTCCATACAAAATTTGGACCACTCTAATACTACATAACATGTTCTTCCACTCAAAAATTGTTGAAAGCTGTGTACATAACGCACCTAATGATAAGAATTAGCAGAACCAATGAACGTCCAATATTTAGTCGATGTCTTAACATATCCTTCCACCCGACTTTCTCAATTTTTTGCACTGTTCAACTGTAAAAAAATATCTGAGTTTGGACTATGTAATAAGTATTCCTTGCTATTGATATAAAAGGACTGCATTTAGAAAATATTTCCATCACTTTTCAGTTTTCAGATAAAATGACAAATCCAAAATCACGATTTACATCCGAGCAAAAAGGAGTTAACACGAATTTCTAAATCACAAATTTGTTTCCAGAGAGCTAGTAATACTGTTTTTTTTTTAATGCTTTAGTTAACAGTCTTAATGCTTTTGTTAATAGTTTATGTAGAAATGTTAAAATTTGTAAAACTAACTTAAGAAAGAGATTATACAATGAAATATGCCATGTTGAATCTTTATTTGATGGTCTTGATAAAATAAACCAATTAATTTGGAATAACTGAAATCAATTAAAAAAATTCAATTTAATGTAAATCATAAATTGTTATGTCTAAGTTATAATTTGTAAATCACCCTATGCTTTGTTATTTTCATTTTTGTTATCACCCTATGTACATATAAATGTCAAAATATAGTTTCCGGCATTGACGGCTGTTTCCGGCATTGTCGTTTTAAAGCAAAATCAACGTGAACGCCATTTTCATAGCGTAGCATAAAAAGTATTAATTCAGCGGCAATTTGTCATAAAAATAAGTTTGGATTTACATTTCAGATGTGGGGTACCATTCCCTACGAGAATATTATAAAGTTGAATTGTTGCAGATTGTACAACGTGCTGTAAAATTAAAAATATAAAAATTTGTCAAGATGGCTGACCAAATGACGAAAACTTCACTGCTAGTGGCTCTACGATCTCGAAACATCGAATTTCGCTGTATTGCGCCGAATTTATGAAGAACATTTTCCACCGATGAATGAAATTAACATTGAACAAGAAATAGCAGCGGAGCCCATTGAACAATTGCAAAACAATGGCGGCCTAATCGTTGGCCTTGATGTTGGTGGCGAAGTTCCCAACGAAGTGATTGACAACAATGAAGCCGATCGAGGAGTTGTTGATAATGAAATTGTTGGCGGTGGTGCTGATGTTGGTGTAGAAGAAAGGAATGATGATCTCGATGGTGAAATCGCTAGGCTACGTAAATTAACTGAGATTGCTGAACTTCGAGCTCGATTGCGAATTTTAAATGATAATGAACCTGAAAATAATCCAGTACAACGTCGACGCTTAGAGTTTGCTGACATTGAACATGCTATTCAACCATCTTCGGGCGACGATAGCTACAATATCGTAAAGTGGATTGAAGATTACGAGAGTATTTTAGCTTCTGGCTATGCCGATGACAGGGATAAGCTAGTTTATGCTCGTCGTTTAATGAAAGGAACGGCTCGAATCTTTCTATCAACGATAAATGCAGTTAATTGGCAGTCATTAAAAGAAAATTTGATGATTGAATTTAACTGTCAAACTTCCCGCTCAGAGGTGTTTGCTGAGCTGGCCAATCGATCCATGCGCAAAGGAGAAAATATAAGGCAATATATTCTGGAAATGCAGACAATTGCTCAACGTACCGACATTACCGACTCCGAACTGCTACGAGCCATTATTGATGGCATACATGATACTGGCCCAAGTGCTGCTATTTTATATAGTGCCTCATCCGTGTCCGAGTTAAAACAAAAAGTTTCCGAGTACGACTACCGCCGATCCCAGCTATCAGCTGCACGTTCTTCACACATTATCGATTGACAAATCCGAATCAAGGAAACGTTAGACCTACGCAAATACTAGCATCACCGAACAACTCAACTGTTAAGCCGAAACCTGACCAATTGCGCCGACCCATCGAACCCAATCGTTGTTCCAACTGTCAAGAATTTGGACACCAATTTTCAACTTGTACCAAGCCACCAAATAGCTGTTTTAATTGTTGGGAAGTAGGCCATTTCCATGTTGACTGCCCGAAGAAACGCAATTTAGTTGCTGCTCCAGTGCTTGCAATATATAATCCGAACAGAGAAACCGAACTCCATACTGATGCTAGCTCTCATGGTTTTGGAGCCGTTTTACTACAAAAACTAAATGATAAAAAATGGCATCCAATTTCTTATTATTCTCGCCGAACTACTCCAGCCGAATCTAAGTATCACAGTTTCGAATTGAAGACTTTGGCAGTTATTTATGCTCTTAGACGTTTTCGTGTTTATGTGGAAGGAATTCCAATTCGAATCATAACTGATTGTAATTCCCTAACGCAAACCTTAGCTAAAAAGAATCTAAATCCCCGAATCTCCCGGTGGGCCCTTGAACTTGAAAATTACGATTACACAATTCATCATAGACAAGGCGTAAATATGGGTCATGTAGATGCGTTAAGTCGTATTCATACGTCTGCGTTCGTTTCTAAAAATAATATTGAAAATTATTCTCTTTTCGTTCAAAATGATGACATTGATTTTCAATTGGCTGCTGCTCAATCCCGTGACTCAAATATATTAAAAATTCGAAATCAGCTAGAACAGAGGGAGGTTGAACCATTTGAATTAAATAATGGTCTAGTATATCGCCGTATGAAATAGGGTCATCTTGTACTATACGTACCTCATGAAATGGAAATTAACATTATCCGTCAAATTCATGAACAAATTGGCCATTTGGGCATTGATAAAAGTTATGACCAAATTCGTATTCACTACTGGTTTCCTTCTATGTACAGAAAAATTAAAAATTATATTCAAAATTGTATAAAGTGTATTATTCATACTCCTCCGCAACATACCAACGAACGAACTCTGCATAGTATCCCTAAAGAGCCCATCCCCTTCGACACAATACATATTGATCACTACGGACCACTTTCTTCTATAATTAATAAAAATAAACACATACTAGTAATTGTCGACGCCTTTACTAAATTTGTTAAATTATATCCTGTCAATATTACCAGTACTAAAGAAGTAATATCCGCCCTCGATAAATATTTTGCTTATTATAGCCGTCCCAGGCGATTAATATCAGATCGTGGTACTGCTTTTACTTCCCATGACTTTGAAAGTTACATGTCCGAGAAAAATGTTGATCACATTAAGGTAGCTACAGGTGCACCACAGGCCAATGGTCAGGTGGAAAGAGTTAATAAGGTTATTACTCGAATATTGAGCAAGTTGACGGAACCAATGAAACAGTCTGATTGGACTAAGTTATTAACAAAGGCCGAATTTTCTATTAATAACTCTATTCATAGTTCAACGAAAGAAACCCCTAGTAAACTACTGTTTGGAATACGTCAGAGAGGACCTGAGCCCGACGAACTTACTGAATATTTGGACGAAAAACAAAGTAGAACTGCTCCTCGAAACCTACAATTAATGCGATCGACAGCAGATGAATTTAATAAGCAATCTCAAAAGCGAAATGAAATACAATATTTGAAAAGAAGCGTTTCCCCTCAAATTTATAAAGAAGGTGATTATGTAGTAATTCGTAATATAGATACAACCGTTGGAAAGAACAAAAAACTTATCCCAAAGTATAGGGGTCCCTATGTTATTCATCGGGCACTGCCGAATGACCGATATATTGTCAGGGACATAGAAAACTGTCAGATAACTCAGATTCCGTATCAGGGGGTTTTAGAAGCGGCTAGGCTTAGGTCTTGGAGGCGGACTGACGACGAATGTGCGGCTGGACATCGTGCAAACGAACAAGAAAGCACTCTGATCGAGGACGATCATATGTCAGAATTGGCCGAATGTAAATCATAAATTGTTATGTCTAAGTTATAATTTGTAAATCACCCTATGCTTTGTTATTTTCATTTTTGTTATCACCCTATGTACATATAAATGTCAAAATATAGTTTCCGGCATTGACGGCTGTTTCCGGCATTGTAGTTTTAAAGCAAAATCAACGTGAACGCCATTTTCATAGCGTAGCATAAAAAGTATTAATTCAGCGGCAATTTGTCATAAAAATAAGTTTGGATTTACATTATTAAGACTTTCATATTTTTTGTTTCAATTAACAATTGAACTCTTTATTTTTATTCATGAAATGTTATTAGCTGTGTTTTAGACGACAGTTTTCAGTGTTTAATTAAGCATTTTCTGAGAAAAGTATGGGAAAGCAACAACTAAGCAAAACTATTTCACATATAGAAACTTTACAATAGACATATAAGCATTTTTGTGTAACATTTGTTAAAATGGTAAAAATGTCTGCTTGGAAAATTTTTTTTTTTTTGGCAACACTGGGCCCAAATCAAACTGACAGTGCTACATAGTAAACGTTTTTCTGTTCTAATAGCTGCTCTTCACCTATTTTGTGTTTCTTAGTTTCTATCGCTAAGAAATTTATCGTCAATGATAGTATCACATTGATAAATTCTTTTTTTTTAGATTCAAATGAAATGATAAATTAAAACAGAACGTTCTTTGAAAGGAATTCCCGCACCCATAATAGCAACAATCTTAGATTTATAAAGGTTTTTAAATCAATTTGTTGCTAGCTATTAAGGCCAGAATATGGCCAAAATGGCTTTTTATTTTCACTCATGGATTTTTCAGAGCTGGTGTAAACCATATCAAAGCGATCAAGATTTTTTTGATAGCACCCGATTTGGCATAAATTGGCACAAGCAATAGCGGCGTAGTGGAGAAAATACTTGCCAAATATTTTTTCAAAATTTAAGAAAATGGCGGAGAAGCTATTACTTTAGTTGCATTTATCCAATGCTCAATTTTAAGGTGTCATATGATATGTCTTTAAACAGGCTTTAAAATAAAAACTAGCAAAAATAATTTTTTTTTTTTCAAAAAAATTGTACTGAAAAAATGCGGCAGATGCTACATTTTATTGTTTTTCTGGAGAACCACTGGCAGGCCCACTCCAATATTTGGTAGACTTGTAAGTTACACTTGTAGCTTTTTTTACAGGAAAAATAAAAAAAAATCGAAGATGACATATTTTAGAAAACTCAATTTAAAAATTTTGTTTTGTGTAAACTGCATGAAAAAAAATATTTTTGTTAGCTTTTATTTTAAAGCCTGTTTCAAGACAAATCATTAGACACCTAAAAATTGAAAATTGGATAAATGCAATTAAAGTCATAGCTTCTCAAAACAAAACTAACCTAAAAATTTCAAAGTCCCATATCTCCATTTTTTTAAGTTTTGAAAAAATATTTAGTATTGCTTATGACAAATCGGATTCCATCAACAAGTTGCTTGACCGTTCTGACTTGGTTTCCACCAGCATTGAAATGTTTAGAAAAATTGAAATAATCATGGGTTGAATCGCTGCGGAATACATGATTTTAAGTCACGAGTTGTACGGCGTCACGACCCCAGGCCTGTTCTCAATTCCGAATTCGCATAAATTTTGTCGACTCAAAACCGATTGGTGTTCTTAATAATAACTCGGATAAAATTTTGCGGTTTCAAAAGTTTTGCTTTTGAGTCATCGGAATATATGCGAATATATTTAAGTATTTACTGATATAACTTGTGTTTTAATTTATTAAAAAAACAAAAATTTCACAAAATTTTTGGACATGCAAAGCAATCGAATAGAAAACGACATGTTCTTGATTCCACATCAGTTCATGGGCAGAATTCAACGAAACATTCATTCTTGCAATTCAGCACCCTGCAGCAGCACATATAAATTCGAATATACATTTTATGTAAATGACTACAGTACAGTCCATTGAATAGCGAACATTAGAATTCTTCGTAAAATCAAGTAAAACTCGTAGAGTGTAAAATCGTCAAAAATCAAATCTGACACCAGTTCGTAAAACTAATGCTAAAAACCCTCGATTGAAGTAATTTCAGTTATTCAGCTTTTGATATAAGTGCAATTTTTTGAAGAAAAGTAAGTAACTGGTCATTAACAGGAATTTAAAACCTTCTAATTTTCTAATTAATGTCTTTTAGTTTAGAAATGGGTGCTAAAAGTGACATTAAAGCGGAAAAATATATGTACGTAGTAGCTCTTTAGAAAGATGGGGGTTCAAGCTATTCAGATATAGCAAAAATGTAAAGGAGGACAGCAGAAAACCACTATATGACATGACAAATTAATTATGCGAAAAGACTTGGAGAACCGAACCGCAACATCTCGGAGTATTTGGAACGACTTAAAAGCGCTGGTGTCATAATCTCTCTTATAGTTACATAAGGATATTTCTGTTAACTACTGGAAAAAGTAAGGGAGGATTTCCAGGCTAAGATTTTTTTTTGATCAGTTAGTTTGGTTAAAATAAATTCTTAAAATTACTGAGTTTTAAATTTTTTCGAAGGCAATTTTGACGAGTCCCTTCTAGGAGCCCCAACGTAATTTACAAAAAATGTGCGGAGGAGGTCTAAAGGACGGTATTCTAAATATTGCATGGTTCTCAAGTCAAAAATCCACCTGCAGTAATGATCTGAAGCTGCATTTCTGGCGATGGACCAGGTCCTATGTAATTTTTGAAGGGATTAGGCGCTCTAACCAGCACATAGAGGTATTTCAAACCAGCACATAGAGGTACTTCAAACCGTATGACAGTTGCACATCAACAATTCAAGACATGAGGTACTTTGCATACATCCAGGGCTGGCATGGATTTTTTAGATTCATCAGAATTTGGATTGGTGTTGCTCCTGACTTTAACCCAATAGAAAATTGTTGGACGTTTCTGAAAATAAAGGTCCATCAATGTAGAAACACTAGGGTAGCCGCACTAAAAGAATAATAAAATGAAACAATAAACTAGTAAGGGTGTAACATTTGGCCTGGCCAAACATTAAATACCCTACACTGACGTATTTAGAAAATTTTTCTTATATGGGAGGTGCCTCTTGTCCGAGTTCACTAAGTTTTTGCTCAGAGCTTGCATTTACAGTTCTTAGTGTCTGAGTGAAATTAATTTGGATTATCTTATATGGGAGGTGCCATGCCCTCTTGTCCGAGTTCGTCTAATTTTAGCTCAGATCGTGCATATTATGCACGAGTGAAATTGAGTTCGATTATCTCAAAAAACGCTTTCAGTATAGCGTTTTGAAGCTTTTGCTTATATGGGAAGTGCCACGCCCTCTTGTCTGAATTCGCCCAGTTTTTTCTCAGAGCTTGCGCTTACAATTTTTAGTATTTATGTGTATTTTGGTGTCATTGTCGTGAAAAATACCCCTAATGTTTTATTTTGAATAATAAAAGAATTTTATTTAATGCACATATTTCTACATTATTTTCAGGTAAGCCTGTTGATTCATCTCCTTGTAGTGATTTGCGTGTCCTCTATGACCAAATCACCTCCCATGCTTGTGCTCTTGAAAATATGGCTACAAAGGAGCAACTTTTAGATAATCTTTTGATTTATCTTTTGTCACAAAAACTCGATAAGGAATCTCTAACTAAGTGGGAAGAACACGTTTCGACAGATAATATTTCCTCATGGGATTCTATGGTTAAATTTTTAGACAAAAAATGCAGGACTTTGGAAACAATTCAAAGGTCTAAGGCTATAGTTTCAGACAAATCAAACCAGCGATCAGTTAGTCAACAAAAACGCAACAAAGCGTCGTTTCTATTTCATCTTGTGCGTATGTTCCTCAAATGATCAGCAAATGTGCAAATTTTCTTAAATTATTAGTAAATCAAAGATTCGATGAAGCAAAGCGCTTGAAACTATGTATAAATTGTCTCAAGCCTGGCCACGCAGTAAGAACCTGCAATTATGGCAAATGTCGTCAGTGTTGTGCCAAGCATCGTACAAATTCACAAGAAATTTCGCAAGGCAGTACTCCTGGTGCATCAGGTTCGCGACAATTCTCCATCAGCGATAATTCGTTCGTTCCCCGCACACAAAATGAAAATAACCAAAAATCTTCGTTTTCGTCGGCCAACTCTTCTGGTATTTCGTCTTCGCTACAGCTGCCAGTTAGTGGCAATTCTTTCGTTTTGCGATATCAGGCTGAGGATAATCAGCATTCAGCATTAATCCCTTCGTCAACAGTCAGCCCAATCGATGAAGAAATGGTTCTTCTGGCTACTGCTGTCATTTTCATAAGCAATCAGGTAGGTCATCGTATAGCATGCAGAGCTGTGCTGGATTCGGTCTCACAAATTGATTTCGTAACTCATCGTTTTCTCAATTCTTTGCAAATTAAGCCAGCAAAATCCACAACTTTCTTATCTTGCATATCTGCTCATCTTCACATTCGCTCTCGAGTTACCTCCTTCGAGACATCAATTTCGGCAGTCGATGTTCCTACAATAAGTGATGATCAGCCCAGTAAAAATCTACGCAACATCAATTGGAATGTGCCGCCTAATATTTCGTTGGCTAATCCTGCATTTGCCAAATCTCAGCGCATTGACCTTCTGCTAGGTGCTAGTTTATTTTACGATTTACTGTGCGTTGGTCAAATTTGGCTTGGGCCAGGGCTTCCACTTCTTCAGAAAACCAGGTTGGGCTGGGTCGTTGCAGGTGGAGGAAATTCATCAAATCAAACGCAAGCTTGTCTTTTGTCAACAAAGCAATCATTAGGTGAAAGCAAGCAATCTGCATCTTAATTTAGATTTGAAGTCTCAATATTCAGCATTTATCGACGAATATTCGTCGTTAAACCACATGTCTGAAGTAACCTCCATACCTTCTGGCGTTCCAACTTATTATTTACCACATCACTGTGTCTTGAAAGCCGATAGCAGCACGACGAAATTTTGGATTGTATTCGATGGCTCGGCATGTGCTCCATCTGGAAAATCTTTAAATAATATGCTTTTGGTTGGTCCAACAATTCAGCCGACATTATTTTCAATTTTGATAATTTTTCGATTTTTTAAGATAGCCCTTACTGGTGACATATGCAAGATGTACAGATGCGTTCGGGTCTCACATCCAGATAATTTTCTACAGCTGATTTTGTGGCGAAACAGCCCCAGTGAAAAATTAAAAGCCTTTAAGTTGGACACTGTCACTAAATGCGCTTCGTTTCTAGCAATACGCTCGTTGCAGCAGCTAGCTATTGATGAATCTTTAGCATATCCAGTTGCATCAAAGATTGATCTTCAAAATTTTTATGTCGATGATCTGATCACTTGTGCTGACACAATTGGTGAGGCTCAACAAATACTTCGTCAGACTACTGAAATGCTTTCTCGTGGAAATTTTATGCTTCGTAAATGGTGCTCAAGTCATAATGAAGTCCTTGATGGAATCTTAGCCGAAGATAGGGAATCTTTGTTAACATTTCATGACGGCAGTGGTGTTACAAAAACACTTGGATTAGTTTGGAGCCCACTATCTGACAATTTCATTTTCGTTTTCGATTCGCTTTCAATCCCAAGCAAGCTTACCAAGAGATCAATTCTCTCTTTTATTGCTCGCTTATACGACCCATTAGGACTTATTGGGCCTGTAATTGCTAAAGCAAAAATATTTTTGCAACTTGTTTGGAAGAAAAAACTAAATTGGGATGAAAGTTTACCCCAAAATCTTCAATCATCGTGGGAAAACATCATCGCATCTTTCGGGCTGGTAAACCATCGCGTTTTTCCTATGGCGCTTGCATCTATATTCGTTCGACATCCAGTAGTGGTATTGTTAGTACATCGCTGCTTTGTTCAAAGTCACGTGTCTCACCACTAAAGACTCTGACAATTCCAAAACTAGAATTATCAGCAGCACTATTATTGGCTGAACTATTAAGCTCACTAAATATTGCGGATACATCTTCAGGCCAAATATTCTGCTGATCCGCTTCAACAATCGTTCTGTCGTGGTTAAGAGATGAATCTTCAAACTACAACGTTTTCGTAGCTAACAGAGTTAGCAAAATTCAAACTTTAACACGAGGTATGACGTGGGGAAATGTCTCGACCGAGTCAAATCCGGCTGACATTTTGTCTCGTGGTGCTTCGCCTTCGGAATTGAGTACTTCAGAGCTGTGGAAATACGGTCCTCCATTTTTGAAATGCAACCGATCAAATTGGGCAATATGCCCAGTCGTTCAGCAGATTTTATCTGAGCGTCGAAAGGCTGCACTAGTAACCATTTCCAGATGTCAAGATTCGTCACTCACATCGAAGTACCTCAATTCGTTCACCAAAATGCAGCGAGTGTACGCCTACGACTATCGTTTTTGCAGCAAGCGTGAAAATCATCAGCAAGACCCTCTATCGTTAGCTGAATTGCATGGTGGAAACAAAATTCTTTGGCGTATGGTTCAACGAGCTAGTTTTGTACGTAAATATGAATCTTTAGGAGCACAAAGGTGTTAAGATAAATCCAGTCCATTGATGTCGCTTAATCCCTTCGTGGATGAGTTCGGGCTGATGAGAGTTGGTGGCAGGTTCAAGGAATCACTGTTGGAGTATGACGCAAAACATCCAATCATTGTTCCAAAGGGTCATCCTCTAGTCACTGCAATGATTATCCACTATCATCAAAAATTGTGTCATGCTAGTCTTCAAGCATTATGTGCAAATATTCGCTCAAAATATTGGCCAATTGGTGGTAGAAAGGAGATCGGAGTTATCATCAAAAAATGTCTTCGGTGTTTTCGGATGCATCCAGTTGTAATTCAGCACATTATGGGCAATCTACCTGCGGAAAGAGTTCGTCCCAGCAGAGCATTTCTCATCACTGGCATTGATTATTGCGGTCCATTTTTCTGTCGATCTGAAATTCGGCGCCGACCAGATAACAAATGCTATATGTGTTTTGATTTGTTTCTCGACCAAGGCATCTCACTTGGAGCTAGTCGCAGATTTGTCAACGGCTTCATTCCTTGCAGCGTTAAAGCGATTTATTTCCATCCGCGGGCGACCAAATTCTATATGGTCCGACAACGCTACCAACTTCGTTGGAGCAAATAACCAGCTCAAAGAATTAAAGCAACTGTTTTTAAGCGATGCTCACATCAGTGCAGTACAGCAGCGTTGTTCCGACGACGACATCGAGTGGCGTTTCATCCCACCCAGGTCACCCCACTTTGGTGGCCTCTGGGAGGCAGCAATAAAATCAGCCAAGCATCACTTGCGACGTACCATTGGTCTCTCAACTTTGACCTTCGATGAACTCAGAACTTTGGCGTGTGAAGTAACCAGCGTATTGATATCTCGACCATTGTGCCAGTTAGTAGAAGATCCTGAAAGCCTCCGAAGTTCTTACGCCAGCACATTTTTTAATTGGTGCTTCATCCAGCCCAATTCTTGAGCCAGATATGACTCACCTAAATGTCAATCACCTTTCTCGATGGCAGCGTGTTTGTTTCATTCAACAAACTTTTTGGAAGAAGTGGACTCACGATTATCTGGTCCTTCTTCAACAATGTTCTAAGTGGCAAGAGGATTACCCCAGCCTTAAAATTAATGACTTGGTTCTAATAAAAGATGAGGCGTTATCTTCGCTCAAATGGCCTTTGGGCAGGATATCTGATGTAGCTAAGGCGGACGATGGTGCAGTTCGAGTAGCTACTATCCCTACAGCTAATGGCGTAGTTAAGCGAGCCGTATCCAAATTATGTTTACTTCCAGCGGAATCTTGAGTTTTGAAAGCAGAAGCTTCCAACGTGCGGAGCATATTCAGCTGCGTCAAATCGCATCCAATTTAATGCCAACTTATTTTCATCTATACATCAGGACTGTTTTTATAATATCTACCATAGTTTATTATTTTTTTAAAAGATATTTTTAAACTTTTTTTGATCAATATAAGTAAATTACAATAGTAAAAATAAAAATTAAAAACAAGTTAATTACGTTACTTTTTATGATTTATTATTCTTTTTTATGTAACAACATTAAATTTTTACATTATTCCATTAGAAAATATATAATTTGCTTTGATAATTTTTAGCTAGAAAGCCTATAACCGCCTGTAGGCTGTACACCAATTAGACCGTGTCAAGGCTGCCCCTTGAGTCTAAATATTTTTTTTTGAAATAGTGCTATCATTTTTGTCGAAAAATCAACTCAAGTTTTTTAAAAAAAAAAAAAAAATAAAATTTCAGGTAATTAGTAACGCAAAAACCAGCCTATAAAATTTTTTGTTTTTTCTTTTTATGCATTTTGCTTTTGTGTTTTTATTGGTGTTTTACATAAACACACTGGACAGTAAGCTCAATCCATCAACGTATTTTCATTGTTAGTAGCAATTAAATTAGTAAAGCCTGATTTTATTTCTTTTTGATCCATTAATACTGCTGTATTTCTGATCAAAAGTTGTAGTTTTTTTTTTTTTTGTATCGTTCGCAATTTAATGGACAGCACTGTATATTTGACATACTTGCGAAAAATTAATAAGTATTTAAAAAATTTACTAATTTAATAGTTTTGTTTAAAGAATGTGGAAAAAGTGCAAAAGTAATATATATTTTAAAATTGAATGGGGGAATGATGGCAACCTTTAATCAATAACATTTCTGAACAGTTGATTCACATTTAACAAACTGCTGATAACTTTTAACGAAATTCAATGTAATAAGGCAATTGGAACTAACACAGAACACCAAATTGTAAATGTCGGAAATGTACTGTTAAGCAGAATTGGAATTGAGAACAGGCCTGAATAATTTAAAAAAACATCTTCCTCCCTAGTCTGATCTCTTGGTAAATAATTTATGTGCCTGTGTAATTTACAAATGTGAAATGCAATGTTAGTACAGTAAAATTAAATATCTGAAAACTTGTTATAGTTGTTTTTCAGTTGATAAAAAAAAAAAATTCCACCGCTTAACGGTCTAACCCCTTTTATTGGAGGTTCAAAGACAAAAAAAATCTGTTATTGCTGAACAACTTTCAAGTTATGCGTCAAACAAAAAAGAGCTTCAAGTAAATTGTAAATGGTGTAATTTTGCACATTTTTGTTTTTTAATATCTTATATTAATAATATAGCATAAAAATTTACCGAATTAAATAACTTTGAAATAAGAGTTTTTTTTTTTCATTTTCTAAATCGCGCGAGTGCCAAAAATTTTAATATTTCTTATTAAATTTAAATTATAACGGCTAAAACTTTTTTATTTCTTGACCGATCGGAAAAAGTCGAAGAACATTTTAAGATTAAGACTCAAACTTTTTTATTATATACATAGTTGTCAAATTGAATGCATTAAAATTTATGCATATGAAAAAACAAAACAAAAACAATTATGAGTTTGGAATATTACTAAATATTAAGGGGTTTGAACACTGTAAACGTTTTAATTTCAGGTGGTTTTTATTGTATAAATATGTAAAGAAAAGTTGGCTTGACATATAAGAATAAAACTTCGTATATGTATTAATTGAAGTAAGTACTACATGAAAAAGTTTGATATTTATACAATTTGTCTCTTCTAAAACTTTAAACGTCGTTTTTACGAAACCACTTTTTTTAACCGCGTTGACAGCATAACTTGAAGAGTTTTTGTCCGATCGACTTGATCCCAACGGCATTTTGTAGAAAAAAAAAATGTCTCTACGGCAGGACGTAGCGGTTTTTTTTTTTAATTTTTTACTCTTTTTTTATGAACTATTATTTAGAGAAAATTTCATGAAGTTTTTTTTTTTTTTAATCGGTTGTAATTTTTTTGTAAATTGATATTTTCAAAATCCCCTACGTCAAGCTGTAGTCATTTAGGGTAGAACGGGGTTAAACAACCACTTTTCTGTTTGGCACTCTGTAAAAACTTTGCTTATGATAATAATTTGAAAATTTAAGCTGTTCCTGGTTTGTTGAACCCTTTGTTACAAAATTCATCCGAAAATTTTTTATCAAACTCGCATTGCTTATCCGGTATTTGCATTTGAACAAAAAGTGTGAAATGGTTGTTTTACCCCACCAGGTGGGGTAAAAGTAACCAACATTGTTATTTTAAGGGTTTTTATTTTATCAGAATTTTACAAAACGTTACACAAGAACAAAATTAACTTGAAAAACTTTCTCTTGAGCTTCATTAATCGCTGGCGTCACTTTCCTCAACGTATACTTCTTTTCTTGGACGACCTCTTTGGATGCAACGAGTATTGTTTTTGGCAGCCGTGTCTTGGTTTTTTTGCTCGGAAAATTTTATTAGCATCTTTTTTTTCGACCTTACCATGGTCGCCAATGCCTTTATCTCCTTCTGGTTACAACGAACAACTTTTTAACCAATTTAAATTTTGTAAAACCCATTACAGATTTGGATTCAGCATGCAATTCTGCTCTTAGAAAACATTTACCTTTCTTTCTGCACTTCACTGATTTGTGGAGTTTTGAACTTTTGTCGACTGAAAATATTGCGGCGACGACGCGTCAAATCTTTCTTTCGTCAGAATTCAGGTTATAACACACGTGCGGTAGTGGAACCTTTTGCCAAAGTTGCGTTGTATTGATCACTATCTACTGTACCAACGTTCGTTCGATTCGACTTTATTAAAAAAAATAAGAGGAAATTGGTTGTTTAACCCCGTGGCGATTTAACCCCGTTCTACCCTATATATACTTTAAAAATATTTTTTGCTATAAGACGCTCCGTTTTACTGCAATGCTGTCAACGCCACTGGCATCAACTTTTTAGACGCATCATGTTTGACAAATTTTTTCATGTAATACTTACTTCAATTGAGGGGGTTAGAAGCAAAGGGGTTCAAGTGACAAATTACGAAAAATTGAGTTAAGTATGAGAATAGGTAGTGGGAGCTTTGCTTGATTTATGAAACAAACATTACCTAAGCTTTAGAGTTCCTACACCTCTATAGAGCCCCATTAAGGTAAACCAGTCCACAAAATTATAGATTTGCTTTAAAACAAAATTCAAAAAAAATTTTTTCTAGTAAATAAGAAGCAGAGTTAGCGCAGCGTAACATCTAACATAGGTTAAGAAAAAATTTAATACCTCAATTTTAAGAATCCTTGAAAAATTACCTTTTTAAAGTATTTTTTAAAAATTTTCTAGAGGTCTGTTTTTAAAAGTTATTCACGGTGGTTTTTAAAAAAATTCAACTTTTTCAAATACCACCCGCGATTTTTTTCGGGGATAGTGTTGGGGGACCCTTCTAGTATCAGAATCCGGGATCCGCGAAATCGAACGTCCAGCCGTTTTTTTTTTCGACATTTTAGTTTTTTTAACGATTTTTGAGAATGTCTCGGATTTATATACATATTATGTACACATATATATGTATGTACGTACATATATATACTTGTATATGTATATATGTGTAATATATATATATGTATATATATATACATACATGCATACATACATATAAAAGGTATCGTTTCCGCACCATTTATTTTTAAAAAAAATCAGTTTTTTCGTATATAAAAAAACTCAAACAAAAACCGGATACAGCAATAGTCACTCCAGATTTGATTTTTGATGCTTAATCCGAATCCGGTCTTAGAATTGCTCTATTACTTCTGCACTTTGAGATATCCTTACATATATGTATAAAGGACACCACTTTTTTTCCTATTTTTGAAGTTATATAACAAGATAAGATAATATTATGCCGTAAAATCTGGTATGACAGTTAATAGCCCTAGTTTTTTTCTTGAAAACTCAATTGAACCGATAACGATCTTTTTTTTTTTGTCGGAGATATCTTTACCTAAAAAGTTAAAAAAGTGCAAAAACACGATTTTTGGCTATATTGGATGTTATATGCAGGACACACAAAATTCTTCTGTGAATTTCTATTACCAGAAGCATTTAGTGCTTTCTTTTGGCTTTCAACTGAGCTATTAAATGTTCATCTGCAATATTTCTCTGCAAAGTTATGTTAACTTTAAAATCACACCATGAAACTTAAAGCGAAAAATCTCGGTTTTCGGCTATATTTGAGGTTGTATACAGTACGGACGAAATTTTTCTGATCTTTTTTACCAACCGAAGCATTTAAAACCATTCTTTATCTTCAAAATGAGCTAACAAGTGGTCTCTTGTAATAGTTTTCTTAAAAGTTATGACTATTTTAAGACGACATGTTGCAGCAATACGTATGTAAGAAATACTCGTACACTATATTTTAGTGGCACCCCTGTGAGTTTGCACTTCATAATGTAATTTTTAAATGGTCATAACTTTGTAGAGGAATATTGCAGATGAACATTTAATAGCTCAATTGAAAGCCAAAAGAAAGTACTAAATGCTTCTGGTAATAGAAATTCACAGAAGAATTTTGTGTGTCCTGCATATAACATCCAATATAGCCAAAAATCGTGTTTTTGCACTTTTTTAACTTTTTAGGTAAAGATATCTCCGACAAAAAAAAAGATATCGTTATCGGTTTGATTGAGTTTTCAAGAAAAAAGCTAGGGCTATTAACTGTCATACCAGATTTTACGGCATAATATTATCTTATCTTGTTATATAACTTCAAAAATAGGAAAAAAAGTGGTGTCCTTTATACATATATGTAAGGATATCTCAAAGTCCAGAAGTAATAGAGCAATTCTAAGACCGGATTCGGATTAAGCATCAAAAATCACATCTGGAGTGACTATTGCTGTATCCGGTTTTTGTTTGTGTTTTTTTATATACGAAAAAACCGATTTTTTTTAAAAATAAATGGTGCGGAAACGATACCTTTTATATGTATGTATGCATGTATGTATATATATATACATTAGTGTGTATTGAAATATATGGGCGAGTTTTAAAACCCAATTCCACACTAAAATTATGAAAGAAGAAAGATAAACAACTCAGGAAATATAAATTTTTTGACTTTAAAATAAATTCCTAGCTGGCCAAATGGCCATTGTTTATAAAAATCGAGTGATTTTGCACTGGAGCCTATCTAACGGTAAATTTTTTTCCAAAAAACACCATAGATATCGATTCGTGGTCTAAAATAACTTATGTGTGCAAATTTTCAGAGAGTTTGTATGACGTGCAGGAGCGTCAGCAGAGGAATAAGAAACAATTATCTTCAATGAAACGAATACTTTTTGTACTGGAGCCTATCTAACGGCAGATTTTTTTTCCAAAAAACACTACAGATCTCAGTTCGTAGTCGAAAACAACTTATGTATGCAATTTTTCAGAGAGATTGTATGACGTGCAGGAGTGTCAGCAAAGAAAAAAAAGCACTTATTTTCAATCAAACGTTTAATTTTTGTACTAGAGTCCATCTAACGATTCATTTTTTCAAAAAAAACTTGTGGTACTTGATTCGTCATAAAAAATAAACTATGCACCCAAATTTTAAGATTGGTGGAACGACGTGTGGGAGTGTCAGCCAAGGATTAAAAAATGGTATACAGCCATTTCATGCCTATCGTAACAAGATCTGCCACACCCCTTCCGATATCGCTGAAATTTGGTACATGGTTTCATGCTTAAACTTTGAAAAATGGCAAAAAAAAAAATTTTGCGATTCTTTTTGTGGCTTGTGGAGGGGTGCAAAAAGTCGAAAAATAGGTAAAATGTAACAAACTCTCCTCAAATAATTACCAATAACTTGGCCATTTCTTAACCAATTTTCATGTTTAGACCTGTTTTGGAAAGGCATTGAATCAGGCTATAAGCTGAAAATAAAATTTTTTGTAGTTGATAAAAAGTACTACATTTATTACTATTTTAGTACTAAACTACAAAAAACGTGCCTGTGTACACTTTTGTTACCTTACAAAATATTTTTTTTTGGAAAGA
Organism: Calliopum simillimum; assembly: GCA_951812925.1. Lineage (NCBI taxonomy): Eukaryota > Metazoa > Arthropoda > Insecta > Diptera > Lauxaniidae > Calliopum > Calliopum simillimum. The sequence goes on along the minus strand of OX638372.1, from coordinate 79,086,482 downwards.
AAAAAAAAAAAATCTTTCAGTCAAAAAAGAGAGAAAATTGGTATGTCTCGAGGCTTAGAAGTTATGATTTTTTGAAAATTTAAAAAAGGTCCGATCAGAAAATGGCCCATAGCTGGAACATTTCTTATCTCATTTTTATGTTTGGATCATTTTTAGAAAGGGATTGAATCATTCTATGCGCTCAAGTAAAAGTGTTTTGTATTTGGTAAAAATTACTAAATTTACTACTATTTTAGTACTATACTACTAAAAACGCTATAGTACCTATTTTCGACCTTCCAAAATAATTTTTTAGAAAAGAAGACAAAATTACCTTTCAAATGAATCTAAAATTTGGATGGTACCATTAATGGTATAGGAGTAATGATTTTTTTAACATTTCAGTACATGCAACATTTCGTATAATGTAGGTTTTTTTGTAATTTGCATCATTTTAAATTCCTCGAAAGATTTTGAAAATGAAATACGCCGTGCTGCAATACGATTACCATTTACTAAATTTCAGCGAAATCGGAAGGAGTGTGGCAGATCTTGTTACGATAGGCAAGAAATCGCTGTATACCATTTTTTAATCCTTCGCTGACACTCCCACACGTCGTTCCACCTAAGTATCTTAAAATTTGGGTGCATAGTTTATTTTTTATGACGAATCAAGTACCACAAGTTTTTTTTGAAAAAATGAATCGTTAGATGGACTCTAGTACAAAAATTAAACGTTTGATTGAAAATAAGTGCTTTTTTTCTTTGCTCTGACACTCCTGCACGTCATACAATCTCTCTGAAAAATTGCATACATAAGTTGTTTTCGACTACGAACTGAGATCTGTAGTGTTTTTTGGAAAAAAATCTGCCGTTAGATAGGCTCCAGTACAAAAAGTATTCGTTTCATTGAAGATAATCGTTTCTTATTCCTCTGCTGACGCTCCTGCACGTCATACGAACTCTCTGAAAATTTGCACACATAAGTTATTTTAGACCACGAATCGATATCTATGGTCTTTTTGGGAAAAAAAATTTACCGTAACATAGGCTCCAGTACAAAATCACTCGGTTTTTATAAACAATGGCCATTTGGCCAGCTAGGAATTTATTTTAAAGTAAAAAAATTTATATTCCCTGAATTTTTTTATCTCTCTTCTTTCATAATTTGAGTGTGGAATTGGGTGTTCGTTTTTCGATACACACTAATATACATATATATATATTACACATATATCATACAGATACAGTATATATATGTACGTACATACATATATATGTGTACATAATATGTATATAAATCCGAGACATTCTCAAAAATCGTTAAAAAAACTAATATGTCGAAAAAAAAAAAAAACGGCTGGACGTTCGATTTCGCGGATCCCGGATTCTGATACTAGAAGGGTCCCCCAACACTATCCCCGAAAAAAATCGCGGGTGGTATTTCAAAAAGTTGAATTTTTTTAAAAACCACCGTGTATTAGTACTTTAGTGAAAGTCTACCGCACTTGTACCCCTTTGCTTCTAAATGAGTTTAAAATATTGAATAAAATTTTTTCGTTTTGAAATGAAAAGTAACGAGTGCGGTAGGCTTTCAGTAAAATACTAATAACTTTTAAAAGCGAACCTCTATAAAAATTTTAAAAAATTCCATTAACGGAGAACGTTTTAAGGATTCTTAGAGTTATGATACTTAGTTTTTTCTTCTGCTATGTTAGTTGCTACACGGTGCTAACTTTACTCCATTTTCACTACAAAAAAAAAATTTTAGTAAAATGGTGTAGGCTTTCACTGAAATACTAATAACTTTTAAAGGGGGACTCAGAAAAAATTTGAAAACAACATTAGATGGAGCATACTTTAAATGTTATTTGACGCGTAATATTTTATTTTTTAACTCACTCTGCAATTTATGAAGCAACGTTAACTTTAACTATATTTTACTCAAAATTTACTTTTTGTTACTTGTACCCCTTTGCTTCTAACCCCCTCAATTAATACATATACAAAGTTTTATATTTATATGTCAAGCCAATTTTTCTTAATTAATAAAATAAAAACCACCTGAAATTAAAGCGTTTGCAGTGTTCATACCCCTTAATACTTCTAGTGTCGTCTTTATAAATAAAAATTTTAATTGTACACGGTGGTTTTTAAAAAATTTCAACTTTTTGAAATACCACCCGCGATTTTTTTCGGGGATAGTGTTGGGGGACCTTTCTAGTATCAGAATCCGGGAACCGCGAAATCGAACGTCCAGCCGTTTTTTTTTTTCGACATTTTAGTTTTTTATTGATTTTTGAGAATGTCTCGGATTTATATACATATTATGTACACATATATATGTATGTACGTACATATATATACTTGTATATGTATATATGTGTAATATATATATATGTATATATATATACATACATGCATACATACATATAAAAGGTATCGTTTCCGCACCATTTATTTTAAAAAAAAATCGGTTGTTTCGTATATAAAAAAACACAAACAAAAACCGGATACAGCAATAGTCACTCCAGATGTGATTTTTGATGCTTAATCCGAATCCGGTCTTAGAATTGCTCTATTACTTCTGGACTTTGAGATATCCTTACATATATGTATAAAGGACACCACTTTTTTTCCTATTTTTGAAGTTATATAACAAGATAAGATAATATTATGCCGTAAAATCTGGTATGACAGTTAATAGCCCTAGTTTTTTTCTTGAAAACTCAATCAAACCGATAACGATATCTTTTTTTTTGTCGGAGATATCTTTACCTAAAAAGTTAAAAAAGTGCAAAAACACGATTTTTGGCTATATTGGATGTTATATGCAGGACACACAAAATTCTTCTGTGAATTTCTATTACCAGAAGCATTTAGTACTTTCTTTTGGCTTTCAATTGAGCTATTAAATGTTTATCTGCAATATTTCTCTGCAAAGTTATGTTAACTTTAAAATCACACCATGAAACTCAAAGTGAAAAATCTCGGTTTTCGGCTATATTTGAGGTTGTATACAGTACGGACGAAACTCGTCTGCTCTTTTTTACTAACCGACACATTTAAAACCATTCTTTATCTTCAAAATGAGCTAACAAGTGGTCTCTTGTAATAGTTTTCTTAAAAGTTATGACTATTTTAAGACGACATGTTGCAGCAATACGTATATAAGAAATACTCGTACACTATATTTTAGTGGCACCCCTGTGAGTTTGCACTTCATAATGTAATTTTTAAATGGTCATAACTTTGTAGAGGAATATTGCAGATGAACATTTAATAGCTCAATTGAAAGCCAAAAGAAAGTACTAAATGCTTCTGGTAATAGAAATTCACAGAAGAATTTTGTGTGTCCTGCATATAACATCCAATATAGCCAAAAATCGTGTTTTTGCACTTTTTTAACTTTTTAGGTAAAGATATCTCCGACAAAAAAAAAGATATCGTTATCGGTTTGATTGAGTTTTCAAGAAAAAAGCTAGGGCTATTAACTGTCATACCAGATTTTACGGCATAATATTATCTTATCTTGTTATATAACTTCAAAAATAGGAAAAAAAGTGGTGTCCTTTATACATATATGTAAGGATATCTCAAAGTCCAGAAGTAATAGAGCAATTCTAAGACCGGATTCGGATTAAGCATCAAAAATCACATCTGGAGTGACTATTGCTGTATCCGGTTTTTGTTTGTGTTTTTTTATATACGAAAAAACCCATTTTTTTTAAAAATAAATGGTGCGGAAACGATACCTTTTATATGTGTGTATGCATGTATGTATATATGTATACATATATATATATTACACATATATACATATACAAGTATATATATGTACGTACAAACATATATATGTGTACATAATATGTATATAAATCCGAGACATTCTCAAAAATCGTTAAAAAAACTAAAATGTCGAAAAAAAAAACGGCTGGACGTTCGATTTCGCGGTTCCCGGATTCTGATACTAGAAGGGTCCCCCAACACTATCCCCGAAAAAAATCGCGGGTGGTATTTCAAAAAGTTGAAATTTTTTAAAAACCACCGTGTGTATCAATAAAACATTTAGCACACTTTACGATCAGTAAAATATGCTTTCAGTTACAGTTGATATATATTTTTACTTAAAAATACAGAAAAGCTGTCGCTAAACTCTCACTATGAAAAAAAAAAAATGTTTCATTTTCAGTGTGTAGAAATTTCGACAATCTTTTTCTGCCGCACACCAGTTGTGCTCACGTTTTTTAACTCTTAAATAAATAAATAATTGTAAAGTAATATTATTAATTTACTTACTTTTATTTCATCGCCAAAATAAACGAAATTTTAATTTTTCATCATGAATAAATTATTTTTTAAATTTGACATGACAAATAAACTCAATCTAGTTTTTTCTTTCAATTTTAACAAAGAGTTACTATACTGGATAGTTTTCTGCTCTACATAGTCGCTTCTAAGTAGAAGCATGTTCTTAACTGACTATGGTAATTACAAAATTAAAGTGTATTCTATCTTTTAAGTAAAGGGTTTTCCAATAAGAGTGATATGATTTCTTTAAAAAAAAAAACAAAAAAATACAATCGATACAATTAAGGTTCTGAATAAAACGTCATTCAAATGGCCTCCACGTCTTCTTCTGCAGGAATGAATTCGATGAACCCAATTTTTGAGCACTTTTTCCACTAAATCAAGTCGTATGTCATGAATAGCACGTTCAATATTGACTTGTAAAGCTTGAAGAGAGTCTGGTTTATTGCTAAAGACCAATGACTTCAAATAACCCCACAAAAAATAGTCTAATGGTGTTAAATCACAACTTCTTGGAGGGCATTCAATGTCACAATTTCTTGAAATAATTGAATCCCTAAACTTTTCTCGCAATGATTCAATTGATGCAGTTATTGTGTAGCACATAGCCCCGTGTTGTTGGAATCAGATGTTGTCAAGATCAACTTCTTCCAATTTCGGCCATAAAATCCGCCAGGATGTGGTTTGAGACAGTCCCAATTCTTGACAACGTCCTGGAATCGACAAATTGCGGTCTTCAGCAACACTTGCCTGAACGGCAGCAATATTTTCATTACTTCGAGAGGTTTTTCGTCTTATTGGCACTTGAATATTATGTTAAGAAAATGTACGCTCGAAATTTTCAACAATTCGACCATGATGAAATTGTAAACATTACTGATCATGATATATTACAAATGGCCGAAACTTTACTTAAAAATCATATCATCCCTATTGAAAAACCCTTTATTTTGCTAACCAAAGCCATACACTTATTAAAAAAAAAACTTTTTTTTAAATCTTACTATTTTACGATATGTTTTTTACATGCGTTCCTTAAAATAGTATTTAAAAAAATGGTCCATTCTAAGAATATTAAGTTACATAGCATATAACTTTACCTTTAAAATGCTTTCGATTTTACCCGATCAGTAAAGTAAAAAGAAAGTTAAAGCCGTTTGTAATTTAAAGTTGATTTGAAATGATATTTACGTATCATTAAGAAAGCGAAAAAGGGAGGTGATAGAGGAAGCCTAGACTAACAAAAAATTGCACCAAGAGGGGTTGTATAATGTTATAGGGTTAAAACTAATTTTCTCACTTGTTTCACGAAATAAAATTTTTAGCTTATTGTGTGAGCTTTCTAAGAGTGTATTTGATTATAGGGCTTAGAAAGTATTCGCAAAGTTCTGGACCTTCAAAGTTGATATTTTAAATTTTTTTCTCTTATTTTTTCACTTTGGTGGCCATTTTAGTATAAAAAAGTACCTTGTTATAAATTTTTTTTTTTTAAATTCTTATTAATTTTCCTTTAGTTCGGTAGTACATTTGAGATCAGAAAAAAAGTCTTTGATGTAACAACATATACGCGTGCTGCGCTGCATATAATACGCTCGCTACACGCGCTGCCCTTTATCTAGCGGAGCCTTCAAACGGATTGTTCTTGAAATTATTTTTTTTCCCTCACATTAAATAACTAGTATGACCATTGTAACAACAAATTAAAATAAATTTAACGAGGATTCCAAAAAACAAAAATAGTTTTTCATACCAAAATGGCCACCAAAGCCAAAAAATAGGAAAGTATTTAAAAGATAAACTTTTAAGGTCCAGAACTTTGTGAAATCCTTTTAAGACTTATAAACTACATACAACCTTGGCAAGCTCATACAACTATCTAAAAGTTTCCAATGAAAAAGTTTAGGATGACCCAAGAAAATTTTTTTTGTAAAACAAGTCAGAAAATCAGTTTTGGCACTACAACTCTTCATGCGTACTTTTTTGACCTTCCATCTAGGCCTCCTCCATCATCTCCCAGAAGCTTCGTAACCATATCGATAACACCCCATATATCGGTAAATTTTTGTGCTAGATAGATGTTTAAATGTGTCGAATTAGCTACAACTCTTGTTTGAATACTTTTTTTCTCAAGCGCTTATTTTTTAAGTTATACACCAAAAACTGATTTATTTAAGTTTTGAACCGTCGCACAGTGCGTTGAGCCCATACAAGCAATGGTCAAAAATAGAAGGAGTGGTTGGATATCAATGAAATTTGGTACTATAAGTAATTTGGGTTCGCTGAGCTCAAAAATGATCTCAGATTTGTTGTAAACTTTAGAGTTTTGCTAAAAACCAGGTATTTAGGACGATTTTCTTAAGGTCCATATATAACGATGATGAAAAAGTAATGTTAAATGTTAACAAATGAAATGTACGTAGTAGAAATAATGTTTTTTGTACTTGTGAGACCATTTGTGTTCATAAAAACAAAAAAAAAATTTTCAACATAAATTTTTTATTTCATGCAAATTTTTCGTTTTAAGCATTTTTTAAAAAAAGAAAAAAAATATTTGTAGGACAAGTAGGAAAAATTATTTGCAGTTCTTGATTATATAGAATTCGAACTAGTAGATTAAGAAAAAAAACGGCACTTATTTTTATAAGATTTGTTTTTTTTTTTTTTTTTTCATCGAAATTTGTCAATTTCTGAAGTTTTTCATTTGATAATATCGTGTATTAAAATCACTACAATATACATCAAATTATATATTTTCCAAAATTTTTTAGTTTTATTTATTTACTCAAATATTATTTATAATAAGAAACTTTACTTCGCTTAGTTTAATCAAAAGACAAATTTTTGATAATTATTTGTTTAAGAGAACCCAAAACGAAGTGAATAAAAAATGATTTTTTTTTGAAAAATATCTCAACTTTGAAGTGTCACAGCGTAGCCAAAACTGAGTTTTTCCCCCAAATATTTTGTTTTTATTTTATTGATAAAATTACCTGTCCATTGATACCAATATTAATAGGTTTCGAGTCACAAAAAATTTTGATTTTTGCCCACTAGCCAACGCAGTGTGCGTCGTTGAGCGCTAAACTGTTTTTTCCTTTTTTTGGCAATATTTTAACTAGTTTTACTGTACTGTGCATCTCTATTTATTTGCTACAAATGTCTAAATGAAGTGCTAATTATCTGAAACATGAGAACTATACAAATAAACTAAAATATTTAAATTGCAAATGGCATTGAAGTGATTGCCAAATTACAAGACATTTCTACTAATTAATGGAAATCAAATTAAATATTTTACTCCAGTAAAAATAGATGAAATTTTTTTTGCAAAAACCTTTATTCTTATCAAATTATTGGAAATGAGTTTCGCGCTGCAACAGTTTTTTAAGCGCTCAAGCGATAAAATAATAAAATTTTTAGCCCACGAGAACATTTTAACATTTTGTTAGAAATGACTAAAACTGTTTACTGTTTTCACAAAAAGCTTACATAATGGCATTATGTTGAAAAAATGATATCGGTTAAATAACCGATTCTTATGGCACATAATAGGTATGACACTAGTTTTGCTTTGGTACGGCCATTCCTCAATTAAGTTTGAGAAAAACGGAAATCCAACAAAATTCCTTGGTTGCTTTTTTTTTTACTTCATTTATTTATTAAATCTTCTCTTCTTAATAACATACCTATAAAAGTGTTTTTCTAATTTTAAAACGTTACTTATTAAATTACAACTGCAGGTCTCATTAACAATTTTCTAATTCAATAATATCTATATTTATGCTAAAAATTTGGAAAATAGTTTTAAGTCAGATCAATATAGTGCAACAATATAGTATAGCGACAATGAAAAAAGCAAGAGATTTCTTTCTCTGGTGGTGAAACGGTATGTAGAAATCTTTAATTTTTTTAATTTATGAGATCTTTTCAAATTCATTTTTAATTGAACTTTTAGTCATATATTTATCTGCATATAAATCTATCAATGCACTCAGCACATAATTGAAGAGCTGAGTGTATGACCATGTTAAGTAACCATTTGTACTATCAGGTTGAAGGAATCTGGCTTCTTAACGCCAAAACCTTATGGCCATAATAGTAGGTATTATTGCACAATTCAAAGGCTGCGATATTGATAATCAAACTGATTACGTCACCTCCACCATTATGTTCTCAACCAATTTTCAAGCGAAAATAATTTAAAGTAGTTGGACTCCGATTCTGAATTCCAAAGGAATTTACACTGATAGCTCAAAAATGGAGTCTGGAACAGGTGCTGTGGTTTTTTTTTTTCAAGGATATGTGTAGCAGGAAATCTTGTGTTCTTCTCTGCTACTGCTAAGTATTTCAAGCGAAAATTATAGCTGTTTGAAAATCAGCCAAATTATTAAACCCAAAATTTATGAACGTACACTGATATAAGAGTATATTTCCCTCACAGAAATATATTTGATTGAACATTCTAGAAAATATTTGTTAATAATTAACAAATTTCGGTAAGTATTAACGTGCCTTTAATTGGACCTTAAAATATTGTTGATTGGGCCAAAAATGATGTCTGTTTGATGGAATGTCAAATATTTGCTATAAATTAAAAAAAAAAACTTTGTTGGGATTCGAATGCACTCTAAAAATAATAATAAAAAAAAAAACTTTCTTCTCTGGGATTTGAACCTACTCATTCAAAAAATTCAAAAAGTAACGAAAAACTTCAAAAACGTACTGACATTATTTTCAAAACAACTTATATTAAATAAGTAATAAAAAACAATCAATACTTGTTAAATTTTTTGTTTGACTTTTTGTTTAAAATTAATTCAATATAACAGTCAATACAAATCGCGACCTTACAACAACAGGGTTCTAACTGACATTTTTTGTGAAATAGAGTTATATATTGCTTCGTACTAAATAGACCACGCTCTTTCGATTACCGCTACTCAAATATTTCTATCTCGTATGGTTTCTGAGATAATTAATGATATTGAGATGCACAAGGTTCTATCTACACATATTCAAATTAAAATTAATTTCACAAAGTTCTAACTACCAGATAGAACTTTGTGTTTCTGTAAGAGAGCAGGCAAATTAGAAAAAATCATGTAATTTTGTTAAACAAGCCCCGATTTTGAGCCGACATGGCTCATTTTGTTAGTAATTGGACTTAGAAAAAACCAACACTTAACATTTATGCAGTTTTTGAAAAAAGATCGAAAAACGGTTTTGGAAAATTGAAGTAATCGAATCGAATCATTTTCAATATAGTTACCAACGCTTAATCCGAATCTGGCATCAGAGTTGCTATATCTTATCTGGTTTCGGAGATATCCTATCATAAATGTTAAAAAAATGATCAAAAACCCGATATTTGAGGTTGTGTAGAAGACGCACAAAATTGTTTTTCTCTTTTCTATTGAATGAAATATTAAGTACTATGCATCTTCTTCAAAATGAGATACAAGCTGGCCTCGTGTGATTTTTATTTAAAAAGTTATACTCGATTTAAATGATACATGAAAGTATGTCAATTTTGCGAAAGCCGTTTTTCGACCATTTTTCAAAAACTGCATAAATCTTAAGTGTTGGTTTTTTCTGAGTCCAATTACTAACAAAATGCGCCATGTCGGCTCAAAATCGGGGCTTGTTTAACAAAATTACATGATTTTATCTAATTTGTCTGCTCTCTTACAGAAACACAAAGTTCTATCTGAAAAAAAAAAAAAATCTTACAGAAACACAAAGTTCTATCTGGCAGTTAGAACTTTGTTTCCCAATTTCAAGTACCTTATCGATTTTTTTAAACTATAATTCCTTATTAACTAGGCAACGTATTTTAATTATTTTAGTATCAATGAAATCCTCGCGACAATCAAATGCTTATAACATAAATAACATTGTGATTAAAATCAATTCATAAAATTTATACGACACGAAATATTCAAACATAGATTTCTCGAAAGTGATGTGAGTGTAGATAGAACTCTGTTGTTCTAAGGTCGCGAAATGTAGACAGAGTTAGCTGAATGTATAAGACGTTTGACTGATATCCTGGGGGTGTATGTTCGAATATAAATATTTTATTTTTATACCCTACACCCAGGGTATATTCACTTTGTCCTTCCGTTTGTAACGCAGGGAAGGAGGCGTGGCAGATATAGAAAAGTATATATATTCTTGATCAGCGTCACCTCCTGAGTCTGTGTGTGGAAATACATTTTTTGAGAAAACTAACCAAGATAATTCAATGAAATAATTCGTCAAAGTTAGCTCGGGGGATTGAAAATGAGCGAAATCGGTCAAAGGATATGCCTACCGCCCATACAAAAAATATATTCAAAATGCAACTTTAGGAGTATTTTTCACGATAATGCAACCAAAATACACAAAAATTATACGAATTGTAAGCCCAAGCTCTGAGCAAAAGCTGGGCAAATTTGGACAAGAGGGCGTGGCACCTCTCATATAAGCAAAAGCATCAAAACGCTATACTGAAAGCTTTTTTGAGATAATCAAACTAAATGTTACTTAGACACTAAGAATTATAAATGCATGCTTTAAGCAAAAACTGGATAAAATCAGACAAGAGGGCGTGGCACCTCCCATATAAGCAAAAGCTTCGAAACCCTATACTGAAAACATTTTTTGAGATAATCCAACCAAATTTCACTCAAATACATTTAAACTCTGAGAAAAAACTTGGTGAATTCGGACAAGAGGGCGCACACTGCGTTGGCCCATAGACAAAATCTAAATTGTTTGTGACTCAAAACCTAACAATATTGATATCAATCGACAGGTAATTGTATCAATAAAATAAAACCAAAATATTTAGGGGAAAAACTCAGTTTTGGCTTTGCTGTGACACTTCAAAGTTGAGATATTTTTCAAAAAAATCATGTTTTCTTCAACTCGTTTTGGGTTCTCTTTTTCACGATAATGCAACCAAAATACACAAAAATTATACGAATTGTAAGCCCAAGCTCTGAGCAAAAGCTGGGCAAATTTGGACAAGAGGGCGTGGCACCTCTCATATAAGCAAAAGCATCAAAACGCTATACTGAAAGCTTTTTTGAGATAATCAAACTAAATGTTACTTAGACACTAAGAATTATAAATGCATGCTTTAAGCAAAAACTGGATAAAATCACACAAGAGGGCGTAGCACCTCCCATATAAGCAAAAGCTTCGAAACCCTATACTGAAAACATTTTTTGAGATAATCCAACCAAATTTCACTCAAATACATTTAAACTCTGAGAAAAAACTTGGTGAATTCGGACAAGAGGGCGCACACTGCGTTGACCCATAGACAAAATCTAAATTGTTTGTGACTCAAAACCTAACAATATTGATATCAATCGACAGGTAATTGTATCAATAAAATAAAACCAAAATATTTAGGGGAAAAACTCAGTTTTGGCTTTGCTGTGACACTTCAAAGTTGAGATATTTTTCAAAAAGATCATGTTTTCTTCAACTCGTTTTGGGTTCTCTTAAACAAATAATTATCAAAAATTTGTGTTTTGATTTTTTATTATAAATAATATTTAGGTAAATAAATAAAATTAAAAAATTTTTGAAAATATATAATTTAGTATATATTGTAGTGGTTTTAATATATGATATTATCAAACGAAAAACTTCAGAAATTGACAAATTTCGATGAAAAAAAAAACCAAATCTTATAAAAATAAGTGCCGTTTTTTTTAGTCTTCTAGTACTGATTCTATATAATCAGGAACTGCAAATAACTTTTCCTACTTCGTCCTACAAATATTTTTTTTTTTTTTTTAAATGCTTAAAATGAAAAATTTGCATGAAATATAAAATTTATGTTGAAAATTTTTTTTTGTTTTTATTAACACAAATGGTTTCAAAAGTACATAAAACATTATTTCTACTACGTATATTACAAAAACACATATTTTGAAGATAAATAAAAAAATCGTTATACATGGGACACCTGGTTGTAAGCAAAACTATAAAGATTACAACAAATCTGAAATCAGTTTTGAGCTCAGCAGCCCCAAATTATTTAAAGTACCAAATTTCATCGATATCCAACCACTCCTTCTATTTTTGACCATTTTTTAAACGGGCTCAACGCACTGTGGGGCGTGGCACCTCTCATATAAGCAAAATTTTCAAAATACTACTGTGTAGGGTATTTAATGTTTGGCCAGGCCAACACCCTTACTAGTTTTACTTCACTTTGATTGACTTTGTGATTTGTTATAACTTTTTCGTATTTCAATTTGTATATGTAGAACATCTTTAGTTATAATATAGTTCTGATTGTTAAGCTGTAAGATTCAGTAATTTACATTCGGTCATTGCGTCCAGCATGGTTCCAATTCGCTATACATGGATTCCCTCTTGCGATTGCAATGCACCAAGGTTAAAAGTGTAGCTGGTAAATATATGATAGCATCTAACAAAATGTCCTGGGGGAATGAGTTCAATCCCCACCCAGACAAGATTTTTTTTTTGTTTTTTTTTTTTTTTGCAACTTGGCGAGTGCATTAAAATTTCAGAGAAGTTTTATTTTTAATTTATAACAAATATTACAATATATTTTATGATGTCGCCGTGATCCTAGCAAATATTGTCAAGTTAGTTCCAAATTAATAAAAAGATAAATAATAATAAAAGTCTAAATTCAAAATAATAAATGCCTTTATATTCAAACATATATTTGGTAATTATTAACAAATATACGATTGAACCAATAAAATTGCTTAAATATACCACTCATTAAATAATATCAAATATTCGATTCTCTTATATCAAATATATTATTTGTTAATTATTATCAAATTTTCATGTATATAATCATACTGTTTTCTCAGTGTAATGATACTTTTGTCATTTAAATTCATAGTCAGGAAGCCATTAATGCTCTTGGTTCCAACATTAATAAGTCTAGTTTAGTCCTAGATTGCAGGAAACCCCTGCGTTAATTAGGGCAGCTATAATATCTGACAGTATTAGTGCTGCGACATCGACCGGAAAACATCGATTTTTGAACATCGATGTTTTCTGAATTAAACATCGATGTCTAGAAAACATCGCCAAAAAAAGATCGATTTTTGTCAACATCGATTACTTTTTTAATACGTTGAAAACTCTGACAAAATGAATCAAATTTCTCTCAAATTTTGCTTAGAACATGGAACACTAAAATTAAATACATATATAAATGGAAAATATTGCATATTTTTGTATTAATTTAAATATTTCACTTTAATTTTAAATTATAGCAGCCATAACTATTTGAATATCCTTACAAATATGTAGCTAAAAAAAATGTCATTATTTTAACGAAACCTTAAGTATATGTGACCTGGTCTATGAAAAGGGGGGCTTACGTGCGAATATAAGTTTTTGAGAAAACAGCTGGTAAACAACTATCAAAGGTCAATTCTATGCGAATCGGCTAAAAATTCGCAGTGAGCCAAACGGACTCGTTTCGGATCCGTAACGGGTTCATATTTTCGTACTTTTATCCGTTACGTATCCGTTACTGATCCGTTGGCGGGAGAGATTCCTAAAAAAAAAAACGAATCGTTTTTTCTACTTTTATGGAATTCAACGGATTCGCTTTTAAAAATGTTAATGCTGCTTGTAAAAAAAAAAAGAAAAATAGTGAAGCGATTATTTTTAATTAAAAAAAACCAAATAATAAAAAAAAAAAATTACCAGCCCGGCCGGGAGTTCAACCCAGGCCCCCGGGGTATTACTTTTTCATACACGAGACGTTAGACAACTAGGCTATTAACCGATATGATGTTGACTTATCTGATGTAGACTTATCTGATGTTGAGATTTAAAGTTCGTATTGATTAAACCAATTTCTGCTGTTTTTTTTTTATAAGTTTTCTGTGTTCTTTCTCTTCCCTTCTTCTGATAAAAAATATTATATACTCAAATTTGAAATCAAAAACATTTCTTCAAACAGAGTTTGAAAAGTTTACAAAAAATCATACAAATATTCAACAGAAACATCGTTTACACAAAAATTACTTAAACATTTTATCTAACCAAAGCCAATAATAAGCTTAAATCCGGACCTGCACACAACTTGTATGTTACAAGCAAGCCAATGTATTGGCTGTAACGTTGCGTACACAGTAGCATGTGCAACAACTTGCAACAAGAGCGAAGCAGTTGGCAAACAATTTGCAAGCTACGAACATTCGAACAAACGAGCAAACAAACGCCGGAATTCTCGAAAAGGTTCGAACAGCTCTTTGCACACCCTTAATAGTAAGTAGTTCCAATTTTGAATGCGAATTGTCGAAGCAAAATTTGTGCAAACAAAACTTGTGAAAACAAAATTTGTGCAAACGAAATTTGTGAAAACAGAATTTGTGAAAACATCGAATAAAAACATCGAGGCAAAAAATCGATTTTGCAAAAAAATCGAACTTTAAACAACGATGTTAAAAACAATCGATGTTCTTGCAAAACATCGATGTTTCATCAACATCGATGTCGATGTCGCAGCACTAGACAGTATGTTGCGGTTTTGGATACACTCTGTTGGCAATGAAACCACTTACGAGCTTGCTAGGAAAGGGTCTTCTACTCAAACAATTGCTTAAACGTATATAATGACCCAATTGGATTAATTAGAGCCAAAATTGATTCAAAATGTATTCTTTGGGTCAATTTAAGATGGTCAAACTTAACGACATGTTCTATAGAACACGACAGGCGAACCCTAGGAATCTTAATTGGGCACTTTTTTATAGGAAGGTACGCCTCAAGATTAGGGCTTACCGAAGTCACGGTGCTTGTGGGAGAATTTAAATCAAATTTTGATGTACCTCGGATTTTTTTGTAAATTCTTATTATAAATGTCAAAAGAAGTTTTTATATGCAAAAAATAAAATAATAGAGTTGGCGCTTTTTTAAAAAAACGATAAAAATCAAAATTGAAGATAAATAAGTGGTTTTACGTAGTTAAATGGATTTTATTGATAATAATAAGTATAAAAAAACAATAAATCAAATTTTTTTCCAGATTCTGTTTACCTATCGTTCAAATGATGTATAAAAATATTTTCACCCGTGACTCCTCGACTAAATTTTGAGATAATCCCTTTTCCAATTGGGGCATTTTCCCATACAAAAAAATAAAATTTTTTTTCAACTACATTAAACAAAAATCAAAATAATCACATTCGATGTGTTTTGCGATGCTACACGCGAATCGTATATAGTTTTTTGAGATATTGATTTTATTTAATTGAACTTTTAGTCATATATTTGCAAAGATCGATTTACATATAAATCTATCAATGCATTTTTCTAACACATAATTATGACAAATCAAGGAACGGATTAAAAACACGGCTATAGTGACATATGTTTTTCGTCTTTCGCCACAAAGACTCATCAGACTATTTTTGTTGTAATTATAATTATATTTATTTTACTAAATTAATTATAATTGAAAAATTGCAAGTTTGAAAACTTTTTGTGTTTTTGGTCTGGGCGGGAGACGAACCAAGGATCTCCAGGTTGGTAGCAGAAGTCGTTACCACTGCACCAGCCTTGCCCGGCTGCGAAGCCGACTTTTTGCCAGTTTTATTTGTGTGTTAATACGTATTGATATATCATAATTGTTGTTTTGTGTTATTTATTGATATTTGGTATAGTTGTTCCTTTGGAACAAATTCAATACCGATTGCAGGTGTTTCCACCTTATCAGGGCGTGTTCTCCCAAATAACTTTAAGAATTTTTTAAGTGTGTTACTTAATGACATTTTATATTGAAGATTGATTTTATTTAATTGAACTTTTAGTCATATATTTGCAAAGATCGATTTACATATAAATCTATCAATGCATTTTTCTAACACATAATTATGACAAATCAAGGAACGGATTAAAAACACGGCTATAGTGACATATGTTTTTCGTCTTTCGCCACAAAGACTCATCAGACTATTTTTGTTGTAATTATAATTATATTTATTTTACTAAATTAATTATAATTGAAAAATTGCAAGTTTGAAAACTTTTTGTGTTTTTGGTCTGGGCGGGAGACGAACCAAGGATCTCTAGGTTGGTAGCAGAAGTCGTTGCCACTGCACCAGCCTTGCCCGGCTGCGAAGCCGACTTTTTGCCAGTTTTATTTGTGTGTTAATACGTATTGATATATCATAATTGTTGTTTTGTGTTATTTATTGATATTTGGTATAGTTGTTCCTTTGGAACAAATTCAATACCGATTGCACGTGTTTCCACCTTATCAGGGCGTGTTCTCCCAAATAACTTTAAGAATTTTTTAAGTGTGTTACTTAATGACATTTTATATTGAAGATTGATTTTATTTAATTGAACTTTTAGTCATATATTTGCAAAGATCGATTTACATATAAATCTATCAATGCATTAAAAAACACGGCTATAGAGACATATGTTTTTCGTCTTTCGCCACAAAGACTCATCAGACTATTTTTGTTGTAATTATAATTATATTTATTTTACTAAATTAATTATAATTGAAAAATTGCAAGTTTGAAAACTTTTTGTGTTTTTGGTCTGGGCTGGAGACGAACCAAGGATCTCCAGGTTGGTAGCAGAAGTCGTTACCACTGCACCAGCCTTGCCCGGCTGCGAAGCCGACTTTTTGCCAGTTTTATTTGTGTGTTAATACGTATTGATATATCATAATTGTTGTTTTGTGTTATTTATTGATATTTGGTATAGTTGTTCCTTTGGAACAAATTCAATACCGATTGCAGGTGTTTCCACCTTATCAGGGCGTTGTGTGTTAATACGTATTGATATATCATAATTGTTGTTTTGTGTTATTTATTGATATTTGGTATAGTTGTTCCTTTGGAACAAATTCAATACCGATTGCAGGTGTTTCCACCTTATCAGGGCGTGTTCTCCCAAATAACTTTAAGAATTTTTTAAGTGTGTTACTTAATGACATTTTATATTGAAGATTGATTTTATTTAATTGAACTTTTAGTCATATATTTGCAAAGATCGATTTACATATAAATCTATCAATGCATTTTTCTAACACATAATTATGACAAATCAAGGAAAAAATGCATTTATAGATTTATATGTAAATCGATCTTTGCAAATATATGACTAAAAGTTCAATTAAATAAAATCAATCTTCAATATAAAATGTCATTAAGTAACACACTTAAAAAATTCTTAAAGTTATTTGGGAGAACACGCCCTGATAAGGTGGAAACACCTGCAATCGGTATTGAATTTGTTCCAAAGGAACAACTATACCAAATATCAATAAATAACACAAAACAACAATTATGATATATCAATACGTATTAACACACAACGCCCTGATAAGGTGGAAACACCTGCAATCGGTATTGAATTTGTTCCAAAGGAACAACTATACCAAATATCAATAAATAACACAAAACAACAATTATGATATATCAATACGTATTAACACACAAATAAAACTGGCAAAAAGTCGGCTTCGCAGCCGGGCAAGGCTGGTGCAGTGGTAACGACTTCTGCTACCAACCTGGAGATCCTTGGATCGTCTCCCGCCCAGACCAAAAACACAAAAAGTTTTCAAACTTGCAATTTTTCAATTATAATTAATTTAGTAAAATAAATATAATTATAATTACAACAAAAATAGTCTGATGAGTCTTTGTGGCGAAAGACGAAAAACATATGTCACTATAGCCGTGTTTTTAATGCATTGATAGATTTATATGTAAATCGATCTTTGCAAATATATGACTAAAAGTTCAATTAAATAAAATCAATCTTCAATATAAAATGTCATCAAGTAACACACTTAAAAAATTCTTAAAGTTATTTGGGAGAACACGCCCTGATAAGGTGGAAACACCTGCAATCGGTATTGAATTTGTTCCAAAGGAACAACTATACCAAATATCAATAAATAACACAAAACAACAATTATGATATATCAATACGTATTAACACACAAATAAAACTGGCAAAAAGTCGGCTTCGCAGCCGGGCAAGGCTGGTGCAGTGGTAACGACTTCTGCTACCAACCTGGAGATCCTTGGTTCGTCTCCCGCCCAGACCAAAAACACAAAAAGTTTTCAAACTTGCAATTTTTCAATTATAATTAATTTAGTAAAATAAATATAATTATAATTACAACAAAAATAGTCTGATGAGTCTTTGTGGCGAAAGACGAAAAACATATGTCACTATAGCCGTGTTTTTAATTCGTTCCTTGATTTGTCATAATTATGTGTTAGAAAAATGCATTGATAGATTTATATGTAAATCGATCTTTGCAAATATATGACTAAAAGTTCAATTAAATAAAATCAATCTTCAATATAAAATGTCATTAAGTAACACACTTAAAAAATTCTTAAAGTTATTTGGGAGAACACGCCCTGATAAGGTGGAAACACGTGCAATCGGTATTGAATTTGTTCCAAAGGAACAACTATACCAAATATCAATAAATAACACAAAACAACAATTATGATATATCAATACGTATTAACACACAAATAAAACTGGCAAAAAGTCGGCTTCGCAGCCGGGCAAGGCTGGTGCAGTGGTAACGACTTCTGCTACCAACCTGGAGATCCTTGGTTCGTCTCCCGCCCAGACCAAAAAACACAAAAAGTTTTCAAACTTGCAATTTTTCAATTATAATTAATTTAGTAAAATAAATATAATTATAATTACAACAAAAATAGTCTGATGAGTCTTTGTGGCGAAAGACGAAAAACATATGTCACTATAGCCGTGTTTTTAATCCGTTCCTTGATTTGTCATAATTATGTGTTAGAAAAATGCATTGATAGATTTATATGTAAATCGATCTTTGCAAATATATGACTAAAAGTTCAATTAAATAAAATCAATCTTCAATATAAAATGTCATTAAGTAACACACTTAAAAAATTCTTAAAGTTATTTGGGAGAACACGCCCTGATAAGGTGAAAACACCTGCAATCGGTATTGAATTTGTTCCAAAGGAACAACTATACCAAATATCAATAAATAACACAAAACAACAATTATGATATATCAATACGTATTAACACACAAATAAAACTGGCAAAAAGTCGGCTTCGCAGCCGGGCAAGGCTGGTGCAGTGGTAACGACTTCTGCTACCAACCTGGAGATCCTTGGTTCGTCTCCCGCCCAGACCAAAAACACAAAAAGTTTTCAAACTTGCAATTTTTCAATTATAATTAATTTAGTAAAATAAATATAATTATAATTACAACAAAAATAGTCTGATGAGTCTTTGTGGCGAAAGACGAAAAACATATGTCACTATAGCCGTGTTTTTAATGCATTGATAGATTTATATGTAAATCGATCTTTGCAAATATATGACTAAAAGTTCAATTAAATAAAATCAATCTTCAATATAAAATGTCATTAAGTAACACACTTAAAAAATTCTTAAAGTTATTTGGGAGAACACGCCCTGATAAGGTGAAAACACCTGCAATCGGTATTGAATTTGTTCCAAAGGAACAACTATACCAAATATCAATAAATAACACAAAACAACAATTATGATATATCAATACGTATTAACACACAAATAAAACTGGCAAAAAGTCGGCTTCGCAGCCGGGCAAGGCTGGTGCAGTGGTAACGACTTCTGCTACCAACCTGGAGATCCTTGGTTCGTCTCCCGCCCAGACCAAAAACACAAAAAGTTTTCAAACTTGCAATTTTTCAATTATAATTAATTTAGTAAAATAAATATAATTATAATTACAACAAAAATAGTCTGATGAGTCTTTGTGGCGAAAGACGAAAAACATATGTCACTATAGCCGTGTTTTTAATGCATTGATAGATTTATATGTAAATCGATCTTTGCAAATATATGACTAAAAGTTCAATTAAATAAAATCAATCTTCAATATAAAATGTCATTAAGTAACACACTTAAAAAATTCTTAAAGTTATTTGGGAGAACACGCCCTGATAAGGTGGAAACACCTGCAATCGGTATTGAATTTGTTCCAAAGGAACAACTATACCAAATATCAATAAATAACACAAAACAACAATTATGATATATCAATACGTATTAACACACAAATAAACCTGGCAAAAAGTCGGCTTCGCAGCCGGGCAAGGCTGGTGCAGTGGTAACGACTTCTGCTACCAACCTGGAGATCCTTGGTTCGTCTCCCGCCCAGACCGAAAACACAAAAAGTTTTCAAACTTGCAATTTTTCAATTATAATTAATTTAGTAAAATAAATATAATTATAATTACAACAAAAATAGTCTGATGAGTCTTTGTGGCGAAAGACGAAAAACATATGTCACTATAGCCGTGTTTTTAATCCGTTCCTTGATTTGTCATAATTATGTGTTAGAAAAATGCATTGATAGATTTATATGTAAATCGATCTTTGCAAATATATGACTAAAAGTTCAATTAAATAAAATCAATCTTCAATATAAAATGTCATTAAGTAACACACTTAAAAAATTCTTAAAGTCATTTGGGAGAACACGCCCTGATAAGGTGGAAACACCTGCAATCGGTATTGAATTTGTTCCAAAGGAACAACTATACCAAATATCAATAAATAACACAAAACAACAATTATGATATATCAATACGTATTAACACACAAATAAAACTGGCAAAAAGTCGGCTTCGCAGCCGGGCAAGGCTGGTGCAGTGGTAACGACTTCTGCTACCAACCTGGAGATCCTTGGTTCGTCTCCCGCCCAGACCAAAAACACAAAAAGTTTTCAAACTTGCAATTTTTCAATTATAATTAATTTAGTAAAATAAATATAATTATAATTACAACAAAAATAGTCTGATGAGTCTTTGTGGCGAGAGACGAAAAACATATGTCACTATAGCCGTGTTTTTAATCCGTTCCTTGATTTGTCATAATTATGTGTTAGAAAAATGCATTGATAGATTTATATGTAAATCGATCTTTGCAAATATATGACTAAAAGTTCAATTAAATAAAATCAATCTTCAATATAAAATGTCATAAAGTAACACACTTAAAAAATTCTTAAAGTTATTTGGGAGAACACGCCCTGATAAGGTGGAAACACCTGCAATCGGTATTGAATTTGTTCCAAAGGAACAACTATACCAAATATCAATAAATAACACAAAACAACAATTATGATATATCAATACGTATTAACACACAAATAAAACTGGCAAAAAGTCGGCTTCGCAGCCGGGCAAGGCTGGTGCAGTGGTAACGACTTCTGCTACCAACCTGGAGATCCTTGGTTCGTCTCCCGCCCAGACCAAAAACACAAAAAAAGTTTTCAAACTTGCAATTTTTCAATTATAATTAATTTAGTAAAATAAATATAATTATAATTACAACAAAAATAGTCTGATGAGTCTTTGTGGCGAAAGACGAAAAACATATGTCACTATAGCCGTGTTTTTAATCCGTTCCTTGATTTGTCATAATTATGTGTTAGAAAAATGCATTGATAGATTTATATGTAAATCGATCTTTGCAAATATATGACTAAAAGTTCAATTAAATAAAATCAATCTTCAATATAAAATGTCATTAAGTAACACACTTAAAAAATTCTTAAAGTTATTTGTTAGAACACGCCCTGATAAGGTGGAAACACCTGCAATCGGTATTGAATTTGTTCCAAAGGAACAACTATACCAAATATCAATAAATAACACAAAACAACTATTATGATATATCAATACGTATTAACACACAAATAAAACTGGCACATTTAACGAATAAAAGATATGTTACATAGTTATATAGCTTCAAAACATGGCAAAAAACGACTTTTTTCGGTTTTTAGATTAGAATATCTCAAAAACTATACACGATAGAGCGATTCTGAGGTCGGATTCGCGTGTAGCATCGCAAAACACATCGAATGTGATTATTTTGATTTTTGTTTAATGTAGTTGAAAAAAAATTTTATTTTTTTGTATGGGAAAATGCCCCAATTGGAAAAGGAATTATCTCAATATTTAGTCGAGGAGTCACGGGTGAAAATATTTTTATACATCATTTGAACGATAAGTAAACAGAATCTGGAAAAAAATTTGATTTATTGTTTTTTTACACTTATTATTATCAATAAAATCCATTTAACTACGTAAAACCACTTATCTTTAATTTCGATTTTTATCGTTTTTTTAAAAAAGCGCCACCTCTATAATTTTATTCTTTGCATAGAATAACTTCTTTTGACATCTATAATAAGAATTTACAAAAAAATCCGAGGTACATCAAAATTTGATTTAAATTCTCCCACAAGCACCGTGAAGTAGGAGATCTTTGTGGAAGCTGTAAGGATTCTGACGTCGGCGAGTCCCAAATATTTAGGGAGCTGCACACTGGTTCAAAATCCCTAAAAGCTGGCCAAAAGTCGAAATCATAAAAGTTTCGAGACGAAATTTTTTACCTGGGGGTTTTTGAGGTCGCTGATTACGAATTTGATGTTAGATTTTTAAAAAAGAAAATGGCGGATTCAAAATGGTGGACGATTTGCATAAATATTCAACCAAATCCAACGAAAAAATTTACTCGGGGGTTTTTGGGGTCACTGATTACGAATCTGATGTTAGATTTTTAAAAAACAAAATGGCGGATTCAAAAAGGCAAAAAATAACACTTGCACAATTTTTATATCTAATTTAAAAATTTTTTTCAAAACTTTAACTTTGATAGAGTTGTGTGCAACGGTAAATTAATCCACATAAAAATGGCTTCCGTTATCACGGAGTATAAGCTGTATAATAATATAAAAATTTTCCATTTCAGGCGAGCAACACATATTGACACTTGGTATGCAATATGAGTTAAATTTTCCTAAGGGTGCTTCAGAACAAATCGCGTCAAAGAAAAGGGGCAAAAAAAAGGCACCTCAATTTTTTTAAATGAGTTAGAAAAGGTTTCAATCTTCTTAAATCCAAAAAATCCTGGTGGTATGACGTGGTATAAATTAGTTCTGGGCTTTTTTCATAACCATTGCATACTGATTTTGTGAAATAATTTGATTTGAAGTTAATCATAATTACCGTAAAAGTATAAATTATTGCAAGTTTTGATTATAGAGGTTCGATAGCATTTCCTTTTACGAAGAAATTCCATATTCAAACATTAAATTCGGTTCAGTTTTACAGTAACCACATAATTTTTACAGTGAACACTTAATTTTTACTTTTAACTCACAGAATTTTGTGTCTGAGAAGCGAACTTTTGGAGAGATCCCAAGAGCATTGTAGGAATACCTGGACCTTTCTTACAAATTTTTTAAGGTCTATGAATATCTGTTAGACAATACGGTTCATAAAAAGTTAATTTAAAAAAACTTTTTTTTTACTTTTGGCCAGCTTTTAAGGATTTTGAACCAGTGTGAGCTGGTAGCAATTTCGGTATGTGATAACATCGTCGTTGATGCTTATGTACATGGTATGCACTTAGTTCCCATCCTTGTGATTGAGAAAAAGTAAGTGGTTACCTGATATAGCGCAATTTTTTTCCCCACACCCAGGGTACATTCTTTTTGTCACCACGTGAAACGATATAGCCATGTTCGTCTGTCCATGCGTGGAACTTAATTTGAAATTTAGCACAATTGCTTCGTTGTAAAAGTTAGCTCGTGGGATTGAAAATGAGCGAAATAGGTCAACGGCAACCAAAATACTCTTACTAGGGACGGTAAGCTCAAGCTCTGAGCAAAAACCAGGCGATCTTTGACAAAAGGGCGTGGCACCACCCATATAAGGAAAAGTTTCAAAATGCTGAACTGAATATGTTTTTTGAGATAATCGAACCAAATTTCACTCAGACACTAAGAACAGTAAGTCCAAGATCTGAACAAAAGCTATGAGAATTTGGAGAACTGGTCGTGGCATCTCCCGTACAAGCAAAATTTTCAAAATACTGCAGTTTAAGGTATTTAATGTTTGGCCAGGCTAAAGGAAACACCCTTACTAGTTTTTTCTTATTTCGAATTGGAAAAAAATACTACTGAACGTCATAACATCGCGTCCGTCATTGCTGTATTGCATTAGAGTTATTCCTAACAAAAAAAATGAAAAATGAAAATGTAAAAAAAGCGTTTATGTCATTACATCATTATTATTAAATATGTTTTGTTCAGTAAAACCATAAAAAACTTTCTTACGCGTGGTTCTTGCAAATAAAGTAATATTGAGGGTTTAATTCCCTGATAAAGTCATAAAACTGCACAGAAAACAACGTACAATGTCGTGTTTCCATGTCAAGATATTCGAGGCCAATGATCACAAAAAAAGTTTTTTTGCAAATATCTCGTTCACGCATACTTTTTTAACAAAAAAATGTTGTTTGTCTGACGATGTTATCACATAATTTTTGCTGCCATCAACTCCCTAACTATAACCATTTTGAGATAATTAGCTTTAAAGTTCATACGTGTAGTTTACCCCTTTTTTTCTTCTTTTCCGATTATCCAGCAATGTTCTAAAGAAATTACGGTCACAAAATTGAGATTTCATTTACTTGGTCGTATTCCATATTCTGTATGCACATAACATCTAAATGGAAGAAAATGTTATGTACATAAGGGATTTCATATTCTGATTATTTTTCATAATTCTGGTTATTTTGTTGATTAATTACACTTTTAACTCTTTAACGACTAAAAGCAAGTATGTTTTCCAGAACCCCATTTGCTTGAATGAAAGTTTTATAAACCCGCATTACTTCGATTTTGTAGTATTTTTATTTGAAATTCTTTCACGTATTTAGACCTGGTCGTTAAAGGGTTAAGGACTTAATGTATACCCATGAATTTACCAAATTTTTTTAATATTATAATTATAAATATATAGGGGCATTATTCCACACAAAATTTTCCACGGTTTGGCTTAAATTTGTGTACGCCTTCTAGGAAAATACGCCTCAAATAATTTGATCAGAGATTTGATCTAGCCACGGCTAGGCCAGTGTTTGTTTTAAGCTCAAATTTGGAACGTTTTAAAATGTAATTCGTGGCAAAACAAAATTTTTGATTTTGATAGGTCAAAGGTGGCGAGATTCGATTCCATTTTTTTTTTATTTATTTCAAAATAAACTAAAAAAGTGTGGCTATCTTATTGTTTATCGTGAATCCATTTAAGCTATTACGCTATAATATTGAGGACTAACCCCCAAAAAGACCTGTAGTACAAGGGAGAAAGACGCAAAATTAGCCGTTGCACATAGGGAGATTTAACCCAAAAAGCTGGTCAAAAACGATTAAACTTTTTTTTTATTATACAGCTAATACTCCAAACTAAAGAAATCTGGGATCCGATTTCATCTTAATCAATCTGCAGCTTCGTAATACACTGTCAAAGTTGAAGTTTTGTAAAACATTTAAAAATATAATTTTAAAGTTGCAAAAGAATTGTTGATTTAAGTGCGTGTATTTCTTTAAGTGCAGAAAAAAATGAAAAATTGTAGAATGGACAGGTGTGTTCTTTACAATGAACTTAATTTAATAAAAAAAAAATAATTATAAGAGTCAAAATAGTGTGTTCAAACTTTATAAGTAACTGAGTATTTTTTATTGAAAAATTGTAAATTTTTAAAAGCAGAAAAGTAATGGATCCTCACGAGTCCCAATTTTTTCTACCAAAAATTCTCATAAATGAAGTCTTTTTGTAGCTAAAACTGCAAAATTTGGCTCCTAATATTTCCTATTAGCAAAATAGCTGCACTTTTTGCTGATGCCTATACATGTGATATTTTTAGTTTTAAAGAAATTATAAACGAAAAAATGAACGAATTTAGAGGACTAAAATTCTCAGAAATAATTTGATGTCGAAGAGTTTTCAGATTGAAATAATATTGGTGATTGTTTTTCAAAAACTTGAGATTATTAGTTCGGAGAGAAACCATATTGGTTCCAGTTATAGGAGAATCATTCCCAACTATGCATGTTTCTTGCACCTCCAAATCCGATGTGCATGCTGCCGAGGCAGGTGGATTAACCACACTCTGGTGCAGGCATTGAAATAAGCTGTAGTAATACCCTATTTCTGCAGTAATAACTTCGAATTTGCAGTAATAACTTCAGAATATTGTAAAAAATTGTAATAATAATTTTCACCCAAATTCATATTACTTTATTTTGCGTTAATCGTTGAAACTAAATACTCATCTTATTTCGCTTATAACCGTTGTTTTAGTTGTCTAACCTCACCAATTTGGGCTAAAATGTAGCAACCACAATAAGTACTCGGCAACTCTACTTTAAACATATTTTTATAAATGCATTCGAAGAAAATTTCGTTACAAATTTTCAATTTTAAATTGAACCATTGCCATGATATCTGTTATTTAATATTAATATTTAATATTAATCACTTGAATAAGACATTAAAAAAATTTTGCTAAAAATTGCAAATAAAACCAAAAAAAAATTCTGCAGTAATAACTTTTTCTTATTTCAACCCCTGCTCTGGTGGGTACCACTTGGAGAGTTATTTCCCATCGTTTTTCGATCCATGCTTCATTAGTATAATCTTCTCGGCAACGCCCCACGCAGTAAGTTATAAGCTTAAAGCTGGATCCGGCAAGCGCTGCAAATATAGTGGCCAAATTCACTTTTGATTTCAGCCGCCCAATCTGGAACAAACGCTGACCTGGGAGCCGCCCACTCTGGATTAGACGCTTCAGGATTTCGACAAGATACTTATTTTAAGGCGGCATCGACTCGCCTTGTCAGTGCCAGTTACGGGCATTGTGGGTTTTTCTTTCGAGGCGCAACGCTGTCCAACGCTACACCCTTCCACACCCTGGCTGGTCACCCGCTTTTAGTCGCCTTTTACGGCAGGCATGCTTACCTCGGGCATATTCTGACCCCTTTCCCGCAGCTGAACTGCTAAAGGCATGCCCCATAACATCAGCTAAAATTCTCCATCCTCTGCTCAACAAAATCTGGAGTAAAGAGCGTTTGCCAAAAGATTGGCTACATGGCATGTTAGTCAAATTGCCGAAAAAAGGTGACCCAAGCGAGTGCCGAAACTATAGAAGCATCACCTTGCTCTCAGTACCATCAAAAGTACTGACGAAAGTGCTTCTGAGCAGGGTAAGCGAAAAACTTGATTCGGCCATTCGAAAGCAGCAAGCAGGATTCCGGCGAAACAGATCATGCGTGGATCAAATCAACACGCTCAGAATAATTGTCGAACAATCATGCGAGTGGCGTGCTGCACTTCAACTTGTCTTCGTTGACTATAGCACTGCCTTCGACAGTGTCTCCCGAGAAAACATCTGGGCGTCACTGCAACGAAGAGGTATTGCCGCAAAGGCCATAAACTTAGTACGTGCACAATATGAAGGCTTTAAATGCAGTGTGTTACACAACGGGTTGTTGTCACCGACATTCACCACTAATTCAGGCGTACGGCAGGGGTGTTTACTATCACCATCACTCTTCCTTATCGTTCTTGATGATATCCTAGATAAAGCTCTTAATAAGGCCAAAAGGGGTATTCAATGGAACTTTACCGAACATCTGGAAGATCTCGACTACGCTGACGACATCTGCCTCTTATCGTCCAAACATTCAGATATGCAAAGCAAAATTGAAGACCTTGTCTTGGAATCAGTGCTGTCGTTTTGAAAAGTTTGAGCGAAGTGAAATTTTGTAAAAAGTGAAGTGTTGCGAAGTAAAATTCAGAAAAAGTTAAGCATTAGCGAAGTGAAAACAAAAATCGCAATTTTATTTATTCAATTCATTCATATTTATGCTACACGTAACAAAATTTAAAAATATATTTTGAAAAAATATGAAAAAAATAAATAAAATATTTATTAGGTCAGAAATTTACCGAAATATGGCTGGCCACTCGAACATGGAAATTTTGTTTATGCGGTCGAAAAACGGTTTTTACTCAAAACAAGGCATCTTACGAATGGTCCAAAAAACACGTGTGAATTTTTTCAGAATTTTTGGAACTTTTTTAAAATGTTTTTTTTTTGACCAATTTTTTAAAAATTAGGGGAGATGTGTGTACCTTGGTCCGCTTTTTAGTTTTTTCAATGTGCAGGATTTTCCAAAAAAGTTTCTTTAGTTTTTTGATTAAGTTATATTTCTGCAATGCTTGCAGCATCAAATGACGTGACAATGATATTTCCATGTCTTACCATTGAGTAGAAATATTACTTTTTCCGTTGCAATCTCAAACGGTCCAAGGTACACCATGCAAGTGTACCTTGGACTATTAAAAACAAAAGAGAATATATTGTTTTTAGGTAATAAACTATGAAAAAACCATTTGTTATGTAATCAAAAGTAACATTTTTTTCAATAAAAAAAAAAAAATTTCATAAACAAAATTTTTAACACAAAAAAGTGCATTTAGTAAAAAACAATTAATTACACAAAAATGATTGCAAATAAATACATTAATCACGTAAATAATAATAATACTATTATATTGAGAGGCGATTATGGCTTCCTGGTTGCCCGTCGAAAAAGGCTTCCTGGTCCAAGGTACACACAGATAGCATGTTTTAAAAACTGTCAACACCCATAACATATATTAGTGAAAATATATCTAAAACACACTAAAAGCTTAAAACAATAACTAAACTTCCTTCCTGATGTTGTAAAACTGAAATATTTCAAGTAAGTTTCTCAAAAAACGTTTCGTAGTTTACTCCAAAAACAAATTTTTACACACAAAAAACACTTTTTCCGACGCTTTTTATACACGCATGCAGCTTGACGGTCTGAATTCAACTAATGTGAGTCACCGGTATGTGGAAAATTCCATAGAAGAACATTATCGTACACGTGCAGCTGTTGAGTGGAAAACGGCACTCGGACCGAGGTACACTTGAACCAAGGTACACACATCTCCCCTATAAAATGTGCCCAAAAATTAAACGTATTCTTTGAATGATTCTAAGTATTTTAGGCATTATACACTTTTCACGTAAGACGTGTTTTTTTGAGTAAAAAATTTTACCGACCACTTTTCCGACCATATTTCGGCCAATTTTTCACCCTAAAGTTTTCAATGAAGAGTTTTAAAGGAAATTTTCTCTACTTTTATAATATTCTGCTATATCTTTACCTATCTCTGACCCTAAAACAGTTATAGACAAAAGAGTAAAAAACACAAGAATTCGAAATTTTTGCTTTTTTTTTTGTCTATAAACTATTTCGATCGCAAATTTAATTCTCTACAAAAAGTTTCCCGTGAGGTATATCGACATTTTGCGTTATTCCCTTGATATATTTTTAAAAAGCAATTTACTTTTCACTCAGGGCAGGCATCGGTCATACAAATAGGTATGTTTCTGAACTCTCATAAAAAGAATAGACAAATTTTAAGGCAAATTTTGGATTCAAGAAAAAGTGAAGTGATTTTATGAAAGGGGAAGTGGCGAAGTGTTTTTGATAAAAAAGGAGCAAAACACTTCAATTGAAGTGGAAACGACAGCACTGCTTGGAATCACAAAAGGCCGGCCTAAAAATCAACGTATCCAAGACTAAAAGCATGAAGCTAAACGCAAGCAATGACATCACGTTTAAAGCTGGCAGTGATGACATCGGAAACGTCGATAGCTTCACGTATTTAGGCAGCATTATCTCCATGGATGGTAGAGCAAAAGAGGATATCAACTCAAGAATAGCAAAAGCAAAAGGCGCATTTGCTCAACTGAACAAAATATGGTCTTCATCCGTTATATCCACCAAAACGAGAGTTGCGCATTTTTGATTCGAATGTGAAATCGGTTTTGTTATATGGGTGCGAAACATGGCTTGTTACTGAACAACTAACAAACAAGCTGCAAGTATTCGTCAACAAATGCTTAAGGCGTATACTAAAGGTTTGGTGGCCTCGCACTATATCAAATGCCGAGCTACATCAAAAATGCAAACAGAAGGCTATAGCAAACGAGATCAAGCTGCGCAAATGGGGATGGATTGGTCACACTATCCGGAAACCACACAGCGAAGTTTGTCGCCAGGCCCTTGAGTGGAATCCACAAGGCAGTAGAGGACGTGGTAGACCCAAAACCAACTGGAAAAGGTCGTTGGAAAAGGAAATCCAAGAATCGGGAAAAGAGATCAAAGTCATCGCAAGGGATCGTGACAAATGGAGAGATTTCATATTGGCCCTATGCTCCTCCTAGGAGTTAAAGGAGAATACATACATACATACATTAGTTCGGAGATTGAAAAATTGGAATTCCGGTAAGTTATGTCGGCCTCTATTATCAATTTTTTTGATAATTCAGTATTACAGTATTACTCCAGTTAACAATACTAAAAGAATAAGCCATATCTATTAAATGAGGAACAGTGCTATAGAATTTTTAGAATGTTTTTGTGATGTTTTTGTCTATAGCGCCCTCTGTGGAAAATTTTTCTTTTCTGTAGTGTTCCCGGACTACTCTTCTGAGTTATATAAATTAATTGACACCTTGATAACTTAAATCAATAAAGCAGTATACGAGATAGAAGACCCTAAAAGTTACTACATTTATCATGTGTACAGCGCCATCTATTTAAGTTTAATGCCATCGTATTGTCATTTTAGTAAAATGAAAGAAAAAAACTTCATAAAAACCAAAATCGGCTTAGTACTACAGGAGCTACAAGTCCTCAAATATTTCACTTATCTGCAGCGCCCTCCATTGACAATTTTTTTAATCGAGTCTTTATTTGTTTTGATTGTCTGGATAATCTGAATAAAATGAAACCTCAATTTCGAAAATCGGACCAGTAGTTTCAGAGTTATTAACTTTGACCAGGTTTTTAACTCAGATACCCCTATGTGCGTTGTTCAAAGTAAATTTTTTCAATGGAGTAGTCTTTATTTATGAAAAATAAAGTGTGCAAAGTCAATTGCGAAATCGTGGGCGCTTAAACAGTAATTCAAGGTGAAAGGTCGGAAAAATTTGTTTTTTGAAAATATCTTTCAAACGGTTACTCCTGGAGAAAAAATGTTGACTGATTATTTATAGCTCAGGAAATTACCTACTAAAACAAGGGTGTCAGCGTTTTAAAATCACTGAGCCAAGCGCAGACAGCGCAGTCATCGCAAAATTTTAGCTTTTACAACAACTTCAAATTCGAAGGACCACAATACCAAAAACCTTTTTTTTGTTGTTTTTTTTGTGGCTAGTTTACAACAACAATAATATTCAAACATTTTTTAAAATTTCTGAGGACTAGAACACACACAAAATTGGGGTATTCACGCGTTGATGCGCAATGCCCTTGTGTCGTTGCGAAAGTGCGATTTGCGAAGTTTGATATTGCCGAAAATTTCGCAAGATGGATATATTTACATTGAACTTTCAGGCTTTCGCAACTGCGCATCAACGCGTTATTACCCATATTGTTTGTTGTTTTTGTTTTTGATGCGACGTAGTCGTTGTTATTAAGGGGATACCTTTAATCTCGTAAACTCGTAAACCATGAAAAACTCGAAAGTTTACGAGCTTGTTTTTAGGAACACACATTTCTAAAAACGTGTAAGCAACGTATCAGCTGTCATATAATTTGAAAAATATTCAATTCAAATTCAATTTTCAAAACAAAAAATATTTTTTCAATACATTTATTTGACAACAATCGCTCTCGTATTTTTCGAGGCTATTTACGCATCGAAATTGCCTCGTAAGTTTTCGAGGCCTGGTAAACTTTTTTTCATACAAATTTTTAAATTTTGTTTACGAGACTCGAAAGTTTTCGAGGTTTACGTGCTTTTCGAGGCTTTTACGAGTTTAAAGGAATCCCCTTATTGTTTTATGTTACACAAAAAAAAAAAAAAAAAACAAGAAAAACGCGAAATTTTGACGAGCTCAAAAAATAACAACAAAAATTATTACTTTGATTGTTGTACTGAAATATTGTTGTAGTTGTAATTGGCTCACTTTTGTTCTACGCTGACACCCTTGTACTAAAATATGCAAAAATTGTTTTCGTACCACTTGCGGTTTAGGAGATATGTCAATTTAAAAAATTGTATTCAACTGTGAAAGTATAAATAAATATTATATACTAAAAATATTTTCACAATATCTTCTTAGCTACAATTGGTACAAAAACCATTCTTGCATATTTTTGTAGGTAATTTCCAGAGCTACAAAACTAGTCACCAACATTTTTCTCTTGAAGTATCCATTAGAAAAATATTTGCAGAAAACTGATTTTTCTGACCTTTAACCTTGAATAGCCATTTTTATACGCCCATGATTTCGCAATGGACCTTGTACACTTTATTTTTCATACATTAATAAAGACTATTCGAACAACGGTTGATTTTGCGTCTTTCTCCCTTGTACTATAGACCATCATGGGGATTAGTGCTCGATATTATCGCGGAGAAGCGTAAATGAACTAGCGATAAACAATAAGCTAGCCACACTTTTTTAATAAAAACTAGTAAGGGTGTAAACTTTGGCCTGGCCAAATATTAAATACCTTACACCGCAGTATTTTTAAAGTTTTGCATATATGGGGGGTGCCATGCCTTCTTGTCCGAGTTCATCCAGTTTTTGCTCAGAGCTTGCAATTATAGTACTTAGTGTCTGAGTGAAATTTGGTTGGATTATCTCAAAAAACTCTTTATAGCGATTTGAAGCTTTTGCTTACATGGGAGGTGCCACGCTCTCTTGTCCGAGTTCGTGCATTTATAGTCCTTAGTATCTGAGTGAAATTTAGTTTTTAGAGATAAAACTCTTTCAGTATAGCATTTTGAAACCTCTGCTTAAATGGGAGGGGCCACGCCCTCTTGTCCAATTTCACCCAGTTTCTGCTCAGAGCTTACATTTATAGTTCTTACCTAGTGTCTGAGTAAAATTTCAATTATCTCAAAAAACGCTTTCTGTATAGGATTTTGAAGCTTTTGCTTATATGGGAGGTGCCACGCCCTTTTGTCCGATTTAGTCTATTTTTTTTTAGAGCTTACGCTCACAATTCGTAGTATTTATGTGTATTTTGATTGCATTATCGTGAAAAATATTCCTAAAGTTGCGTTTTGAATATATTTTTTGTATAGGCGGTAGGCCTATATAATTCCACAAGCTAACGGAAGCAGTGTACTAAATTTCATTGAATTATCTTGCACAGTTTTCCCAGCAAATGTATTTCCACGCACACCCAGCAAGACAAACGAACACGGCTATATCGACTCAGGAGGTGACGCTGATCAGGAATATATATACTTTTCTATATTTGCCCCGCCTCCTTCTCTGCGTTACAAACGGAAGGACAAAGTGAATATAACCTGGGTGTAGGGTATAAAAATGGAATTGAATTTCGCCACCTTTAAGGTTATTTAAGACCTTAAAAATTACCATTTTTTTTGCCACGTATTACATTTTAAAATGTTCCAGTTAGTACGCCGTCCAAATTTGAGCTTAAAAAAATTTGGGCTAGCCTTGACGCTTAATTTAGTTGATTTTTAAAAAAAAAATCTCATGTTTGATCTATGTTTTTGAGGTTATATCAAAATAACTTTCTGATTTTCATATTTTCCCTAGAAGGCTGACTAATAAGCTTTACACAGCCGTTTACTAGATGCCTCCAGTATACTTCTTTCAAAAGTTGTACGATTTATTCACAAATTTCAGCAAAACCGTTTACTGTGCGGCACAGCAGATAGAAAATTTTTTTACTTGAATATCTTCCGCAAAATTTTTGAGAAAAAAATTGGCATATGTATGTGATAGAAAAAGTAACAGAACATTTTATATGGTATCCGAGCACAGGGCCGTGCGTAGGATTTGCTCCTGGGGGGGGTTTTCATAAAAAAAAAAGTAGGAACACTGTATAGAGAAAATTATTAACAAAATTTATGTACCTACATAAATTGTAATATGGGTATCGTCAGCTTAATGAGAAACTGTGCTAAGTACATTTCCGGCTCAAAATGACTTTTGTATGCCATTCGAAAGGTAATAAGATGACCCATAAGAAGCGTAAAAAAAGTAAACATCATAAAACATGTTTAAATAGCAAATATTAAAAATAATAAAAAGTGCTAAGTCCAAAATTTTTCCTTTTTTAATAATACAAATTTTTTTTTTTACTTTGTTTATGAAACCAAGTCGATTGCACTAACTCTGGTCACGAAAGAGCATTGAGTCCTGGTATTTTTAATAAAAACATTTTGAGCTATCTATCACTCAGGCTAGTTTGCAATACGGTTTTTGAGAATTATGTAGAATAAATTTTAAAGTTGAAAAGTAGTTTTGCAAGCAAACCAAAACAAAGTTAGTAATTTTCTTCCCAATAAATAGATTAATTCAATGAAAATATGTATTGCTTTAAATCATTTTTCATGTCTGATTGCTTTAAGGCATAGCTGCCCACGCGTGCCATCGCAAAGTGCCATTATTTAAAAATTACTTGATCTCACGTGCCACAGCAAAATTTAATTATTGAAAATGAAAATCGCACACACAAGTAACGGCATATGCGAAATTTTGAAGGATTGCGATCGACCACCAGCAACAACATATGCGTAAATTTTGTTGTTGTTTTTTGCGACCGCACAAGACTGTGTTTTGTTGTTGTTTTTTCGTCCACAGGACTGTGTGTTTGGTTGTTGCAACAAAACGCAAGGGTTCCTATCGAAAAGAAAAAAACAACAACACACAGTGGCAACAACAAATTTGATCAATTTATGAACTTTCAGGATTTTTTAGATTTGCGAAAAAAAAACACTTGCACAAGTAACTGTGTATTTAAAAATCTTTGCTGGTTGTTGTTTTCAATAATTTTAAAAAATTTATGTTTTCTTTTTATTAATTTTACATGGGGGCCACGACTTTTTATGCGAGTGCCAAATTTTTTTAATTTTACTCTAGACGGGCAGCTATGCTTTAAGGCGTTGTCTTTTTTGTAAGATTTTTTCTTTCGGTTTTAGATAACATCGATTAATGGTTTTAATGAATATTACCATAGCTTGGATGCATACGGCTGCAACAATGATTACAAACTAAGTCCAAGATAAGACAAAAACGAGGCCGAGCTCGGTTTTACCTCGATGTCGTTCCACTTAAGGTTTTTAAGCAAAGTTGTTCACTGGGGTTCAAATATACAGAAAAAGTTATTTTTTTTTTTAAATTGGTCAATGAGCTAATCGATTTTCAGGGTCGAATTTCGGTAACTAAATGTCCCTGACCTACATTGTTTCTGTTTATAAAAAAAGGTTTGACAAAAATCAACTAAAAACTGAGTATGCAGTTAGTTTTCCGTTCATTTGTAGATTCAAAAATTGTATTTTTGAAAATTCTGGCTGATCGAGTTAACGTAATATTATTTTTTTAGGCATTTTTTGGTGAAGAAAATAAAAATGAATTTTTGCGTTTTTTTAGAAAAGTACCGTAAGCAGGGGTGACTTTGATACAAAAAAAAACAGAATTTCCAAGTTTAGGAGCCTATAATTTCAACAATTTTAATAAAATTAATGATTTTATTACTCTTAATTTTTTGTGGGGGTTTCAGCTTTAATGTCATGTAATATAGCTTATACGAAGTAATTACAAATATTTTAAAATAATATATTTGTAAGTGGGTTAAAGTCACCTCAAGGGTGGGGCGACTTTAACCGAAAAATTTCATTTACTGATTTTACATGCGATACATTTAACGATCCAAAATCAGGGTATCAGGTTTTGGAAACTTAAGTTCACTTTACATTTTGGCATATTTATATAGGCAATCGGCCTAGGCAGTGGGATGTTTTCAAGGACGAGATTAAAAAAAAACTAAAATTTTTGATAAATGCGGTTTTAGCCTTTGGTGTGCTTTACTTATTGGTACATAAGTTACATCAAATAACAATACTAATATTGAAAGCAAAGCAGAACTTAAAAAATCCACAAAAACATGCTTAAAATCGATTGCAAATTAGAAAACAATAAATACTTGATTGAAAAAATTTAAAAAACGAAAGAAATTCTTAGTAGGTAACTTTAAAAATGCCTCATTTGTTAAAGGGCTTCGGTGGCTTAATTTTTTTGCAAAATTTCGTTAAATAAATAATAGCAAAATCCTTTCTGGGAAGCCAATTGTTTAACGAAGATAAAAAGGAAAATATAATTTCACTTTGGGAAAAGATTAGACTTTATTTTCACTAAAGTTCACCATACCTGGTGTTTTGGGCGTTAATTTGGCCCGAGTTTGGGTTTCTTTTAAGCCAACCTTACAATACAAAGTTTTTTGGGGGTGACTTTCGACGGTCCAAAGTCACCCCAAAAACATTGTTTTCTAACATACTCCCATATAAAAATGCATTAAAAATACTTAGAGGCAAATATATCCACCAAAGTCGATGGATTTGGGAAGTAAATTAAATAATAGTTCTTGTTATATTATTCATCTAACTCCAGCAATTTTCCTTCTAGTCAATAAGTAGTAATTTTCTGAGTGTTAAAAAATCCGGCATAAGACAACTTTTAGAAAATGCAACAATATATCCGAAAGTTCGCGCTCAAATCAAATATTGAAAACAGACGCTGAAAGCCAATACCTCAAGGATACTGATTGACCCAATACAAATCGATAACTAGTCTTTGGGGTGATAATATTACGATTTTAATCTTTTTTTTCTTGCCGGTTAAAGTCGCCCCCGGATGTCAAAGTCACCCCTGCTTACGGTAACAAACAAAAAAAATCATTTTCAATGTAAACTTCGATGTTGAATCCGGCCTTAGAATTGCTATATCTTGTATGGTTTTCGAGAAATCTTAACCTAAAAGTTTTGTTTTTCCATATTTTTGAGGTTATATAACAAAACATGGAAATCTTTAGCCACAAAACCTGATAGCGCAGCTTGAAGCCCCAGTGTTTCATTTCAAAAATCCGAATCTAGCAACCAATTTTTTCTATCATGTCTGAGATCCGAATTATCCTTGATTTACAGTGCAGAAAAAGCAGGTATGATTGATTCCGCTCTGGAAATTTTGATTTAATTCTTGTCGACCACGCACCAAAAAAGTAGACTAAATTCTTGAAAAAGTGGAGAAAGACCGACACATAAGCTGTCGCAACATCGCTACATAATCTGAGTGAAAAAAATCTTTCTGAACGCATTTCAGTATTATTGTAATGTGCGAAAAATATCATGGTCAAAACGAGGTGAGCCTGCCCAAATCGTCGCAAAGCTGGAGCTGACGCCAAGGAAGGTTTTTCTGAGTATTTGGTTGGACTGCAAGGGTCCTGTGTACTAAAAGCTTTTTTGCTTAGCCAAACGATTAATTTGGAAGTGTTCTGTCAGCAATTAACAAAATTGAATAAAGCACTCAAGGAAAAACGTCCGGAATTAGTCAACAGAAAGGGCATCGCCTTTCATCACGACAACGCTAGACCACTTACTTCTTTGGTGATTCGCCAAAAACTGAGGGAGCTTGGTTGGAAAGTTTTAATGCATCTACTGTACAGCACAAACCTTGAACCTTCGGGTTACCATTTGTTTCACTCGTTGCATAATTATCTTGATGGCGTAAAATTGAATTCCCTTGTGGATTGCAAAA
Source organism: Calliopum simillimum (assembly GCA_951812925.1). Classification (NCBI taxonomy): domain Eukaryota; kingdom Metazoa; phylum Arthropoda; class Insecta; order Diptera; family Lauxaniidae; genus Calliopum; species Calliopum simillimum. Next base: position 79,048,688 of record OX638372.1, on the reverse strand, counting down.
TGGACTTGACCGAGTTTTTCGAGCGGAAACCCCAGGAATCTTTTAAGGACCGTATTGTGATTTCGCCCGAAGATGGCGAGTGGTGCTCAATAACAATGGAAAATATTTGACTCAGTGAAGTTATTTTGATATACATATGAAAAAAGATTGGATAAACCAAGCATTTTTTTTTTTTTTTGCTATTTCGAAATTCGATTAAAAAACATTTAATTCTTGCGACCTTTAAGCCTGAATAACTTTAAATGTGGCAATGATCTCGATATCGATTTTTGGCATTTGTTTTAAGATACCGAAATAAAACGATTCCAATTGGAAAAATTGTGGTTCTAATTTTTTTGATCAGAAGACTAATCACTGGACTAAAAATTTATATTTTTTTTTGTTTCTTACTATCTTTCTAAAAACCTTCATAACTATTTCTAAATGGTATCTGAATAAAATTTTTTGATGGTCTATGCTTAAAATATAAGTAAAACAAATAGCATTTCTACTATTTTTCCAATTTGCAGCAAAAAACGCTAATGCAAGTAGGTTTTTTTTTAAAAATTTGTACCTTTATAAATTGTTGAAATGAGCTAACCCACAGCAATAGTCAAAATAACTGTGATATTATAAATGATTTATAGGTACGAGTACTTATGAGATAAATTCTTTTTTATTTCAATACATATTTGCAAATCATAAATATTTATTTAATTTTTTTTGAGTAAAATATCTTCCTCGGGGGGGTTTGAACCCCCAAAATCCCCCCCGTGCGCACGGGCCTGTCCGAGCAAATTTCAATGTAAAATTGAATTGCAAAATTATTGTTAGTTAGTAAATCACCTTTTGTGTTTGAATTAAAGATTTACATAAATGTTCTTCATAACATGTTCTTCCACCAAAAAATGCATAATGCTGTGCACATAACATCTTCATCCACTGAAAACTACCTAATAATAAGAGTTAATGCATATCTGAACATGTCTTTCCACTCGGATATCTCTTTTTTTTGTCATAATGTTACATAAAAAAAATTGAGAATCGACTTAATAAATCCTTTTTGTATATCAATCAATAACATAATAGTACAAGATCCGGCACCACAGTTAAGTTAGTTGTTTGCTGTCAGGTTTTTGGTTATGTAAAAAAGTGAAGAATTAGGAAAAATTTTATTTTATTGCTTGTTTATCATAAGACAGCTGCCTAAGGTATGGCAGTTGTTAAATTTTTATAATTCTTTTGGTTTAATTTTTGTTCTAATAGTTAAAAAAAGAAAAGAAAATTTTGTGTAAAAACATGTATCAACAATTTCTGCACAATATTATATCGCCTTCGCGCAAGAAAACAAGTTCACCACTGAAGTTTTTGTGTGGGGAATTTATGAGCTTTTTCTATTAGACTCTTACGCCAGAATACCGAGAGTCTTAGGAAGTTTAAGAAAGTATTTCTGAAATGTATTACGAAAGACTTTCTGCTGTTTTAACCGGAATAGCCCTATTAATCGAATTCTAATTTTTACGCATATTTGTGAATGGGGGAAAATATTTATGACGGGTGCCGATTAAATTGAGAAAACGAACCGTGAGTCGCACGAAAAAAAGTGAGAGAGATCTCTTTTAGGGGGACAAATAATTATCATTATATGAAACAAAAAATTTACCGCAAAAAAATGGTAAAAACGAATATTAAGTGGCGTGTTAATTTCGTTTTTTAAACATTCAGAAATATTCTATGTACAAGCTGCCCTTTTCTACCAGCAGCGCTTTTAAGCGCAGAGAGCGGCCTTCAAAAATAACGTTGTATAAAATATTTTTATACTGACATCATACACGGAGAAAAAAAATAGTACTTGCTACTTTATTTCTCATAAATTTTACCAGAATTTCAAATCAGAATAGTGACAACTTCGCACCGAAATAAATTTCACCTTACTGTTTTAGTCAATTCAAAATGTATGTTTGCTAGTATTTTTTTTTGAAAAAATTGGATTGATATTTACCTTACTGTAAATAAATAAACTTAAAAAAATAAAAATAAATTAACTGACCGACGCTGGGGTACGAACCCGGGCCCTTCCGTATGATAGTCAGATACAAATCCTCTGCGCTGCTTATGCATGTGATATAGAAACAAAAAAATTTGTACATAAAGAAAATGTTTGTTCAAAAATAGAAATTGTTACTAAAATTATAAAAGTGAAAATGATTCTATATTTTTATGATATTTACCTTACTCGAGTGGGGTGACAATTATGACACTCATTTTTGTGCGTGAAAAAAATAAAGTTATTTTGAATAGAATTATAAATTCAATATGGTCATTAGTGTGTATTGAAATATATGGACGCGTTTTAAAACCCAATTCCACACTCAAATTATGAAAGAAGAAAGATAAACAACTCAGGAAATATAAATTTTTTGACTTTAAAATAAATTCCTAGCTGGCCAAATGGCCATTGTTTATAAAAACCGAGTGATTTTGCACTGGAGCCTATCTAAAGGTAAATTTTTTTTCCAAAAAACCCCATAGATCTCAATATGTGGTCTAAAACAATTAATGTGTGCAAATTTTCAGAGAGATTGTATGACGTGCAGGAGTGTCAGCAAAGGAATAAGAAACGATTATCATTAATGAAACGAATACTTTTTGTACTGGAGCCTATCTAACGGCAGATTTTTTTCCAAAAAACACTACAGATCTCAGTTCGTAGTCGAAAACAACTAATGTATGCAATTTTTCAGAGAGATTGTATGACGTGCAGGAGTGTCAGCAAAGAAAAAAAAGCACTTATTTTCAATCAAACGTTTAATTTTTGTACTAGAGTCCATCTTACGATTCATTTTTTTCAAAAAAACTTGTGGTACTTGATTTGTCATAAAAAATAAACTATGCACCCAAATTTTAAGATTGGTGGAACGACGTGTGGGAGTGTCAGCGAAGGAATAAAAAATGGTATACAACCATTTCATGCCTATCGTAACAAGTTCTGCACACCCCTTCCGATTTCGGTGAAATTTGGTACATGGTTTCGTTTCATGCTTAAACTTTGAGGAATGACAAAAAAAAATTCGGCGATTTTTTTTGTGGCTTGTGGAGGGGTGCAAAAAGTCGAAAAATAGGTTAAATGTAACAAACTCTCCTCAAATCATTACCAATAACTTGGCGATTTCTTAACCGATCTTCATGTTTAGACCTGTTTTGGAAAGTACAAGTACAAGTACAAGCAATATTTCGTATTATGTAGGTTTTTTTGTAATTTACATCATTTTAAATTCCTCGTGCTGCAATACGATTACGTCCAAAGGGACTTAGAGAAAAAATTTGTTCATTCATTTTCAAAATCTTGCGAGGAATTTAAAATTATGTAAATTACAAAAAAAACCTACATTATACGAAATATTGCATGTACTGAAATGTTCAAAAAATCATTACTCCTATACCATTAATGGTACCATTCAAATTTTATATTCATTTGAAAGGTAATTTTGTCTTCTTTTCTAAAAAAATATTTTGGAAGGTCGAAAATAGGTTCTATAGCATTTTTAGTAGTTTAGTACTAAAATAGTAGTAAGCTTTGTAATTTTTACCAAATACAAAAAACTTTTACTTATACGCATAGAATGATTCAATCCCTTTCTAAAAATGATCCAAACATAAAAATGAGATAAGAAATGTTACAGCTATAGGCCATTTTCTGATCGGACCTTTTTTTAAATTTTCAAAAAATCATAACTTCTAAGCCTCGAGACATACCAATTTTCTCTCTTTTTTGACTGAAAGATTATTTTTTTTTTTTCTTTCCAAAAAAAATATTTTGTAAGGTAACAAAAGTGTACTCGGGCACGTTTTTTGTAGTTTAGTACTAAAAAAATAGTAATAAATGTAGTACTTTTTATCAACTACGAAAAATTTTATTTTCAGCTTATAGCCTGATTCAATGCCTTTCCAAAACAAGTCTAAACATGAAGATCGGTTTGTTACATTTTACCTATTTTTCGACTTTTTGCACCCCTCCACAAGCCACAAAAAAATCGCCGAATTTTTTTTTGCCATTCCTCAAAGTTTAAGCATCAGCTTATAGCCTGATTCAATGCCTTTCCAAAACAGGTCTAAACATGAAGATCGGTTAAGAAATCGCCAAGTTATTGGTAATTATTTGAGGAGAGTTTGTTACATTTTACCTATTTTTCGACTTTTGCACCCCTCCAAAAGCCACAAAAAAAATCGCCGATTTTTTTTGCCATTCCTCAAAGTTTAAGCATGAAACGAAACCATGTACCAAATTTCACCGAAATCGGAAGGGGTGTGGCAGAACTTGTTACGATAGGCATGAAATGGTTGTATACCATTTTTTAATCCTTCGCTGACACTCCCACACGTCGTTCCACCAATCTTAAAATTTGGGTGCGTAGTTTATTTTTTATGACAAATCAAGTACCACAAGTTTTTTTTGAAAAAAATGAATCGTAAGATGGACTCTAGTACAAAAATTAAACGTTTGATTGAAAATAAGTGCTTTTTTTTCTTTGCTGACACTCCTGCACGTCATACAGTCTCTCTGAAAAATTGCATACATTAGTTGTTTTCGACTACGAACTGAGATCTGTTGTGTTTTTTGGAAAAAAATCTGCCGTTAGATAGGCTCCAGTACAAAAAGTATTCGTTTCATGGAAGATAATCGTTTCTTATTCCTTTGCTGACACTCCTGCACGCCATACAATCTCTCTGAAAATTTGCACACATAAATTGTTTTAGACCACATATTGAGATCTATGGTGTTTTTTGGAAAAAAATTTACCGTTAGATAGGCTCCAGTGCAAAATCACTCGGTTTTTATAAACAATGGCCATTTGGCCAGCTAGGAATTTATTTTAAAGTAAAAAAATTTATGTTCCCTGAATTTTTTATCTCTCTTCTTTCATAATTTGAGTGTGGAATTGGGTGTTCGTTTTTCGGTACACACTAATGGTCATACATTCTTTTTTCTGAAAGTATAAATAACTCTACATAAAGTCAAATTTAGGAAATTTGAAGTAAATATTCCCTTATTATTTAACTACATTTTATTTGTAAATATGACGTTAGGGACCCATCAAATAGTTCATACGTAAGGTAAATTATATTTGAAATTTAACGTTGATTACTTTAATTTTTCGACTAGCGGAGTGGAGTAAAAATTATGATGCATATTTTTCTCCGTGTAGCGATCAAGATTATTCTGGACCAAACAAAATAAACGGACAAGTTACAAATAAAATATTCGCATTAGAAGCAAAATTACATTTATACTAAAACTAAAGACTGTTAAATGAAAGCGAAAAACAAAATGGATGATCAAACACAAGTTAATTGTTAAAAACTCTGTAAGCAAAAATTGTTAAATTTATATTTCTGCGCATACAGTGTTTAGGAGTGCGCTTGACAAATATGTATTTTATTTGAGTCCGCGAGTGTATTGGGAATAACGTAATAAAGAACGTGAAAAAAATTTTGTTTTGGGACCGAGTATAATCTATAGTAAATAATAATTTTTAAACGTCAAAATGTTTGCAACATCATTCCATAATTTCTTACGGGTATTGGGTGCTAAATAGCACCGCGCGTTGTGAAGACAGACATAAATGAGTAATGAGTCTAAAAAATAAAAATCAAATTCAATTCCTTTGAAAGATTCGGGTTGATCAACTACCAACGTCTTGTAGTTTCCGAGATTAGTTCGAAAAAATGTCAAAAAATCCAGTTCTTTAGGCTACTTCATTCAGGCCCCGGGCGGACCTTGATTTCGGGAGTTTTGATACAAACTAAATGATTCTGATCACTTTGTACTGTAAAAAGTATAAACATTCTAGATTTTTTAGTAGCAAGATAATTTGATGAAATTTCGTAGACTGCCTCATTTGTCCAAGTTAGCTTGGGGAATTGAAAATAAGTAAAAACGGTCAACAGACATATCTACCGACAATATAAATAAATTAAATCACTATATTTAGAACATTTTTTGCGGAAATGCAAACAAAATTCATAGTAATGTAAGAAATAGTAATGTTGAACTCGGATAAAAGGTCGTAACATGCAAGCAAATTTTTTAAAATGCTGTAGTGCAAGCTTTCTTTGAGATAGAGCAACAAAATTTCGCATAGACACTAGGGATGGTTAGAGAAACCTTAGAGCAAAACCGAGATGTTTTTGGACAAAGAGAGGGCCATAATTTGAGATAATACAACCAAATTTCGTAAAACTAGATGAATTTGAACATAAGGGCCCAGCACTCCCTCATAAAAGCAAAATGTTCAATTCAAATTGATTGCTAAAACTAATTATCTTAGTAGAAAACGGTGTGCCCCAAACCTTTCAAAATTTTTAAGAATGGATGCAAAACTTATTTCGGGAGAATAATAAACATGATATTAAATTGTATAGGGGAAGGGTTCCGGGTGTGGGCAGCGTTTTGTTTTCGACTCATAATTTTTGACCAAATGTATATTATGCAGACATATAGGTGTCAATGGAAAGCTAAAGACCTTAGCTAACTAATGTTGAAGAAAGTAAATTGATTTTGTCAATTATATAAAAAAAATAGTGAAGTGATAATTTTTGACAAGAAAAAACTTTAGATCCGGTTGAGGGCACCCTAAGAAAATCGGCTAAAAATGGGAAAATATGAAATTAAAAGCAATCAAATGGAGAAGAAAGCAAAACTAACTTATTTCGGAGACATTGACTCACAAAAATTTAACAAATTGTGCTCAACGGCTTTAACAAAATCAGCGTCACTGAAAATGTCTGGATCGAATGGCATCATACCTGTTGCCCCGAAACCAGATTTGATTATCTTCGGCTGATGACAGATCAATTTTTTCGCAAATTAAGCTAGCTAGGTGATGTAACTCTGGCCCTTGTTGACATTGCTCTTTTGCCAAGCATGTATTTTTTTGTACCAATCCATGCCCGCCATCTGCTCCTCAGTCTACTTGGCTGGAAACTCAATACTGAGATTTTTTGCAAAGTGTTATGCCACCTCAACACCCACACTTAATTAAAATAACTTTCTTTCTACGATATCTTTAAAGAGCCTATTGGTTCTTTCCTTTCCACTCAAAAAGCCTAAAATGGCATAAGAATACCATTAATATTAGTAACGTTGGCATCCACGACGATATTTCAGTAAAACACACACTTTAAATAAAAAAAGAGGGGTGCCCCCACCCGGACCTATTCGGGGCCCATACCCGGCTTTGATAGCCACTTTGAAAAGCAATAAGCAAATTGTGTTGTGTGAACATTTTGGTTGCATTCGATCTTGAATCACAAAATATAATAAAATTACTACATAAATATAGATTGCACTCAGCTTTTCGATTGATTCACTTCGATTTATCGCACTTGGAAAATTATTGACAAAACTTTTGTGTTGACTTTTATTCATTCAAAAATTATTTTCTTCTCATCATCAAGCAAATACGTCTGCTTGCTCCGGTAAATGCACAAAAACTTCATGATGTCATTACACGCGCTTAACTTTTGTCAGAGCAGCCGCATTTGTTTTCTGTCAAAATTTTTTGAATTTTTTTACCGAAATAATCTATATATAAATAGGCAAACGAAATCGGTTAGGTCCCTGTTTCTATACCTAATTACCGATTTGCTTGATTTTTTTTTGTTGGAAAGGTTGTGAGGAGGAGCAGTGCATAGGACTATATTTGTTTTTAAAGTGGGAGGTGCCACGCCCCTAAATGGAAAAAACGATCTCACGGCTAAGCCGCCGCATCGATTTTAACGAAATTTGGTATGGAGATAGGGTGAGGACTAGGGATTTCAGTCCCGGGATCCCGGGATTCGAGCCTTTTTGCAGTCCCGAAAATCCCGGGATTAGTGCTACCAATCCCGGGATTTCTTTTGTAAGTTTTTTTGTTTTTAATAACAGAAAAATCGCATTAAGTAGAGATAAAACGTATTCTCTCTAGATTTGAAATTGAAACTTCTTGCGAAATTGAATACAATAGCCATACAGTTAAAGTAAACGCGGCAAAAAACTTGAAAGAAAAATTAAATCTAGTTTTGAATAACACTTCAAAAAATTTGTTTTCTAGAAAGTCTTACACGGTGGTTTTTAAAAAATTTCAACTTTTTGAAATACCACCCGCGATTTTTTTCGGGGATAGTGTTGGGGGACCCTTCTAGTATCAGAATCCGGGAACCGCGAAATCGAACGTCCAGCCGTTTTTTTTTTTTCGACATTTTAGTTTTTTTAACGATTTTTGAGAATGTCTCGGATTTATATACATATTATGTACACATATATATGTATGTACGTACATATATATATTTGTATATGTATATATGTGTAATATATATATATGTATATATGTATACATACATGCATACATACATATAAAAGGTATCGTTTCCGCACCATTTATTTAAAAAAAAAATCGGTTTTTCGTATATAAAAAAACACAAACAAAAACCGGATACAGCAATAGTCACTCCAGATGTGATTTTTGATGCTAAATCCGAATCCGGTCTTAGAATTGCTCTATTACTTCTGGACTTTGAGATATCCTTACATATATGTATAAAGGACACCACTTTTTTTCCTATTTTTAAAGTTATATAACAAGATAAGATAATATTATGCCGTAAAATCTGGTATGACAGTTAATAGCCCTAGTTTTTTTCTTGAAAACTCAATCAAACCGATAACGATATCTTTTTTTTTTGTCGGAGATATCTTTCCCTAAAAAGTTAAAAAAGTGCAAAAACATGATTTTTGGTTATATTGGATGTTATATGCAGGACACACAAAATTCTCCTGTGAATTTCTATTACCAGAAGCATTTAGTACTTTCTTTTGGCTTTCAATTGAGCTATTAAATGTTTATCTGCAATATTTCTGTGCAAAGTTATGTTAACTTTAAAATCACACCATGAAACTTAAAGTGAAAAATCTCGGTTTTCGGCTATATTTGAGGTTGTATACAGTACGGACGAAACTCGTCTGCTCTTTTTTACTAACCGACACATTTAAAACCATTCTTTATCTTCAAAATGAGCTAACAAGTGGTCTCTTGTAATAGTTTTCTTAAAAGTTATGACTATTTAAAGACGACATGTTGCAGCAATACGTATATAAGAAATACTCGTACACTATATTTTAGTGGCACCCCTGTGAGTTTGCACTTCATAATGTAATTTTTAAATGGTCATAACTTTATAGAGGAACATTGCAGATGAACATTTAATAGCTCAATTGAAAGCCAAAAGAAAGTACTAAATGTTTCTGGTAATAGAAATTCACAGAAGAATTTTGTGTGTCCTGCATATAACATCCAATATAGCCAAAAATCGTGTTTTTGCACTTTTTTAACTTTTTAGGTAAAGATATCTCCGACAAAAAAAAAAGATATCGTTATCGGTTTGATTGAGTTTTCAAGAAAAAAACTAGGGCTATTAACTGTCATACCAGATTTTACGGCATAATATTATCTTATCTTGTTATATAACTTCAAAAATAGGAAAAAAAGTGGAGTCCTTTATACATATATGTAGGGATATCTCAAAGTCCAGAAGTAATAGAGCAATTCTAAGACCGGATTCGGATTAAGCACCAAAAATCACATCTGGAGTGACTATTGCTGTATCCGGTTTTTGTTTGTGTTTTTTTATATACGAAAAAACCGATTTTTTTTTTAAATAAATGGTGCGGAAACGATACCTTTTATATGTATGTATGCATGTATGTATATATATATACATGTATATATATTACACATATATACATATACAAGTATATATATGTACGTACATACGTATATATGTGTACATAATATGTATATAAATCCGAGACATTCTCAAAAATCGTTAAAAAAACTAAAATGTCGAAAAAAAAAAAAAACGGCTGGACGTTCGATTTCGCGGTTCCCGGATTCTGATACTAGAAGGGTCCCCCAACACTATCCCCGAAAAAAATCGCGGGTGGTATTTCAAAAAGTTGAAATTTTTTAAAAACCACCGTGCTTATCTTGTAATTTATCTGACGTTTTAATGAAAGACATTGATATATTTTGTAATAGTGGTGATAGGGGTTATTTCTTCCAGAAAACTTTCGATTATCTTTCTTCAATTCAACCAACAAGTGTTGAATCAGAAAGATGCTTTTCGTGTGCAGGTTATACAGTGGCTCACAGCTTATTTCGTGCAGTAATATTTTTTAACTTTAAAACGCTTTATCTTTAAAACAAATATATCAACAAATTTTGAGCGCAGGCTAAGACGGGCAGATCTATTGTTCATAATGAGTAAAAGAAAATTCACAAAAATTGATTCAGATACGCTCAAGGCGGAAAAAATCTATTGAGTAGGAGAAATTCATGTCACAGCTTATTTCGTGTAGATGCTTATTTTCCCTTTGAGGCCAGCGTTTCGCGTTATTTAACGGGAATTTCCTTTTTTATGTTCTCTATGTGGTATACGCAACCAGATAAAGCCAATTTTTAGTTTGATCTTGTACATGTGGGGGTAAAATGTGCATTTTGCAGAAATGGGTCGTCCAGCAGCGAAAATCGGTGATAAGTCATTTTAAGAACGGCCAATCCCTGCGCAAAGCTGCTCAATATGTTAGTTTGAGTCCCGCCTACAATGCAAAGCACAATTGGAAGCTTTTTTTACGTAAATCGGGTCCAAAATAATGGCTAAAGTTCGTAAAACAAAATTTTAGTCTCGCTGATGATTCATTTATTGTTCACAAAATAAATACAGGCCCACATTATTGGCTCCAAAAACCATCAAGGACATACATCAAGAACTAAGTAACTCGTACAGTGCAAAAACTGGCGGCTGCGTGTCCCGAGACCACAACTTCAAATCCCAAGTAGTCCCTCATAAGCAAAAAAAAAATTTAGCTCAATATTACGTTTCCACCATACGTATGCCATGTCATCAGGTTCAAATATGTTAAACTTAGACCCATCCATGATTATGATGCTGTTTTAGAAGTCCTAATCTTTGCGGGTGTACTTATACTGAGCTCGATGTCAAAGAGAATGTAAGCTATGTTGGCTTTTTTGCTTATGAAGGGCTTCTTAGGCTTGGTGCACGAAGTGGACAGTTTTCGCACTTTGCGGCTTGCTAAGTTCGTGCTGCATGCTTGTGACTATTTTTGCAGCCGATAATGTGAGTTGTCTTAATTAAATGCAGTTGATGAAGCGCTAAATCTCCTTTTTCCATAAATTTTTTCTAATCCTAAAGTGTCAGCTGTCAAATTATTTTTGGTTCATAACACTTCACCGCACAAATGGCGCTAAGTTCAAATCTTGCGTGAACTATGGGACACCTTTATATCTCTGAAACAAGAAATTATAGAGACATGTCGATTATACCAATAGAAGAGTATTTAAATTTTATATTTAGGACTTAAATCCTGGAGAATTGTCTTAACTCGACTTAGGTTGTTTTGTCAAAAGTCCACAGATATGTAATAAATTTAGATCTAAATTGGATGATAAAACAATTAATGCTTTAATTTTCCTCAAATCATATTTTAATAATAATACAACTGATTAAAAGAAAAGTTAATTATTTCAAGTCCAATACTTGTTAAAACTTTAATCTCACTATATTATATAATGATATTTTATATATTGTATGTATTTAACTAAGCATAGGTACAATGCTGCAATATACCTTTATGTTTGTTTTTGATAAGTATTTATGAATTTTTGTTTTTTAAAAAGGCGTGAATTGCTTGATAAAATTACCTGTTTTAAGAAATTTTTCTTTAATATTTTTGTCACTTTTTAAATAAAATATCTTTGTAGGGGTGTAGTAGGGATATATTAGACAAAATATTAAGAATTTTTAATACTAAATTCTGCTTTATTTAGGAAGAAAAAAAAATTCATACCAATCCCGGGATCCCGGGATTCAAAGATTTCTGATCCCGAAATCCCGGGATCGCAAAAAGTCCAAAAATTGGAGTCCCTAGTGAGGACTAAGGAACGATAATATGACCATTATGTTTTTCAGTGGGCGGTGCCACGCCCCTAAATGGAAAAAATGCTCTCACGGCTAAACTGCTGCATCGGTTTTAACGAAATTTGGTATGGAGATAGGGTTAGGACTAAGGAACGATAATATGACCATTATGTTTTTCAGTGGGCGGTGCCACGCCCCTAAATGGAAAAAACGCTCTCACGACGAAAATACTGCATACGATTTTTATGAAATTTGGTATAGATATAGAGTTAGCACTATATAGCACGATAACATTATTGATTTTTATGAATTTTGGTATAGATAGATATCAAAAACTGTTTGCTCTTTAGTAGGAGTTACACGCCTCTAAATGGAAAGTACGATATTGCAACTTAGCTGCTGCACTGATGCAGATAACCCGAACCCTAAGGAAGAATATTAAAAGTTTTTTGTGATTTATCCACCAAGAAAGGGTATAAAAATGTTTCCTTTATTTTATGGTCAAATCGAAATGGGCGAATTTCGGCCACAAGGCGAACTCTAGTCTTTATTAATGCATGGTTATTCAAGGTCAAAGGTTGCAAAAATTCCTTTTTTGCAAATATCTCGCTAACGGTTACATCTACAGAAAAATTATTATTTTCAAAATCAAGCTACTTAGAATCAGTTATTTTTTGTTCTTCTGAAAAGTAGCAAAAATGAGATAGGAAAGAATACAATTGACAAGACGAATTTTTAAATGATTTTTTTTTTTTTTTTAAATGTACAACCGTTTAGGGAGTCATAAACCGTTTTAAAGCACCAAAGAAACGTAGTGAACTATTCTCGCTTTTAAATGCTTTTGAAAACTATAAAACGAACGAACAGAATCAGTGGTAGTTTGCTGAAATCTTGCAAAAAACTAGAAGCTCTAACGCATGGTGGAAAATCAGATATCGATAGTGGTGAATTTTTTGAAGAATTCGTTATGGTTTCGACTTTTGTTAGAAATGAAAATATTGCACATGCTGTCGATATACTTAATGTCATTCAGAAGCGAAATATGGAAACCATAGTTCCGAATGCAGCTATCGCATTTCGAATTTTTGTCAAAGTAGATTAAGCGAATTAGAAATCATCCCAATTGAAGAAGATATCATCAACCAAGAAAGAAAATATTTTAATCATAATAAATAAAACATATCGCGACCTTAGGACAACAGAGTTCTATCTACACACAAATAACTTTAACGAAATCTATGTTTGAAAATTTCGCGTCATATAACTATTCAGGATTGATTTTAATCACAATATTATTTATATGAAAAGCATTCGATTGTCACGAGAATTTCATTGACACTAATATATTTAAAATATATTGTCTAGTTAATAAGGAATTTAAGTTTAAAAAAATCGATAGTACTTTGTTGCCAATCTAAAATTAATTTCGCTGCAGATAGAATTTTTGTGTTTCTGTAAAATCATGTAATTTTGTTGAACAAGCACCGATCTTGAGCCGACATGGCTCATTTTGTTAGTAATTGGACTAAAAAAAAACCAATACTGCAGTTGCAGTTTTGGAAAAGAGGTCGAAAAACGGTTTTTGAAAAATTGAACAATTCGAAACAAAAATATCAATTTTCGAAGAACACGGTTTTTGAGGTTGTATAGAAGACGCACAAAATTGTTTTTTTCTTTTCTATTGACTGCAACATTTAGTACTGTTCTTCGTCTTAAAAATGAGCTACAAATTGGTCTTGTGTGATTTTTCTTTAAAAGTTATGCTCGCTTTAAATGATACATGAAAGTTTGAAAATTACACCATGGAGAGAAAATCTTGCCAAAGCAACCATTATTGAGTAGCTGGCTGTAAATTTATCATATCATAATAATTCTATCATACTATTTAAATTAAAAAAAAAAATTTGTTTTACCATCGTTGGGATTCGAACCCGAGCCACTTTTAACGTTCTGAATCGCGCATCTCAACGTTCTCTTCCAAATTCAAATATTTTTTTGTATGAATAAAAACATTTATAAATTTCTTTCAAAAATTTATTTAAATTGTCATTTCCCCCGAGCTCCCAGATTTGGATTTTTTTTTTATTTTTTTGAGATTTTTTTCGGTTAATGCAAATTATTCAATATTTTTCACTTTTTCTAACTAATGCTTGTTTGTGACCGCAGAAAGTGCAGGAAAGATTAATTAGAAAATGTATTTTCCATATGAATTAAATGTTACTAATATGACATGTTGTTGTTTCAGAAATGATACATTGCCCAGGAAAATTAAAATTGTACTGTGAAAAAATTCCAAGCCGATATTTTTCACCCGCAACTGTCTTTATTTACGCATGATAAACAAAGCGTGAACCGCCTATTGCGAAGTCGTGTGCGCATAAAAAGTTATTCGGGATCTAAGGTTACTAAAATCAGTTTTTTGCAAATATTTCGTTAACGCTTACTTCTATGGAAAAATGTAGAACAAATTTGTAGCTCAAGCAATTTCCTATAAATGGTACTAAGAGTTAAAGAGTGTTAAAATTTTGTGACAAGTAAATGCTACATGCAGGTGTATATCGTTAAGGAGATATTCACAGTAACGACATTCAAAGTTTTTGTGATAAAGCAAAAATATAAATTATCTTAGAGTCCATTCAGAGTGTTCAGCAATTGCACTAGAAATGATTTCCCTTATAGATGCGGAGTTTTAATTTATAGTTCAATAATTTGTTTTTAATATATAAGAATAAACTTCCAAGTCGATGTGAAAAATTATTGAGAAATTTTAAGAGATTGATAGTCAGAACCTTGTCATTGTAACATAAATTATTTTAATATTTCAGAAACAAATTTGTATTTTTTTTTTTCAGTTTTAAAACGATCCTACCCAATCGTTAGGTCAAATCAAGGAATTTTGTCAGTTGGAGTTTTGTCACAATTTTGAATTCATCTGCAGATCTCCTCATTGAATTACAGTAAGAATGGAAGTAAATAGGCATACAAAAGCCAGTATGGCCATGCACACATTTCCCTAATCATATTTTAGAAATTATCTCCAAGAACCGAACACACGTTGATGACACATAACAAGACCGCCTCATTTATTATTTATTTATTTTATTTAGTAACAAATTATGGAGTAACAAATTAAATTAAGAACTATCATATAAAGAGAGAAAAGCGCCTGGCTTTTACCTAATCACTTTCGAGGTCCTGAAACAACTTCCTTTTAAAATTCTTATAACACTTACATATCTTAATGTTTTAATTACTAAACACGTTCCCGAAAGCTGGAAAGTCGCTAAGATAATTATGCTAGCTACAGTTGGTACAAACCATTTCAAAACGATCAAGATTTTTTTTATGGCATCCGATTTGGCTATAAATTGGCATAATCAATAGTTGCATAGTGGAAAAAATTACTAATAAATATTATTTCAAAATTTAAAAAAATGGCGGAGATATGGGACTTTGAAATTTTTAGGTTAGTTTTTTTTGAGAAGCTATAACTTCGGTTGCATTTATCCAATTTTAAATTTTATAGTGTTAAATGATTTGTCTTAAAACAGGCTTTGAAATAAAAACTAGCATATCTCCGCCATTTTTTTAAATTTTGAAAAAATATTTGGTAGCAACTTTTTCCACTATGCAACTATTGCTTATGCCAATTTATAGCCAAATCGGATGTCATGAACAAATTTCTTGATCGTTTACACATGGTTTGTACCAGTTATGGAAAAAGAAATAGCACGATTTGATAATATTTTGCTTAGCATAACTTTTTTCTTGCATTGTTTGAAATTTCCATAAAAAATTTAGTGTTTTGTATTGCACTCCATTCGACCAAGAAATTAACAGTTAAAAATTTATAGTTACAACCACCAGTTGTTTTTATTGCCAATTTTCCTCATTGCATACATCATTTTACATGGAAAAAGAAATAGCACACTTCATTTTGAGTGATCAGTATTTTGGAGTCGGTAAGCTAGTGAATGTATGTCATTCAGTTTGACATTAGTTTTGTATTATATAATTACACTATGCAACAGCCAAATCTCCCAGTGAATGCCACTATCCATTTCATATGTAAAATGGGCTGCTGATTCCGAAAATCGCATTATTTTTATTTTTTTTCGTGTCGTTTTCGAGATATCGGTCATTTTCGGTTTCCGGACCAAAAAAAAAAAGATAGTTCCATTTAAATACAAATATCTCAAGAACTAATGTTTGTATTCAAATGTATTATATGTCATATTAAAGGTTATTAAATTACCTACAAATGATATTCACATCACTTTTTGGTTGGTTTGTTAGTTTCGGCGAAATAAATTGATTTCTATTTTTTGGAAGAGAGTTCTTTGGAGCGATGAAACCAAGGTAAATCGCATTGGATCTGATGGGAGAACATTTGTACATCGCCCGAAATGCCAAGAGTTCAATCCAAAGTACACTACCAAAACTGTTAAGCACGGTGCAGGTAGTGTCATGGTATGGGGCGTATTTTCTTGGCATGGAGTGGGACCAATAGTCAAAATAGATGACAAATTGAACCATTTCGGGTACTTTAGCATACTCCGGAACACGATGAAGCCATTTGCATTTGCTTCCATGCCAGTTAGTTGGATCTTTATGCAGGATAATGATCCAAAGCATTCAGCAAAATTAGTGAAAAACTGGCTAGCAGCTGAAAGAATTGATGTTTTGGACTGGCCAGCTCAAAGTCCTGATCTAAACCCAATAAGTTTAAGTTAGTTGTTTTTTTAGGACTGTGAACCCTAAATTAATTTTTCACTTCAATAATCAAAATATATTCCTTCAACTTACACAGTGCAACATTTTACAAGTCATTGACGGTGAACTCAAATCTGTTATAAGGCGTCTTGTTTCGGCGAGTACTTTCGACGCCTTGTAACGGATTTTAGTACACTTTTCATGTGTCGCACTGTGTTATTAAATAAATTAAACTTTATGAAAAATAATCTCAATCGTGCTATTTCTTTTTCCATAACTGTATGTATATCTCTACTGCCTTTGACCCAAAACTACTTGATAATTTATATTTTAAAAAGCACTCTCCTATCATTGATTGCAAAGGTTTAATATCAACACAATAATTCAGCTTTAGAAAGTTATTCAACTCTTGAAGAGGTTCACAGAATCATGAACATTATTGAAAAACCTTGCAAGAGAAGAAAGTTTGTCCGCCGCATTCTTGGACGTCTTGGAAGCTTTCGATAAAGATTAAGACGATGGTCTTCTTACAAAATAAAAACTGTGCGTCAATTGTAAACAATCCAATCTTTTTTTTATAATTTTTTGAAGAGCTAAAAAACAGATCAGAACTCAATTAAAGTGTGCAGAAAATTTTGTCTACTATTGAACAAACAAACAAAATAGCGATCTATAATATAAAGCACAAATTTTTTTCCAAACTTCAGTAGTAATGGAGTTCTAAGCTGTTTTTTAGCTCTCCTAAAAGTCAGAAAAAAAGGTAGGATAGTTTACAATTCACACGACGACATATCGTCGTCTGAGTTTTCTTTTGCCCCATAAGCATATTCGTTATAAAAGCAAAATCATATAACCTGTGGCGATACAGACACAAGTTATTTGATTTTGATTTTTTAATGAATATGCGTATGGGGCAAAAGAGAACTCAGGCAAAGATATTCATACTTGAAAAATCGTTACTTTCGTACAATGAAGGCAAATATTTATATAAATCTAAAAAAATAAGAGACGGTGTTTCGATAGGATAGTTTTCAATTGACACGACGACACATTCATACTTGAAAAATCGTTACTTTCGTAGAATGAAGAAAAGTATTTACATAAATCTAAGAAAATGAGAGCCGGTGTACCTCAAGGAACATATTGCGATGTGCTGGCTCTCTAAAAGTACATATGGGCAAATCTGAAAAAAGTCAACCAAGAGAAAAGTTATAAAGTTGCCGTAACAGCGCATTTTGCCATTAGGTGAGTGGAATCGCCCTTAAATAACAAGGAGTTTTTAATATGCTTTCTAAGGGTTCATTCTTTATTCAGAGTTTCTTAAAAATTGGTGCAACGGTTTAGCCGGGGCAATGCATTTCGCCTTTAGGGGCGTGGCACTTGCAGCTACATAACAAAACGTCTTTAATAAGGTTGCATTTCAAATTTCATAAAAATCAATCCAGTGGTTGAGCTGCTACAGCGTATTTCCACCGTAAGATGCGGTGCCAAAAAAAAAAAAATTATACTTTTGTGTGCACTGCACTTCTTTACAACCTTTTCCACAAATAAATAAAGCGAATATAATGTGCTTAAGTTAGTTTCAAAGGGGCTGCATCAATTTTCGTTATCCTATGTATATATATAAACTAAAAATTGTAACGTTCGCAACGTAACGTGCGCAACACACAAAAGTTAAATTTTTGTACGAACGAAGGACTCTTTGATTCTCTCAAAAGCAGTTTCGATATGCTCAAATATTCTTCTTTTTTGGAGGATTTTGCTTTTTTTGTTTATACTGGAAAATTCGCTAAAATTTTAAAAATGTACATTGATCTCCACAACGACATCTGTTTTTTGTAACGTTCGAACAGCACTTTATGCACGATTATACTGTAACTGATATAAGCCAGGAAATGTTTTGAAATGCATTTTGAAAGTACTCTCAAATGGTACCATACCACTGCAGGTAAATTCCGAATTCAACA
Source organism: Calliopum simillimum (assembly GCA_951812925.1). Lineage (NCBI taxonomy): Eukaryota > Metazoa > Arthropoda > Insecta > Diptera > Lauxaniidae > Calliopum > Calliopum simillimum. The sequence goes on along the minus strand of OX638372.1, from coordinate 79,030,053 downwards.
TTCAGAGCTCCTTCAGAATTAAAAAATATGCGTACGAATGTAACGTTCGCAACGCAGGATTAGCCCATATCTGTTACCTTTGCTAATTACACCGCACTGTTAGCAGTTTTTAAGACCGCTAAACAGTCAACGCAAACCCTTCAGACGGAGATCAATGATATTTCGACCTGGGTAACAAGTCTATAAACGTTGCCGTCGTAAATAAATTAATCCGGCTCACCCACTTATACATTGATGCTGTCCCGATACCATATGCGAATACTGCAAAGTATCTAACGATACGCTCGCTGGAACAGACAAAGAAAAAAAGAAAAAGAATATATGGACCTACGGCATCCAACTGAGGGGATGCGTAAACAAAACACAAATTAATATAATCCAACTTTTCCAAAGTAAGGCATAGTAAGCGCTGATTTCCATCGTTACTTTGACATAGACATTATGGGCATAAAAACAGACTCAGCAAACATGAAAACAACGAGGCGTCTAAAATGTCACATGCAAACGTAACAGACCGATGACTCAGACGCACCAAACCTTCCCACCTTGTTAAGCAAACATAAATCTACGGTTTTTAGAAAAAACATTCTTAGACAACTTACTTGAATATTTATTAGATTAAATTTGCTTGTTAGTTGTTACAAGTAGTCGTAGTATTCTTGCAAATATTTTGTGTCAACAAAATATGTTATAAGTAGTTGAATAAAACTTTGCAAATTACAAAAAAATTGGTTTTTCATATTTGTGCTGCAGATCCTTTATGTTAGTTAATATTTAGCCGTCAACTTTGTGAACATTAATAGCGAAAATTCATACTTACTTATACGGTTAGAAGCATTACTGGTGAAAGATGGTGAAGAGTCACTTTTACTTGAACGTGTGCGTATATCTCTTGGCTGATATTTTATGTTTGGAACAGATAGTAATCGTTGATCTCTTTTGCTTTGTAGTTTTTGGCGAGCAGGCTTTATGGGTATATTTTCAGTCTCTGTCTCGCTAGTGAAAAGAGGTAAATCTTTTGGTCTTGTCACTTGCGCTTCAGTCCCCTCTTGCATAACTTCAAAATTTTTTTTTATTTGAATATCAGATAAATTTTGAGCAACAGAAGTAAAACCACTTTTTTCAGTGATAATGGAAGTTATATGACTTTTTGTATCATAATCACAAGATTGTTCATTTTTAGTATTTCTTAGCAGACTATTTGCTTCAGAATCATTTGAACATGAATTCAACATAGTTTCCTCACAAATAAGTTCTGTTTCCTCTTCCTTGGGTGATAAAACATTGGCATCTTCTGGAGAACTATTGACGTCCTTTTCACAATCTTGAGAGTAAAATGTCGAGTTCGAGATTTGCTTTGCAATATCACTATCTGCATTAACACTTATTCCAATTTTCATATTTACTTTAGATAGTTGGCGTTTTAAGTTAAATGTTTTCCATGACACTGATTTTCTTCTATCCATCGCGTCTTTTATATAAGAAATAGGGATGTCATCATTTGGAGGACTTTTTTTTAAGCGATGAGTTTCGATTTGATCAAAAGCAGGCGCAGGCGAAATAGGACGTGAAGATGGTACATCACATGTTTCAGGTAAAAACTCTGTCAATTGTCTCTCAGGACTAGCGATGTCGTTAAGCTAAAGCAATTCGAATTTATTATGAATTTAAAAAAAAAAGTGCATATGTGTATTTCATAACTTAACTATACTTTTATATTTATTTATTCATCACAAGTATTAACTATGCTTTTATAGCTAACCGTTAAGCCCCTCTTATATTTAAACCAGTAATGACCAAACTCAATCCTAGCGCATTTTGTCAATGTATTGAAAGCTTTTATATTTTGCATAAGCTGCAAGCAAGTGGCGCAGAACTGCACAACTACTGACACAGTTGAACACTTATCAATGAGTGAATACGTATACGGAAAGCTTTTAAGCACAAAAGCTCAAGTGCCCGCGGGCAGTGGACATCACTGATTTAAACTATACACAAAAAAACAATTACGAAAATCCCTTTTTAATTTCTATTCTGGCAACATTTCGAAGAAACGCACGATGAAATTAGTGCACGAATCAACTCAAGTAACTTTTAAATTAGTTGACATTAAAACAAGAATTATATGTTTTTTTAACAGAAATCTTATTCATGTTTACTTTTATTACAAATATATTAAACATTATTGGTTTTTTATGAATAAATTGATTTTTTGTGCAACACCTTCCATTCAACTTTTAATCGTATCTTCAGAGATTTGTTTACTTGACACTATCCATTTTCTTGAAAAATGTTTGGTGTTTTCAGCAACCCGTTTTGTGTTCTTCATAATCCTTTTTACCAGAGCCCAACATCTTTCGATGGGTCTGAGCTCCTAGCAGTTAGGAGGATTTGCATACCTAGGTACAATTTCTACATTGTTATTTTCATATCATTCACACTGCAGATATGCTGTAATGGCATGAAGCCAAATCTGGCCAAAAAAAGTTGAGACCTCATGCTGTCTAATAAATGGTAAAAGGCGTTTTTGCAAGCACTCTTGGATGTATATTTCGGTGTTAATCGTCTCACTTGAAACAAATGAACTACTACGCATACCGCAGCAGCAGATTGCCTCCCATACCATAAACTTATTTGGAAACTTCATCTATTTTGGGTCTTAAACTCTTCTTGAATATTTTTTCTATGATCTGCAACATCAAAATCGACACCTGGAAGCTGCGAAAGTCACCAAGTACGTCTCATCGTCCATAATGCAACAATCAAACTTTTTAATGAATTCTCGTTAAAGTATTTTGGCTCGCTTTTTTGCCTCAACGTTCTTTTTGGAATTCCTGTCCGGAAATTTCTGGACTTTAAGCTCTTCCTCCTTTATAACTTTTCTGACAAAGGCCTCAGAGTATTGGACTTTCTCAGCTACTTTTCTTCCCGATAAATTGGGATTTTTCTTAAGAAGAGCAGCATTAGGATTATCAAAACCTTTCTTTTTTCCACTTCCTTGCTTTTTACTAAAGATCAGACGTTTCTTAAAAATTTTAATAAGACGTGAAACGGTATTCCGCAAAACCTTAGCTTTTCTAGCAATTGCTTTGAAAGTCCAATTTGGATTTTCGTTAAGAATTTTAAAAATTTTTTTACGCACTTCTATTTCGCAGCTCATGGTGAATCCATAAATTTACGTATGAGTAAAAAAAAAGCATAAAGATTTGTACATATTTACCAAAGGAATCTTGATTAAAATTTTTTTGAAGCAAGACCACGTCTCTTTGCGCTGCGATTTAGTTACACTGTGTGTTTTCGTTATTTATGCTTTCAGAACTCTTATTTTTTAATGTTTTTTTTTTTTTTTATTTTAAATTTAATTTTTTATTGATTTTTTCATTGCTCATTTAATCAAGAATATATACTGAAGGCCAACAGTGTATCTTTTATTAATGATTTTTTTGACAGCCTGCTCATGGTGCTCATGAGAGGGGTTTGCGCCGACATGATCGGTCTCTCGAAAATTCTTATAGGGCTCAAATGTACAGTACTTAAACATCATTTTAAGCGCTGGCGCTTTTTTTAATAGCAAAAATAAGATCTTAAAATAATTTTTTTTTTTAATAGAAAAAAAAAAAACATTAGAGGTCACAATTTTCTTGAACGAAAAAAAAAGTGTTCCGCGATACCGTCAAAAACCAAGTACTTCGACTTTCTAGATTATGCATAATCAGAATATAACATTTACAAAATCGCATCAGATTCTCCTTGCTTTTTTCTATATCTTTTATGTTGCGGCATTATCTCCATATAAAAAAAATACTACGAACAAAAATAAATAATAGTAATTTTTGATGTAAATTCGATGCAATTTTATTCCGAAAACACAAAAATTTTGTGAAACACTTGTAATTTAAACACAAAATATATTATTACAAGGTTCATCGTTTTCTTATACTAGAGTTCGCCTTGCGGCCGAAATTCGACCACTTCAATTTGACTTTAAAGAGTCTATGAAACTATAATTACTAAAATAAACCGCATATTTTCTTTTTAGATACTTGAAACTGCTCACTATAAAACAAAAACTTTTAATATCGTTTTTACTTTTTGATTTCTATCCTTAGCGCTAAGCCTACCATTATTCCAAGTGACATTAAAATGAATGCAGCAGTTTTGACGTGAAACCGTGTATTCTATTCAAGGGAGTGGGTTAGGTTAGGTTTAAGTGGCGGCAAATTAGCCACACATAGACCAAAAAGGTTCATAGTGATACCACATCATCCCTGACGTTGAGTCGCGTAGATGTAATTAATTAGATGTAATAATGGGGTTTCAGCCCTCTTCAGGCTTTAGCGTGAAGCCTTTAGAAGCCATTGGTTTTAGACCAGTATCTGAAAGTTCTTCAAGATTGTTAAAAAAACATTTGTCCAAGGGTTTTAAATCTGGTTCTGCAAAGCGCTGGACAAAAACATAGTAGATGTTCCAAATTCTCCTCTTCATCTTCATTACACCACCGACACCTACTATCCGCTAGAATGCTTATTCTATGAGCATGATAACTAATAAGACAATGTCCAGTGATGGCTCCTGCAACAGTTCTACATGTTTTACGAGATAAAGGGTAGAAAGTAGTCGGTTTTATCTTTACAGAAAGTTGGGCAAACATTTTTGGTTATTTTGCTCGTCTTTGAGTTGATCCATTTTAGGTTAGCCTCACAGTAAAGCGATTTCTGATATATAACATTGTGGTGCTGTAAAGGAAGTGATACGCTTAACGGTTCACCGTCGAGTAGCACACCTGCTTTTGCCTGTTCATCAGCAATTTCGTTGCCCTATATACCTTGGTGACCAGGTACCCAGTTCAGGCATGTTTCAAACTTACTGCTGAGGGTTTGAAGTAGATTGTAGCATCGAAGGACCGACTTGGATTTAATTATATAGTTTGTAAGGGACTTAAGGGCAGCTTAGCTGTCAACATAAAAATTTACCCTATCGACGCACTATGGTTTTTTTTTTGACAAAAAAGTGTATACAAAAATAATTCACTACAAGGACACATTTTCTTTGAAAAAATTAACGCGAAGTTAAAGGTTATACATTCATCTATCTGAAAAGATGCCCGTTTTTTCCAGCATCTGATCCACAAAAATAGTGACACGGATCGAAATCTCTTGAATTTTGAAAAAAATCGATTTTTCTGTTTAAAAATGTTAGTCACATTAAACGCAGGTGTGATATATGAATAAATTTATGTGCATTCAATCAAATCAAGTCAGATTAAATCAACCCAAAGTGAAAATGGGCGGTGCCACGCCCCAAAAACAAATTCGTAATATTCGTGATATCTCCGAAACTATTAGATGCAGAGAAATAAGATTCGGTATGTTTGTAACAGGCACAGAGAGAAATAATATCCACTGAAAAAATCGGCGGTGCCACGCCCTACAAATATAAAACTTATCATATCTTCAAAACTATTTGAGGTATAGGGATGAATTTCGGTATGTATATAAATGGTAGTGAGTCAAATAACATTTGTTGAAAAAAAGGGCGGTACCACACCCAACAATGAACACATACTTATTAATTGCCACTCTGTTCTATAGGAAACAAGTTCATTCATGTAGCTCTGCCTGTGGGCGTGGCACCACATAGTTTTTCAGCAGACATTATTTGTCTTGAAGACTTTTGTATATAAACCGAATTTCATCTGCATGGGTCAAATAGTTTCGGAGGTAATGATGTGTTTTATATTTTTGTGGCGTGGTACCGCCAACTTTTTTAGTAAATATTATTTCTCTCTGTGCTTATTACAAACATACAGAATCTTATCTATCTGCGTCTAATAGTTTCGGAGATATGACGAATTTGTTTATGGGGCGTGGCACCACCCATTTTCACTTTGAGTTCATTTCATCTTAATTGATTTGATTGAGTACATATAAATTTATACATATATCACTCCTGCGTTTAATGCGACTAACATTTTTAAACAGAAGAAATGCACTCATCTGTTAAATGAAAAAATTATATACCATTCGAAAGTTTAGAGCCTCTACAATATGTTGAAGTAGAGTTGTCTATTTTTTTCCTGGCAAGGCATAGGTTTGCCAGGCTTTAAAAGGTCGGCCAAAACCACAAATTTGCACTCATCTGTTTAATGAAAAAATTATATACCTTTCGAAAGCTTTGAGCCTCTACAATATGTTAAAGTAGGGTTGCCTATTTCTTTCCTGGCAAGGCATAGGGTTGCCAGGCTTTAAAAGGTAGGCCAATACCACAAATTTGCACTATGTGTTTTTAAAAAAATGTGTTTAATGAAAAAATTATATGCCAATCGAAAGTTTAAAGCCTCTACAATGTGTTTACGTAGAGTTGCGTATTTTTTTCCTGGCAAGGCATAGGGTTGCCAGGCTTTAAAAGGTCAGTCAATACCATAAATTTGTACTTATCTGTTTAATAAATAAATTTTGAGTTAAAATAAAGATAATTTCATTGCGAACACGGTGATACAGGATTGCTTGCGAAAAATCTGTTTTAAGCCAGGGTTGCCGAGCTTTAAGAAATGAAATATTGGTACAAATGAAAATGTGCGACAGAAAGATCCGAGCGAACTATTTGGTTAGGATGTATACTAGACCTATCGTTAATATTGAAAATGAAAAAAACCTTGCTCCCAGGGGCTAAAAAGTTTTACCCCTGCGGGTAAGGGGTCAGAATATGCCCGAGGTAAGCATGCCTGTCGTAAAAGGCGACTAAAAGCAGGTGACCAGCCAGGGTGTGGAAGGGTGTAGCATTGGACAGCGTTGCGCCTCGAAAGAAAAACCCACACTGACAAGGCGAGTCGATGCCGCCTTAAAATAAGCATCTTGTCGAAATCCTGAAGCGTCTGATCCAGAGTGGGCGGCTCCCAGGTCAGCGTCTGTTCCAGATTGGGCGGCTGAAATTTAAAGTGAATTTGGCCACTATATTTGCAGCGCTTGCCGGATCCAGCTTTAAGCTTATAACTTACTGCGTGGGGCGTTGCCGAGAAGATTATACTAATGAAGCATGGATCGAAAAACGATGGGAAATAACTCTCCAAGTGGTACCCACCAGAGTGTGGTTAATCCACCTGCCTCGGCAGCATGCACATCGGATTTGGAGGTGCAAGAAACATGCATAGTTAGTGTTAAGTTTTATAGTTAGATTAAAAATATAAAGTAAAATTTGGCAACTCTTAAAGTCGCATAACATGTAAAAAATACTGGGGAATGTAAAGATATCTTTTTTGCATTCTTTCATCGTTTAAAAATTATGTTATGTTCTTTTATACTCTCATCACCATAGCTTAAATAAAATTTTGTTAGTTGCTCAATGCACACGAAACATTGCGGTTCATTTCTTTTAAAGAGTAGTAAAAAAGCTTATTGCTCTCAACATTGTGGTGACCCCGACGTGATCGTCACGTCTTTCGTTTTTGTAAATACATACTTTCGATCGTTCGATTGCCTATTCAAGGGCAAGATTTACATAAATCCCGTTTCGGTTAATACATAAATTTGTACTTTTTGATCTTGCAAAAATTTTCGTACAGTCGTCGCATACTCATTGCACTAGTAATTTTTTTTCGGAACAAATAACTTTTACGTATCGCTTAAATGGGAACAGCAGATGAAGACATTGTTTTTCAAAAGCGAAAAGCTTCATCTTTTCTTAAGCAGATTGAAGATAATTCTAAGGAGCTGCAGGAAGTTCTTTTGCAAAGTATGGATGAGGCTGAACTCTCGGTAAGAATTGAAGTATTGGAGCACCTACGAACGAGTTTTGAAACCGTGCAAGGAAAGTGCGAAGAAGCAGATCCTGATGAATTGGACAGCGATATTCGTGCGAAATACAGTGGACTGTATATCAAGGTCAAGTCGGCGCTGTTAAAGGAATTAAATTCTCGTCGTGTGGAGGCTCATCACTCTTCAAGTTTGCGTCAACTTTCTGGCGATGAGACAGCCCCCACTTTTGTTCTCGCTCAAACTAAGAAATCGCGGCTGCCCGAATTGATTTTGCCAACATTCACCGGACTTTACACAGATTGGCCGGATTTTTATTCTTTATTCGACACAATTATAAATCAAAACGAGGATTTGACACCGATTGAAAAATTTCAGCACCTACGTACCAGTCTTGCAGATTCAGCGTTAGAAACTATTCGTTCCCTGGAAGTTAACAGCGAAAATTATATTAGGGCTATTCATCTTCTTAAAAAACGCTTTGATAATAAACGCTTAAATTTTCAGGGTCATATCAAGGACATTTATGCTTTACAGAGAGTTGAGTCTCGTTCTACAACTGGTCTTCGCATTTTGAGTGACAAAATGAATTCACATCTTCGTGCCCTGGAAAACCTAGGAGATAAAACTAAGCTTGCTGATTGCCTGCTAATTCATATCGTATGCCAAAAATTGGATGCTGAAACGCAGAAACGATGGGAGGAATCAGCGCCAAGCGATACTATACCAACTTGGACTGCGATGGCAGAATTTTTGGACAAAAGGTGCCGAATGTTGGAGAATGTTGAAGGTGCTTTAGTACATGAGTCTACAAAACAGGTGGGAAAGAAATTATTCAATACTAACAACAATCGTAAGGCGTTAGTTGCCACTACTAATCATGCTGTTTCCTGCATCATTTGTAAGAACCCTGACCATTCGATATACAGGTGTGAAAAATTTATAAATCTTTCGCCAGCAGCTCGATTCAGCGAAACAAAGCGGCTGCAACTTTGCATTAATTGTTTAAAAAAGGGGCATATCTTACGTGACTGCAAATCAAGCTCTTGCAGACATTGCTCGTCTAAGCACAACACTTTGCTTCATTTAGGCCCAATCAACTCAACTATAGCTAGCATTTCTGAACCTCATTCGTCCTCATCATCTGCGCCAGCACTTTCGGCTGTACAATCGTCACTACCGCAACCTGTTTTAGTATCCACTTCGCAATCTGCTGAAACAATGCAGATTTTTCCACAGAATGTCGTCTTTCTCGCTACCGCCATCATTTTTGTAAAGAATAGGGCAGGTGATCTGGTACCATGTAGAGCTATTCTTGATAGTGCTTCTCAATTGCACTTTATAACCAAACGTTTGGCAAATCAGCTTCAGCTTAAAAAGCTCAAATCGCAAACTAATATTTCTGGAATAGGCCAAACAGATTTTGTAGCTGATCAGGTTGTTGAAATTCACATGCAATCTCGTATTTCGGACTATAAAAATTCTTTTTATGCAGTGGTTGCCCCATGAATTACTGAAAATCAGCCAAATTCAACAATTTCTGGCACAAATTGGAATATTCCATCGAATGTGAAATTAGCCGATCCAAACTTTTATGAGTCGCAGCGGATCGATATTTTAATAGGCGCTAGCTTATTCTTTGACCTTTTATGCGTCGGCCAAATACATTTGCCAGAAAATTTGCCGTTGCTACAAAAAAACAAAATTAGGCTGGATCGTCGCTGGGGGTGGCCAAAACTTTGGATCAAAATCTTCTTGCTTGGCAACCATCGAAAAATCACAAAATACAACTGTTGATCTTCGGCTAGAAGATTTAATTAGGAAATTTTGGGAGATTGAAGGAGCAGAAAATATGATGCAAGTTCCTAAAAAAGAAGAAATTGAATGTGAGGAGCATTTCATCAAAAATTATCGTCGCTTGGAATCTGGTGAATACTCAGTTCGCCTTCCTACAAAAATTTGTCCCACAATGCTTGGAGATTCTTACCAACAGGCCTTAAATCGGTTTAAAAATCTCGAACGCAAACTTAATCGAAATCCTGATGTTCGCATGCAGTACTCAGAATTCATGGACGAATATTTGAGTTTAAATCACATGAAACTTGTTGATTGCTTTCCGCCTAACACTCCTAGATACTTTTTGCCCCATCACTGTGTTTTGAATGCTAGTAGTACCACAACAAAGTTGCGTGTGGTATTTGATGGGTCCGCATCTTCTTCGACTGGTTATTCGCTGAACGATATTTTGATGGCAGGTGCTACTATACAACCTAAACTTTTTGAAACTTTGCTTCGCTTTCGAACATTTAAATATGCCATTACTGGAGATATTTGTAAAATGTACCGATGTGTCCGTGTGTCTTCGCCTGACACTCTTCTTCAATGCATTTTGTGGAGAAAGGATCCATCTGAGGAAATAAAAGTTTATAGTCTCGAAACTGTCACGTATGGCACGAAATCTGCTTCATTTTTGGCAATTCGTTCGATGCATCAGCTGGCTTTGGATCACGAGGAAGCATTTCCTGTTGGTGCTGAAATACTTCGTAGGGATTTTTATGTCGACGATATGATATCGGGTGGCGACTCTTTAGCTGAAGTTTTTGAGATCAAGAAGCAGACATCCGAAATTTTGAACCTAGGTAACTTTGAGCTCCGTAAATGATGTTCAAACAGTAATTTTGTTTTGAGTAGCATCCCAAAGGATAAGCAGGAAAAGTTTCTTAAATTTCATGACGGAAGTGATGTCACAAAAACACTTGGTCTTGTTTGGGACCCTAACTTGGACAATTTCATATTTTCATTTTTGCCATTGCAAGAGCGGAAGCCGATCTCCAAGCGTACTGTTTTGTCTTACATAGCTCGTATATACGATCCTCTTGGTCTCATTGGACCTGTTATCTCCAGAGCAAAAATCTTTCTTCAATCATTGTGGAAAGAGCGGATTAATTGGGATGAAAGCTTACCTCAGGCACTTTACTCGGAGTGGATTAGCTTTTGCAAAAATTTTGAGATTGCAAGTAACTGCACCTTTCCAAGATTGGTCTTACTGCCAGCATCCCAAATACAGGTCCATGCTTTTTCGGATGCAAGCCTTTCGGCATATGGCGTGCGCATTTACATTCGGTCTGAATTGGGTCATAAAATATCAACGAATTTACTTTGTTCAAAATCTCGAGTGACGCCACTCAAAACAGTCACAGTTCCTAAACTCGAGCTTTGTGGAGCGCTTCTTTTAGCCGAACTTGTTTCGTCAATATCTCATATTTTTCAAGCTGAATTCCATTGCTGGTCGGATTCGACAGTAGTTCTTTCGTGGTTGCGCGAGGAGCCTTCCAATTACAACATTTTCGTAGCAAATCGAGTCTCGCGTATTCAAACTTTAACAAATAACATGGAATGGCATTATGTACCCACGGATCTTAATCCCGCCGACATTTTGTCGAGAGGCGCCACACCTGCAGATCTTATAAATAATTCACTATGGCAACAGGGGCCCAATTTTTTGCGGCAAGGGAAACCATTTTGGCCAGAGCAACCTGTATTACTCCAAGGCTTACCAGAAAGGCGAAAAGCTGTTTTATTGACAGTTCGGCAAGATGATGGCGTTGTTGTCAATTGTAAATTCTTGAATAATTTTGGGAAAATGCAGCGTGTATTTGCGTACATTTACAAATTTCTTAGCGCTGTTTTGTCAAGAATTCCTCAAGTATCGACTTCACTTCGCTCTTTGGAAACGACAGACTCAATTCAGGCCGACGAAATTTCAAACGCCTCAATCAACACTTTGTCTTCAAGTTGCCTTACAACAAGGGATATACAACGAGGTACTTATTTACTAATTCGGATAGTTCAAAAATGTAGTCTGGTCAGTGACTATGGCAGTTTGTTGAAACACAAAATGGTTCCTTCATCAAGCAAAATTGTTTCCCTGACACTCTTTTTGGATAATTTTGGATTAATACGCGTTGGTGGTCGTTTAAGAAACTCAAATCTGGACTTCGAAGCAAAACATCCAATTATTTTGCCTAAAGACCACGTAATAACATCGTCAATTATAAATCATTTTCATATTAAATATTTGCATGCTGGTCCTCAGTCGCTTCTTGGTTCACTTCGTTTGCAATATTGGCCATTGGGTGGAAGAAAAACGGTAGCACGCATTATCAACAAATGTATAACGTGTTTTCGAGTCAAACCATTGATTGCAGAGAATATTATGGGCAATCTACCAACTGATCGTGTTCAAGGGATTCGACCATTTTTAGTGACTGGCGTTGATTTCTGCGGTCCATTCTTTTATCAGTCGGAAATTAGAAATCGTCCTCCTATCAAATGCTACATTTGCCTTTTTATTTGTTTTCCCACTAAGGCAACACATTTGGAGCTTGTCAAAGATCTTTCGACGCCATCGTTTCTTGCAGCATTGCAGCGCTTCGTAAGCACTCGCGGAAAACCAAAATGCATATGGTCGGACAACGCTACCAACTTCGCAGGTGCGAAAAACGAGCTAGATGAACTAAAGCAGCTGTTTACTAATGAAAATCATCAAAATGCTGTAAAACAACAATGTTTACAGGACGACATCGATTGGCGATTTATTCCTCCTCGTTCGCCACACTTTGGGGGCCTATGGGAGGCTTCCATAAAAATTGCTAAATTTCATTTTTGGCGTACTGCTGGCCTTTCCATACTTAGTTTCGAAGAATTGCGTACTCTTGTATGTCAAATTTGTGCTATAATAAATTCACGCCCGTTATGTCCAATTTCAGAGCACCCAGACGACCTCGATGTTTTGACGCCCGCGCATTTCTTGATTGGCGCACCATTGACTGGAATAGTTGAGCCCGATGTTTCCGTTCTTAATATCAAACGTCTAAGTCGCTGGCAGCGAGTCTCAGCCCTCCAGCAACATTTTTGGAAGCGGTGGAATAAAGAATATATCACGCTGCTACAGCAGCGTAACAAGTGGCGCTCACCAAACTCCAACTTGCGCATAGGGGCAATGGTCCTACTAAAAAATGATAACTTGCCACCTCTAAAATGGCAGCTAGGTCGAGTGATAGAAATAATCAAAGGAGCAGATGGCGTTGCAAGAGTAGCTGTTATACGTACTTCAACAGGCACAACGAAACGCGCAGTTGCACAGCTTGGCATTCTACCTATCGACGATTCAGTTGAAAGCTGCACGCTTCCAACGGGGGGAGTATGTTAAGTTTTATAGTTAGATTAAAAATATAAAGTAAAATTTGGCAACTCTTAAAGTCGCATAACATGTAAAAAATACTGGGAAATGTAAAGTTATCTTTTTTGCATTCTTTCATCGTTTAAAAATTATGTTATGTTCTTTTATACTCTCATCACCATAGCTTAAATAAAATTTTGTTAGTTGCTCAATGCACACGAAACATTGCGGTTCATTTCTTTTAAAGAGTAGTAAAAAAGCTTATTGCTCTCAACAGTTAGAAATGATTCTCCTATAACTGGAACCAATATGGTTTCTCAAAATTTTAAAATCCTTTCGATGAAAACTCGAACACGCATCGGCTCTTGGAATGTCCGAACTCTAAATGAACCAGGCAAAATACACCAAGCCGTTAGAGAACTCCACAAATTCAACCTTGAGATATTGGGATTAAGCGAGTGTAGATGGAACGGTGCCGGCGAATATGTGAATATGTACTTCCTGGCGGCGAAAAATTTCTATACTCCGGTAGATCGCAAGATGACATCCACAGGGATGGAGTTGGATTTTTGCTAAGTAAAACTGCAGTAAAGGCAGTAATGGAATGGAAACCTGTAAACGAAAGACTCATTTGGTGCAGATTTCAAACCCCCGCAAGAAATATTACCATCTTACAAGCATACGCGCCCACAGAGTTGGCAGAGAGAGAAACCAAAGATGAATTCTACAGCCGGCTCGCTGCAGCAATAAACAGTGCTCACAAGAACGACATCATAATGGTTATGGGCGATTTGAATGCCAAAGTAGGCTCAGAAAACCTTAACCTAGAGCACGTGATTGGAAGACATGGCTTGGGTGCGAGAAACGACAATGGAGAGCTTCTCATTGACGCCTGCAATACAGCCGGTCTTGTCGTTGGAGGTACGCTATTCCCACACAAAAAATGCCATAAAGCTACTTGGGTGTCTCCAAACAACACCACTGAAAACCAAATCGACCACTTCTGCATTAGCAGAAAATAGAGAGGGAGTCTTCTGGACGTACGAGTAAAGAGGGCCGCTGACATAGGCTCCGACCACCATCTTCTCGTCGCGGTCATTCGATTAAAACTTGCCGCTAATAAACGTCCCAGCGAACAATCTGTAGCAAAAAAATTCGAACGACGAGGTACGCAGATCTTTCGTAGAAGAACTTAAAACAGTTCCGTTCGATTGTGGTGGAAGTATTGAAACATCATGGAGGGCTGCGTTCTTAAACTCCAGTGAAAAAATACTTGGGTTTCGACCCTTGAACAAGAAGCACTGGATGAGCGAGGAAACGTGGGGTCTTGTCGAAAAAAGAAGAAGCGCGAAAAAACTGAGAGACGACGCTAAAACTAGAGCGCAAAATAACGTCGCCGAAAAGGTCTTTAACTCTCTCAATAAAGAAGTCAGGCGATCGTGCAGACAAGACAAAAGAAGAATGTATAACGACCTCGCGAGCGAAGCCGAAAGCGCTGCAAATGCTCAAAATCTCAGGCAGCTTTACGATATCACCCGCAGATTATCAGGCAGAAAACTCCAACAGAGCCGCCCTATCAAAGACAAAAACGGAAATGTCTTAACATCTGCAGACGACCAACTAAACAGATGGAAAGAGTATTTTTGCGATATACTAAATCCCATGTCTACCACATCCCTGCAACCAGAATCACCAACTACAACTGCCGCAATGACTCGCAGTAGTAGTCGAATACAAACACCGCCGCCTACAATTGATGAAATTGTGAAAGCTATCCAAAGCATGAAAAACAACAAGGCCGCCGGTATAGATCAAATAACAGCTGAACTGCTAAAGGCATGCCCCATAACATCAGCTAAAATTCTTCATCCTCTGCTCAACAAAATCTGGAGTGAAGAGCGTTTACCAGAAGATTGGCTACTTGGCATGTTAGTCAAATTGCCGAAAAAATGTGACCTAAGCGAGTGCCGAAACTATAGAGGCATCACCTTGCTCTCAGTACCATCAAAAGTACTGACGAAAATGCTTCTGAGCAGGGTAAGCGAAAAACTTGATTCGGCCATTCGAAAGCAGCAAGCAGGATTCCGGCGAAACAGATCATGCGTGGATCAAATCAACACGCTCAGAATAATTGTCGAACAATCATGCGAGTGGCGTGCTGCACTTCAACTTGTCTTCGTTGACTATAGCACTGCCTTCGACAGTGTCTCCCGAGAAAACATCTGGGCGTCACTGCAACGAAGAGGTATTGCCGCAAAGGCCATAAACTTAGTACGTGCACAATATGAAGGCTTTAAATGCAGTGTGTTACACAACGGGTTGTTGTCACCGACATTCACCACTAATTCAGGCGTACGGCAGGGGTGTTTACTGTCACCATCACTCTTCCTTATCGTTCTTGATGATATACTAGATAAAGCTCTTAATAAGGCCAAAAGGGGTATTCAATGGAACTTTACCGAACATCTGGAAGATCTCTACTACGCTGACGACATCTGCCTCTTATCGTCCAAACATTCAGATATGCAAAGCAAAATTGAAGACCTTGTCTTGGAATCACAAAAGGCCGGCCTAAAAATCAACGTATCCAAGACTAAAAGCATGAAGCTAAACGCAAGCAATGACATCACGTTTAAAGCTGGCAGTGATGACATCGGAAACGTCGATAGCTTCACGTATCTAGGCAGCATTATCTCCATGGATGGTGGAGCAAAAGAGGATATCAACTCAAGAATAGCAAAAGCAAAAGGCGCGTTTGCTCAACTGAACAAAATATGGTCTTCATCCGTTATATCCACCAAAACGAGAGTGCGCATTTTTGATTCGAATGTGAAATCGGTTTTGTTATATGGGTGCGAAACATGGCTTGTTACTGAACAACTAACAAACAAGCTGCAAGTATTCGTCAACAAATGCTTAAGGCGTATACTAAAGGTTTGGTGGCCTCGCACTATATCAAATGCCGAGCTACATCAAAAATGCAAACAGAAGGCTATAGCAAACGAGATCAAGCTGCGCAAATGGGGATGGATTGGTCACACTCTCCGGAAACCACACAGCGAAGTTTGTCGCCAGGCCCTTGAGTGGAATCCACAAGGCAGTAGAGGACGTGGTAGACCCAAAACCAACTGGAAAAGGTCGTTGGAAAAGGAAATCCAAGAATCGGGAAAGTCGTGGCAAGAGATCAAAGTCATCGCAAGGGATCGTGGCAAATGGAGAGATTTCATATTGGCCCTATGCTCCTCCTAGGAGTTAAAGGAGAATACATACATACATACAAATATCAAGCATAAAAATTTTGGTTCCGATCGGAAAATATTTGACCGTGCCGCAAGGCCGTTGAAAGTCGGAAAAACGCTATTTATATGGAAAAATGGGGCCTTAATCGCAAGAATCAGTCCTATCTTTGAAACTATTTGAGATAAGTGAATGAGATTTAGTATGTGTACGAACAATGCTAAAGTTATTTGCATGCAATAAAAAAATGGACATTGCCACGCCCCCTCGACCCGAAATTCTTGTATCTCTGGAAATATTGGACTCATGGGAATAAGACTCGGTACATATGTAATTGGCACTGGGAATAAAAGGTTCAGTAAAAAATGGGCGGGGTTACGCCTTTTCCTTCTAAAAAAATCAAATTTGTCATATCTCTGAAACTATTTGACACATATGAATAAGATTTGATTTCAGGTAATGGGAAGTGAACAGGATATGGCACTGTAAAAATGTTAAAGCAATTTAAGGTACTTAGTTGATATAGAAGCAGTAATTTTTTCTGTTCCTATTATGGTCTCCTAAATATAGACACCATGCAAAAAAAATTTGGTACCGATCGGAACATATTTGACCGTGCCACCAGGCCGTTAAATGTCGGAAAAACGCTATTTATATGACCTTTAACAGCCTTGCGGCACGGTCAAATATTTTCCGATCGGAATCAAAATTTTTATGCTTGATATTTACACCAATAGGTAACTTTTTAGCCCCTTTATTTTAAATTTTAACGATAGGTCTAGTATACATCCTAACCAAATAGTTCGCTCGGATCTCTCTATCGCACATTTTCATTTGTACCAATATTTAATTTCTTGAAGCTCGGCAACCCTGGCTTAAAACAGATTTTTCACAAGCAACCCTGTATCACCGTGTTCGCAATGAAATTATCTTTATTTTAACACAAAATTTATTTATGAAACAGATGAGTGCAAATTTATGGTATTGACTGTCCTTTTTAAGCCTGGCAACCCTATGCCTTGCCAGGAAAAAAATAGGCAACTCTACGTAAACACATTGTAGAGGCTTTAAACTTTCGATTGGTGTATAATTTTTTTCATTAAACACATTTTTTTTAAAAACACATAGTGCAAATTTGTGGTATTGGCCTACCTTTTAAAGCCTGGCAACCCTATGCCTTGCCAGGAAAAAAATAGGCAACCCTACTTTAACATATTGTAGAGGCTCTAAGCTTTCGAATGGTATATAATTTTTTCATTAAACAGATGAGTGCAAATTTGTGGTTTTGGCCGATCTTTTAAAGCCTGGCAACCCTATGCCTTGCCAGGAAAAAAATAGACAACCCTACTTTAACATATTGTAGAGGCTCTAAACTTTCGAATGGTATATAATTTTTTCATTAAACAGATGAGTGCATTTTTCGAAAAAAATGCCATGTGTTTGAAAACAACCTTCATAAACCTATTGCGTTCGTTTCACGTGCTTTGAGTAAGTGTGAAAAAAATTATAGCACGATTGAAAAAGAGGCTTTAGCCATTATTTACAGTGTTTCAAAATTGCGTCAATATTTGTTAGGTGTTTCGTTTGAGTTGCGTACAGATCACAAACCGCTTTTTGCGATTTTGGGGTGAGAATAAGGGACTGCCTATTATGGCTGCTGCCCGTATGCAACGTTGGGCATTTATTTTGTCCGGTTTTCGGTACAGCATCAAATATGTTGAAGGATCCGATAATTCGGCTGACAATTTGTCACGCATTCCTCAATTTGAGATCGGTGATTCATCGAATGAGTGCAATTATATTAACTATTCGGATGTTGCTACTAAATTAAATTTTAAGCGAATAGCAATTGAAACAAAGACAGATCCTGTCTAAATTAATGGATGCAATTCACCATGGAACATTTGAAGAGCTTAAAGATACATGTTTTGAACCATTCAAAAATAAGCGAAATGAGCTTACAGTTGAGGCTGGTTGCGTTTTGTGGGGATATAGAACGGTTATACCCAGCAAATTGCGCAAAGATCTATTAGCTGAACTGCACAGATCTCACTTAGGCATAGTCAAAACCAAAAGTATGGCTAGATCATATTTCTGGTGGCCTAAATTGGATGAAGATATCACTCATTTAATTAAAAATTGTCACGCTTGTCAGCTTTTGCAAGCAAGTCCAGAAAAGAGCGTTTTAATGCCATGGAGACCTACTGATTCACCTTGGAAAAGAATCCATGTAGATTTCGCCGGTCCAGTTAATGGATATCATTTATTTGTCATCGTCGATTCATATTCCAAATGGGTCGAGGTTTTCAAAACCAAAGATATTTCGACAAATTTTGTCATTAATTGCTTACGAGAAGTTTTCTGCCGTAATGTACCAAAACTTGATCGGAACTGATCTCAGTTTTCATTTGCTCATATGTCCTTTGACATTTTGCATCCCACACAAATTTTGTGTTTTTTTGTAACAAATTATACAAAGGAATCATTTTTTGAGCATAATCTGCAATAAATTTAGAATACTGATTGACCATTCCAATAAAAGCACGGACCTCAGAGATATCTTTTGGCACCGGAGCATTTAAAACAGACTTATATCGATCTTTATTTTTACTTAACCCTTCTGCGTTGATATTAAAACCCAAATACGAAATTTCCCTTTGAAAAAATTCGCATTTCTCCAAATTTAATTTCAAACCCGCATTTTTGAGTTTAGTTAAAACCAAATTTAAATTTAAAATATGATCGGGTAAATTTGTGCCCGTGACGACAATATCGTCCATGTAATTTGCAACGCAAGGGATTCCTTTTATCAAGGTCTCTATAGTCTTTTGAAAAATGGCTGCAGCCGGTTTTACACCAAAAGGTAATCTCTTCATCTTGAATACCCGAATATGGGTACTCCACGCACACAACATTTGCGAATCTTCCTCCAGAACTAACTGGTTATAAGCGTTTGATAAATCTAGCTTTGAAAACAACTGACCGCCTTGCAAGGAAGCGAAAATTTCGTCTATCCTCGGTAAAGGATATTTAAAATCCAATAAATGTTTATTTATTGTGGTTTTATAATCACCACAGATTCGGATATCTCCTGAAGGTTTTAAAATGGGAACTAATGGTGTACCCCAAGTAGCATTGTCAATCGGTTCTAACACTTGCTTTTCAACTAACTCATTCAACTGCTTTTCAATTAAAGGTTTCCAAGCCAACGGAACTGGTCTTGGTTTACAAAAATGGGCTTTGCCTCTTTGTCGCAATGCAACTTGACATTGCCAAACTTAAATGTACCCAAAGTACCATTGAAAATTTCACAAAAATCTTTCTTTATTTTATCCATTGCAGTATCAATTGAATCTACAACATTAATTTGTTGTTTTTGAACTAATTCAAAATTAAAAATACGCAGAAAATTCCTACCTAACAATGGTGGATTGTTAGTATTTGTAACAACAAACGAAACTGCCTTTTCTTGGTCTTTGTAAAATATTTTTGCATCAAACTCACCCAAAATATCGATTCGGTTGCCTGCATAGCTACAAAATGGAACGTTACACTTCCTTAAGCACGTTCGTTGATAAAATTTATCAAAAAGTCCAATAGACCTTAATGAAATAGGAGCTCCAGTATCACATGTGACATCCAATTTCACACCATCCATCACAATGGGCAAAACGTAAACGCGTGAACAACACTCTAAATCACCGCTCACTGAATGAACTGATTCAAAATTGCCAGCATGTACTAAAGATATAATTGAAAACAATCAATTAAAGACTGTTAAGAATTTTAGAGGTAAACGCGAGGTTAGCTATAATCAGGGTCAAAAAGTTTATATTCGTGACTACACGGATCCAAATAATCCCGGCTGGACTCCTGCTATGGTCAAAGAAAAACTTGGTCCTCGTAATTATAACTGCATTATAACTCATAACAAAAGAATAATTAAAAGACATTTGAACCAAATAAGAGGTGCTTCGGATCAAAGTGAAGCACCAGTTGAAATCGTCGAAAACGATGATAGCGAAGGGGGAGTTGCACTATCACATGAGGCTGAAACATCGAATATAGAGCAACCGGTTATCGAGGAATCTTCTATTGTGAATGATCCGGACAACGAACCATCCGACAATTCAAGCTTTGAGTCAGCCACTGGTGATATTGATGAGGAGTTGCCAGGTCCTGTTTTAAGGCCTAAGAAGGCAGTTATAAAAACATGTAAATTTTAGTAAATGAGTTATTGTAGTGTCAATTGCATATTGAAGATTTGTATACGTATTATTTCTTTCTTATTTTCAACTTGAGAAGAGAGATGTTGAGTATTCACTGTAATTTAATGTACTCAAACTATATTACTGTGTATGTAAACTAAGCAAACTTGGAGAAATATTGAAATGTCAATCTTGAATTATTAATAAAATTTGATTCTATTTTAAGTGCTCAACATGAAAACAGCATAATAAAAAATAGGGTTCATCCATTAAACAGATGGGTGCAAATCTCTCCTTATTCGTATCTCCTACTATATGCGAAAGTTCATTCAATTCTATGAATATTTGCCCAAGGAACTATACTTCTGCGTTCAACTTTAGTTCGGCGCATTTTTGATCGAAAATTGTACCTTTAATCAATATTTTTTTTTATTTTCATACTAAATTTTAAAAATTTTTATGAAGACAAAAGTAATGTCATTATATGATTTGGCTGGTATTCTGTCAGTAATCAATTAAATTGGGTTCTGTTTACATAAAAAGTTCACTTGATAGTGTGAAATTGATGCTATTTATATGTATATTTAAAAAAGTGATATGGGTCAAATAGCCGATTATTATGACCGACTTTCAAAATAAACGATTCATATTTTTGGATGAATTTTTTCAAACAAAACACCAACCTAGGCTGAAAGTTCATTCAATTCTATGAATATTTGCCCAAGGAACCATACCTCTACGTTCAACTTTAGTTCGGCGCATTTTCAATTGAAAATTTTACCTTGCGTTTAATATTTATTTTTATGCTTGATTTTCAAAATTCCTATAGAGACAAAAGTAATATCATAGTATGCTTTGGCTGGTGTTCTGTCAGTAATTAATAAAATTGGGTTCTGTTTTCGCGAACACTTTACTTGATGGCGTGGAATTGCTATATTTATTCCAAAAAATTATATCGGTCACATAACCTATTTATTATAAACGATTCATATTTTTACATGGATTTTTTCAATCGAAACACCAACCCAAGTGTTTTTGGATGCTAGGATGCCGAATCTGACATTCTTTTTTTTTCCAGGGCAACATCTAGTGGCAGTTTTAGGAAATAAATTGGCCGCTTTTTTGAATTTTACAGAACAATATACCAAAAATCTATGTAAAAATATGAATCGTTTATAATAAATATATATAATTTGACCGATATAATTTTTTGGAATAAATATAATCAATTCCACGCCATCAAGTAAAGTGTTCGCAAAAACAGAACCCAATTTTATTAATTACTGACAGAATACCAGCCAAAGCATACTATGATATTACTTTTGTCTCTATAGGAATTTTGAAAATTAAGCATAAAAATAAATATTAAACGCAAGGTAAAATTTTCAATCGAAAATTCGCCGAAATAAAGTTGAACGTAGAGGTATGGTTCCTTGGGCAAATATTCATAGAATTGAATGAACTTTCAGCCTAGGTTGGTGTTTTGTTCAAAAAAATTCATCCAAAAATATGAATCGTTTATTTTGAAAGTCGGTCATAATAATCGGCTATTTGACCCATATCACTTTTTTAAATATATAGCATCAATTCCACACCATCAAGTGAACTTTTTATACTAATTTTATGAACTTTAGTCAATGTTTTTGCAAGAATCGAAAATTCCATGCATTTTCCAACTTAGAATATTATGACAATTAGGAGAAGAGAAAAAACTACTGAACATGGCTATGGTGACATATGTTTCGGTTACCGCCACGTAACCATCATCAGACCAATTTATGTTTTATTTAATTTATTTTTAAATTAAATGAAATAACAATTGAAAAATTTTTGAACTTTTTTGTCTGAGGCCGGGATCGCTATGTAGAGAGATTGATTTCGAAAGGTTCATAGATCGATCCCGGCCTCAGACAAAAAGTTCAAAAATTTTTCAATTGTTATTTCATTTAATTTAAAAATAAATTAAATGAAACATAAATTGGTCTGATGATGGTTACGTGGCGGTAACCGAAACATATGTCACCATAGCCATGTTCAGTAGTTTTTTCTCTTCTCCTAATTGTCATAATATTCTAAGTTGGAAAATGCATGGAATTTTCGATTCTTGCAAAAACATTGACTAAAGTTCATAAAATTAGTATAATTTTCATATAGTCAACATAAACCATTTTAAGTGAACTTTTTATGTAAACAGAACCCAATTTAATTGATTACTGACAGAATACCAGCCAAATCATATAATGACATTACTTTTGTCTTTATAAAAATTTTTAAAATTTAGTATGAAAATAAAAAAAATTATTGATGAAAGGTACAATTTTCGATCAAAAATGCGCCGAACTAAAGTTGAACGCAGAAGTATAGTTCCTTGGGCAAATATTTATAGAATTGATTGTACTTTTACAGTCTGTTAAATAAGAGCGTGGTCATTGTTGTGAGAAAATGAAAATACCCATTGCGAAAATTCTTTTTAATATTGATTTATTTGATCGAAAACTTCAATGCAAATACATTAATAGCAGGTCCAATCACCCCCAGCATCAATTATAGCTTGACATCTTCGCGACATACTTTGAACAAGATTTTGCGCATACTCTTCTGAAAACGACCTCCAAATTTTGTGAATGCGTCGAACCAGCTGTTTCAAGTCCAGGTCCAGGCATGCCTGATGATAGGAAAGGCCCAAAAAGAGGATTCATCAGTGAAGATAACGTTGCCCCAGTCACGATCCAAATTGTCTTTGGCCCATTCAAGAGGTTTTTGGACATGTTTTTCACTGAGCATCGGTTTTTGCAAAGTACTTCGGTATTTCACACTATTTGCAATCAAATGATTACGAATAGTTCCGTGGGAGATATTCAAACCATTTTGGGACAATTTCGAAGCACCTTCACGCAAAGTAATGTTGGATTTTTCGAAAATAGAGCACAGATCAGTTTTTCCTGTTTTTCCGTCACTACACCGACAGACCCGCGATTTGGAAAGTCATCGACATTTTTTTCTTCTTTGAAGCGATTCACCCACTTACTCACAAACTGTTTCGACTTTTGCATATACTTCGCAGCCGCCGCTTGGGTCATTTTGGGACCTTTGGGGTGCAAACACAAAAAAACGGCTTCAAAGCGCGACGCGTACGCGGTACTCATTTTGGAAAAATGCTGAGAACGCATTGAAAAGAGTGGTCAGCTGATTCACTTTCACGAAGCATGAAGGACAATACTGCCCTCTGTGTGAGAAAAAAAAAATTACAGCATTATACTTTACCGATCGCGAGTAATCGTGACCACGCTCTTATTTAACAGACTGTACATAGGAGGGTAGCCGAGGTCGATAAAATTTCCTCCATGCAATTTGGCCCACCCTAATGTATAACCTTTAACTTCGCGTTTAATTTTTATAAAGAAAATGTGTCCTTGTAGTGAACTATTTTTGTGTACACTTTTTGGTAAAAAAAACCAAAGTGCGACGCCTCTACTCGCCATTACATGTTCCGTCGCCATACTAATCGCCTCCAACTCAGCTTGAAAGATGCTACAGTATTGTGGCAATTTATACTTTAATGTTGTATTATAGGTGGGAATGAAAACCCCAGCCCCCACCCCTGCTTCTTGTTTAGAGCCGTCCAGAGTTCGACCAAACAAGACTTTGCAAGCTTTGAAGGCATTATTAGCTTTTGCTACGCGTTCTTCAATATTTTCTTTCCAATGTAGTTTGTGATCTAAAATCACCCCTAGAAACTTTGCAGTTTTCGATAAATTTATGGTGGTTCCATTGATACGAATGCACCTGAAAGTCGGTATTTTATATTTTCTGGGAAAAAGTTTAACTTGGGTTTTTGATGGATTTATACAAAGGCCTTTTGTGGAGCACCATCTGCTTAAAGATTCTAGCGAGATCTCCAGAAGCTCACTTAATACATTCGGGTATTTCCCATTTACCATTAAAATAAGATCATCAGCATGGGCAACAACTTTAGTGCCCATGCATTGTAATTTTTTTAAAAGGGGATTTAAAGCTATTATCCAGAGAAGTGGTGAAAGTACCCCACCTTGTGGAGTGCCACAAATGGCCAGTTTTTGAGTAAATTCAGAACCCCACGTTGTTGATATTAAGCGACAACTGAGTAGAGTGTTGATCCACCCTATAAGAAATTCGTTAACTCCCATCAACCGAAGTCCCTCTATCAGCGATTCATTTGAAATATTGTTAAAGGCCCCTTCAATATCCAAGAATGCCGCTAAAGTGTATTTCTTGTAGTGAAGGGAATTCTCAATGTTTTTAACTACACTATTTAGAGCAGTTTCTACTTATTTGCCATTTTGGTAGGCGTGCTGAGTAGGTGACATGTAACCGTGGGGAATACTTTCTCTAATGAAGCAGTCTATGACACGTTACATGGTTTAAAGGAGAAAAGACGTTAAACTAATAAGTCTGAAATCTTTTGCCTTGGCGTGGGTAATTTTTCCTCCTTTAGGAATAAACACTACTTTTGCCTGGCGCCATGATTGCGGTACATATTGAAGCCTTAAGCAACCGTTAATAATTTGTATAAGCCATTCCATGATACCATCTTTAGCATATTGTAACATACACGGGAGTGGGACCTCCCTCTAAAACCTATCTTAGTACCGAATTCCACAAAAATCGGTGCAGCAGTTTAGCACTGATAGCGTACTATACCATTAAGGGTGTGGCTTCGCTCACTAAAAAACATAATGGTCAATTTATCGTTTCTTAATGCTAACCCTATTTCGTAAAAATCGATGCAGTGGTTTAGCCGTGAAAGCGTTTTTTCCTTTAAGGAGCGTGGCCACCGCCCACTTTTAAAAGAAGAATAATCTTATGCATTGCTCCTACTCACAACCTTTTCAATAATCAAGCAAATCGGTTGAGATTTATGTATATTAGAGCGCCCACAAGATATATGAAATGTGCAAAGTTGTGAATTTGTTTGCTCCCGTCCATTTCCTGAAATTAGAGGTCAAAAAAATAAGATCTCAATAAAAAATTTGGAATCGGTAGTGGAAAAAACCCAGCCGGTTTTCGATCAAAGGTCGAAAAATTTACTAAAAAAAGGCAATGCTTTGCCTGCCCGTTACTTCAAAACTTTTCATTTTTTCGTAATGTTTTTAAGCCAACTTTTGTAGAGAATGACTGGGTAAACATTATCTTCTTAGAAAGTTTTGGTCCAAAAATTAAATTTGGGACTGTGTCGGTGCGAAAACTTAAATTTTTTAAGAACATTTTCACGACTTTTTTCCAATAAATCTGTTTTTTGTAATATTTTAAGGAAGGAATATTTGTTTTGGAATTATAATATTGCAGAGGATTAAATGTTGATTAATATAACACAAAAAAATTATTTAAAAATACAAAGTTTTAAGGTATGGAGCCGGTGTCAATGTTGGAAAAAAATGGGTATTTTAATGTTTTTCTTTTAATCGCTACTTTATTGGATGCAAGAAAATGCATTGTTAGTTGTTATTAAATGAATCATTTAGAACTGCTTTTTGCCTTCAAAATGAGCTATGAAATGGGTTTGTGCGACTTTTTTTCAAAAAGTTATGACCATTTTAAAATGACACCATGAAAGTTAAAAATCATGTTTGGATTCTTTATAGCAATTGCCATATTGCTATATCTTTTATAATGCTATTTTAAAATGGTCATAACTTTTTAAAGAAAAATCAGGTAAGATCATTCTGTAACTCATTTTGAAGAAGAAAAATAGTACTAAATGACGCATTTAATAGAAAAGACCAAAACTATTCTGTGCGTGTTCTACACAACCTCAAAAATCGTGTTTTTTGAACATTAGTGGTGAGATATCTCACAAACCATAAGTGATATAGCGATTTCGCGTCCAGCATTAATAAATACATCTAAAATAACTATTTTGGTTTTGGTTTGTAGTCTGTTTTTTTAAAATACCGTTTTTCGACCTCATTTTAAAAACCATGCGATGAACCGATTTTGAAAAATTTTTTCTTATTCAGTAAATACTCGCGTAAAATTTCACATCTTTGTGCAGTTCACGACAACTTGATTGAAATTTTTTCCAGGGCTGCGTGCATGAAATTCGAAATTTTCGATTATCTCTGCTGGAACAGTTCAAAAAAGCACTAAAATGAAAATAAATGCTATTTTCGTGTTCAGCGATTACAAATTGTTTAGAAAATATGACTACCAAAATGGTTTCTTACCAAATTAAAAATTAACTTTGAAACGGGCTCCATTTTTTAAAAACTAATATTTTTTTATAATTTTTCTTTTAAATTAATTAAAATTTAATTCCCTACAACATAAGAATTCCAGAACAAATATTTCGCCCTTTGAAAATTACAAAAAAAACCAATTTATAGAAAAAAAGTCATGAAAATTTTCTTAAAAAATTGAAATTTTTGTACCGGCACAGCCACAAATTTAATTTTTGGACAAAAACTTTCTAAGAAAATAATGGTGACCTAGTCATTCTCTACAAAAGTTGGCTTAAAAACATTACGAAAAAATGAATAGTTTTGAAGTAACGGGCAGTCAAAGCATTGCCTTTTTTTAGTAAATTTTTCGACCTTTGATCGAAAACCGGCTGGGTTTTTTCCACTACCGATTCCAAATTTTTTATTGAGATCTTATTTTTTTGACCTCTAATTTCAGGAAATGGACGGGGAGCAAGCAAAATCAGAATTTTGCACATATGGGCGCTCTAATGTATATATAGAAACAAGGTCTATAAACCTGCACATAAAACCGTTATTACTAAAGCAAGTGGTTTGAATTTTTTAGAGTTTATCTTCTCTTCTTATACGAGCTGAAATTGTATGTTTTTATATTTTTTTGTTTGTACTTATTTCTGTGCCAATATTTTTTTTTCGAAAACGGCTACAGCGATTTTAATGAAACTTGGAATAGTGTAGCATACAATGAAGAATTAGCTAAGTTTTAACTTTGTAAATGCTCACCAGGGGGCGTGGCACTGCCCTAAATTTAAAAATTTGATTTAGTCCAGAGATCTGCAGCGAGAAGCTTTTTTGCGTATTTAAGTCACTCGCAAAAAAAAGAATGCAAATGCGTAAAAATCGTTGATCAACAACCACTCTCACTCTACTCTGAGTTGCTACATTCTGCAAAGAGAGTAAATCAAATAACAAGTATATTCTCTTGAAAATCAGAGTACGATTCTTACTCAAGATCTCTATGACTCTAACTGTAATTTATTTTGCTGCAAAAACAGTCGCAGCATTCGCAAAAACACTTAAGTCTTCCAAAAAAATTGAATCATTCGAGTCTATTGCTTTTACTTAGAGAGAAAAAAAGCAAAACCAATAGCTTTGCGCATTGACCCTTCACAACAGATATTTTTACATTGTTTCATTTTTTTTTTCTTTCTAATCACATTTCTATATTTATTTCAATAATTTAAAAACATCGAATAAAGTTAAAAAATTTTTTTTGAGAAACATTTAATAAACTTATATAAAAGAAAATTCATGTTTGAGAAAAGGTACAAAAAACAGTTCAATATTTTATGGATTTTTCAAGTAAGAATTTAAACGTATGGATATTGTTTACTGTTCGATTTTTTCAAATAAACATATGATAAACTTAAATAAATTCATGCTTAAGGAAAAATACAAAAAACAATTTAACATTTTACAGATTTTTTTTAAAAATGGAATTTTAAAATATTATATTGTCCACTGTTTTTGGACCTATTCTATTCCGCTTTTCAATAATAACATTGCCTGCTAAAGAAAACACCCGCTCTGATGCCGCGCTGCTAGCAGGAATGGATAAAACTTTTACTGCAAATTTAGCCAACCTTGGGTAGTTTGCATAATTGCTCTTCCACCACTGCATCACACCAAAATGTTCGTCAAGTCTTACATTTTCCTTAGAATAACGATGTACTTCATCTTCTACACTCTCCGGTAAAGAAAAAGTAGATCGCCTCAATAAATCCGGAAAAAATAATTGTATATCTTTTTTGGTTGAAATTAATGGTGACGGCGGGGTCGATGATGTTGGTGAGGGTGAAGATCCCGACGATAAAATTGTTGTATCCAGCGATATGTTAAATGAGTCTGTGCTATCCGATGTTTTTTCTGGTGATGTGTCAAATGAATTTAAATTGCATCCCTCCATTTTTAGTATTTGTTGTATGCAAAATTCTTCAATTTCATCCAAATCATTATGTTGAAGACACAACGCAGGTGGGTATAAGTAAAAAGCAACTTTGTGCCATATTCTTAAATTTGGCAACCAAGTCTCTTCTATTCCTTTTAAAATATTTAGCTTCAAAGTGGAAAGAGCCGAAACATCATACTATATTCGTTGTATTTGCAAAGCTCTTGAACCCGGTGTATGGATGTAATAACAAAACATAAAGAAGGCGAGGAACATCCTTGAAGTTTTTTAAAAATAATTTCGAAATCTTGGCATAACTCAACCAAGCGTTCAATAATGGAAATATTAATGTTTAATAGCCTATGCTTTTGCGGAGTATCAGCTAATAGTTCATTTATTCTACACCAGTTATCTGCTACTGACTTCAGCATATAATAATGAGAGTTCCACCGAGTAGGGCAATGGCTTCTAAGCGATGTTTGTAACTTGTGTTGTAAGCTTGCCTTTTTAAAATATTTGACAAGTTTTTTGCATGAAGTGAAAATTTCTTTCAGCTCTCCTGTGGATTCAAGTGCTGTATCTAAAACATTTGAAAATAAATGACTTGCACAATTAAGCCTGATGTTTTTTTCCAGTGCTTTCTTTACCTTACTTCCTCTGTCTGTGACAAAAATAATATCATTAAAGTTATTTATATCATATTCACTAAATAAACTCTGCAATTTGCTGATAATATCGACGCCTCTGGTTTGACTGAAGTCCATAGATTTCA
Organism: Calliopum simillimum; assembly: GCA_951812925.1. Taxonomy (NCBI): domain Eukaryota; kingdom Metazoa; phylum Arthropoda; class Insecta; order Diptera; family Lauxaniidae; genus Calliopum; species Calliopum simillimum. The sequence continues at coordinate 79,000,779 of OX638372.1, read as the reverse complement.
TTCCTATCACTATGTCCAACAATTGAAAATCTTTTTCAAAATGTAGTGTAGCGCACAAGAAATTCCGCTTCATGTAATCGTCCTTCCACAAATCTATTGTAACAGAAGCTTGTCCACATTCGACGATTTTAAGTAAGCCTAACTGGAGCTCATTTTTCTTTGCTTGCGCTTTTCTTTCTTTGGCGAGAAACAGTTGTAGCATCTGGAAGCAAATCATATATGTCCACATTTCCGCTGTATTTAGCTCCAATTTGTATTGAGGAATCTATCATTTTTTTGAAGCCAGATCCTTCAACGGCGGTAAAGGGACGGCAATCTTCAACAACCCACGAAGAGCAAGCATCTAAAGCTTCTTTTTTATCGATTTCGTTAGTTTTTAATTTTGTGCCGATTTAGATTAGATGTTTGCTTGCCATTAAATTTCATCAATGTTTTACAAGTTGGGCAACATAAAAGTCCATCTACAAGCGTATCATCTTCTTTTCTTATTTCAGCAAACAAAGCCCATATCTCACTTTTGCCTTTGCGTTTTTGACTCAAAGAGTACGCCCCACTGTTTATTTTATCCGAAATTTCTTTTGGGCTGTCCATTTTTCTTCTATTAAATTAATAAAATGAATAATTATTGCTTTCAAATTAAGATAGAGTATAATAGAACTTACAACTTATATTACAGAGGTTTTCCTAATTTTCAATATTTCACAAATAAATTGAACACGATTGCGACTTCAGAAAACTAGAACCTCTTTGGTTTTTGTAATTTCTTTCACGCAAAATAAAAAATTCTAAGAAGAGCAACAAAATGCTAAATTTCTTTGCATTAACCCATTTACTGCAAATTTTCTTACATTGTTTATATATATCTAAGTTCTCATTAGAATATATACAAATTCAAGTTTTTTTTCAAAACATATTTATGTTAATGATTTTACAAAGAAAATTTTACTGTTTCTAATGTTAAGAATAATTGAAAAGAAAAAAATATAACTATTGCATATGATGCAAATCACAAAGTTCATATGGCCGCTTAAGCTAGCCAGAGGGTTAAACGCTCTCATGCTGCATGTGTGCGATACCGTTACACTTAGAGCCGCACGCAAATAAAACTCATATTTCATTTTCTTTTATTCATACTCATTCCGTAAAAATAAAGTGAATCTCTTGTAAGAAAGAGCGATCGACAAGCTAGTTGATAGAGAGCGAGTGCAATGTTGATTCGTTATTTTGAGTGTGAATAAGTGTTGCTCCGCATAGGTATGAATCAGATCAAAACTCATAAATTATTAGTTAAGATTCGAGTGTGACTTGTTAGCAAGCACTCATTGCAGATCTCTGATTTAGTCATAACTCGCAAAGCATAAAAGGTATTTGAATGAAATTTGGTGAGCGAGTACGGCTTAATAAAACCTTGTTACAAACAAAAAGTGGGCTGGATCGAAGAAGTGCCACGCCCATTTTTAAGTCCTTGAAAATTTTGATTCAATATTACTCGAAAACGACTCCAACAATTTTAATGAAAATTTAGTAGATGTTACCTCTGCAAACAAGGAATAATATGTAATACGCCGTTATATTGGGAAAACTCGTTGAAAGGCGTGGCACCGCCCACAAAAATATAAAACGGTATAACAAGAAAACTAATAAAGCAAACATTCTGAAATTAATTGTGAGGAGCCTAATTACAAAAGGGCATTCCTGATCTGAAAGTGGACGAAATATCGCCATTGCGCGTGGAACCTCTCATACAAGGAAAATACGTTAAATGCTATTTCTCGCAAATGTTACAAGATATTTTAATTAAATTTGGTATGTAGGTACTGCATATCAATGCCTTGTTATAACCGAAAAGTGGGCGGTATCGAAGAAGTGCCACGCCCCCTTTTTAACCATTGAAAATTTTGATTCAATATTACTCGAAAACGACTTCAACAATTTTAATGAAAATTCAAATGATTTTACCCTTGAAAACAATTATCAATATGTAATATGCCTTTATAAATATTAGAAAACTTGTTGGAGGGCGTGGCACCGCCCAAAAAATATAATACCTTATAAAAAAAAACTACTAAAGCAATCTTTCTGAATTTAACTGTAGGAAATCTTCTTTTTATTAGGCACCTACGACCTGAAAGTGGGCAAAATATCGTCGGTGCGCGTGGAACCTCACATACAAGCAAAACCAATTAAATGTTATTTCTCGCATATGGTACAACATATTTTGATGAAATTTGGTATGCGGATCTGGATCATGAGTATCTAAAGCATAACGAAAAGTGGGCTTTGTTCAATAATTGTCACTCCCACTTTTTACCAAAACTAAAATTTTAGTTAATAACTCAGGCACAAAAAAAAAAAAAAATGGAATGAACTTTTTATTCCTTATATGCAGTCTTATGTATTTTTTGACGCTGAATTTCTTCATCAGCAGAACTGTCATTATACCTGCAGGATTTTGAAATATCCTTGCGTGAAGTTGAAGAAAACGCTGTGTTCAGTTTTACTGCGTATCTACAAGAAAAGGTGAAATCCTTTTTTATTATTGGCGTCGAATATCCACACTCTTTCTTATCAAAATATCCTTGCGATCTTTTCCAATAGGTCTCTTACTTTCCCATCATACCTCGGAAGACGAAATATTTTGGGAGCGTGGCATATCCCATTTATTTATTTTAGGGCATTCTATTTCACCAAAAAAATTTGAGTTCTTGATATTTTTCTATACCATTCGATATTTTCCGAGTTTTTTCTTATTACTATTCTCATCGGTTAATTTATCATTTTGAAAGCATGACCACAAGAGGTGAGAAGGTACGAATTTCATAACAAAAAATAGCTACGTTGTGAATAAAAACATCGACTAAAATAATAAGATCAGATTGTTGACCGAGCAGGGATCGGTCTCCAGGTACTTCTTTATTAATTGAACTATCGGATGATATTAATTTGAATGTGGAAATTTATCATCGAAAAATTTTTTTAAAAAACCTCACAACACTCGATTTTCGAATATTTGATTTTGGGAGAAAATACACTTGTTGTGAAATATTTTTAGTTTAGTCAGAAGAGCCTAGATTTTAAGATAAATTGGAATATTTTTACCCAATATATCAATAATTCATCTTGTTATGTTTGTCCATTTAGCATAAATCTTGGTCAAGACTACCATAAGGTTTTTTAGTGTATTGCCGACATTTCTTTTGGTTTTTTGAATTTTTTGATTTGGTTGGTACCCATAGATTGTGTAGTGTATTTTAATATCAAAAAATATTGTTAAGGTGACCATTTTTTTATGATTATATTGTTTTGTTTATGATTTTTAGTTCGATGGAAAAGTGTTATTCTGTTCTTTCTTTTAAGAAACACATTATATACCAAACGAAAGTATTGAGACTATAGAATCTTTATATTGATATATAGTTTATTTACTAAACAGATGCGCCAATTTTGCTTATTAACAAGCCCGTTAATCCAAAAATGAGCCTAATGAACACAATTTGGCTGATTTTCAAAGTAAATTCGGACGACTGTTGTTTTTTACAATTGGGGTGTAGCGGACGGGTAAAAAATTTGATGTTTTCGATTTTAGTAAAATTTAATTATGTTTATATGAGTCGCTTAGAACCCAATGCAGTTAGACCATTTTTCAATATATTATATTTATAGCAGAATAAATAATAATCTTCTTGGCTGTTAAAGGATTTACCCATTTCTGCATTTTTCTAGGCTAAGCAGACCTTTTTCTTAAAGCTTCTGAATATTTTTTAATATAATTTCCGATGAATTTAAAAAATATGTATAACTTAAAACACAAATTTTCTCCAATTATATATTTTGGAATTAACCGCAAATTGCCAAATTTCATAGTGGGCGTCGAAGTAAGATTTGAATCTGTAGGGGAGAGTCACCGGTTGTGGGACGCCTCCGGGTACGGGACAGTCGATTTTTTTTATCATGCGAAATTAATATTACCAATCTGACAACCGTCAAATTTTCGTCTTGATATGACCTAGTTTTTAAGCCAACATCGAAATTAAAAGATCTATTGCTAATTATAGTTTCGTAATTTGACTGTGAATAGATTTTTATGATCTAACTAGCTGGCCTGGTTGCGACTTCGTTCACCCATTACGTACGAAGTCCCAACCATCTCCATCGTCCCTCTTTTCCAATCACCAAGGTTTTTAAAGATCCATGTATCAACTTTTGTAATCATAGCTCCCATAGGTACAGAGATATAGCATTTTACATATTTTTTGTATGAAGGGTGCAACTCCCCCTTCTCACCCCCCCGCCCAAGTTTTCCAAAGTAAATGGTAGACAGAATATTCATGTATGTACCAAGTTTTATAACGATATCTGCGATATGTGAAGAAATATAGCATTTTGTATTTTTGAAAAGTGGATGCAATTCTCCTTCACCCAATATCCCCCAAGTTTTGTATGGTGAATGGTAGATATGTACATTATGCGTAAGTTCATCAACTTTCATAATCATAGCTTGTATAACTGTAGAGATATAGTATTTTTTGTATTTTTTTCGTATGGGGGGTGTAACCCCCGTTCCCCTCAGTAGCATCCCACCCCCTTAAGAACCTTCTACAGACCATAACAAACAATTTTAAAAAAAAATTATGTAAATCGGCCTTGTAGTTTCCGCGTTCATAAGCTACATACGGACACCATTTCATTTTTATTATGATCTAATTCAGAGCACTATATTTTTGATTTAGCCAATTGAAAAAGGAAAGAGTCACAAGTTAGCATTTAGTGTTTTATGTCTATTTTATAATACGATATGGGTTTGTGCAAACATAAATGGTTAAAACATTTTTTGTTGGCACTGCTGAAAAAGTATCATGTTCTAGGTATGGGACACATTATGTATCCAGGTATAGAACTCTTTTTTCGAACCAAAATCGAGTACAACGAGTGAAAGTTTGTGTCTACGTACAGTTAAGAGGGTTTTATTTCGTATTTTCTAATTTTCATGTTCTAGGTATGGGACACATTATGTATCCGCGTATAGAACACTTTTTTCGAACCAAAATCGAGTACAACGAAGGAAAGTTTGTGTCTACGTACAGTTATGAGGGTTTTATTTCGTATTTTCTAATTTGCATTTTTTAGGTGTTATCACTATGTAACCGGATATGGGACACTTTTTTTTTGAACCCAAATCGAGTGCAATTGTCAAATATCGACATTAATGTAAAGAACAATGAATATAAGCTTGTGCCTACGCATAGTCTTGGAGTTATTGGAGTAAAAATTATCTATTCACTATTAGCTATTTTCAGATATAACAATTAAAAGGGACTAATCTAGTTAGAATCAATTTTCAAAAATTTATGTCCACCTTTTTCCAAAAAAACAAAATTTTTTTAAAATCCAAAAATGCATTTAAAAAGCTCATTTAATTTAGTTTAAATCAGAGCTACGACATCGACCGGAAAACATCGATGTTAATGAAACATCGCCAAAAAAAGATCGATGTTTGGCAACATCGATTACTTTTCTAAATTGTTGCAAACTATGACGAAACGAATCAAATTTTTTTTCTTGACATAGTACAGTAAAATTAAATACATACATTTATAAATGGAAAAAATTGCTGCGGTCTTAAAGTATTAGTCGAGGTGATATTTTGTTTTTTATACTACTTATAAAAAGAAAAGTTTACCAAAAATTCTTTTGTACTTTCGATTTGTTCATTATTTAAGCAATAACTATAAAAAGTTAATGCAACACAAAATTAAGAATAATTGTAACATTTTGCAAACCATTTTTTTTTAACGAATTTGAGATATACCAATGATTACGCTCCCAACCAAATTGACTCAGTTATAGCAGAAAAAAGTTTGAAATTTCAAAAATTTTATACAATTTTTCATATCAACGTCAAATGAATGCTGAGCAATATCGAATGGTATTTTGTGAAGATATTAAGGTTTTAGTGCAATAAGGATGATGAGAAGTTGCGCAGAGCATATTCGAAATGCTAAAAAAATATATGCCAAAAACCAAGTTATTCATTTGAAATATTGTAAAAAATTTGTGAAATTTTAAACTTTTTCCTGCTATAACTCAGTCAATTTTGATTGGAGCATAATCATTGGTAAACTTGTTAGAAGCACCATTAGTCACTCTTCGTAAAAGTGGAATATTAAAATCGATCGGACATGGCATTATACAAATATATTGAAGTATATGAAGCTATAACCTCGAAAATAGAAATTTTCGAATAACTCCGGAACGGCCGCAAGGAAAAAAATTGCGTTTTTCGTGTTCAGCGACCTCAAATTAGTTTAAAAAAATGGTTTGCGAAATGATTCAATTATTTTTAATTTTGGGTTGTATTAACTTTTTATAGTTATTGCTTAAAAATAGTAATCAACAAATTAAAAGTAAAACAAAATTTTTGGCAAACTTTTCCTTTATAAGTAGTATAAAAAACAAAATCCCACCTCGACCATACAAATTCATTCACTTTAACAGAAATACTAGGTTTTCATGTTTTTATTGCCCTGGGAACTCTACAGTATGCCTTAAATCTAATTTTCATTATTTTAATGAAATACTTAATAAATATGTTTTTTGAAACTTATTAAAAATTTTTAAACTTTTTGACATGCACTTGCTTAAAATTTTTTAAAAAATTTTCAAATTGAGAATTTTATGGCTAAAGGCATTAACCTTTGTCATTGAAATCCTTTTCCAATCTGTAATTAAAAGTTTTTGGGAAATCGAAATAAAGGACTATTGTTGAAGTTTTTGTTTGACTCTTTCTTTAAAATTGTTGTATGTGGGAAATGGGCTCAAGTCAAAAGGAAAGTATATTTAAAATTATACCAACGTTTCGCGAGAAGTTCCTCGCTTCATCAGGGGAGTCTTTATTTAAATAACAATGAAAATACATAATTACAATGAGGCAAATCACGCCAAGTGTGTACCCCAAATTCCACTTGTTGTTGAAATTTAATTCTAATAACCTGAATCTAATGCTATTATACAAAAAATTTTTAAAATTTGATTTTTTACATAATTTTTTATAAAATTCAAAATTGATTGAACTAAAATTTTGAAAATTTATTTCATGAAAACTGTTTACCCAAACTTAATGAAATTTTGCAGGCATATAAAAAAAATGTCGAGTTTTAAAAAAATAGTTAAAAAAAAATTTTTTTTTTTATTTTGTTATTTTTTTTTTTAAATAAACAATTTCTTTTTTTTATGCTTTCTTAATGAGATAATTTTTTAATTTTTTTTTTATTAGAAGCGTATAAAATTTGAGTTCTTGCGTTCGAAAGGAAATTGGACTGCCCGGCACTATTTATACCAAATTTACCTATTTAATTGCGTAGCGTCGAGCTCTAAATCTGCAGCTCACGCTATTTAGGCCAGTCAAATTATGATTTTACCTCGGAATGAGAGATAATAAGCTGAAAACTGGTATACACCTACATTATAGTGTTCTAAAAGTAGTCTCAAAAGTCTCGTGTCTGCGTCTTAAGTTATTCAAGGTCAAAGATCAAACAATCATTTTCTTGCAAATATCTCGCAAACGTTTGCTTTTTAAGAAAAATAGTGCACAATTTATAGATCATAAAATCCCTTTTAAACAAATGGTTTTGATTTTTTCGTGCGACTCATCGTTCTTGAGTTATGGCACTTTAAAAATCAACATATTGCTATGCACACTAATACGCTGCATGTATGAATTACCAAGCTTTACCACTTTTCTAATTAGAATATCTCCTAAACTATAAGCCGTACGAAAACAACTCTGAGAACTTTTTTATAGGAAATTACCAGGGCTACAAAATTGTACAGTAGTGTGTATTAAAAAACGAACACCCAATTCCACACTCAAATTATGAAACAAGAGAGATGAACAATTCAGGACATATAAATTTTTTGACTTTAAAATAAATTCCTAGCTGGCCAAATGGCCATTGTTTATAAAAACCGAGTGATTTTGCACTGGAGCCTATCTAACGGTAAATTTTTTTCCAAAAAACACCATAGATCTCAATTCGTGGTCTTAAACAACATATGTGTGCAAATTTTCAGAAAGATCGTATGACGTGCAGGAGTTTCAGCAAAGGAATAAGAAACGATTATCTTCATTGAAACGAATACTTTTTGTACTGGAGCCTATCTAACGGTAGATTTTTTTCCAAAAAACACTATGGCTTTTACATTTTGAAAAGCGTTGGAGAGTTGCGATGCAGTTGCTGCATATTCACCAATTGCACAAGAACATTTGAGCTTATAACCTGATTCAATGTCTTTCCAAAACAGGTATAAACATGAAAATCGGTTAAGAAATGGCCAGGTTATTGGTAATTATTTGAGGAGAGTTTGTCACATTTTACCTATTTTTCCACTTTTTGCACCCCTCAACAAGCCACAAAAAAATCGCAAATTTTTTTTTTTTTTGCCATTTCTCAAAGTTTAGGCATGAAACGAAACCATTTACCAAATTTCAGCGAAATCGGAAGGGGTGTGGCAGATCTTGTTAAGATAGGAATGAAATAGCTGTATACCACTTTTTTAATCCTTCGCTGACACTCCCACACGTCGTTCCATCAAACTTAAAATTTGGGTGCATAGTTTATTTTTTATGATGAATCAAGCACCACAAGTTTTTTTTTGAAAAAAGTGAACCGTTAGATGGACTCTAGTACAAAAATTAAACGTTTGATTGAAAATAAGTGTTTTTTTTTTTTGCTGACACTCCTGCACGCCATACAATCTCTCTGAAAAATTGCATACATAAGTTGTTTTAGACTACGAACTGAGATCTGTAGTGTTTTTTGGAAAAAAAGCTACCGTTAGATAGGCTCCAGTACAAAAAGTATTCGTTTCATTGAAGATAATCGTTTCTTATTCCTTTGCTGACACTCCTGCACGTCATACGATCTCTCTGAAAATTTGCACACATAAGTTGTTTTAGACCACGAATTGAGATCTATGGTGTTTTTTGGAAAAAAATTTACCGTTAGATAGGCTCCAGTGCAAAATCACTCGGCTTTTATAAACAATGGCCATTTGGCCAGCTAGGGATTTAGTTTAAAGTCAAACAATGTATATGTCCTGAATTGTTTATCTCTCTTGTTTCATAATTTGAGTGTGGAATTGGGTTTTAAAACTCGCCCATATATTTCAATACACACTATTGTACAGCACTATTTTTCTGAAAAGCAAACGTTTGCGAGATATTTGCAAGAAACTGATTTTTTGATCTTTGATCTTGAATAACTTAAGACGCAGACATGAGACTTTTGAGACTACTTTTAGAACACTATAATGAAGGTGTATACCAGTTTTCAGCTTATTATCTCTCATTCCGAGGTCAAATCATAATTTGACTGGCCTAAACAGCGTAAGCTGCAGATTTAAAGCTCGCCGCTATGCAGTTAAATAGGTAAATTTGGTATAAATAGTGCCGGGCAGTCTAATTTCCTTTCGAACGTAAGAACTCAAATGTTATACGCTTCTAATAAAAAAAAAAAACTAGTAAGGGTGTTACTTTTGGCCTGGCCAAACATTAAATACCCTACACAGCAGTATTTTGAAAACTTTGCTAATATGAGAGGTGCCACGCCCTCCGAATTCACCCAGTTTTTTCTCAGAGTTTGCATTTATAGTTCTTATTATTCTTATTATACCCTACACCCAGGGTATATTCACTTTGTCCTTCCGTTTGTAGGAGGCGTGGCAGATATAGAAAAGTATATATATTCTTGATCAGCGTCACCTCCTGAGTCGATATAGCCATGTCCGTCTGTCTGGCTGGCTGGGTGGCTGGGTGGCTGGCTGGGTGGCTGGCTGGCTGGCTGTGTGTTGAAATACACTTTTTGGGAAAACTGAGCAAGATAATTCAATGAAATTTGGTAGACTGCCTTCGTTGTCAAAGATAGCTCGGGGGATTGAAAATGAGCAAAATCGGTCAACGGACACGCCTACCGCCCATACAAAAAATATATTCAAAATGCAATTTTAGGAGTATTTTTCACGACAATGCAACCAAAATACGCATAAATAGTAAGAATTGTAAGCGCAAGCTCTGAGAAAAAACTAAACGAATTCGGACATATAAGCAAAAGCTTCAAAACGCTATACTGAAAGCGTTTTTTGAGATATTCAAACCAAATTCGACTCAGACACTAAGAATCATAAAAGAAATGTCTCAACAAAAATTGGGTGAAATCGGACAAGAGGGCGTGGCATCTCCCATATAAGCAAAAGTTTCAAAATGCTATACTGAAAGAGTTTTTTGAGATAATCCAACCAAACTTCACTCAAATACTTAAGACTATAAATGCACGCTCTAAGCTAAAACTAGACGAACACAGACAAGAGGGCGTGGCACCTCCTATATAAGCAAAAGCTTCAAAACGCTATGCTGAAAACGTTTTTCACTCAGGCACTAAAAACTATAAATCCAAACTCTGGACAAAAACTGGGTGAACTCGGACAAGAGAGCGTAGCACCTCCCACAAGAGCAAAATTTTAAAAATACTGCAGTGTAGGGTATTTAATGTTTGGCCAGGCCAAATTTTACACCCTTACTAGTTTTTCTTTCAGTTCAAAAACATTTCTGATGTTACGTTCCTTCTATACTATGTTTTGAAGGATTTCTCCAAGGTATTTGGCCAGTTTGTAGCATGCCACGTTGGTTGATGAAGATATTGGCCTAAGTGGGAAATTTTCTTTGTGGATCTTTGGTAATCCGTACAGTCTTGGTGCTGACGCCCCGTCACACATTAATTTAAATTTTTCATTCTTAGTGATAAACTTTTTATCTAAATAGTTTTATGTTTGTTTATCGTCTAGTAATTTTTTCATCCTATTCATATTATCAGCTTTGTACATAACTACTGTTTTGTTACCCTTATCAGCGTTCGTGATTATAATTACGTTTTTGTATTGTTTCAGGAATTTTTTAGTGTTCTCATAAATTTTAAGGATAAGTTTTTCTTCTGTTGTATTTTTTATAGTTCTCCTGTATGTCATAATTCTATTTACTATCTTATTTCGTGTAAATTCTTTTTCTCCATCATCTTCAATCGTTTTTATAAATTGTTCTATATCGGCTATAGTATGTATCGATGAGAAATTTTCGTTGGTAACGGGTAAAGCAAATTTTTCTCCTAAAGCCAGTAACCATTTGCTTTCCATAGGAAAATTTATGTCAGTTTAGTTGACAAACCAGCCAGAGTTATTATTTATATTTAATTTTTTTAACGTAAGTTTGTTTAATTTCGATGAATGTGTCTGCTTTGATTCGTTGGTTATGTATCTGAACATAGTTTCTTGTGTCTCAATGAATTTCTTAAATTCTTTGTCAGTAAGATTTAGTTCTAAGTTAGATTTCGTTTGTAACAAACTTTGTTTAATAATTTTGATGTTTTTATTCGTCTCCGCTATTTCTAAGTTTAGAATTTTAGAGTGAAAATTGTTCAAATGTTTGTCCATTTGCGTTCTCATAGCTTGTTCTTCTAGAAGATATTTTGTACGTGCTGTTGTGCTCGATATATGTTTTGGAATTATGCCATATTGTCTACATGAGTAGAAAACATAGACTTGTCGTCATTTTTGCTTATTTTTCATTTAGCTTGCGGTAATGTTTAAGTTTTTTCCTAATACTGTCGTTATATTTGCTTTTGATGGACTCCTACTTAAAAGTCGGTAACTTTTGGGCTAGAAAAATGTTTAACTTTTTCCGAACCGCTGCTGAACGGTAGAAAATTTGTAGTTTTTTTTGCAGATACGTGCTTACCGATATGGGTGATTCTTAGATAACTGTGCTTTTTCGAGTTGTAAAATTGGCATATAATTTTTTTGGATTTTTGCAAGTTTCTTCATGCAATCTTGTATAAACACTCTCTTAAAACTCACCTCTTAAGTAGATCAACAACAAGTGTGAATTTACGGCTTTGAGGTCGAAATTAAGAAATTTTGCTGCCACGTTTGTGACTAAATTGCCACGTTTGTGACATTTTAGCCACAGTATGGAAAAATGATGGTTTTGAAGCGTTTTGATGAGAGATATATTGCATATAATGGCAAATTTACACTTCAAGACTAATTTTGCAACAGTGTCATGTCATGTCATCAACTATGGTTTTCTTTCCTCTGTTTTTATAGCCGTTTATGGTGGATTAGGATCTCCTAATTACGAACCTGATCTTGATTTTTTTCTATTACATCAGTATCCTTAGTTATCCTTGCTCAAAAGTGAAAAAATCACAGTTTTGACATCTACTTAACAAAAACAGCATTAAGTAAAATTAATTTTTGTCAATGGATTCAGACAGCCAAATTTATTAACAACAAGACATAATTTACCGTTTTTCAATTGGATTCTTAGTTTCTGAGTTATAAGCCTTTAAAAAAAGGATACCTCTCAATAACACACAAAGGATTTTCTGGACCGAAAAATCAACATAAATGGTAAATTTTATTATTTGTATCAAAAATATATTTTATCACGAAAATTTTAAGCTCTTGCAGACGAAAATCGGATGAAAAAATAAGGCTCTATTGTAGATTTAGTGAATGCACAGATGAAATTTTGATTCTGATAATTTGCAAAGCAATAGTTTAGTAGGATCATACTAAATCTAGCATAGAACTGTAATTTTTCATGCGATTATGGTCTGCAAGGTCTCGAAATTTTTCTAATTATATATGTTATTTTCAATAAATAAATGGGCTTTAGGTCAGTTTTTAAATTTTATTTAATTTATTCCAATATTTCGAATTCCTCTGGAATTCATTATCATTATTGAAAATTACAATCAACGAGGTCATAAAATCATACAAAATTATATATGTTATTGATAAAAATGATAAAACTTGACATTTTGCAACTTTTCGGTCTCGAAAAATACTTTGTGTGTTATCGAAAGATATCCTTACTTTAAACGTGTATAACTCGGAAGCTGGGAATCCAATTGAAAAACGGTAAATTATGTCTTGTTGACAATAAATTTGGCTGTCTGAATCCATTGACAAAAATTAATTTTACTTGTTGTTGTTTTTGTTCTATAGCTTTAAGTAGATGTCAAAACAGTGATTTTTTCACTTTTGAGCAAGGATAACTCAGGATTCTGATGGTGTAGAAAAATTTTTGTATTAAAAAAAAATTAATAAACTTCAGCTTAACATCTGTATACTCAATTTTATATAAAAATATGTTTTTTTGCAAACTGATAAAAAGTGCCACGTTTGTGACATTTTTGATGCGCCACGTTTGTGACATTTTTGTAGTTTATCGCTCATTGCAAAGCACGCGTTTGAGTTCAAGATTTTTCCGAAAGAATTTGGGGTTATGTATGCAAATCCTACAAAAAAATTGTTTCATGCATAAAATAAAATGTTCTACCTGCGAGTGCCAAGTGCCACGTTTGTGACCATAATTTTAAAAAAAAACTGTTTTTGTTTATAAACTGCCCTATAAAACGCAAACAGATTTCTTTTTGGACGCGTCTGGACATGCTGACCTTTGGGTAATGGATAGTGATCAGAATTAATGCATATAAGTATGTTGCAATCTATTGACTGAAACAGTAGTAGGGTAAAGTGGGGTACATTTGACACCGGGGCACATTTGACTTTGCCATTTTCGGTGTCAACACGCCTTTCGAACAAAAAACCTGAAATGCAGAAACACTACTAATTAGAGTGGAAGCAACGTAATGAACTTTGGCAGTTCTCTTTCAACTCCTCCCGCGATAATACGCTTTTTTAACTTTTTGTGTATTTTTTTGTAATTTTCGACTTCTTGTTCGTAAGGGTTTTGCAAATAAAGTTGTATTGTTTTTTAAAAGTAAGTATGAAAATTTGGTAGCACTAACCTTTATAATTAATAGAATAAAAGTGTTTTTTATCAAGGTCAAATAGTTTAAATTTTAAAATATTTTTAATTCTCCAAGAGATTTTAGGGCACATTTGACTTTTGCCGAAGGGGCACATTTGACGTTCGTCCGAACATATGTGTTTGTGTATTTTAGATGATTTTCTAGAGTTATATTTTTCTAGATATGGTACACACTATAAAATGAAGACGAACAGACGCGATGGCGATGAAAAAAGTTAAATACGCTATTTCTGATATCGAAAACCAGATAGAAATTCCGACTTCCGACACAGAATCCATTGCATTTTCATAATTTGTTACCTTTTTTTTATCTATGTATAATACAAGATTTTTGAATAGCTGCTTTCCAGGACCTCTACCACTTATTTTAATTTGAAAATCTGGATGGATGAATTCCCGGAGTAAACATATTGACATCAAAGTTCATCATGTATGCGAAGTTTTTAATAATAATCAAATTGATTTGAAGTACGCCCCATTATATGAAAGCGCTGCAGATATCTTGACGAAGGTGTTACCCAAAATCCAGACTAATGAAATTTCCACCAAACTGGGTCTTACCAACATTTTATGTTGATGTTTTCATTGGGGGTGTTGTTGGAAATTGTACTTTATACTTATATATTGTCCTTGGGAAATTTGGCGAAAAATCCAAAAACCCATTTTTTTATGTAGGAGAAATTGTAGAAGTAATTAGCTATTCTTCATACAAGATCAGTTATTTGAGAAGAGTTTCACCACTAAATTGGGTTTTTATAAAACTAGAAGTGGAAGATGTTTGCCTGACTTTAAGGAGTGCAATTGAGTTTAAACTACCAACTCCAACAAATCAAACTTCACGTTCACGCACTACGTATTTGACATCGACTTCTCACACTTATATATAAAATAAGTCTTCGTTAATACATAGAGTAGAACGGGGCAATGTCGTGCATTCAACTTTGACATGCTCGTAAAGCCGTACATCTCAAGCGAATGCAACCAGTAAGCATCCGATCGAAAGATAATTTCATTGGTTACATTCTTGGGTAACAACATTTGTGTAGCGAGAAATTGTGTTTGTGTAAGTGCAGAAAAAAAAAATGTGCACGACATTACCCCCCTCAAAATTTGTGGGGTTATGTCGTGCATTGTTTTCCGAGTATAGTAAAGGTACCAAAATGTGTGAGAAATGATAGGTAGTGGTTCTATTAGAGGAGATTTTGCATTATCATGTATTTATTCATTATTATACAAGTGTGAAGTACATAATATGTTGTGTAGAGTAGAACGCGGCAATGTCGTGCACTCAACTTTGACATGCTCGTAAAGCCGTACATCTCAAGCGAATGCAACCAGTAAGCATCCGATCGAAAGATAATTTCATTGGTTACATCCATGTGTAACAACATTTGTGTAGCGAGAAATTGTGTTTGTATAAGTGAATGTGCACGACATTACCCCAATGGTCGTTTTAAAGGTCAACTTCGCTAATTCGATGAAGCCCAAAATTTTTTTGGAAATCAAATGCTTATTTTCTTTGGCAGGATATTTCGTTTCAGAAAACACTTACCTGGTATATTTTCCCGCAAGGAAAATTATTTTTCTGACCCGATGAAAAAACACTTTTATCGTCCCGAAAGCGTACTTTTTGAAAAAAAGGTTACTCTGTAGAGACGAACTGGTGAAAATTGCTAGTATTATATGCATAAGCTCAGTAGGTCAGCAGGTCCCTACCTTACGAACAGTTGGTAAATCATTCAATTCCTTGGGCTAAAACAGCCAGTGCACGACATTACCCCCTGCACGACATTACCCCTTTCTACTCTACATACTTATAATTTGTATTTATATGAAAAAAATATATGTATTAATGTTTTGTATAATGTTTCCGTGTTATTTTTGTGAGTGTCAAATGTGCCCCTTGCAATGTCAAATGTGCCCCAGGTACTTTTTTTGAAAAAATTTAGAAAAGGACTTTCAATGCAGTTTTTTTGAAATTTTTTTTTCTTGGTTTTAATCTTTAATAATCAATGTTTCAGAAACGGTAAAGAGTATTAAGATCGTGCAATAATTTTCTAAGGTACAGGTGTTTGAAAATTTAGTGTCAAATGTGCCCCAGTCTCCCCTACCGTGCAGTAGTAGCATAATGCTTTGAAGAAATTTTTTTTTTCCAAAACTAGGGGACAGTTTTCAATTCGAAATTGTGCCCTCTAAAAATTATTTAAAACTGCAGATGAGCTCAAAATATAGTAGCCTTAAGTATTTACTTAATATGTGTAGTAACTTGTTTTCTGTTCCATTTCCGTTTTTTGGTCGTTTTTCATCGTTTTGTGTATAAAAAGTAGGGGTAGGACATGCCACGTTTGTGACATTTGGGGTATATTTGCAAACTTTCAAAGTAGACCAATCAATATTTGGTGGTAAAATTGATACGCTCTATTAGAAAAGCATAGTTTCTAACTTATAGCGTAATTTTTTGTGAAAAAAAAGCCTACTGTATAGGTGAAATCGCCAGAGGACACAAAAAGTACAGTTATCTGAGAATCACCCATATAACATTTCTATTCAAATTGGTTTTCAAAAATTAATTTTTTTAGTTCCAAATTTGAAAAAAATGATGGGACACATATGTTCCATTGGTCCTTAAAAGTCAAAAATAGACGGAATTTTTATCTTGGGTGTTGTGGGGGTAAGCACAATTTTCAGCCACCATTTTGAATTTTTCCCGTTTTCCAACATGATATTCAATTACCTCGAAAACACATCGGTAACATTATTTTCCATTTTTAAGAACATGTTTCAGAAGAATATTTTTAGGTTTTTTTTAGGGCTTCATTAGGGACTAAAAGAAAAAAGTTGAAACCACATAAATCTGAAGTGTTGCTTTTTATCTACATTAAATTAAGAACAAAATGAGCCGTGTCCGATCAAAATTAGACATGTTTACCCTAGTTCGGCTGAACTATCTTTATTTCACAAATGGTTCCAAACTAAGGACTATAACATTTTAGACCAGAAATATCAAATAACTCGGGAAAACTGACTTAGTACTTTTCACGTTCATGAGTTATGCCAATTAAAAAATCAACAAATTTGTATAAAAACTCATAAGCCGCATATATATGCTACCAACTTTGCCAGTTTTCTAATTTAGATATTTCCCAAGCTATATGTAAGTCGTACGAAAACAATTTTTATAGGAAATTTTATAAGCTCCAATATATTTCTGCTAAAGTAACCGAGATATTTGCAAAAGAACTTATTTGAGGCACCAATTTTTTCATTTTTAATACCATAAAAAGAATTTGAATGTGCATTGTTTAAACAAAATTTGTGAAAACATCGAATAAGAACATCGACGCTAAAAATCGATTTTGCAAAAAAATCGAACTCTAAACATCGATGTTAAAAACAGTCGATGTTTTTGTAAAACATCGATGTTTCATCAACATCGATATCGATGTCGTAGCTCTAGTTTAAATTCGACTGCTTCATTTATTTTATTTTAATTTTTCAAAACTAGATAATGGAATTCAAAGTAACGCATACCTGCCACTCAGTCCAATTTTTAAAACCCTCTACCTCGTTAACCAGATTTTATATGTAATGCAAAAATATTTTCTAAAATCGGAAACATCAACTTTTTTTACCTGTCAAATATTCGAAAAAATTGAGTTTTGTGAATTTTTTTATCAAAAAATATTTTGCATAAATAAATTTACGCACTCAAATTAATATCATTTGATAGTTCAATAAATAAAGAATAAACTCTAAGAAATTTAAACCATTTGCTTTAGTATTAATGGTTTTATGCGCAGGTTTTAGTGCTTTGCAGATCAGCTGTGTCCAGTGTATTTGATATGTTGTGCCAACGCTTGTCTCTTTCTTTGTTTAGGTGTCTGATTCGAGTTTAAAAATACCTTAATTTTTGCCTCATTCAAATATCAAGCGATCATTTTATAGTAATTGACACGATCACGTATTCGCGAAATGAAGATTAACGAAATTTTTAGTATGTTCACGTATGCCATAATGCAAGTCAGCCGTCACCTACATTGAATTCTTTCTTCGTTATTTCATTTCGTATTGCGATTCGTAAATTATGTAAACATTAATGGCCAACCCGGCAAAATTATATTCCCCCATTCATAAATATATGTAAAAATTAGATTTTAACTAAAAACTCGATCCATACTTTTTTTTTTACTGCCGGACCTTAGACTAATATGCTATGATACTTAATTTCATTACATAAATGACTCTAAAAATAATCATTACTTCATTAATTTTCAAAGAAAATATTTTTCAATATTAACTCAAATTAAAGAAATTTTTTACACATGTCGAATGACGAATATCACATGATTATGCAAGAACGTCCTTAGTCGCCGTACTTCCGCTTAGCAGTCATATAAATATTTCTGTACCACATTTTGTGATCAGAATTGAAAATTACAATTAAGTACACATATAGAAGAGTACCCAAACTTTTCAAAAAACTAATGGGCGCAAAAATCCCCTTCTTTGCCGCATTTTTGGACGCAACGTCTCAATTGTCTGGCGCAAATTACGTTTTTAATTTTAGAAAGATCGACCACAATGGAGACGAGAAAACCTTAAATATTTGATAAAAAGCCGAAACAAATTCCAAAACCAATACAGTAAAAAATTCGGCATACGATTCTTTACAGCTTTCGGCGACAATTTAAGTCAGTATATATTATTAATGAATGCCAAATGCAAATAGAAAAAAAGGACCATCTCTTCAGACTGTTTCAAAAAGGTTTTCGGAAGGAACGAATCCCCCTGTTAAAACAAGACAAAAAAACAAAAATCTGTTTTGTTATAATCTTGCTTCCAAATCATTATTCCAAGGCTTCTTTTACAAAAAAACACGAAAAAATGTAAAAACTGTCATATCTCGAGCAAATTTCAACCTATTTCTATTCTGAAGATTACGTTTGAAAGCTATTGACTTCGTCTTAAGTCTCCTATCAGATACTTATTGGTATCTAAAGTTTCTGAGCGACTCTTGCAAAACAGTTTTTAGAATCGAAAAATTTCCAGATGGCAAACTTTTCACTGCACAGCAATGAAAACAAATTTTAAGATGTAGACAATTAATCCCTTTCAAAGATTTCAGCTGATTTACTACCAATAATTTCGTGGTTTTTGAGACGAGTCAATCAGATTTTTGTCGTTTGGTCCTTCATTAAAGACCAGGGTAGGCCATTTTTCCGGGGGTTTTGATCCAAACCAAGTATGCAGTCTTTGTTATAAGGCCAGCTTTTAAGATAATCTTTGATGCAGCCTTTGATTTTCCCATTATTATTATAAATGGCTACACCCTAGTGATGATGTCTATTTACATCGCTAGAGCTAAAATTGTAGCTGCTATACTTGACAGACAGTAATTACGAAACGGTATACTGAAGAATGATTCCCAAGAATTTTCGAAAATATGTTGGCAAACCAAAAATGGAATACGAGTAATGATTTTTTGAACATTTTATTAAATGCAGTATTTCAGGACAGTTCCGGATCACCATTTTGGAGCAATTTTTTCGGTTAAAATTTACTTTAGCGAATTTTGTAAAATGTAAAATAAAAATGTGAAATGTGAATACTTGTGAGCAGAACGAAATTAGCAAAGCAACTGCTACCTACAAAAAGGGTTGAACTAAATATGCAGGTCAGATTTTATTTGGCTTTTTTGTGCCGTACTGTCGAGAATTGTTTTTATGGCCTCTACAATTGTAAAAAAAACTAAATAGTTTCAGCTATTTTGGCAGTTTAGAGTAGAAATTTTTTTGATCAAATTCGTTAGTTTTTCAAACAAGTTTGTTGACACATATTTTACGAAAAAATTTTTTTTTGGTTGTAAAATTTTAAAATTTTTTTGATCTAGTCATCTTTGAAAAATATGTCAGTTATTATTTTTAATGACAAACATGTTGATTTGTTGCGAGTTTGATCAAAATGAGTGAAGAAAAAGAAATACGTCTTAAAATTATTAAAAATTTTCAAAAAAATCCAAATTGGTCCTACAAAAAATTGGTCAAAGAATTGAAGGTCTGCCGTCAAACTGTTTCCAATGTTATTAAACAGTTTCAGGAGAATTTGACCATCGATAGGTCGGGAAGAAAACAAGGACCACATGATATTGGAAAAGCCAAGAAAATTTAAAGCATATTGAAAAGATCTCCAAACACATCTGCTAGAAAAGCTGCCTGGTTGGCCAATTGCTCTAACTATTTGGTGCGAAAAGTTAAAGCCAATGCAGGTTTGAAAACATACAAAGTCCAAAAAGTTCCAGACAGGAATGCTGCAAAAATTTTATTTTAAACTTAAAAGCCTAGTTTAACACCTTTTCAAAAGTGGTCTTAACATGAAAATCGGTTACGAAATGTCCAAGTTATTGACAATTGTTTGCGAAGATTTTTTCACTCTTAGCACCCCTCCACAAGCCACAAAAAAAATCGAAAATTTTTTTTTTTTAATTTCTAAAAAATTAGGCATAAAACGAAATCATATACCAAATTTCAGCGACATCGGAAGGGGTGTAGCAGATCTTGTTACGCTAGGCATGGAATGAATGTATATTAGACTTAGTTGATCAATTATTTAATTTTGATTCAATTTTGGTTTTTGTGCATAAAAGCTTTAATTTTTTTACCTAAGGACAAGAAAAAGCCTCTTATTTTGGCCTAAAAATCGATATTAATGCGAGTTACCAATTTTTTATAACGCGAGTTACAATATAATTTTTGTAATATTTTAAAAAATACGATATGATATTGTTGTTTTTAATACAGAAAGACTTATTAATTTCCTGCTGCTTTTATTTAGGTCTATGTATGAATTTCGCAGGAACTTGCGAAAGAAATTTAGGCCCCTATTGCAAATATGTAGAAACTAAATTCTTAAAATTTGCATTGCCGTTAGAAAATATAGCTGTCAGTTTCGTTTTCAGTTTCTATTTTGACTGTCAGAATGCGAAATTGCTCAGTAGCAGTTTTGTCGGTGTGTTTTTTTAAACAATTTTTAGCAAATTGAGTTGGTATGAAATGTGAAGTGTTCCAAAATGATGATTAAAGGTAGATTATACACTTGGACAGTTCCGGATCACTATTTTGGAGCAATTTTTTTCGGTTAAAATTTAGTTTAGCGAATTTTGTAAAATGTAAAATAAAAATGTGAATATTTGTGAGCAGGAACAAAACAACTGCTACCTACAAAAAGGATTGAACTAAATATGCAGGTCAAATTTTATTTGGCTTTTTTGTGCCGTACTGTCTCGCGAACTGTTTCAAAGTAAATAGTTTCAGCTATTTTGGCAGTTTAGAGTAGAAAATTTTTATGAGCAAATTCGTTAGTTTTTCAAACAAGTTTGTTGAGCTTGTGTTACTTATTTCATATTTCATAAGCAACCGTTCAGTAGAATTTACGCATCATGGGAGTGTGGTAATATAAAAAAAATTTCAATTTGTGGCACATTATTTACAAATTTACGCTTGCTTATGGAGCAATATACATAGTTGTCTTTTTTCAACTAATGTTAACTGCGCACATTAAAATAGAGAAAAATATTTGACATTATTTAGTTAGATTGGCATCACTATTTCGTTTTTATTCGCAATAGGGGCCTTACTCTCTGAAAATGTTGCCTAAAAACGATAACGCGAGATACCAACACAATTTTTTATTTTACTGGATAAATATTAGGTTATCACTTAAAATTTTAACTGATCTGTAACACGAACAATGTATTATGTTCATAAAGAATCCAATTTTATTAGTTAATTCAAATGATGAGCATCAAAAGCTGCATTAAACTCTTAAAAATTTTTCTGTTTACAACACGAGTTAACATGGAATTAACCTATACACGATTTTGAGGAATGTTTTAATAAGTGTATTTATGGGCTACAATAACGTAGTGAAATGAATGGCGGTTATACAGAGAAAATAAAAAAGGACGAAGATTGAAAATAAATAAACAAAAATAATTTTCCTTTTTTTTCCTTCTAACATACTCAGCGAACTTTTGTAACTTTAACTTACGTACAAGCCATAAATAAATAAATAAATTCATTTTTAAGTTATTTAAATAACAAATTTGGAAATGTTGAATTTTGGTTGTTGGTCTGTTTTGCAATTGAATAACAGAAAATTTATTGACCGCTGGCGGATAAACGGGTACTCGTGAAACGTTTCCTTTGTCATGGAAACGGGTAATGAGAAACGGGATGAGAAAACGTTGCCTTTTGTCTATAGAAACGGGTTGGAAAACGTTTCCTTTTGTCTATGGAAACGGGAATGGGAAACGTTTCCTTTTCTCTATGGGAACGGGATTGGGAAACTGTTCCATAAATTTATGGAAGCATTTCTATATGCAGATAAACCTTTTAAGAACTGTAAAAATTTTCAGAGTTTCCACCTCGTCTTTTTTTGTAAATTTTGCTTAAACTATATATTAAAAAAAAATTAAATTTTAGTCTTAAAATGCTTTTTAAAAATCAAACATATTTTTAGGGTGATGTTCTGAAATTTTATTAAAATCATACTTTTTGTGACCTAATTCAAATTTAGAGTTTAGGAAACGCTCAGATAAACTTTTTTAGAACTGCAAAGTTTTTCAGGATTGCCATCTGGTTTTTCTTTTTGTGAATTTTGCTGAAACCATATATTTAAAAAAAAAATAAAATTTTAGTCTTAAACGTTTGGATAAACTATTTTAAAATCCAATATTTTTATTTTTAAGTTGCCACTTGGTTATTTCTGAAATTTTGTTAAAATCATAGTTTTGTGTCTTAATTAAAATTAATAGTTAAGGAAACGCTCAGATAAACTTTTGAAAAATTGTACAAAAACTTTCACGGTTGCCACCTGGTTTTTTCTTTTTGCAAATTTTGCTTAAAACCTATTTCAAAATAATAATTAAGTTTTAGTCTTAAAACGCTTAGATAAACTTTTCAAAAATCAAACATATAGAGTAACTTCGGGTAATGTGATATAGGCGGGTAATGTGATATACCAGCATATCTCCTTAAATAAACAACTCTCGATAATGATTTTTTCGTCAACACCCCAGTAACTGAAAAAGAAACGTGCAGCAAGTTTTTGAGCGCCCACCTTTATTTATTCTGCCTTCTGTGTGGTAAAATCGATTTGGCAGTGAATAAAAACTTTATTTGCGTGTGCTTTATGTTAGGATCTAGCCTAAACTAAAATTGATATCATAGCCGAAATATTAAATCCTGCTAGTGGGTGAATATACCTAACCATAAATCAATTGAATTTTTTTATTTGCTGGAGTGTGTTTTTCAAAAATAACCTGATTGTTTTCAAACTGAAATTCGGGTAATGTGATATAGTGCACTTCTGGCACCGAAAATATTTGATGTTCCACTTGCATTGCAAAATGTTTGGCACGATGGTCTTTTGGCTCATATCTAAAACGTTTTTCCTTATCAACAATTTGTTGGTCCAACATTTTTATATAAAGGTCACAGTTTTTAAGAAAAATGAGATAAAGCTTTGTAAAATCGATTTTAGTAATGTTTACCACTCCTTACCTGAAGTAAAAGTACTACAACTAAAGTGTCTTTATAACACGATGATCTTTTTGCCGAAAATACAATTTGTTGGTCTATGCGAAATAGTATATCACATTACCCGCCAATTTTATTTCTTAACTTTTTTTGCCTTTTTTCAATTTTATTGAAATAGCTTAAGATTGGCCCACGCTAAAGAACTCCAAAATCATAATATACTGCACAATACATCAATAAAACATAATACATAAAGTGGTAGCAGCTATGCTTTGAAAACTACGTGTAATTAAGAAAACAACTAGTAAGGGTGTAACTTTTGGTCTGGCCAAAAAATAAATACCCTACACTGCAGTGTTTTGAAAATTTTGCTTGTAAGCGAGGTGCCACGCCTCCTTGTCCGATTTCACCCAATTTTTGTTGAGAGCTTTCATTTAGAGTTCTTAGTGTCCGAGTTAAATTTGGTTCGAATATCTCGAAAATCGCTTTCAGTATAGCGTTTTGAAGCTTTTGCTTATGTGGGAGGAGACACGCCCTCTTGTCCGAGTTCACTCAGTTTTTGTTCAGAGCTCGCATTTATAATATTTAGTGGGTGAGTGAAATTTGGTTGAATTATCTCAAAAAACTCTTTCAGTATAGCATTTTGAATCTTTTGCTTATATGGGAGGTGCCACGCCTCCTTGTCCGATTTCACCCAATTTTTGTTGAGAGCTTTCATTTATAGTTCTTAGTGTCTGAGTTGAATTTGGTTTGAATATCTCGAAAATCGGTTTCAGTATAGCGTTTTGAAGCTTTTGCTTTGTGGGAGGTGCCACGCCCTCTTGTCCGAGTTCACCCAATTTGGTTGGATTATCTCAAAAAGCTCTTTCAGTATAGCATTTTGAATCTTTTGCTTATATGGGAGGTGCCACGCCTCCTTGTCCAATTTCACCCAATTTTTGTTGAGAGCTTTCATTTATAGTTTTTAGTGTCTGAGTTAAATTTGGTTCGAATATCTCAAAAATCGCTTTCAGTATAGCGTTTTGAAGCTTTTGCTTATATGGGAGGTGCCACGCCCTCTTGTCTGAGTTCGCTCAGTTTTTTCTCAGAGCTTGCGCTTACAATTTGTAGTATTTATGTGTATTTTGGTTGCATTGTCGTGAAAAATACTCCTAAAATTGCGTTTTGAATATATTTTTTGTATGGGTGGTAGGCGTGTCCGTTAACCGATTTTGCTCACTTGCAATCCCCCGAGCTAACTTTGATGACGGAGGCGGGGTACCAAATTTCATTGAATTATCTTGCTTAGTATTCCCAAAAAGTGTATTTCCACACACACCCAGCCGTTACCCAGCCAGCCAGCCACCCAGCCAGACAGACGGACATGGCTATATCGACTCAGGAGGTAACGCTGATCCAGAATATATATACTTTTCCATATCTGCCACGCCTCCTTCTCTGCGTTACAAACGGAAGGACAAAGTGAATATACCCTGGGTGTAGGGTATAAAAATGCCTATATCACATTACCCGAACATACTATCACCTGTTTTTTTCTGAAATAATGTTAAAATCATACTTTTTGTGACTTAATTTAAATTATTAGTTTAGGAAACTTAATCCCGTTTCCATAGACAAAAGGAAAAGTTTCCCAATCCCGTTTCCATAGACAAAAATAAACGTTTCCTAATCTCGTTTCTCATTACCTGTTTCCATGACAAAGGAAACCCGTTTCCAACGGGTACCCGTTTCTCTAAGGAAACGTTTCTCGGACTGAGAAACGGGCATCAGTTGAGAAACGGGTTTCAGTACCCGTTTCCTTGAGAAAAGATTCTGGGAAACGATTCCTTAGAGAAACGGGGACCCGGGGGAATCGGGTACACGGGATGAATCTGCCAGCTCTTGTTGGTATGTTTTAGAGAATGGATTTAAATATGTAGAATTAGATTCAATCAACGAAGAACTTAAAAAGTATATTTATTGTGCTTTGTTATGGACCTCCTTAAAAATAAATTCTCCAATTCAGTAATGATATATCAAATTCATAAATGAATCTCAAATATTGGAATTTTAAATACCCTAGCGTAGGGATTCATTGAACCATTGGTATTGTTGCTGAACTATGAAACTATGCTTTTGCTACATGCCTTTTTGACTTCCAAGTCAAAAATATTAAAGCCAAGGATGACTCTGAGACTACTAATATATATAAAGGGGTTTCAACTACTTCTAAATTAAGTTTTGATAACATTATTGTACATTTATGCTATTTTTCGTAAAATAAATTAATACTATGTACTTTTAAATAAAAAAAAAGTAACTTTATAATTATAATTGTTTTATCTTTATGTTTTTTGATTGCTTACCTGGTCAGAACTGGGAGTTTGTTCCTCTTTATTGTCGTTACGTTTGGGGCTTTTAGGCACTCTTGAATATGGATCTTGTGCTCCATATAGATCTGGACATGCGATGCTGAACAGACAAACTTTTTGAACAATGTCGATGATAACGAGTCCATATTCAGTTCCATATGCCATTCTTAAAAAAAAGTGAACAAGTGATTAGCAAATAGTGTACATAATTATGAAAGGGATTAAATTGAGAATTTTAAATTGAGCTTCTATGGAATAATAAATTGAAATCAGGGTATGTATGTATGTATTCTCCTTTAACTCATAGGAGGAGCATATGGCCAATATGAAATCTCTCCATTTGCCACGATCCCTTGCGATGACTTTAATCTCTTGCCACGACTTTCCCGATTCTTGGATTTCCTTTTCCAGCGACCTCTTCCAGTTGGTTTTGGGTCTACCACGTGCTCTACTACCTTGTGGATTCCACTCAAGAGCCTGGCGACAAACTTCGCTGTATGGTTTCCGGAGAGTGTGACCAATCCATCTCCATTTGCGCAGCTTGACCTCGATTGCTATAGCCCTCTGATTGCATTTTTGATATAGTGCGAGGCCACCAAACCTTTAGTATTCGCCTTAAGCATTTGTTGACGAATACTTGCAGCTTGTTCGTTAGTTGTTCAGTAACAAGCCACGTTTCGCACCCATATAACAAAACCGATTTCACATTCGAATCACTCTCGTTTTGGTGGATATAACGGATGAAGACCATATTTTGTTCAGTTGAGCAAACGCGCCTTTTGCTTTTGCTCTTCTTGAGTTGATATCCTCTTTGGCTCCAGCATCCATGGAGATAATGCTGCCTAAATACGTGAAGCTATCGACGTTTCCGATGTCATCACTGCCAGCTCTAAACGTGATGTCATTGCTTGCGTTTAGCTTCATGCTTTTAGTCTTGGATACGTTGATTTTTAGGCCGGCCTTTTGTGATTCCAAGACAAGGTCTTCAATTTTGCTTTGCCTATCTGGCAGATGTTGTCAGCGTAGTCGAGATCTTGCAGACGTTCGGTAAAGTTCCATTGGATACCCCTTTTGGCCTTATTAAGAGCTTTATCTAGGATATCATCAAGAACGATAAGGAAGAGTGATGGTGATAGTAAACACCCCTGCCGTACGCCTGAATTAGTGGTGAATGTTGGTGACAACAACCCATTGTGTAACACACTGCGGGTAAGGGGTCAAAATATGCTCGAGGTAAGCATGCCTGTCGTAAGAGGCGACTAAAAGCGGGTGACCAGCCAGGGTGTGGAAGGGCGTAGCATTGGACAGCGTTGCGCCTTGAAAGAAAACCCACAATGCCCGTAACTGGCATTGAAAAGGCGAGTCGACGCCGCCTTAAAATAAGCATCTTGTCAAAATTCTGAAGCGTCTGACCCAGAGTGGGCGGCTCCCAGGTCAGCGTCTGTTCCAGATTTGGCGGCTGAAATTAAAAGTGAATTTGGCCACTATATTTGCAGCGCTTGCCGGATCCAGCTTTAAGCTTATAACTTACTGCGTGGGGCGTTGCCGAAAAGATTATACTAATGAAGCATGGATAGAAAAACGAAATCAGGGTACTTTTTAAAAAAGTACTATCTTAACGCAAAAGGCAACGAATTAATTTCCTGAAAGTTTTAAGACAGTGCCGAGCCGGGAAGCGATTTTGCTGCGCGAAATATGAAAAGTTTCAAATTACACTAGTTTACAAATAATTAAAAATTTTTTTCCCATTGAATGCCATTATTCATTGTAAATATAAAATGGGCTGTTGACTCTGAAAATCGCATTATTTTTTTTTTCTTTCGTGCCGTTATCTCGATCATTTTCGGTTTTTGGACCAAAAAAAAGGATAGTTCCACTTAAATACAAATATCTCAAGAACCAAACGTGTTGTATATCATATTAAAGGTAATTAAATTACTTATAAATAATATTCACATCACTTTTTCACTGGTTGGTTTGTTTCGGAGGAATAAATTGATTTCTGAAAAAAAAATTATTTTTTTCCGAAAAAATTAAAAAAAAATCAAAATCAACTGCATATTTACACAAGAAAAAAAAATTTTAAAAATCATTTGTGGCCAAAATTCGGCCATTTAGATTTGACCATAAAATAAAGAAAAAAGTTTTTTTACCCATCCTTGTTTGATAAAACACAAAAAGCTTTTAATATTCTTCCTTAGGGTTTGGTTTATCTGCATCGGTGCAGTAACTTAGTTGCAATATCGTGCTTTCCATTAAGAGGCGTGTGACTCCTTCTAAAGAGCAAACAGTTTTTGATATCTTTTTTTCCCGTTCATTTTATGCCCATACCAAAATTCATAAAAATCAATCATGCTATTGTTCCTTAGTGCTAACCCTATATCTATACCAAATTTCATAAAAATTGTAAGCAGCAGTTTAGCCGTAGGAGCGTTTCTTCTATTTAGGGGTGTGATAACGCCCATTGAAAACATAATGCTCATGTTATCGTTCCTCAGTGCCAATCCTATCTCCATACCGAATTTCGATAAAATCGATGCAGTGGTTTAGCCGTGAGATCGTTTTTCCATTTAGGGGCGTGGTACCGCCCACTGAAAAACATTATAGTTATATTATCGTTTCTTAGTGCTAACCCTATCTCCATACTAAATTTCGTTAAAATCGATGCAGCGGCTTAGCCGAGAGAGCGTTTTTTCCATTAAGGGGCGTGGCACCGCCCACTTTAAAAACAAATATAGTACTGCTCCTCTTCACAACCTTTCCAACAAAAAAAAAATCAAGCAAATCGGTTGTGATTTAGGAATAGAAACAGGGACAGAACCGATTTCGTTTGCCTATTTATATATAGATTCTATATATTTGTAAAGCAAATAAGATACTATTTAAGAAAATCGATGGAAAAATGGAAAAGTTGTATACAATTCATTGACAAATTACTAAAATGCGTTTTTGCCTATTTTTTTCATTTTTTTGTAATAAACTGTTCGATAATTTGAATCTTTTTGTAAAATACATGAGAAAATCCAAAAAATTCTTAAAGTAGGCGTTAAAAAAATACCCGTCGTTTTTCTGCAGCATGTGAGATTTTTTTTTTAATCGATTTTTGAAGTTTTTTAATCCACTGTACATGAAAAAAACAAAATAACGCATTCTTGTGTTAAATCGATGAATTTGACTATATGATCCTTACATTTGAGGTGTATCATGTGTTCAGAAAACTGATGCAGAATATTACGAAGAATATTTTTGTAGACAATTTTAACCCTCTAAAACCCCCACATGTAGGTAATATTGACCTACATGTGGGGATCAAAATGACCCACATGTGAGGGTTTTAGAGGGTTAAAATTTTCTACAAAAATATTCCCCGCAATATCCTGCATAAGTTTACTGAACACATGATATACCTCAGATGCAAGGATCATATAGTTAGATTCATCGATTTAACACAAGAATGCGTTATTTTTTTTTTTTTTCATGTACAGTGGATTAAAAAACTTCAAAAATCGATTAAAAAAAAATCTGACGTGCTGGAGAGAAACGACGAGACACAGGTATTTTTTTTAACGATTACTTTAAGAATTTATTGGATTTTCTCAGGTATTTTACAAAAAGTTTCAAATTGTCGCACAGTTTATTACAAAAAAAAAAAACAAAACGGAAAAATAGGGAAAAACGCATTTTGATAACTTATCAATGAATTGTATACAACTTTTGCATTTTTCCATCGATTTTCTTAAGTGATATCTTATTATCTTCATAAATATATAGTCTATGATACAAAAAAAACAAAATATTATAAAGAAATTATTTTTTCTTGTATAAATTTGAAGTTGATTTTTTCTTAATTCTTTCGAAAAAAAAATGCTTTTTTTAGAAATCAATGTAATGTATTTTGCCGAAACTAACAAACCAACCAAAAAGTGATGTGAATATTATTTGTTTATTTAATTGCCTTTAATATGACATATAGGGTAAGCTGGGGTACATTTGACACCGGGGCACATTTGACTTTGCCATTTTCGGTGTGAACACGCCTATCGAACCAAAAACCTGAAATGCAGAAACATAACAAATTAGAGTGGAAGCAACGTAATGAACTTTGGCAGTTCTCTTGCGACTCCTCCAGCGCCAATACGCTTTTTTAACTTTTTGTGTATTTTTTTGTAATTTTCGGCATCTTGTTCGTAAGGGTTTTGCAAATAAATTTGTATTGTTTTTTGAAAGTAAATACGACAATTTGGCAGCACTAACCTTTATAATTAATAGAATAAAAGCGTTTTTTGTCAAGGTCAAATAGTTTAAATTATAAAATATTTTTAATTCTTCAAGAAATTTTGGGGCACATTTGACTTTTGCCGAAGGGGCACATTTGACGTTCGTGTTTGTGTATTTTAAAAGATTTTCTAGTTTTATCTTTTAAATATATGGTATGTCACTATAAAATGAAAACGAACGGACATGATGGCGATGAAAAAAAGTTAAATACGCTATTTCTAATATCGGAAACCGAAGTGAAACCTCGACTTCCGAACAGAATCTATTTCATTTGATTTAATATAATTTGTTACCTTTGTTTTATCTACAACACAAGATTTTTGAATAGATGCTTTCCAGGACTTCTACCACCTATTTTAATTTGAAAATCTGGATGGATGAATTCCCGAAGTAAACATATCGACATCAAAGTTCATCATGTATGCGAAGTTTTTAATAATAATCAAATTGATTTGAAATACGCCCCATCATGTGAAAGCTCTGCAGATATATTGACGATGGTGTAACCCAAAATCCAGACCAAAGAAATTTCCACCAAACTGGGTCTTATCGTACATTTTATGTCGATGTTTTCATTAAGGGTATTGTTGGAAATTGTACTTTATGCTTATATATTGTCCTTGGGAAGTTTGGCGAAAAATCCAAAAACCCATTTTTTTATGTGGGAGAAATTTGTAGAAGTAAGTACTTAATTAGCTATACCTCATACAAGATCAGTTATTTGAGAAGAGTTTCACCATTAAGTTGGGTTTTTATAAAACTGGATGTGGAAGATTTTTGCCTGAATTTGAGGAGTGCAATTGAGTTTAAACTACCAACTCCAACAAATCCAGCCTCAACTTCACGTTCACGCACTAAATACGTATTTGACATCGACTTCTCACACTTAAATATAAAACAAGTCTCCGTTAATTTATATTTATATGAAAAAAATATAAATATTAATGTTTTGTTTAATGTTTCTGTGTTATTTTTGTGAATGTCAAATGTGCCCCTTGCAATGTCAAATGTGCCCCGTACCTGGGGCACATTTGACAAAATGACTTTTTTTGAAAAAGTTTTAAAAAGTACTCTTAATGCAGTCTTTTTAAAATTTTTTTTTTCTTGGTTTTAATCTTAAATAATCAATGTTTCAGAAACAGTAAAGAGTATTAAGATCGTGCGATAATTTTCAAAGATACAGGCCTTTGAAAATTTTGTGTCAAATGTGCCCCAGTCTCCCCTAATACTTTTTAGTGCAAACATTAATTCTTGAGGTATTTGTATTTAAATGGAACTATCTTTTTATTTGGGTCCAAAAACCGAAAATGACCGATATCTCGAAAACGACACAAAAGAAAAAAAAATATGATTTTCGGAATCAGCAGCCCATTTTACATATATTTATTTATTATTTAGTTATTTGCTTATTGTAATAACTTTAAATTTGAAATCATTTCATCAACCTAATTTAATTTAATTGAACACTCCAGACACTATAACATCTAATTTTCAGTGAGTCTTATAATCTCAAACTAAAGCAAAACATGTATTTTTATTTTAATAAGAAGCAAAATTTAGATTCTGCTTTGCGATAAAAAAAAAAAAAACATTTAAAAGAGAGCTTCCAACACCTTATTACCATGAACAAAAGGATTTGATATTGTTTCTCCCTACACCTTCTCACCATTTACCTACAGTCACAGTCAGATAATCAAATGACACCCACCAAAAAAAGTCACAGTTTACCCATTAAAACCACCTATCGACACGACATCATTTAATATTCAAATTATGATATTTATCTATAGGTATGTGTGGGGATTAGAAGGAAAGGGGTATAAGTAACAAATCACGAAAAATTGAGAATATTAAATTAAATTTAGAAAAAAAAACAATAACTTAACTTTCGGGGTCGTACCTCTCTATAGAACAACATTAAGGTAAACCAGTTCACAAAGTTTTGTTTTAGTAAATAAAAAGTTAAGTTAGCGCAGCATAACACCTCAATTTTAAGAATCCTCTAAAAATTTTTTGTTTACTGTATTTCTTACAAATTTTCTAGCAGTCCGCTTTTAAAAGTTATTAGTATTTTACTGAAAGCCTACCGCACTTGTACCCCTTTGCTTTTAAACGATATCAAAGTATTAAATCATATACATAAAAATGAAATGGTGTCCGTATGTAGCTTATGAACGCGGAAACTACAAGGTCGATTTACATAATTTTTTTTCTTTAATTGTTTGTTATGGTCTGTAGAAGGTTTGTAAGGGGGTGAGATGCCACTGAGGGGAACGGGGATTGCATACGAAAAAATACAAAAAATGCTATATCTCTACAGTTACACAAGATATGATTATGAAAGTTGGTGAACTTATGCATAATGCATCTACCACTCACCATGCAAACCTTGGGGGATGTTGGGTGTAGCAGAATTGCATCAACTTTACAAAAAATACACAAAATGCTATAATTCTTCACATATCGCAGAGATCGTTATAAAACTTGGTACATACATGGATATGCTATCTACCATTCACTTTGAAAAACTTGGGCGGAGGGGTGAGAAGGGTGAGTTGCACCCTTCATACAAAAAATATTATATATAAAATATATATCGATACGTCCAACGTAAAAGTTGGTAACTCGAAAATCGTAGTTTTTAGTTACGATCACTTTTGCATTGTTTTCGTTAAAACAAGAAAACCAAAACAAAAATTGAATAAATACTTTTGAAATCTGTAGACAAAATAAAAGTTTTCGACTATTAAATCGTTGCCACTATTCCAAATTGATTTACAGAGATATTTACAACTTCAACTTATAATTTGGATAAAATGAATGATATTCTCTTTCAGTTCCATGAGGAAAGTTGGTAACTTAACTTTCCAACTAGCATTAAAAATATTTTACGGACATAACGTTGGTATGTAGGACTTACAACCACTGATTTTAAAGAAAAATTGACTTCTAACTTTGTAAGTTAAGTTATCAAGTCATTTTTGTCCCGTGCATAAGTTATCAACTTAAGTTGCCAAGTTTTTGCATGGAGGCGTCACTAAAATATACTTAGGTTGTAACTTCAAAAATTGCTCCCAGCCCTTCAAATTTCAAGCTAGAGGTACCAAAATTTGACACAAGATGGAGTCTAATGCGCCGATTTCGAAAATCATTGCCCCGTAAAAAGTTGGTAACTTGAGTTACAAACTTTTACGTTGGATGTATCGATATCTATAGAGTAAGTTCGGGTAATGTGGTTACTTTTTTTCTTTTTTGCCAATTTCTACCAAAGTAATGGTACTAGGTTAGTTTGGTCAATTAATTAGTATTAATTATTCTATTGTTTTTACTATTATATAATTTATAAACTAAAATATTAATATTTTCGAGCGTGAGGCCAGATAAATTGACAGTACCTAAAAATAGCTGAAAAAGGAAAGTGTTGGGTAATGTGAATCACCCTGTCCATTTCCTAAAGTGGTAGCGTTATGCGGAACTTTTGTTGACTAAAAGCCGAGTTGTATTATTTTAGATTATAATTGCTATAAAACAGCTGTAAAGGCTTATTAAAGAATATTTTTTAGTAAGATAAACTAAATTCATACTAACAAATGAATAAGTAATAAGGAGTACCGAATCATACGTAAAATAGTGCACCATATTACTTAAACTCGGGTATCCCACACATGTAATTAGCTTTTTAAGGTGTAATAGTAATCAGCGTTAAATAATATGGGGTAGTCCACATTACCCGAAAACATAACTTTTTTGCAATAATCATTTAATATACAAAAGCAATGTAAAATCAGACGTACTTATGCATTTTTTCGTTGAATAATAGTTCCACAAATGCATAACAGTCATTTGAATTTTAGAAAACAGAGTTCTAAGAAAATTATTTAGCTATTCAGTACGTACTAAAGAAAGTCAATTTGACCTTACAGCTTATATTAAGAAATTGCACACGTGTAAGGAGCATAATAGAAAAGCCAAAGAGCGTAAAAAATATGTTTTGTACGGTGTATAGAAAATTAAATTATCTTTCAAACGGCATTTTAATTTTGTTTGTGCAACTTCTCATTGAAGAGTTATTGCAATTTAAAAAGTAAGATATTTTAATATGAAATTATGATTTCATATCATGTCTGTTAACAACTTTTTAAATTGGGTGATCTCCTAAACTAGAAGTCGTACGCAAATACTTTTAACGTACTTTTATAGGAAATTTCCTGTGCTACAAAATTGGAGACCAACATTTTTCTGTAAAAGTTAGCATAAGCGAGATATTTGCAAAAAACTAATTTTAGCGACCTTTGAGCCTTAATAACTTTTTATGCGCACACGACTTTGCAATAGACTTTTCACAGTTTGTGTATCATGCATAAATAAAGACAATTCTGGTGAAAAATTTCCACTGGGAATTTTTTCGCAGAAAATGTCTTATTTTCCTGGGCTATAAAAGGAGACTCCGAAAAATTTTGAAAAATACATTGGATGGGCCATACTTCAGAGGTTCTTTAACAAGGAGAGTTTTATTTTTTAACTCACTCAAGAATTTATACATCAACGTTGACTTAGCTCTATTTTACTCAAAATTTACTTTTTCTCACGTGTACCCCTTTGCTTCCAACCCCCTCATGCTATACACGAAGGTTTCCGGAGATCCCCTTAAGGCTTCATAGTTAAAACGAAGAATATCTAAGAACACTAGAGAAAAGTATCTATGGCGGCCTATCAACAAGATTTAATCGGTAGTTTTCTGTGTTACCCGAAGTTTTCCTAAGGTTATCCGATGGCTTGATAATCAAAACGATGAATATTTGGTATACTAGGAGGAAAATATTTATTGCAAACCATCAAAACTTGATTGATAGTATTTTGGAATATCCGAATGTTCCCGAAAGTTACCCGAAGTCTTCATGGTTAAAACGAAGAATATCTACATATACTAGAGGAAAAAGATCTACGGCGAACTATCAACAAGCCTTGATTGAAAGTTTTTTGGAATACCCGAAGGTCACATAGTCTTAATAGTCAAAATTAAGTTTTAGTTGATAGTTTTCTGGGTCATTTGACGGTTACTGAAGGTCACCTGAAGATTTCATATTAAAAACGAAAGGTATCTAAGCATACTACAGGGTAAACATCTATGGTGGACCATCAAAAAGGGTTAATTGATGGTTTTCTGCGACACCCCAGCTTAGCTATTTGGAATTTTGAGATGGTTTGAAATGAAGTTAACTTTCCCATTTTGCATTTATTTTTATTGGTGGTCTGGGAGGGGCGCAAATTAACGTTTTTATCCGTGCAGTAGATGCCTCACAAATTAGAACCACTTGGTTTTTGAAGAGCTTCGAATTTCTGGACTTTTTTTTCGAATATAAATAAAAAAAAATGGAGTAGAGTAGAACGGGGTAATGTCGTGCAGGGGGTAATGTCGTGCACTGGCTGTTTTAGCCCAAAGAATTGAATGATTTACCAACTGTTTGTAATGTAGGGACCTGCTGACCTACTGAGCTTATGCATATAATACTAGCAATTTTCACCAGTTCGTCTCTACAGAGTAACCTTTTTTTCAAAACGCACGCTTTCGGGACGATAAAAGTGTTTTTTATCGGGTCAGAAAAATAATTTTCCTTCCGGGAAAATATACCAGGTAAGTGTTTTCTAAATCGAAATATCCTGCCAAAGAAAAGAAGTATTTGGTTTTCGAAAAAATTTTGGGCTTCACCGAGTTATCGAAGTTGGCCTTTAAAACGACCATTGGGGTAATGTCGTGCACATTCACTTACACAAACACAATTTCTCGCTACACAAATGTTGTTACACATGGATGTAACCAATGAAGTTATCTTTCGCTCGGATGCTTACTCATTGCATTCGCTTGAGATGTACGGCATTACGAGCATGTCAAAGTTGAGTGCACGACATTGCCCCGTTCTACTCTACACAACATATTATGTACTTCACACTTGTACAATAATTAATAAAAACATGATAATGCTAAATCTCCT
Source organism: Calliopum simillimum (assembly GCA_951812925.1). Lineage (NCBI taxonomy): Eukaryota > Metazoa > Arthropoda > Insecta > Diptera > Lauxaniidae > Calliopum > Calliopum simillimum. The sequence goes on along the minus strand of OX638372.1, from coordinate 78,964,733 downwards.
CTAACAGAACCACTACCTATCATTTCTCACACATTTTGGTACCTTTACTATACTCGGAAAACAATGCACGACATTAACCCACAAATTTCGAACGGGGTAATGTCGTGCACATTTTTTTTTTCCTCACTTACACAAACACAATTTCTCGCTATACAAATGTTGTTACACATGGATGTAACCAACGAAATTATCTTTCGATCGGATGCTTTCTCGTCGCATTCGCTTGAGATGTACGGCTTTACGAGCATGGCAAAGTTGAGTGCACGACATTGCCCCGTTCTACTCTAAATATTGTATATTTCTAGAAACTAAAATAAAACTCTTTTTTTATTTAATGTGACTTAAGGTATGTATACGTAAAAAAGTAGTAAACAAAAAATTGGTATCAAAAGTTTATTTTTTGACCAAAATAAGAAAGTAACATATTTTTTGAAGCTCAAGGGAATTTCTTTAAGAAAATGAAAAGGTTTGCTCATTTGATTGAGATATATGAGAAAGATCGTAACTTCGAATTAACACCTGCCATTAGGCTCTGCACATCACTTTGGGTGACCTGGGATGATACCTTGATCCATTTTTGTTTTAGTTTCTTTTAATTTTTGACAACATTAGTACCAACTCGCCAAATCTAGCAAAAATAAAACAGGTTTTTCGTGAAAGCGTATTATGTGCAGCAGACGTTTCTGTTAGCACTCTTTCATATAAATTAAGTGGTCAATTGTACCAGTTGTGACAAAAAATGAACTCTTCAAACCGGATTTAAAAATTGCTTGGCAAGCCAATTATTTTTTTGCAAACTTGTTCACTGTTTTTGCTTTAATTTGGGCGCAACATCGCCTTTCTTCTTTGCGGTGTAAAAAAGTTGACCCAGAAGCTGTTAAAGTCAGCTTTGACGTAAGTTGCGTCGTTCATTAAAATGAATAAAAAATTGTGTACAAAACGGTGGTAGAGCTATCGTGAGCGAGTTTTAGCACCTGTTTTTTGCTTATCGTTCCTATTTGGTGCCATTGGTACTTTATATGATTGAAAACCTTTCTCTCTGCAAACTTTTTGTACGTACCAGGGAGACATATGCACATTTTTAGGCCACATCTCTAATGGAGAGTCCAGAATTTTTTTCGAAGGCTTGTACCACTTCCTTAGTTTTTTCTTCTGAGGTAAATCCTCTTTTTCGGCCACTTCCAACTTCCATTCCGTAGTTCACTAAAGTTTTTAAGTAAGCGAGTTACTGTTGATTTTGCAATATTTATACTTTTTGCAATGTCTTTGTGAGATAAATGTCGAAAATTTTGTTTATTTGTGCACAATTAAATCTAGCACATTTTTTTTCGATAAACTTATTTTGAAAATTCTAGAAAACCAATGATGAAGAAATGTAAGGCAAAGAATTCTAAGACTATTACATCTGTTACATTTGCTTTTACTGTATAGTAGGGCTGTTCAAAAAAAAAAAAATTTTCGAATTTCCAAGATATACTTTGGCATCACGATCTACATCATGACAGAATATCCCAAAAAATTTTTCAGATTTTTAAATTCATATTTAAAGGTGGCTCAAAGCAGAAATATATTTTTATTTTTTTTTTTTTTAGCATTAATTACAAAATGTTGTCAAACAATTTGAAAAATTTGTTTTAGAGTTATTTAAAAACATTTATTTTGTTTGTTTTTTAATGAACTTTAAAACCTACGTTGTAATTTTGACAAAAAAAAATTTTACACTTCTTAAAAAATGAAAAACTGCTCTAAGAAGGCGAAATTTTACGGTTTTTCAAAGAAAAAAGTCATCGTGCTTTAAACGAAATGAACATTTTTTAATTTACAAGATTTCATTCAAAAGAGCTCTTAAAAACCTTCAAGACCAGACATGTTAAGACATTTTTGGGCCAGCAGGCTCGATGACAGAACGTTTGAAACATAGTAATGCAGCCCTGTGAAAGGCAAAACGCTTTTTACTCAAGAGGGAGGCATCTTACAAAATGTGCCCATGGCTTAAAATGCTTAAAATCATCCAAAGAACAAGTGTGAGTTGTTTTTTTTTTTTTTTTTGAAAGTTTATTAGAAATGACGTTAAAAAAATTTTTTTTCTAAAATTAAGTAAAAAAAAAAAAAAAACAATTTGCACTTGTTCCTTGAATGATTTTAAGCATTTTATGCCATGGGCACTTTTTTGTAAGATGCCTCCCTCTTGAGTAAAAAGCGTTTTGCCTTTCACAGGGCTGCATTACTATGTTTCAAACGTTCTGTCATCGAGCCTGCTGGCCCAAAAATGTCTTAACATGTCTGGTCTTGAAGGTTTTTAAGAGCTCTTTTGAATGAAATCTTGTAAATTAAAAAATGTTCATTTCGTTTAAAGCACGATGACTTTTTTCTTTGAAAAACCGTAAAATTTCGCCTTATTAGGGCAGTTTTTCGTTTTTTAAGAAGTGTAAAATTTTTTTTGTCAAAATTACAACGTAGGTTTTAAAGTTCATTAAAAAACAAACAAAATGAATGTTTTTAAATTACTCTAAAACAAATTTTTCAAATTGTTTGACAACATTTTGTAATTAATGCTAAAAAAAAAAATAATAAAAATATATTTCTGCTTTGAGCCACCTTTAAATATGAATTTAAAAATCTGAAAATCTTTTTGGGATATTCTGTCATGATGTAGATCGTGATGCCAAAGTATATCTTGGAAATTCGAAAAATTTTTTTTTTTTGAACAGCCCTACTGTATAGGGTAGCTGATTCGAAGTGTTGCCAATTTAAAAGACTATATTTTTAGTTTCCATGCACAGATTTTATTGATCAAACGCTATAATTGTTGGGAAATGTTCAAATTTTAAGAATCTACTTGAGATTTTCGATATGGCCACCTTTGGCCTTAACTATGGCCCGTAGACGGTCGAAGAACGAGTCGCATGCTGCACGAATTTGATTTTGTGGAAGCTTGCGCCATTCTCGTTGAAGGGCCACTTTTAGCGCATAAACGCTCTGGTATTTTTAGTCAAGACCTTCCTGTCCAACATACCCCAGATTGAGAAATCCAGCGGATTCGCATCAGGCGAATTTGAGAGCCATTGTTGAGCAGAAATGAAGCTAGGAACGTTTTTTTCTAACCATTCTTGATTCACACGAGCTTTGTGTGACGGTGCCGAGTCTTGTTGGAATGTCCATGGCTTGCGACCGAAATGTTTGCGTGCCCACGGTAGTAAAGCACCCTCCAACACTGATTCACCTGGGCGTTTACTTTGACGCCAGCGGCCAAAAAAACGAGTGGTGAGCGCCCATCAGCAGTCACTGCAGCCCAAACCATCACATGCGGTGGTGCCTGCGTCCTGGTGGCCAAACGAACATTCAAATTTTCGTAGGACCTCTCTGTCAAGTAAACCCGATCATTTTGTTTGTTTACATATTGCTGGATACAGTAATTTTTCTCATCAGAGAAGACAATTTGCGACAGATTTCCGGCGGCGTGCAAGCGCAACAACTCCTTGGCTCTATCGAGCCTAACTTTTTTTGAGCAGGAGTGAGATCATGCGCCTTTTGGAACTTGAGGGCCTTTAGTCCGAGCTTGTTTGACAATATGTGTTGCATTCGTTCACGCGATATTTTCAGCTCGGCAGCCATTTTTCTGCCACTGCGTCTCGGATTTCGCTCAATTCTGGCCTTCACATTTCGAACCATTTCTGGTGATGTTGCAGTTATTTTCCGACCACCACCATGTCGTTTGGCAACGCTGCCGGTACCATTGTAACGTGTTATGGTCCGATACACAAACATTTTATTCACTTTTAAATGTTTCAGCTCACGAACAATTGCTGGTTGCGATTTTCCAGCCAAATAAAGAGCAATCACACTATTACGTTTGAATTCCATTTCGAAAATTTTTTATTTTCAATAAATTGACGCGCAAATGCTTTTGGTTACTTGTTGACAATAGAATGAACTAACATCATGCCAATTTTTAGACAGCTGTCATGTTCCATCTGTCAGATAAGTCTATCTGAAGTTGGTAACAGTTCGAATCAGCCACTCTGTAATATTTAACGCGACACTCTTTGTTTACTGCGACTACTTTTTTACGTATACATACCTTACAATCAGTAGACTAACAAAAAAATTTCCCGACTTTCTATTTTTTTAGTTGTGACGGTGCCTTTATAACATTGTGAGTTTGCCTTAAAAAAATAAATCCTAGTGGTCATTTATAGAACTAGTTAAGTATTTTATATTTATTGCAAGTGGAAGCCCTGGCTTGCCATAAGACTTCGTGTCAAATTCTGATTGGAGAATTTTGGTTATGACATACTAATATTGGTGTACGTGGGAAAAAAAAAGTTGAATCTTCATTTTGTGAAGAAAGAAAAACGTGGTTGCTGTGAAATACTTGAGTCGCAGGGAATTTGCTCGTGGTCTTCAAACGTGTACGACGTCGGTTGCTGAAATTAAAGTTACATACGGGAAAAAACAAGAAAGTTTTCTGTGATAAAACGGGTCAAGAACTGAGCCCAAAAACTATTAAGATTTCGGTTCACGTTGTGCTTGTGCATTTAAAATTGTGTCTTAAAACAAATGTTAACACAAAAGAAACAATTTTCATTTTGGATAAGGCCATACAGACTTTGGTGCCTAACACGTGATTAATAAAACTTCTAAACAAAAAAGTTTTCAGTCATTATTAGTGAAATTCGACAAAACCTAAGCCAACAGTTTTGTACCAAGAATTATTGATTCGGTAACCAGTAGCAAATTTACAAAATAAAATTGAGTCCAACCCAGGTTGTGACTGAAAATATGAAAGAAAAACCCCCACGTCAAATTCACCAACAATTCCAATTATGGCTAAGGTGAATCTGTGTCAAATATTTCATCAAAATTAATTAACAGCAAGCAACAGCATTCAACAAAAAGATTCAAAGAAGGAGCAGATTTCCAGCTACATACGTCATCAATTTCACCGCTAATTGCAACCACCGATTGAAGCAGATTTTTTTGTATGTAATATATTAAACGTATTTTTTAAGATATTTCAATTTTATTTATATTTTGGTAACGTAAAATAAGTATGGTTTTTCACAATGCCTAAGTGCTGTAGCTTAGGGTTATTTTAGAAAGAATATTACTTATTATTTTTGTTGAGTCTGGCCAGTTTAATGTAGGATTTTGTTTGTGTAATTATGCTTTAACGCAATTAAAATTAAAAATAATTAACCTTTTTCTTTTGGACTAAGTTGTTGAACACGCACATCGTTTAGGGTGCATTACAGGTAGTATATGATGGTAGTCATTCTGATGCAGAAGGTTGGGAGGGCATAAGGGGTCAAAATCATCCGATCCTATGGTTTCATTTCTAATTCAGTTGTAGTTCAGTAGTTTCTGTTGTTTCATTTTAGGGGTTTTCTTTTAGAGTTCATCTGGTTTGTAGTATTTTTTTGATTCAATAGAGTTAAGCACGTAGATTTTTTTTGTAAATGAAGTGAGCTACATTTTGGTAACAAAATGCCACCCCCGGTTGCCGACGAGCAAAGCCGCACTAGTACGTGCTGACCGTTGCGCAAGTGTAGGTTAAACAGTGGTTTTTCGCCCCTGAAAATCATTTAGGGTTTTCCCATTTATTTCATTACATAGTGTATACATATAAAGTTCTCAAAATTTCACTAAAAAATATTACCGTTTAGAACTCGCCAATCGGCGTTTTCTGACCTAAAAGTAGTTTTTCAATAGAAATCAATTCTATCGGCCAACCAAAGCTATTTTTATGGTTCTTGCAATTCAAATCATTATGAATGACGATCTTTCATAAATTTAAGTGCAACTTTAACAAATATTTTATACAAACAGGTCAGAAATTCGCCAACACACTGGGATCCAACGAGAAAAATATGTAATTTAATTCATATCTCTGAAAGCATTTTACACAAATGGATGATATCACTAGCTTACAGCCAAAATTCCCATTGAATGCCATTAATCATTTTATATGTAAAATGGGCTGCTGATTCCAAAAATCGCATTATTTCTTTCGTGTCGTTTTCGAGATATCAATCATTTTCGGTTTTTGACCAAAAAAAAAGATAGTTCCATTTAAATACAAATATCTCAAGAACCAATGTTTGTGTTTAAACGTTTTATATGTCATATTAAAGGTAATTAAATTACCTACAAATGATGTTCACATCACTTTTTGGTTGGTTTGTTAGTTTCGGCGAAATACATTGATTTCTAAAAAAAGCATTTTTTTTCGAAAAAATTAAGAAAAAATCAAAATCAACTTCAAATTTATACAAGAAAAAATAACTTTTTTATAATATTTTGTTTTTTTGTATCATAGACTATATACAGGGTCCGCCCTGAAAATTTTATAAAAGAAAACTACTGGATATTTTCTCAAATTTCATTTTTTATTTGAAAGTACAATCCTTCCGGTTAATAATGGAAAATAATTTCATTCAAATGGCTGCCTCGGCTGGCCATGCAGTAGCCTACACGATCGGTCCAGTTTTTAAGCACATTATCGATTGTGTGCAGCTGTATTTCACCAATGGCTTCACGAATATTGTTCTTTAAAGCGTCAATTGTCTCTGGCTTGTCGGCGTAACACTTATCTTTGAGGGCACCCCACAAATAATAGTCCAACTGTGTCAAATCGCAGCTCCGAGGTGGCCAAACGACATCAGCTCTGCGGCTGATAATGCGATCTTCAAAAACAGGGCGCAAAACATCGAGTGTAGCTTCGGCTCTGTGGCACGTAGCGCCGTCCTGTTGAAACCAAATGTTGCCAATATCCTCCTCTTCAATTTTTGTGAACAAAAACTCGTTCAACATGGCCCGATAACGATCGCCATTAACTGTAACGGCCACTCCTTGCTCATTTTCGAAGAAAAATGGCCCAATTATGCCTCTAGACCAAAATCCGCACCGATGATTCGTTTTGGGTGCAGCGGCTTTTCAATGAAAGCGTGCGGGTTTTCTGTGCCCCAAATGCGACAATTTTGCTTGTTTACATACCCGCCAAGATCAAAATGAGCTTCATCTGAAAAGATAATTTTTTTGGCAAAACCGGTATCTTCTGTAAGTCGATCGCAGGCCCACTTAGCGAAGCGAAAACGCAACCATATTCGTTCAGCGGAAGGATAAAACTAATTATCTGTCAAACCAGACATGAGCTAAGTGTTACCATTCATGAAATAAGCACTAGTTGAAAAAAAAAAGTTAGATGGCGGACCCTGTATTTATAAAGAAAATAAGATACCACTTAAGAAAATCGATGGAAAAATGCAAAAGTTGTATACAATTCATTGATAAGTTACTTAGATGCGTTTTTCCCTATTTTTCCTATTTTTTTATAATAAACTGTTCGACAATTTGAAACTTTTTGTAAAACACATGAGAAAATCCAAAAAATTCTTAAAGTAGGCGTTAAAAAAAACTACCCGTGTGTCGTCGATTTTCTCCAGCACGCCAGATTTTTTTTAATCGATTTTTGAAGTTTTTTAATCCACTGTACATGAAAAAACAAAAATAACGCATTCTTGTGTTAAATCGATGAATCTAACTATATGATCCATACATCTGAGGTGTATCATGTGTTCAGTAAAATTATGCAGGATATTGCGGGGAATATTTTTGTAGGTCAAAATGACTATAGAGCAGTGGCGGATCTAAGGGGGGGCGATGGGGCTGATCGGCCCCACATCTCAAGCCAAGTGATAACATTTTTTTTTAAATTATGTGTAAAGATTTTAAAAACATTGTTTTTATCTAGAAATGTAGTCAATCGGCCCCCCTCTTGACAATGCTGGATCCGCCACTGATCTATAGGAGTATATAATGAGTTTGTGGAAAGATATTTGTGTTTATAGGTGTTAGTACATGGAGACCGATCCCTGCTCGGTCAACAATCTGATCTTATTATTTTAGTCGATATTTTTATTCATAGCTATTTTTTGTTACGAAACTCGTACCTTTTCACCTCTAATAGTCATGCTTTCAAATCGATATATTAACCGATGAGAATAATAATAAGAAAAAACTAGCAAAGTATGGTATAGAAAATATCAAAAACTTAACATTTTTTTGGAGCATTCTACCTAAAATAAATAAATGGGTATGCCACGCACCCAAAATTTTTCGTTTTATGTGTCGAAAAGTAAGATACCTATTGGAAAAATCCGAAAGGATATTTTGATATCACCTTTTTTTGTAGCTACGCTGTAAGACTGAACACAGCGTTTTCTTCAACTTCAAGTAAGGATATTTCAAAATGCTGAAGTTTTAATGACGGTTCTGCTGATGAAGACGAACTCAGCGTCGAAAAGTATTTACATAAGTCATAAAGAGTTCACTCCATTTTTTTTTTGCGCCTGAGTTATTAACTAAAATTTTTTACTTAGGTAAAAAGTGGGCGTGGCAATTATTGAAAAACGCCCACTATTCGTTATGCTGAAGATACTCATGATCCAGACCCTCTTACCAAATGTAATCAAAATATGTTGTACCATTTGCGAGAAATTGCATTTGATGTGTTTTACTTGTATGGGAGGTTCCACGTGCACCGGCGATATTCTGCCCACTTTTAAATCGTAGGTGCCTAATAGCAAGTAGACTCCCTGCAGTTAAATTTAGAACGATTTCTTTAGTAGTGTTCTTTTTAAAGCGTTTTATATTTTTGTGGGCGGTGCCACGCCCTTCACGAGTTCTTTTTAAATATAACGGCATATCACATATTAATCCTTGTTTTCAGGGGTACAGTCTCTTTAATTTTCATTAAAATTGTTAGAGTCGTTTTCGAGTAATATTGAATCAAAATTTTCAAGGGTTAAAAAGTGGGCGTGGCACTTGTTCGATCCCGCCCACTTTTCGTTTATTACAAGGTATTATTAAACAGTACCTACAAACCAAATTTCATTCAAATACCTTGTAACATTTCCGAGAAATAGCATTTAACGTATTTTGCTTGTATGGGAGGTACCACGCGCAACGGCGATATTTTAATCCGATTCAGATCAGAGATGCCCTATAGCAAGCAGGCTTCCCACAATTAATTTTAGAACGATTGCTTTATTAGTTTTCTTTTCATGCCGTATTATAATTTTGTGGTCGGTGCCACGTCCTTCAACGAGTTTTCCCAATATAACGGCATATCACATACTAGTCCCTGTTTGTAGAAGTAAGACTTTTTAAATTTTCATCAAAATTGTTGGAGTCGTTTTCGAGTAATATTGAATACAAATTTTTAAGGGTTAAAAAGTGGGCGTGGCACTTATTCGATCCCGTCCACTTTTCGTTTGTTTCAAGGTATTATTAAGCAGTACCCGCTCCCCAAATTTCATTCAAATACCTTGTATGGTTTGCGAGTTATGACTAAATCAAATTTAAAATATAGGGCGGTGCCACGCCCCCTGGTGAGCATTTGCAAAATTCAAACCTTGCTCATTCTTCTTTGTATCCGAAGTTTCATTAAAATCGCTGTGGCCATTTTCGAGAAAAAGTTTTGCCCGTTTCAAACATACATACATAAGGACATAGGTACATAAGTACATACAATTTTATCTCGTATAAGAAGAGAAGATATGTCCTAAAATATGGCGTGACAGCAGGCGGTACACGTGGCGCATGATTGAAACCAAATTATCTGAGTACCTTGTTCACCGCAGGTTTCCTAGGCCTCTGTTTTCAAAATGTTGATCTTTAAAAAAATGATAATAAATTTTGTACTGAAAAATCACTTAAGTCGATTTAAAAAAAAAAAACTGTCGTTGGGATTTTAAAAATTCTTTCAAATGTGAAATCAGCCCAAATTTTGAAGAAAATGAGATATCTCCCATCAAAATCCTATAGAAAAAACTTTTTTGCCTTAAATCGCGCGGATGCGCGTCAATTGTAAACTATCCTATCTCATTTTGCTACTTTTCAGGAGAGCAAAAAACTGATTCTAGCTTGATTTTGAAAATAATTTCAAAATTCTTTTCTGAATAAAGTTCTAATTAGTGCATTTTTTACAGCAGCAGTGATAGAAACGAACTATTGAAAGGTAGTTCTTTTTGTTATGTGGAAAAAATAACTACCAAATATTTTTACAAAATTTAAAAAAATGGCGGAGATATGGGACTTTGAAATTTTTAGTTTAGTTTTTTTTGAGAAGCTTTAACTTTAGTTGTATTTATTCAATTCTCAATTTTATGGTGTCAAATGATTTGTCTTGAAACAGGCTTTCAAATAAAAATTAGGAAAAATTTGTTTTATATTGTTTACAATGAAAAAAAAATTTTAAATTGAGTTTCCCAAAATACGTCATTTTTGATAATTTTTATTTTTCTTGCAAAAAAAGCTACAGGTGTAACTTACCAGTCCTTCAAAAATTGGAATGGGCCTGCCAGTGGTTCTCCAGAAAAACAATAAAATGTGGCTTCTACCGCGAATTTTCAATACAATTTTTTTGAATTTGAAATTTTTAACTAAACGGTAATTTGAATTTAAAAAAAGTGCGTTGGTACTTTCGTTAGAACTATACAGCCAAAAAAACAGCCAAGAAACTAACTTCAGCATTTGAAAATTTTATTTAATAAAAATTTTGAATTGAAAAAATTTACAGAAAACTTACGGAAGATACTACATTTTATTGTATTTCTGGAGAACCACCGGCAGGCCCACTCCAATTTTTGGAGGACTGGTACGTTATAAATGTAGCTTTTTTTGCAAGAAAAATAAAAAATATCAAAAATTACGTATTTTGGGAAACTCAATTTAAAATTTTTTTTTTTCAGTGTAAACAACATAAAACAAAAAAAAAAGTTATAGCTTCTCAAAAAAAACTAACCTAAAAATTTCAAAGTCCCGTGTCTCCGCCTTTTTTTTTAAATTTTAACAAAATATTTGGTAGTAATTTTTTCCACTATGCAACTATTGCTTATGCCAATTTATAGTCAAATCGGATTCCATGAACAAATTTCTTGATCGTTTATGATAGAAATAGGTTGAAAATAAGTTTTGTAAAGTATAAGGGTCGTGACAAGTCAGTTTTTAGGTCAAGTTTTATGAAAAAATTTATTGCACGAATCGAAAGCGCATTGTTGAAGGAAAATTTTCGAATTTTTAAGAAATGTACCCGGCCCTCCTCAGGGGTTTTGGACCCATTTTCCTACTAAAATGTATCCTAAAACCTTGCCATGCAAAATATCTATGAAAGAAAAAAAAATCATACATCAGACAAACAGACAGTATATTATGATATTGGAGTTCTTTAGCGTGAGCTATTTCAACAAAATGGATAAAAGACGAAAAAAATTATAAAATTAAATTGGCGGTTAATGTGATATATCATGTCGCATATGAAAATTTGGGTTACCGGACATAATCCCCACTTCGTAAATGGGACATAATCCCCACTTCGTAAATGGGGACTATGTCCGAAAATTTTTCGGTCATAATCCCCATTTTGGTATTTGGGGTTATGTCCGCAAATTTTTCGGACTTAATCCCAATAATCCATTTAAAAAATTTATATAATTAGTGTTGGATATTATAGACTGATCCGCGGTCGCAGGCCGCCGCGAACTCGGTGTTGGACTTTTGGGAGTTTTAAATTCTGAGTTGCGGCCGCAGGCCGCCCACTTACCCCTACCCTTATGTAAAATTACTGTGGCTAGCAAACTAGGTATTGGATATATTATAGACTGATCCCCGGCTGAAGGCCGCCACGGAAACGGTATTGGAATTTTTGGGAGTTGTAAATCCTGAACCACGGCTGTTGTCAATAACAAAATAAGGCGTTAAGAAATATCGTTATGGGGATTTTGTCCGTTTTTTCCTGGGGATTATGTCCGAAAAACTTGCGGACATAATCCCCATTTTAGAAATGGGGACTATGTCCGAATTATTGTCCGTGGGGACTATGTCACGGCACCAAAATTTAGGACAAACAAATTGCATTTTTGACATAAAGACCATCGTGCTATAAAGTTGCTTTAGTTGTGGAGCTGTTAAATCAAGTTAGGAGTGCTAAAATTGCTAAAATCACTTTTAGCTTTAGCTCATTTTTCTTAAAAACTGTTGCCTTTATATAAAAATGTTGGACCAACACATTGTTAATAAGGAAAAACGTTTTAGGTTTGGGCCAAAAGACCATCTTGCCAAACATTTTCCATTGCAAGTGGAGTTCAAATGTTTTCGGTGTCAGAAGTGCACTATATCACATTACCCGAGTTTCAGTTTTAAAACAATCAGGTTATTTTAGAAAAACACACTTCAGCAAATAAATCAATTGACTTATGGTTAGGTATATTCTCCCACTAGCAAAATTTAGTATCTCGGCTATGATATCAATTTTAATTTTGGCTAGATCCTGACATAAAGCATACACAAATAAAGTTTTGATACACTGACATGAGCTAAGTGTTACCATTCATGAAATAAGCACTAGTTGAAAAAAAAAAGTTAGATGGCGGACCCTGTATTTATAAAGAAAATAAGATACCACTTAAGAAAATCGATGGAAAAATGCAAAAGTTGTATACAATTCATTGATAAGTTACTTAGATGCGTTTTTCCCTATTTTTCCTATTTTTTTATAATAAACTGTTCGACAATTTGAAACTTTTTGTAAAACACATGAGAAAATCCAAAAAATTCTTAAAGTAGGCGTTAAAAAAAACTACCCGTGTGTCGTCGATTTTCTCCAGCACGCCAGATTTTTTTTAATCGATTTTTGAAGTTTTTTAATCCACTGTACATGAAAAAACAAAAATAACGCATTCTTGTGTTAAATCGATGAATCTAACTATATGATCCATACATCTGAGGTGTATCATGTGTTCAGTAAAATTATGCAGGATATTGCGGGGAATATTTTTGTAGGTCAAAATGACTATAGAGCAGTGGCGGATCTAAGGGGGGGCGATGGGGCTGATCGGCCCCACATCTCAAGCCAAGTGATAACATTTTTTTTTAAATTATGTGTAAAGATTTTAAAAACATTGTTTTTATCTAGAAATGTAGTCAATCGGCCCCCCTCTTGACAATGCTGGATCCGCCACTGATCTATAGGAGTATATAATGAGTTTGTGGAAAGATATTTGTGTTTATAGGTGTTAGTACATGGAGACCGATCCCTGCTCGGTCAACAATCTGATCTTATTATTTTAGTCGATATTTTTATTCATAGCTATTTTTTGTTACGAAACTCGTACCTTTTCACCTCTAATAGTCATGCTTTCAAATCGATATATTAACCGATGAGAATAATAATAAGAAAAAACTAGCAAAGTATGGTATAGAAAATATCAAAAACTTAACATTTTTTTGGAGCATTCTACCTAAAATAAATAAATGGGTATGCCACGCACCCAAAATTTTTCGTTTTATGTGTCGAAAAGTAAGATACCTATTGGAAAAATCCGAAAGGATATTTTGATATCACCTTTTTTTGTAGCTACGCTGTAAGACTGAACACAGCGTTTTCTTCAACTTCAAGTAAGGATATATCAAAATGCTGAAGTTTTAATGACGGTTCTGCTGATGAAGACGAACTCAGCGTCGAAAAGTATTTACATAAGTCATAAAGAGTTCACTCCATTTTTTTTTTGCGCCTGAGTTATTAACTAAAATTTTTTACTTAGGTAAAAAGTGGGCGTGGCAATTATTGAAAAACGCCCACTATTCGTTATGCTGAAGATACTCATGATCCAGACCCTCTTACCAAATGTAATCAAAATATGTTGTACCATTTGCGAGAAATTGCATTTGATGTGTTTTACTTGTATGGGAGGTTCCACGCGCACCGGCGATATTCTGCCCACTTTTAAATCGTAGGTGCCTAATAGCAAGTAGACTCCCTGCAGTTAAATTTAGAACGATTTCTTTAGTAGTGTTCTTTTTAAAGCGTTTTATATTTTTGTGGGCGGTGCCACGCCCTTCACGAGTTCTTTTTAAATATAACGGCATATCACATATTAATCCTTGTTTTCAGGGGTACAGTCTCTTTAATTTTCATTAAAATTGTTAGAGGCGTTTTCGAGTAATATTGAATCAAAATTTTCAAGGGTTAAAAAGTGGGCGTGGCACTTGTTCGATCCCGCCCACTTTTCGTTTATTACAAGGTATTATTAAACAGTACCTACAAACCAAATTTCATTCAAATACCTTGTAACATTTCCGAGAAATAGCATTTAACGTATTTTGCTTGTATGGGAGGTACCACGCGCAACGGCGATATTTTAATCCGATTCAGATCAGAGATGCCCTATAGCAAGCAGGCTTCCCACAATTAATTTTAGAACGATTGCTTTATTAGTTTTCTTTTTATGCCGTATTATAATTTTGTGGTCGGTGCCACGTCCTTCAACGAGTTTTCCCAATATAACGGCATATCACATACTAGTCCCTGTTTGTAGAAGTAAGACTTTTTAAATTTTCATCAAAATTGTTGAAGTCGTTTTCGAGTAATATTGAATACAAATTTTTAAGGGTTAAAAAGTGGGCGTGGCACTTATTCGATCCCGCCCACTTTTCGTTTGTTTCAAGGTATTATTAAGCAGTACCCGCTCCCCAAATTTCATTCAAATACCTTGTATGGTTTGCGAGTTATGACTAAATCAAATTTAAAATATAGGGCGGTGCCACGCCCCCTGGTGAGCATTTGCAAAATTCAAACCTTGCTCATTCTTCTTTGTATCCGAAGTTTCATTAAAATCGCTGTGGCCATTTTCGAGAAAAAGTTTTGCCCGTTTCAAACATACATACATAAGGACATAGGTACATAAGTACATACAATTTTATCTCGTATAAGAAGAGAAGATATGTCCTAAAATATGGCGTGACAGCAGGCGGTACACGTGGCGCATGATTGAAACCAAATTATCTGAGTACCTTGTTCACCGCAGGTTTCCTAGGCCTCTGTTTTCAAAATGTTGATCTTTAAAAAAATGATAATAAATTTTGTACTGAAAAATCACTTAAGTCGATTTAAAAAAAAAAAACTGTCGTTGGGATTTTAAAAATTCTTTCAAATGTGAAATCAGCCCAAATTTTGAAGAAAATGAGATATCTCCCATCAAAATCCTATAGAAAAAACTTTTTTGCCTTAAATCGCGCGGATGCGCGTCAATTGTGTCAATTGTAAACTATCCTATCTCATTTTGCTACTTTTCAGGAGAGCAAAAAACTGATTCTAGCTTGATTTTGAAAATAATTTCAAAATTCTTTTCTGAATAAAGTTCTAATTAGTGCATTTTTTACAGCAGCAGTGATAGAAACGAACTATTGAAAGGTAGTTCTTTTTGTTATGTGGAAAAAATAACTACCAAATATTTTTACAAAATTTAAAAAAATGGCGGAGATATGGGACTTTGAAATTTTTAGTTTAGTTTTTTTTGAGAAGCTTTAACTTTAGTTGTATTTATTCAATTCTCAATTTTATGGTGTCAAATGATTTGTCTTGAAACAGGCTTTCAAATAAAAATTAGGAAAAATTTGTTTTATATTGTTTACAATGAAAAAAAAATTTTAAATTGAGTTTCCCAAAATACGTCATTTTTGATAATTTTTATTTTTCTTGCAAAAAAAGCTACAGGTGTAACTTACCAGTCCTTCAAAAATTGGAATGGGCCTGCCAGTGGTTCTCCAGAAAAACAATAAAATGTGGCTTCTACCGCGAATTTTCAATACAATTTTTTTGAATTTGAAATTTTTAACTAAACGGTAATTTGAATTTAAAAAAAGTGCGTTGGTACTTTCGTTAGAACTATACAGCCAAAAAAACAGCCAAGAAACTAACTTCAGCATTTGAAAATTTTATTTAATAAAAATTTTGAATTGAAAAAATTTACAGAAAACTTACGGAAGATACTACATTTTATTGTATTTCTGGAGAACCACCGGCAGGCCCACTCCAATTTTTGGAGGACTGGTACGTTATAAATGTAGCTTTTTTTGCAAGAAAAATAAAAAATATCAAAAATTACGTATTTTGGGAAACTCAATTTAAAATTTTTTTTTTTCAGTGTAAACAACATAAAACAAAAAAAAAAGTTATAGCTTCTCAAAAAAAACTAACCTAAAAATTTCAAAGTCCCGTGTCTCCGCCTTTTTTTTTAAATTTTAACAAAATATTTGGTAGTAATTTTTTCCACTATGCAACTATTGCTTATGCCAATTTATAGTCAAATCGGATTCCATGAACAAATTTCTTGATCGTTTATGATAGAAATAGGTTGAAAATAAGTTTTGTAAAGTATAAGGGTCGTGACAAGTCAGTTTTTAGGTCAAGTTTTATGAAAAAATTTATTGCACGAATCGAAAGCGCATTGTTGAAGGAAAATTTTCGAATTTTTAAGAAATGTACCCGGCCCTCCTCAGGGGTTTTGGACCCATTTTCCTACTAAAATGTATCCTAAAACCTTGCCATGCAAAATATCTATGAAAGAAAAAAAAATCATACATCAGACAAACAGACAGTATATTATGATATTGGAGTTCTTTAGCGTGAGCTATTTC
Organism: Calliopum simillimum; assembly: GCA_951812925.1. Taxonomy (NCBI): domain Eukaryota; kingdom Metazoa; phylum Arthropoda; class Insecta; order Diptera; family Lauxaniidae; genus Calliopum; species Calliopum simillimum. The sequence goes on along the minus strand of OX638372.1, from coordinate 78,948,254 downwards.
AACAAAATGGATAAAAGACGAAAAAAATTATAAAATTAAATTGGCGGTTAATGTGATATATCATGTCGCATATGAAAATTTGGGTTACCGGACATAATCCCCACTTCGTAAATGGGACATAATCCCCACTTCGTAAATGGGGACTATGTCCGAAAATTTTTCGGTCATAATCCCCATTTTGGTATTTGGGGTTATGTCCGCAAATTTTTCGGACTTAATCCCAATAATCCATTTAAAAAATTTATATAATTAGTGTTGGATATTATAGACTGATCCGCGGTCGCAGGCCGCCGCGAACTCGGTGTTGGACTTTTGGGAGTTTTAAATTCTGAGTTGCGGCCGCAGGCCGCCCACTTACCCCTACCCTTATGTAAAATTACTGTGGCTAGCAAACTAGGTATTGGATATATTATAGACTGATCCCCGGCTGAAGGCCGCCACGGAAACGGTATTGGAATTTTTGGGAGTTGTAAATCCTGAACCACGGCTGTTGTCAATAACAAAATAAGGCGTTAAGAAATATCGTTATGGGGATTTTGTCCGTTTTTTCCTGGGGATTATGTCCGAAAAACTTGCGGACATAATCCCCATTTTAGAAATGGGGACTATGTCCGAATTATTGTCCGTGGGGACTATGTCACGGCACCAAAATTTAGGACAAACAAATTGCATTTTTGACATAAAGACCATCGTGCTATAAAGTTGCTTTAGTTGTGGAGCTGTTAAATCAAGTTAGGAGTGCTAAAATTGCTAAAATCACTTTTAGCTTTAGCTCATTTTTCTTAAAAACTGTTGCCTTTATATAAAAATGTTGGACCAACACATTGTTAATAAGGAAAAACGTTTTAGGTTTGGGCCAAAAGACCATCTTGCCAAACATTTTCCATTGCAAGTGGAGTTCAAATGTTTTCGGTGTCAGAAGTGCACTATATCACATTACCCGAGTTTCAGTTTTAAAACAATCAGGTTATTTTAGAAAAACACACTTCAGCAAATAAATCAATTGACTTATGGTTAGGTATATTCTCCCACTAGCAAAATTTAGTATCTCGGCTATGATATCAATTTTAATTTTGGCTAGATCCTGACATAAAGCATACACAAATAAAGTTTTGATACACTGACATGAGCTAAGTGTTACCATTCATGAAATAAGCACTAGTTGAAAAAAAAAAGTTAGATGGCGGAACCTGTATTTATAAAGAAAATAAGATACCACTTAAGAAAATCGATGGAAAAATGCAAAAGTTGTATACAATTCATTGATAAGTTACTTAGATGCGTTTTTCCCTATTTTTCCTATTTTTTTATAATAAACTGTTCGACAATTTGAAACTTTTTGTAAAACACATGAGAAAATCCAAAAAATTCTTAAAGTAGGCGTTAAAAAAAACTACCCGTGTGTCGTCGATTTTCTCCAGCACGCCAGATTTTTTTTAATCGATTTTTGAAGTTTTTTAATCCACTGTACATGAAAAAACAAAAATAACGCATTCTTGTGTTAAATCGATGAATCTAACTATATGATCCATACATCTGAGGTGTATCATGTGTTCAGTAAAATTATGCAGGATATTGCGGGGAATATTTTTGTAGGTCAAAATGACTATAGAGCAGTGGCGGATCTAAGGGGGGGCGATGGGGCTGATCGGCCCCACATCTCAAGCCAAGTGATAACATTTTTTTTTAAATTATGTGTAAAGATTTTAAAAACATTGTTTTTATCTAGAAATGTAGTCAATCGGCCCCCCTCTTGACAATGCTGGATCCGCCACTGATCTATAGGAGTATATAATGAGTTTGTGGAAAGATATTTGTGTTTATAGGTGTTAGTACATGGAGACCGATCCCTGCTCGGTCAACAATCTGATCTTATTATTTTAGTCGATATTTTTATTCATAGCTATTTTTTGTTACGAAACTCGTACCTTTTCACCTCTAATAGTCATGCTTTCAAATCGATATATTAACCGATGAGAATAATAATAAGAAAAAACTAGCAAAGTATGGTATAGAAAATATCAAAAACTTAACATTTTTTTGGAGCATTCTACCTAAAATAAATAAATGGGTATGCCACGCACCCAAAATTTTTCGTTTTATGTATCGAAAAGTAAGATACCTATTGGAAAAATCCGAAAGGATATTTTGATATCACCTTTTTTTGTAGCTACGCTGTAAGACTGAACACAGCGTTTTCTTCAACTTCAAGTAAGGATATTTCAAAATGCTGAAGTTTTAATGACGGTTCTGCTGATGAAGACGAACTCAGCGTCGAAAAGTATTTACATAAGTCATAAAGAGTTCACTCCATTTTTTTTTTGCGCCTGAGTTATTAACTAAAATTTTTTACTTAGGTAAAAAGTGGGCGTGGCAATTATTGAAAAACGCCCACTATTCGTTATGCTGAAGTTACTCATGATCCAGACCCTCTTACCAAATGTAATCAAAATATGTTGTACCATTTGCGAGAAATTGCATTTGATGTGTTTTACTTGTATGGGAGGTTCCACGCGCACCGGCGATATTCTGCCCACTTTTAAATCGTAGGTGCCTAATAGCAAGTAGACTCCCTGCAGTTAAATTTAGAACGATTTCTTTAGTAGTGTTCTTTTTAAAGCGTTTTATATTTTTGTGGGCGGTGCCACGCCCTTCACGAGTTCTTTTTAAATATAACGGCATATCACATATTAATCCTTGTTTTCAGGGGTACAGTCTCTTTAATTTTCATTAAAATTGTTAGAGTCGTTTTCGAGTAATATTGAATCAAAATTTTCAAGGGTTAAAAAGTGGGCGTGGCACTTGTTCGATCCCACCCACTTTTCGTTTATTACAAGGTATTATTAAACAGTACCTACAAACCAAATTTCATTCAAATACCTTGTAACATTTCCGAGAAATAGCTTTTAACGTATTTTGCTTGTATGGGAGGTACCACGCGCAACGGCGATATTTTAATCCGATTCAGATCAGAGATGCCCTATAGCAAGCAGACTTCCCACAATTAATTTTAGAACGATTGCTTTATTAGTTTTCTTTTTATGCCGTATTATAATTTTGTGGTCGGTGCCACGTCCTTCAACGAGTTTTCCCAATATAACGGCATATCACATACTAGTCCCTGTTTGTAGAAGTAAGACTTTTTAAATTTTCATCAAAATTGTTGGAGTCGTTTTCGAGTAATATTGAATAAAAATGTTTAAGGGTTAAAAAGTGGGCGTGGCACTTATTCGATCCCGCCCACTTTTCGTTTGTTTCAAGGTATTATTAAGCAGTACCCGCTCCCCAAATTTCATTCAAATACCTTGTATGGTTTGCGAGTTATGACTAAATCAAATTTAAAATATAGGGCGGTGCCACGCCCCCTGGTGAGCATTTGCAAAATTCAAACCTTGCTCATTCTTCTTTGTATCCGAAGTTTCATTAAAATCGCTGTGGCCATTTTCGAGAAAAAGTTTTGCCCGTTTCAAACATACATACATAAGGACATAGGTACATAAGTACATACAATTTTATCTCGTATAAGAAGAGAAGATATGTCCTAAAATATGGCGTGACAGCAGGCGGTACACGTGGCGCATGATTGAAACCAAATTATCTGAGTACCTTGTTCACCGCAGGTTTCCTAGGCCTCTGTTTTCAAAATGTTGATCTTTAAAAAAATGATAATAAATTTTGTACTGAAAAATCACTTAAGTCGATTTAAAAAAAAAAAACTGTCGTTGGGATTTTAAAAATTCTTTCAAATGTGAAATCAGCCCAAATTTTGAAGAAAATGAGATATCTCCCATCAAAATCCTATAGAAAAAACTTTTTTGCCTTAAATCGCGCGGATGCGCGTCAATTGTGTCAATTGTAAACTATCCTATCTCATTTTGCTACTTTTCAGGAGAGCAAAAAACTGATTCTAGCTTGATTTTGAAAATAATTTCAAAATTCTTTTCTGAATAAAGTTCTAATTAGTGCATTTTTTACAGCAGCAGTGATAGAAACGAACTATTGAAAGGTAGTTCTTTTTGTTATGTGGAAAAAATAACTACCAAATATTTTTACAAAATTTAAAAAAATGGCGGAGATATGGGACTTTGAAATTTTTAGTTTAGTTTTTTTTGAGAAGCTTTAACTTTAGTTGTATTTATTCAATTCTCAATTTTATGGTGTCAAATGATTTGTCTTGAAACAGGCTTTCAAATAAAAATTAGGAAAAATTTGTTTTATATTGTTTACAATGAAAAAAAAATTTTAAATTGAGTTTCCCAAAATACGTCATTTTTGATAATTTTTATTTTTCTTGCAAAAAAAGCTACAGGTGTAACTTACCAGTCCTTCAAAAATTGGAATGGGCCTGCCAGTGGTTCTCCAGAAAAACAATAAAATGTGGCTTCTACCGCGAATTTTCAATACAATTTTTTTGAATTTGAAATTTTTAACTAAACGGTAATTTGAATTTAAAAAAAGTGCGTTGGTACTTTCGTTAGAACTATACAGCCAAAAAAACAGCCAAGAAACTAACTTCAGCATTTGAAAATTTTATTTAATAAAAATTTTGAATTGAAAAAATTTACAGAAAACTTACGGAAGATACTACATTTTATTGTATTTCTGGAGAACCACCGGCAGGCCCACTCCAATTTTTGGAGGACTGGTACGTTATAAATGTAGCTTTTTTTGCAAGAAAAATAAAAAATATCAAAAATTACGTATTTTGGGAAACTCAATTTAAAATTTTTTTTTTTCAGTGTAAACAACATAAAACAAAAAAAAAAGTTATAGCTTCTCAAAAAAAACTAACCTAAAAATTTCAAAGTCCCGTGTCTCCGCCTTTTTTTTTAAATTTTAACAAAATATTTGGTAGTAATTTTTTCCACTATGCAACTATTGCTTATGCCAATTTATAGTCAAATCGGATTCCATGAACAAATTTCTTGATCGTTTATGATAGAAATAGGTTGAAAATAAGTTTTGTAAAGTATAAGGGTCGTGACAAGTCAGTTTTTAGGTCAAGTTTTATGAAAAAATTTATTGCACGAATCGAAAGCGCATTGTTGAAGGAAAATTTTCGAATTTTTAAGAAATGTACCCGGCCCTCCTCAGGGGTTTTGGACCCATTTTCCTACTAAAATGTATCCTAAAACCTTGCCATGCAAAATATCTATGAAAGAAAAAAAAATCATACATCAGACAAACAGACAGTATATTATGATATTGGAGTTCTTTAGCGTGAGCTATTTCAACAAAATGGATAAAAGACGAAAAAAATTATAAAATTAAATTGGCGGTTAATGTGATATATCATGTCGCATATGAAAATTTGGGTTACCGGACATAATCCCCACTTCGTAAATGGGACATAATCCCCACTTCGTAAATGGGGACTATGTCCGAAAATTTTTCGGTCATAATCCCCATTTTGGTATTTGGGGTTATGTCCGCAAATTTTTCGGACTTAATCCCAATAATCCATTTAAAAAATTTATATAATTAGTGTTGGATATTATAGACTGATCCGCGGTCGCAGGCCGCCGCGAACTCGGTGTTGGACTTTTGGGAGTTTTAAATTCTGAGTTGCGGCCGCAGGCCGCCCACTTACCCCTACCCTTATGTAAAATTACTGTGGCTAGCAAACTAGGTATTGGATATATTATAGACTGATCCCCGGCTGAAGGCCGCCACGGAAACGGTATTGGAATTTTTGGGAGTTGTAAATCCTGAACCACGGCTGTTGTCAATAACAAAATAAGGCGTTAAGAAATATCGTTATGGGGATTTTGTCCGTTTTTTCCTGGGGATTATGTCCGAAAAACTTGCGGACATAATCCCCATTTTAGAAATGGGGACTATGTCCGAATTATTGTCCGTGGGGACTATGTCACGGCACCAAAATTTAGGACAAACAAATTGCATTTTTGACATAAAGACCATCGTGCTATAAAGTTGCTTTAGTTGTGGAGCTGTTAAATCAAGTTAGGAGTGCTAAAATTGCTAAAATCACTTTTAGCTTTAGCTCATTTTTCTTAAAAACTGTTGCCTTTATATAAAAATGTTGGACCAACACATTGTTAATAAGGAAAAACGTTTTAGGTTTGGGCCAAAAGACCATCTTGCCAAACATTTTCCATTGCAAGTGGAGTTCAAATGTTTTCGGTGTCAGAAGTGCACTATATCACATTACCCGAGTTTCAGTTTTAAAACAATCAGGTTATTTTAGAAAAACACACTTCAGCAAATAAATCAATTGACTTATGGTTAGGTATATTCTCCCACTAGCAAAATTTAGTATCTCGGCTATGATATCAATTTTAATTTTGGCTAGATCCTGACATAAAGCATACACAAATAAAGTTTTGATACACTGACATGAGCTAAGTGTTACCATTCATGAAATAAGCACTAGTTGAAAAAAAAAAGTTAGATGGCGGAACCTGTATTTATAAAGAAAATAAGATACCACTTAAGAAAATCGATGGAAAAATGCAAAAGTTGTATACAATTCATTGATAAGTTACTTAGATGCGTTTTTCCCTATTTTTCCTATTTTTTTATAATAAACTGTTCGACAATTTGAAACTTTTTGTAAAACACATGAGAAAATCCAAAAAATTCTTAAAGTAGGCGTTAAAAAAAACTACCCGTGTGTCGTCGATTTTCTCCAGCACGCCAGATTTTTTTTAATCGATTTTTGAAGTTTTTTAATCCACTGTACATGAAAAAACAAAAATAACGCATTCTTGTGTTAAATCGATGAATCTAACTATATGATCCATACATCTGAGGTGTATCATGTGTTCAGTAAAATTATGCAGGATATTGCGGGGAATATTTTTGTAGGTCAAAATGACTATAGAGCAGTGGCGGATCTAAGGGGGGGCGATGGGGCTGATCGGCCCCACATCTCAAGCCAAGTGATAACATTTTTTTTTAAATTATGTGTAAAGATTTTAAAAACATTGTTTTTATCTAGAAATGTAGTCAATCGGCCCCCCTCTTGACAATGCTGGATCCGCCACTGATCTATAGGAGTATATAATGAGTTTGTGGAAAGATATTTGTGTTTATAGGTGTTAGTACATGGAGACCGATCCCTGCTCGGTCAACAATCTGATCTTATTATTTTAGTCGATATTTTTATTCATAGCTATTTTTTGTTACGAAACTCGTACCTTTTCACCTCTAATAGTCATGCTTTCAAATCGATATATTAACCGATGAGAATAATAATAAGAAAAAACTAGCAAAGTATGGTATAGAAAATATCAAAAACTTAACATTTTTTTGGAGCATTCTACCTAAAATAAATAAATGGGTATGCCACGCACCCAAAATTTTTCGTTTTATGTATCGAAAAGTAAGATACCTATTGGAAAAATCCGAAAGGATATTTTGATATCACCTTTTTTTGTAGCTACGCTGTAAGACTGAACACAGCGTTTTCTTCAACTTCAAGTAAGGATATTTCAAAATGCTGAAGTTTTAATGACGGTTCTGCTGATGAAGACGAACTCAGCGTCGAAAAGTATTTACATAAGTCATAAAGAGTTCACTCCATTTTTTTTTTGCGCCTGAGTTATTAACTAAAATTTTTTACTTAGGTAAAAAGTGGGCGTGGCAATTATTGAAAAACGCCCACTATTCGTTATGCTGAAGTTACTCATGATCCAGACCCTCTTACCAAATGTAATCAAAATATGTTGTACCATTTGCGAGAAATTGCATTTGATGTGTTTTACTTGTATGGGAGGTTCCACGCGCACCGGCGATATTCTGCCCACTTTTAAATCGTAGGTGCCTAATAGCAAGTAGACTCCCTGCAGTTAAATTTAGAACGATTTCTTTAGTAGTGTTCTTTTTAAAGCGTTTTATATTTTTGTGGGCGGTGCCACGCCCTTCACGAGTTCTTTTTAAATATAACGGCATATCACATATTAATCCTTGTTTTCAGGGGTACAGTCTCTTTAATTTTCATTAAAATTGTTAGAGTCGTTTTCGAGTAATATTGAATCAAAATTTTCAAGGGTTAAAAAGTGGGCGTGGCACTTGTTCGATCCCACCCACTTTTCGTTTATTACAAGGTATTATTAAACAGTACCTACAAACCAAATTTCATTCAAATACCTTGTAACATTTCCGAGAAATAGCTTTTAACGTATTTTGCTTGTATGGGAGGTACCACGCGCAACGGCGATATTTTAATCCGATTCAGATCAGAGATGCCCTATAGCAAGCAGACTTCCCACAATTAATTTTAGAACGATTGCTTTATTAGTTTTCTTTTTATGCCGTATTATAATTTTGTGGTCGGTGCCACGTCCTTCAACGAGTTTTCCCAATATAACGGCATATCACATACTAGTCCCTGTTTGTAGAAGTAAGACTTTTTAAATTTTCATCAAAATTGTTGGAGTCGTTTTCGAGTAATATTGAATAAAAATGTTTAAGGGTTAAAAAGTGGGCGTGGCACTTATTCGATCCCGCCCACTTTTCGTTTGTTTCAAGGTATTATTAAGCAGTACCCGCTCCCCAAATTTCATTCAAATACCTTGTATGGTTTGCGAGTTATGACTAAATCAAATTTAAAATATAGGGCGGTGCCACGCCCCCTGGTGAGCATTTGCAAAATTCAAACCTTGCTCATTCTTCTTTGTATCCGAAGTTTCATTAAAATCGCTGTGGCCATTTTCGAGAAAAAGTTTTGCCCGTTTCAAACATACATACATAAGGACATAGGTACATAAGTACATACAATTTTATCTCGTATAAGAAGAGAAGATATGTCCTAAAATATGGCGTGACAGCAGGCGGTACACGTGGCGCATGATTGAAACCAAATTATCTGAGTACCTTGTTCACCGCAGGTTTCCTAGGCCTCTGTTTTCAAAATGTTGATCTTTAAAAAAATGATAATAAATTTTGTACTGAAAAATCACTTAAGTCGATTTAAAAAAAAAAAACTGTCGTTGGGATTTTAAAAATTCTTTCAAATGTGAAATCAGCCCAAATTTTGAAGAAAATGAGATATCTCCCATCAAAATCCTATAGAAAAAACTTTTTTGCCTTAAATCGCGCGGATGCGCGTCAATTGTGTCAATTGTAAACTATCCTATCTCATTTTGCTACTTTTCAGGAGAGCAAAAAACTGATTCTAGCTTGATTTTGAAAATAATTTCAAAATTCTTTTCTGAATAAAGTTCTAATTAGTGCATTTTTTACAGCAGCAGTGATAGAAACGAACTATTGAAAGGTAGTTCTTTTTGTTATGTGGAAAAAATAACTACCAAATATTTTTACAAAATTTAAAAAAATGGCGGAGATATGGGACTTTGAAATTTTTAGTTTAGTTTTTTTTGAGAAGCTTTAACTTTAGTTGTATTTATTCAATTCTCAATTTTATGGTGTCAAATGATTTGTCTTGAAACAGGCTTTCAAATAAAAATTAGGAAAAATTTGTTTTATATTGTTTACAATGAAAAAAAAATTTTAAATTGAGTTTCCCAAAATACGTCATTTTTGATAATTTTTATTTTTCTTGCAAAAAAAGCTACAGGTGTAACTTACCAGTCCTTCAAAAATTGGAATGGGCCTGCCAGTGGTTCTCCAGAAAAACAATAAAATGTGGCTTCTACCGCGAATTTTCAATACAATTTTTTTGAATTTGAAATTTTTAACTAAACGGTAATTTGAATTTAAAAAAAGTGCGTTGGTACTTTCGTTAGAACTATACAGCCAAAAAAACAGCCAAGAAACTAACTTCAGCATTTGAAAATTTTATTTAATAAAAATTTTGAATTGAAAAAATTTACAGAAAACTTACGGAAGATACTACATTTTATTGTATTTCTGGAGAACCACCGGCAGGCCCACTCCAATTTTTGGAGGACTGGTACGTTATAAATGTAGCTTTTTTTGCAAGAAAAATAAAAAATATCAAAAATTACGTATTTTGGGAAACTCAATTTAAAATTTTTTTTTTTCAGTGTAAACAACATAAAACAAAAAAAAAAGTTATAGCTTCTCAAAAAAAACTAACCTAAAAATTTCAAAGTCCCGTGTCTCCGCCTTTTTTTTTAAATTTTAACAAAATATTTGGTAGTAATTTTTTCCACTATGCAACTATTGCTTATGCCAATTTATAGTCAAATCGGATTCCATGAACAAATTTCTTGATCGTTTATGATAGAAATAGGTTGAAAATAAGTTTTGTAAAGTATAAGGGTCGTGACAAGTCAGTTTTTAGGTCAAGTTTTATGAAAAAATTTATTGCACGAATCGAAAGCGCATTGTTGAAGGAAAATTTTCGAATTTTTAAGAAATGTACCCGGCCCTCCTCAGGGGTTTTGGACCCATTTTCCTACTAAAATGTATCCTAAAACCTTGCCATGCAAAATATCTATGAAAGAAAAAAAAATCATACATCAGACAAACAGACAGTATATTATGATATTGGAGTTCTTTAGCGTGAGCTATTTCAACAAAATGGATAAAAGACGAAAAAAATTATAAAATTAAATTGGCGGTTAATGTGATATATCATGTCGCATATGAAAATTTGGGTTACCGGACATAATCCCCACTTCGTAAATGGGACATAATCCCCACTTCGTAAATGGGGACTATGTCCGAAAATTTTTCGGTCATAATCCCCATTTTGGTATTTGGGGTTATGTCCGCAAATTTTTCGGACTTAATCCCAATAATCCATTTAAAAAATTTATATAATTAGTGTTGGATATTATAGACTGATCCGCGGTCGCAGGCCGCCGCGAACTCGGTGTTGGACTTTTGGGAGTTTTAAATTCTGAGTTGCGGCCGCAGGCCGCCCACTTACCCCTACCCTTATGTAAAATTACTGTGGCTAGCAAACTAGGTATTGGATATATTATAGACTGATCCCCGGCTGAAGGCCGCCACGGAAACGGTATTGGAATTTTTGGGAGTTGTAAATCCTGAACCACGGCTGTTGTCAATAACAAAATAAGGCGTTAAGAAATATCGTTATGGGGATTTTGTCCGTTTTTTCCTGGGGATTATGTCCGAAAAACTTGCGGACATAATCCCCATTTTAGAAATGGGGACTATGTCCGAATTATTGTCCGTGGGGACTATGTCACGGCACCAAAATTTAGGACAAACAAATTGCATTTTTGACATAAAGACCATCGTGCTATAAAGTTGCTTTAGTTGTGGAGCTGTTAAATCAAGTTAGGAGTGCTAAAATTGCTAAAATCACTTTTAGCTTTAGCTCATTTTTCTTAAAAACTGTTGCCTTTATATAAAAATGTTGGACCAACACATTGTTAATAAGGAAAAACGTTTTAGGTTTGGGCCAAAAGACCATCTTGCCAAACATTTTCCATTGCAAGTGGAGTTCAAATGTTTTCGGTGTCAGAAGTGCACTATATCACATTACCCGAGTTTCAGTTTTAAAACAATCAGGTTATTTTAGAAAAACACACTTCAGCAAATAAATCAATTGACTTATGGTTAGGTATATTCTCCCACTAGCAAAATTTAGTATCTCGGCTATGATATCAATTTTAATTTTGGCTAGATCCTGACATAAAGCATACACAAATAAAGTTTTGATACACTGCTAAATCGATTTTACCACACTGAAGGCAAAATAAGCAAAGGTGGGCGCTCGCAAGGTTGCAGCGCGTTGTTTACAAATTACGTCACACTTTTAGGGGAGGGAAGGCGTTCGCAATTTTGTGACAAAGTGTGACAGAGGAGGGTCTGAGGGTTTTGGAAAATGTGATGCCACACAATTCAAATCGAAAAAATTTCGAAATTTCAAAGCATAAATTAAATTGATCAATGCGTCAAGTTACTTTATGCTTTTAGCATAATAAATAAATCGCTTTATTTAAAAATAAAAAAAATCGTTCAGTTATTTTCAAGGTCAAAGGTCAAAGTGTGATGTCACAAATAAGGGGGGTCTATGAAACTGTGACATGGGGACGAAGGGGGTTCAAAAATCGTAAAATTCGTGTGACGTAATTTATTAACAGCCCCTTACCCGCCTATATCACAATACCCGAAGTTCTTATACGTTAAGTGGGCATGGCACTTGGGTCTTTGTTTCCACATTGATTTTAAATTAAATGCAAAACAAAATTAAAATTTTATTTTTTATTTATTTAATCGGAGTTATAGCAATTCATCACATGGTCTTAGAAAACAATTGCAATGTAACTTCATAGTGTTCAACCATATTCTTTCCTCGCTTCTAGTTAAACCACACGTTATAAGTAAAGCTAACTCCGTTTAATAGGCGTTTAATCTAAAAATAATAATGACAAGCGAATTGGCACAATCTGGCGGCTAATTTTTTATTCCTGTTTACATGACGATTCACAGATAAAAGAAACATAAACTCTTTTTCACAATCTCACAATGCAGGTACTTAAGGACTGCCCCGGAAAAATTTGTCCCTTTGTTTTTCATTAACAAAAAAATACGTAATGAATTTTTTTTAAATTTTGTTTTTTTATTTATTAGTGAGTAGTATAACAAACATAAATAACCTTACGCTATTAACAAATATTTATTTTATATAAAAATATTATACTTTTTTCTCAAGACCCTTCATTAAGTTTTGAAATCTTTTAAATTTTTTGCAGTGCTTTTACTCTTCTGAAGATCTGATTTCATTAGAGACCAATATCTCTAAATAGGACGAATCTGTGGGCAGTTAGGTAGATTCGCATTTTTGGGAACAAAATTTACATTATTGCTTTTGTACCATTTTATTGTGGCTCTAGAGTAGTGAGAGGTTGCTAAATCAGGCCAGAACATTACAGTACCCCGTGCTTACGAATAAATGGCAAAAACCTTTTTCAGAGCATTCATCAATATAAATTTTTGTGTTAATTGTGCCCAGTGTTACAAAAAAATGCTCCTCAGACCGCAAGTGCATATGGCCTGCCAAACCATATACTGCTTGGGAAATTTTGTAATTTTCTTCTCTTTAAATTTGCTCTGTATCTGCCCCTTCTCCGAACAGGTGTAAAATTCGTGTCTTGTTAGCTGTTTAAAATCTGCCTCAACGTATGTTTCATCGTCCATTATGCAGCAGTCAAATTAAGTCAGGTAACCGACATATAACTTCCGAGCTCGCTTTTAAGCCTCTAATTGCTTTTCATCGGAACGGTTTGGTACTTTTTGAACTCTGCAGGTTTTTAGCTTAAGTTTTTTCTTGTGTCTGTTTATAAAAAATTTTGTGGTTCCTGCTCTGGCAGCCATATCTCGTTCTAAAGTGTTGGGATTCTGATTAAAAAGGCGCTTCACTTTTTTCACCAATTGTGAATCTATACTGGCTTTTCTACCTAAACTCTTTTTCCGCGTAATAAGTTGACCCTTTCTATAATTCGAAATAACCCTTTGGACAGTGATTTTTGACGCACCTGTTTTTTTAGCTATGGCTGAATATTTTAACTCTCGTTTTGCATGCAAGTGTACAAAATGAGTTTGCTCTTTTTTTCTTGATTGCTAGATATCTTTATCGTCTGAAGTTCGTTTGCCAAGTGTTATATATTTTTTTAATCGTCATGTTATATAGAAACTAGTAAGAGTGTTACCTTTGGCCTGGCCAAACATTAAATACCCTACACAGCAGTATTTTGAAAATTTTGCTAATATGGGAGGTGCCACTCCCTCCGAATTCACCCAGGTTTTTCTCTGAGTTTGCTTTTACAGTTCTTAGTATTTAAGTGAAATTTGGTCGGATTATCTGAAAAAATGTTTTCAGAATAACGTTTTGAAGCTTTTGCTTATATGGGAGGAGCCACGCCCTCTTGTCCGATTTTATCCAGTTGTTGCTCAAAGCTTGCGCTGACATTTCGCAGTATTTATGTGTATTTTGGTTGCATTGTTGTGAAAAATACTCCAAAATTTGCATTTTGAAGATATTTTTTGTATGGGCGGTAGGCGTGTCCGTTGACCGATTTCGCTCATTTTCAATCCCCCGAGCTAGCTTTGACGACGGAGGCAGTGTTCCAAATTTTATTGAATTATCTTGCTTAGTTTTCCCAAAAAATGTATTTCCACACACAGCCAGCCACCCAGCCAGCCAGCCACTCAGCCAGCCACCCAGCCAGCCAGACAGACGGACATGGCTATATCGACTCAGGAGGTGATGCTGATCAAGAATATATATACTTTTCCATATCTACCACGCCTCCTTCTCTGCGTTACAAACGGAAGGACAAAGTGAATATACCCTGGGTGTAGGGTATAAATATAGCATCCATATTTCGACCTGCACGTCCTTAGTTAAAAAATTAACTAAACTTTAGGCAGAAACATGTACAAAAACAATACATTTCTTAACAAATATTTTTTCCCCACTAAGGCTCCTTTTGTTAAACACTTATAATATTTGCAGTAAAATTAATTCATACCTGACATAATTCAGGAAAAATAGATAATTAAAAAACATTTTATAGTTCATTCACACTCAAAGATTCTGTTAAAAATAGAAGGATATCTTTCAAAAACTGCATCAATGCGATTGTTCATGTTTCGAATAATTTGTAAATGTAAACAAATTATATACCGTGATGAACTGTGGTCAATTCTTAATCAACTAGCAAACAAATTTCATACATTTGAAAAGCTAAAAAATGTACTTTAATCCAACTAGATTGATCTTTCGGAGTGGAGTGCCGTGAGTTTTAGCAGGGTGTTTTTATTTGATGTTAAAATATGAAACTTTAAAGACGAGGAAAACAATAAATTTTAGCATTTTAAAATAAAGGGGTCATATTAGATGACCGTTTCATTTTAACCCTATGCATCCCTAGTAGTTATAGAAGAATACATAAAAATACATTTATTGCCGGAGGGTATGTTCAGTGAAGACTTATTTGGCGTTTTATTTTCTTCTGGTTTTTCTTGTTTTGTTTATGGAGAACTTCCCACATTTCGCTGCATTTCCACGACAAAAATCGCGTTTTTTTATTTTGCAGAAATTTTCTTATGCAGTTTCAAATCGTTTAACCCACCAATTCCAAATCAGGGTTTTTAATCAAACGAGTCACAATTGAAAGCAGTCATTTTAAATACTCTAACTTTATTAATATTCACGTGTATTTCATTTCACCGATTTGTCCTCATTTATTAAAACAACCGCTTGGTTTGTTGTGCAATCACAGACTGTTCATTTATTCTTTTTGCCATTACCATTCGTCGTTATAACAAAGTTCGTTCGCACTTGTTCAATAAACGCAGTCAACAGAAATGACGACTGCGCTACTTATCAATTCCTGGTGTGATTTCTGTAGCGTTCCATATGTATGTTAATATAACACTGGAACACAATTTGGTCGCCAAAAGTTTACTCGAATCTGACGCTGCGGGGTGAAAATATAGGCCAAAATAAAAGACCATTAGGCTCATTTTGTTCAAATTGGCTCTAGTTTTCGAGAAAAGGCCGTTTGAATTTTACACCTTGAATCATGGGTTTTTTTCAATATATCTCGTAAGTTAACTGAGTTTTATAGCACTTGGTGGTGGGGTTTTGTTTGTCTCGTTCATATCTACACTTTCACTATCAAATCAGTGCTTTTGGATTCTTTTTTGGCAAGTTAGAGGACAAAATTCCCAAAAAAGTGATATTTTTCGCCTTTTATGACATTCGGCTTAATAGAAATCACCCGAGTGGTAGATTTATGTACAGACTTTGACTTTTAACCTATAGTCGAGATCCGTACGAACACTTTGATATATGTAATATATGTGGCATATGGGAAATTAAACGTAAAAAAGGCTTTAACAAAATGATGTCTTGTAACAACTAGTAAAGATTTTGTAAAAATATTTTTTTTTTAAAGATATTTAACATAGGTCAGGGAATAAAATGGTACTTTTGTTTTGGACCAAAATTTTTAATTTATTATTGAAAATCATTATTTCAAATATGTACATACAAATATAGCAAGTTCCTTGTCTCTGAGAAATATATAAAAAAATATGTGGACACTCTCCACTTATCAAGAAACAATATTCCAGAAAAAAATTGGAGTAATGGGTTTTGGTTAAAAAGTTATTAACAATATAGTGATGTCGTACAAGTCTTTTTTCAGCATTAGAGGAAAACAAGGCATCTAAGGAAAAAAGTGTGTATGGCATGAAATGCTTAGAATTAGTCAAGAAATACGTGTGAATTTTTTCAGAATTTTCGGAGACATTTTTTAAGTTTTCAAAAGGTCCGAAAAAAAAAAAATTTGATGTGTTCCAAAAAACTCACACGTATTTTATGCCATAATCACTTTTTTCGTAGGATGCCTTGTTTTTCTCTAATACTGAAAAAAGACTTACACGACATCACTATATTGTTAATAACTTTTGAACCAATATCGATTACCCCAATTTTTTTCTATGATATAGTTCCTTGACAAGTGGAGAGTGCTAACCTATTTTTTATAGTTTTCTTAGAGGCGGAGAAGTTGCTTTATTTTTATATACCTATTTGAAATAGGGATTTTCAATAATAAATGAAAAAATTTGGTCCAATACAAAAATACCATTTTATTCCCCGACATATGTTAAATATCTTTTAAAAGAAACATTTTTACAAAATCTTTACTAGTTGTTACAAAACATCATTTTGTTAAAACCTATTTTACGGTTAATTTGTTAGGTGGCTCACTTGAGAAAGTTTTGCCCATATGCCACATATATTATATCAAAGTGTTTGTATGGATCTCGGCTATAGGTTTAAAGTCAAAAGCTGTACATAAATCCACCACTCGGGTGATTTCTATTGAGCCGAATGTCATAAAAGGCAAAATATATCACTTTTTTGGGAATTTTGTGCTCTAACTTGCCAAAAATGCATCCAAAAGGACTGATTTGGTAGTGAAAGTGTAGATATAGACGAGACGAAGAAAACCCCACCACCAAATGCAATAAAACTCAGTTTACTTACGAGATATATCGAAAAAACCACATAATTCATGGTGGAAAATTCAAACGGCATTTTCTCGAAAACTAAAGTCAACTTGGACAAACTGAGCCAAATGGCCTTTTATTTTGACCTATATTTTCACCCCGCAGCGTCAGATCCGAGTAAACTTTTGTCGACCAATTTTTATTCCACAGTGTAATACTATCTTCATACATTGTACTCTTAGCGAAGGAAGCATTAAGAAGGTTTGATTTACA
The DNA here is from genome assembly GCA_951812925.1 of Calliopum simillimum. Taxonomy (NCBI): domain Eukaryota; kingdom Metazoa; phylum Arthropoda; class Insecta; order Diptera; family Lauxaniidae; genus Calliopum; species Calliopum simillimum. The sequence continues at coordinate 78,931,094 of OX638372.1, read as the reverse complement.
AATTGGTAATATCGCTCATTTACTTCAAGAACGGCACAAGTCATAAAACTCGATTTTGCAGAAAATACGTTTAAAGTTTTTAATTGAAAAAGTTATTTCGATCTCAAATGGTGACCGTAAAAGATATTACGAAATTTTCACACATTACCCTTGCGGGTTGACCCCTGCGGGTAAGGGGTCAGAATATGCCCGAGGTAAGCATGCCTGTCGTAAAAGGCGACTAAAAGCGGGTGACCAGCCAGGGTGTGGAAGGGTGTAGCATTGGACAGCGTTGCGCCTCGAAAGAAAAACCCACAATGCCCGTAACTGGCACTGACAAGGCGAGTCGATGCCGCCTTAAAATAAGCATCTTGTCGAAATCCTGAAGCGTCTGATCCAGAGTGGGCGGCTCCCAGGTCAGCGTCTGTTCCAGATTGGGCGGCTGAAATTAAAAGTGAATTTGGCCACTATATTTGCAGCGCTTGCCGGATCCAGCTTTAAGCTTATAACTTACTGCGTGGGGCGTTGCCGAGAAGATTATACTAATGAAGCATGGATCGAAAAACGATGGGAAATAACTCTCCAAGTGGTACCCACCAGAGTGTGGTTAATCCACCTGCCTCGGCAGCATGCACATCGGATTTGGAGGTGCAAGAAACATGCATAGTTAGGAATGATTCTCCTATAACTGGAACCAATATGGTTTCTCAAAATTTTAAAAATTGGTCCTATGCTCCTCCTAGGAGTTAAAGGAGAATACATACATACATACCCTTGCGGGTTGGGGGTCAGAATATGCCCGAGGTATAGTCGCCTCTTACGAGCATGCCTGTCGTAAGAGGCGACTAAAAGCGGCTGACCAGCCAGGGTGTGGAAGGGCGTAGCGTTGGACAGCGTTACGCCTTGAAAGAAAACCCACAATGCCCTTAACTGGCACTGACAAGGCGAGTCGATGCCACCTTAAAATAAGCACCATGTCGGAATCCTGAAGCGGCTCTTGCCGCATCCAGCCGTAAGCTTATAACTTACTGCGTGGGGCGTTGCCGAGAAGATTATATTTATGAAGCATGGATCGAAAAACGATGGAAAATATCTCTCCCAGTGGTACCCGTCAGAATGTGGTTAATCCACTTGCCTCGGCAGCATGCACATCGGATTTGGAGGTGCAAGAAACATGCATAGTTAGAAATGAGTCTCCTATAAATGGTTCGTCAAAATTTTAAAATCCTTTCGATGAAAACTCGAACACGCATCGGCTCTTGGAATGTCCGATCTCTTAATGATGCAGGCAAAATACATCAAGCCGTAAGAGAATTACACAAATTTAACCTTGAAATATTGGGATTAAGCGAGTGTAGATGGAACGGTGCCGGCGAATATGTACTACCTGTCGGCGAAAACTTTCTATACTCCGGTAGAGCACAAAATGACATCAACAGGGAAGGAGTTGGATTTTTGTTAAGTAAAAATGCAATAAAGGCAGTGATGGAATGGAAACTTGTAAGCGAAAGGCTCATCTGGTGCAGATTTCGAACCCCCGCTAGAAATATTACCATCTTCCAAGCAAACGCGTCCACCGAATTGGCAGGGAAAGAAACCAAGGATGAATTCTACAGTCAGCTCGCTGCAGCGATAAACAGTGCTCACAAGAAGGACATCATAATGACTATGGGTGATTTGAATGACAAAGTAGGCTCAGAATATCTTAACCTTGAGCACGTAAGTGACCGCTTTCCGGCATCTTCAATTTACTTGAAGTCATTTGTAATAAAGTGCAGTCCTCTAACCTCAAAATATTCGCGGAAACGTCTCAATCAGATCTGGACCAGATTGGTCGCGAAGAGGGCGGTTTATCAGAAGCAGGAGCAAATGAGAGTAGCCAAGATCACAATTTGCACACGATGATGGCGGGAATAGTCAACAACAGCACGAGCCTAATATAAGCCGAATGAAGCAGAGGAATCTACGCACATGAAGGAAGAATATTTGCGTGAGAAATTCCGAATCCTCACAGCAAATGATGACGAATGTCAAGTGGAAACACATCCCCCACAAGATGAGCCTTTTATTCAGGCGCAGGCGATTCCAGCACGTAATAGGTTTGTTCCGTTCAAAAAATTGTTAACAAGGAAATTTCTGACAGTAAGCAGAATTTACTCTCAAAAATGCAGAAAACTACAAAAGTACGAAAACGGAAAATTGCTAAAAATTGTTAATCAAATTTTAATTGAAATTTAAAAAAAAACAAAAATAAAAACAAATAAAACAAAAAAAGTGTAACGCACATTGATAAATATTAAAACTGTTTGTTCAAAACTATAAATGGTAAGTAAGTACAGCGTCTCCAGGATGTTCTTAATCGCCAGTTGACAGTTTTAACAATTTTTGCCACATGAAATTTTGTTGTTAAAATTTGTTAAAAATTGTTTGGATGGGAAATGGGAAGCCATATTTTTTCGGTCTCATTTCACAATTTTTTGTGTACAAAAACGCGTTTAAGGCAAAAATTGTTAACAACAGTTGACAATTTTTTGAAAGCGAACAAAGCTAATGATGAGCAGAATCGCCACGTATCACAACATTCACAGCAAAACGCACACCCGTCAAACGCACAGCGAATTGTGACGGATCGATTAAATTTTACACCGAAGGGTGCACCTCATAATGCGCCCTACATGCAGAGTACAGCCAGGTCAGTACATAATCCATCTCTTAATTCTTTTCAGGTCGATCCCCCTCCCTCACAGCTACAGCTAGCAGCGCGTTAATGCATACCAAGAGATCGACCTACGTTTCGTGGCGAACCTGAAGAGTGGCACATTTTTATAAGTGCATACGAACAGAGCAAGCAGATGGCAGGATTTACCAACTTAGAGTGTTTAATACGGCTGCAGAAATGTCTCGGTGGCAGAGCGCGCGACGTAGTGCGCAACATGCATGTGCTGCCTAATATGGTGCCGGATATAATTGACACTCTTCGTATGTATTTCGGACGCGTCAACTGCCACCGCCAAGAGATAGGCTCAACACGCTCATCGATTTTTCGGTCGCAGTCAAAAATGTCGTCGCTACAATTGTTGCATATAGTTTAAGTAACTATCCGGCCTGTTCCGTAATCCGTGTAATTTCAATTACTTTTAATTTCGAAGACTTGTTGATTACTTTTTATTTTCGATGTGGATGTGAAGCCTATTCAACGACTGTTCAAGACGTTTAACTTTTCACAGTAGAAACGCAAACTTTTTAGCTGTCAGTTGAAAAATACACACAAGTAAACAAGATTTATGAATCAAAATGCTTTTTATTAAATTTATAAACTTTAATTGAGTTTCACGTTAACAACGGTTGCAGCAATGCACTTGAAATTATAACTGCTCGCAATTTTGTCTGTCAAAATAATGTATTAGGCGAGATGCCCAATTATGGGGTTTCCTCTGATTTGAGGGAATTTCAGAAAGTTTTTTTTCATGCTCAGTGCATTTTATTGGGTTAATTAGATGTTCTATTGCAATTTAATAAATAAAATCAGGTGGCATCCTATTTTCGAACTATTCTTACTAACACCATGATATAATGAAATGTCAAATAATTCACACAAACACTGACTTCGAAAATGCCAATTTGCCGACTTTTTACTTGTCATCGGAAAAAATATTTTTTTAGTTAGAGTTTTTTATTTCAGCAATATTAATAATATTACATTTGCAATAAAAATTAGGAAAAAGGGAAAAACTCTGGAGCTTATACGTGTGTATTTTTTTTCTCAATTTGATCGAAAAAACAGCTTTAAAAAAGCAAAATTAATTGAAAAGTCGTAGCATAATGCCGACTTTTCAAAAAGTTTTGCATTCCACTTTATACCCACTTTCACGTGAAAGTGGAATTGGGAACAGGGCGGTATATAAATAGTCCAATATTATTGCAAGAGCTTATAGGCAAGCTATCAGAAGACATGAAGTTCAACTGGGCTTTATATTCATCAAGTGTAGCAGAACCAACGCTGCACGAATTTACAGCATGGCTATCGATAATGGCAAACGCAGCAAGCAGAGTGGCTACTCACTCATTTGTAGACAAACCGGCAAGAAAAGAAGGGAAACTGCATGTGCATAAGGCAACCGATGCGACAGCGGTCGCTTCAGTTAAATGTCACGTCTGTAGTGGTGAACATAAAGTATCGAATTGTAAACAATTTACCCACGAATCCGTAGAGCAGCGTTGGCGCATCATAAAAGAGAAAAAATTGTGTCACTTATGTTTAGGAGCACTTGCACGACGGTGCTTCAATAATAAAGTTTGTGGTGTTGACGGCTGCAACGCGCGTCATCATCCTTATTTGCATTACAAGACACGGCAACGATCACCGGCGACGTCAGCAGTATCATCAGCAGCGAAGCCGACAGTGACGTTGGCAGCTGAGTCGACAGCGAATGCAGCAACAGTGCCGATAGCGACGTTTGCAGCGGAGTCGACAGCGAATGCAGCAACAGAAACGACAGCGTCGTCGGCAGTGCCTTTTGCGACGCCTACTGCAGCAATTAATTTTTTAGCGGCTACTGTGGCAAATTATGACGCAAACGCAGCATCAAAGACTGCAACACTTAATAATCATCGGTTACGTATGAACAAAAATTGTTCATATTACAAAATTGTTGTTAAGAAAACGATCAACACATATGCGTTAATGGACGATGGGTCAACGTTGACGCTGATTGAGAAGAGTCTTGCTGATGAATTAGGAAATGACGGTATTCAAGATGCACTATGCATTCACTGGACTGGAAATATAAGCCGACAAGAAAATAATTCGAGAAGGATGAACCTACAAATTTCAGCCAGTACTCCGAGCGCAAAGAAATTTCCTTTAAGAAATTTTCGCACAGTAAGCAATTTACATTTGTCAGCAGAATCATTCGCAGCCGAAGAGATATTGTATCCTCATTTAAAAGTCTTACCGCTAGCAAGTTTTGCGAATGCGATTCCTATGTTAATTATTGTAATCGCTGATAACAAAGACTAGATTTATACTCTGAATATATGGTTAATTTATTCAGTATTTAATTAAATGTAAAACTATGACTTCACAGATTCGTAGCCAGAACGGAGATGACAGTTCTGACATCGTCATGATCAAGTGTTGCCATTCTATAATATATATGTATTATATTCGGTGATGCCAACACCTCCCCTTTTAAGTGTTAATGTAATTTATTTTAAAAGATTTATGCTGGCTTATAACGATCGACAGGCTTCCGGATACGCTGCGGTCTAGTATACGGTACGACGGCCATGCTATAATTCCTAGACTGCACGATTGGGGATTCTTCTACTTCAGGAGGCTGATCCTCAACAGTTGCTTGAGTTAACAGTTGAAATGGTGGAGATGGCAAATTTGTTTCTTCAGTATTTGTTGTAACTGTCCTTAGATCCTGATGTGTAGTGTCTTCAAAGAGATCAAATGCTTCCTATAACGTTCTGTTTGTTGCATCTTTTGGAAACAGCATATCTGAATTTTCTTCTAAAACGCAGCGTCTACGTATTTGATTGGCGTGAGCGCGTATAAGTCTGCCAGTTTGTAAGCGCACATTGTAGATGACATTACCAATGCGTTCGATGATTTTTCATTCGACCCACTTGAAGTTGTTGTTGCTTTTATACACGCTAACCAATATAAGATCTTGGCTGTTGTAGAATTTTTCTTTTGTACCATGTTTTCTATCAAATTGTGTTTTCATTTTAAGCTGATCGTCGGTTTCGATAGTAGATTTGGTATTTGGTGTTGGTCTTAGTAAATCGAGTTTTAAGCGGATTTTTCTGCCAAGCAAAATCTCGGCTGGTGATTTGTTGTCTTCATTCTGCTTATTTTGCGTGGCTCGGTAGACTTCTAAAAATACTTGAAGATTTTCTGCATCTACCCCCTCTTCCTTCAATTTTTTTAGTGCTCTTGTAAAAGTGTCCACAAACCTCTCGGCTTGGCCATTTGACATGGGGTTGTAAGGGCAGGATCGCAGATTGTCGATGCCACGCTCGGTAATACATTTTTGAAATTGATCGCTTGTAAATTGAGTACCGTTGTCTGACACTATCGTCTTTGGTAACCCAAATCTAGCAAAAATTGCTTTAAGATGTGAAATTGTTTCCGAAGTGTTGATTGATTTAGTTTGGATGATTTCGGGCCACTTCGAAAAAGCGTCGATGACTACGAGATAGTAATATGAATCAATCAGTCCCGCATAATCTATGTGAATGGTCCAGATGGTCTTGGCCAGGGATGTTGTTTTTGTAGGTAACTTTGCAACTGCGGTGCAGCTTGAACAACTTTTTACCATATATTCAATTTCGGAATCGATTTTCGCCCAATAAACATAGTTGCGAGCAATGGCTTTTGTGCGGCTTATTCCTGGATGACCACGATGTATTTCTTTAAGCACGCGTTTGCGATAAATAGTTGGCACTACGATGCGCCGGCCAAACATTAAACATCCCTCGACTAGGTTTATGTCACCTTTTCTGTTAAAATACGGTTTTAGCTCACTGTCATTGCAACTTGCAGGCCATTTTCCAGTTGCATATTTTAAAATTGTTGACAATAATTTGCCATTAGCTGTTTCATATGCTATCATTTTGTTAGTAATCGGCAGTTTTTTGAGTGAATCATCCAAAATTAGTTTAATCTCAGATTCGAATTCAATTGCTGCGATAACATAATCTTCTGATGGATTTACTGTGTTGCTAATGAGTCGTGATAAAACGTCTGCGTAACCAAAGCTATTGGTTGAGATAAACTTCAGCTCGAAATCGTATGCAAGCAATTTTATTGCCCATCGCTGAAGCCTATTTGCTTGATGTACACTGATTCCTGATTTCTTGCCAAAAATTGCAAGTAATGGCTGCTTTCGTAGAACCATCGCTATATTCACGGAGAATGCAAGCTCCTAGACCATAATTTACCATCAATTTACCAGACAGTTTGTGTCGGATGCAGAGCCTACACCGCAAAATGCATAAAGATTCTGAACTGTTCCAAGATCTAAGAGCACAAATTGACAGCTTGGTTAGCAAGGGATATGCAACAGAGTTATCACGAGAAGCGATTGATGAAAAGGGTGGAAAAATTTGGTACCTCCCAATTTTATAGTACGAAATCCATTAAAACCAAATAAACGCAGATTAGTTTGGGATGCAGCGGCAATGTCCGAAGGGGTGTCGCTGAATGATTTTTTGCTAAAGGGCCCTGATATGCTGCAGCCACTTACAAATATTTTATTTAATTTTCGAATAGGTAGCATAGCTGTCTGCGGTGACATTGCGGAGATGTTTCACCGAATTTTGGTGACTGAAGAGGACACTGATGCCCAGAAGTTCGTGTGGCATAACGATAAAGACGATGAAACAATCTTTAAATTAAATATTGTCAGCTTTGGGGCACGTTGCTCTCCATATATAGCACATTATGTACGCGACTTAAACGCAAAAAGGTTTGCTGATGAAAATCCACGAGCGGTGCACGCCATCACGAATAATCATTACGTAGATGATTTTATAGATTCAACACATTCGGTTGAAGAGGCCATATCGTTAGTGAAGGCAGTGCGCTACATTCATGCAGAAGGTGGTTTTTTTATGAGAGGTTGGACAAGCAATTCACTTGAAGTTTTGGCTGCCCTAAACGAAAAAGACGAACAGGTTAGTAAGTCATTTGATAATAACGTATACACAGTGCCGATTGAAGAATTTCTTGGCATGTACTAGGACCCGAAGTCAGATTGTTTTAAATATGTTTTGAAGGTCGTTCGCTTGCGCCGCAACGTTTTTGCAGATAGAGTAGTTCCTACTAAAAGCTAAGTACTTCAAATTTTAATGTCGATTTTCGATCCACTGACAGCTGAATTAACAAATAAATGGCTAACGTGGGTTGCGTGTATGCCAATGTTTGCCAGAATTGCCGTTCCTCGTACCTATTATCCATGCATGGCAAAAGGCTTATGCACCGTGCAAGTACACACATTTGTGGATGCGAGTGAATATGCGTACGCTGCTGTTTCGTATTTTCGCATAACCGACAAAGATGGAGTCAGCATGAAGATAGTAGCAGCAAAGACTAAAGTCGCTCCTATGAGACCAATTTCAATTCCACGAATGGAGCTACAAGCTGCAGTTATTGGCCCACAACATTAAGATCGAACTTTTTCTGGAGCGATTCCAAAACTGTTCTAAAATGGTTGCGAGGTGATCCACGCCAATTCCAGCAATACGTTATGTTCCGTATCGCCGAAATTCAAGAGATGACATCTGTAAATGAGTGGAGATGGGTGCCAACAAAATTGAATACCGCAGACATTGCGACAAAAATAAAACAATGTCCGGAATTCGTGAAACGATGGGTCGAAAGTCCAAAATTTTTACTTCAAAGAGAAGATAATTGGCCAACTGAAGATGACTTAGGCCCTACGGATACGAGTGAAAAATTGAAATATCGATGCAACAGCAAAAATTCTTCGAGCCCGATTTGGACAGCTCAACACTATACACGCGCCAAGATTTTAATATACAAATTCGTGCAGAAAGAAACACTTGAAGAATGGTCGACGTTAAAAACCGGAAAAATAGTTGAGAAAAGCAGCCCTCTGTATAAGTTGCAAGTATACATGGACAACGATGAGCTCATACGAGTCAAAAACAGAGCCACCAACCTTTGGGATGAATGTAAGCCACAAATTGATTACATTTTTTTACCACCGAAGCACAGGGTGTCGTATATCATATGTGAGCATTATCATAAGCGATTTTACCATATAGAACACGAAACAGCTTTAAATGAGGTCCGCCAATTATATTTTATACCGAAATTACGTCAGTTATTTAAATCTTTGCGTCGCAACGGCAATTCATGGCAATTTTGCAATGCCACGAGCGCCGCAAATGGCCATACTTCCAGCAGCACGTGTAGCAGCCTTCCAGCGTCCATTCACACACGTGGGCATTGCCTATTTTGGGCCGGTTTTTGTTGTCGAAAATCGCAAAAGGTTGAAAAGATGGGGCGTAATGATAACTTGCCTAACTGTGAGGGCTGTACACATACAGATTGCCCACAGTCTCAGTACGGACTCATGTTTAATGTGTTTGAGAAATTTTATCGCCAGACGGGGACAGCCTACCACTATCTACAGTGACAACGCGACAAGTTTTCATGGAGTCGAAAACTTTTTAAAGAAAGATTTGAAAAATGTTGATTCTTGGTTAATGTAACGCGAGCTAGCTCTTCAGGAAAAATGTTGATTCTTGGTTTATGCAACGCGAACTAGCTCTTCAGGGAATCGACTGGAAATTTAATCCGCCAGCAGCGCCACACATGGGAGGAGCGTAGGAGCGCCTGATTAGGACAATTAAGACTGTACTGTATAAAATTTCGCCATCCACGCTCTGCTTTACTTGAGGTAGAAATGATTGTAAATTCACGTCCACTGACATACGTCTCGCTGGACAGCGAAGTTAGGAGCCAATAACTCCCAAACATTTTCTGCTGGGTACTTCCAATCTGAAATGTTTGCGAACCTATTTTGGCGCCAGTGGGTTTGTGAGATAGTTCCAACTTAAACTCGTCGTGATAAATGGTCTACCAAAGATAAGCCTATCGCCGTAGGGACGTGGTGCTGATAGTAGACGAAACCGCTAAAAGAAGCATATGGCTAAAAGGTGTGGTAGTGGAGACATCTATAGCGAAAGATGGCTAAGTCAGAAGGGCCAAGGTAAAAACAACGCAAGGTATTTTCGAGCGCCCTGCCGTGAAGTTGTCCGTACTTGATATCGGCAAAGATGATGCAGACGACGAGAGGATTGCCTGCAGGGAGGAGAATGTTGCCAAAATAAATGCAGCCCTTCTTATACATTCCGAAACCCTTGGTCTGGCAACTACAAATATTACAGCTGACATTTACTGACAAATGCCAATATTTTGCAATTTTCTTTTACTTCCTTTTATTTGTGATTGCCAGACAAAGGTAAGTTTATATTATAACATTTTTTATTTGATATTATTTTAATAATCCTAAAATATTGTAAACATCCTTTAGGATTTTTAAAGCAACTTGATTGCAACTGAATTGCACTGTTCAGCATAGTTAGCTGCTAATAAAACTTTGAACCGAAAATTTAGCTTTCATTTATGGCACACAATTTTTGTAACACTGCGCAAATGGAGATGGATTGGTCACACTCTCCGGAAACCACACAGCGAAGTTTGTCGCCAGGCTCTTGATGGGAATCCACAAGGCAGTAGAGGACGTGGTAGACCCAAAATCAACTGGAAAAGGTTGCTGGAAAAGGAAATACATGAATCGGAAAAGTCGTGACAAGAGATCAAAGTCATCGAAAGGAGTCGCAACAAATGGAGACGTTTCATATTGGCCCTATGCCCTTCATAGGAGTTAAACGAGAATACATACACACAATATGAAGCATGATATAACAAATAATTCTGCATCACTAAATCAAAAACCGAGTTTTTTGTTTTTGCAGAAAGTACATTGAAAATTTTCAATTGAAAAAGTTATTCTGATATTAATATCAAATTTTTACAAAATATGAAGCATGATATAACGAATAATTCTGCATCATTAACTCAAAATTTGCGTTTTATGAGTTGTGACGATCTTGAAGTAAATGAGCGCTATGTATGCCATGCTCTTTTATCTGAAACCATCAAGATTTTGTTTAGATCTAGCTGTACTGTTTTTGGTATATGTGTATTTAAGTTGCATTATCGTAAATAATTCGTTTAATATTATGTTTTGAACGTTTGTTCGTATGAACGGTAGGCGTGTCTGTAAACCAATTTGATTCTTTTTCAATTACCTGATCTTACTTTTACGATGGAGACAGACTACAAAAATTAATTATCTTGTTTATTTTCCTCGTAAAAATAATATCCATATCCAGCCAGCCATCCAGACAGACGGGCATGGCTTCATCGACATAGTGGGTGACGCTTGAAAGCAACCGTGTTCACACTTTGTTTACCAAAAAAATAGTTATTTTGTAGTTCCGTGCAAAATTTTGATTTTATTTGCCTGTGAGGACTAGGTTGTTGCTTGTCATGCATCAATTTTACTTTCGAAAGATCTTTAAGAACATTGCTTTTGTTTATATACTTACAATCCAAAACTCGAATTAATACATAATGATGTAATTTGTACATTCCTTCTATTGGGGCCAGTTGTTAAACATACTAATTGCGACTGAAAACCGGCAGGTTTTCTATGACAGCCAAGTTTAACCCTCAGCATATTGTCCATCTATATATAAAAAATATATAAATATTATGTTGCCAAAAAACCTTAATGTAATTTTACCTTTTCACTTTCGTTTGAATCCATTACTTGTTGAGGAAATAATTCACAATCTGGGCTTATTCCATAAAAATCATCAAAATTTTCATAGAGAATAGGTATTTCTAAAACTAAAACTTCGGAGCTAGTTTCAACCTTCCTAAACTTAAAAAGCATTACGTGGCCATATGCACCAGCTACACACATTCTCCGTGACTCGGGGCAAATTGATATTATCTGAATTGCAAGAGGATTATCAACGACATTCTCACAAGTAGATTTCCACTTTTCAAAAATTTTTGCTGTTTTTAATTTATACAAAATCTAAAGTGTATAAAAATTGATTTCTTGTTTTAGAGTAACATTGTGAATAAAAATACCTGCAAAGCACCGGCACCAGAATCCCAAAACTTTAAGCTGCCATCTTGATGCCCAGTTATGACTATTTCAGAATAGCTACAAGACGCTGGAGACCATTCTCCTCCCGAAACAGGCCAGTCTTTATCCGAAAATCCAGTTTTCTTACTTGTAGTCAATCTTCCGACCTGTAAATTAATGTGCAATAATCTTAAAAATACTGTACCATATTCTAAGTAAACAAATTAACAAATTATTTTTTTCTCAAATTGAAAAATAAGTTTTTGTACTTAGGAATTACAGTTTAAAAAAATATTGGACTGTAAACGAAAATTAAATTTTACTTAAATTTATCAGAAATTGTTAAATTGTTCTTGATCCTACCTAGAAACTTTCTTAATTGCATACTAGGTGTACAAATATGAAACCGGTAATGACATCTAGCGGTCGATAGCCGTATATGTATGAGCTTCTGAACCGTACCAAATGTCTTAATTGTTCATTCTGTCATCTGTCAACAACATTCAGTTCACATTTTGTCAAGTTTCATACAACAACGCATTTTTTCCGCTCGTAAAGATGTCGAATTTTGTGCCTGCAAACTCTCATTTGCGGGAAGCATTGATTTTCTGTTTCCATTTAAAGAAAAACGCTTTTGAATCGCATCGAATCATCAATGGCGATGAAAAGTGGATTTATTTCAACAATCCCAAACGAAAAAAATCATATTTGAGCCCCGTCCAACGACCCAAATCAACGCCATGACCAAATCGCTTCGGCCGAAAGACAATGCTGTGTATTTTCTGGGATCAGCGTGGTGTTATTTGGTATGAGCTACTAAAACCAGGTGAAACAGTTACTGGTGCACGCTACCATCAACAATTGATCGCTTTGAACCGCGCTATACGTCAGAAGAGGCCCGAATTTCAACTTCGCCATGACAAAATTGTATTCCAAGATGACAACGCATCGCCATATGGAGCAGCGGTCAATAAAAACTTGGTAGAATCGTACATCTGGGAGCCCCTGCCCCACCCGCCGTACTCACCGGACCTGGCGCCGTCCGATTACTATTTGTTTTCATCGATGGGACACGCACTCAACGATTCGCACTTCAATTCTTACGAGGAAGTGCAAAAATGGCTCGATGAATGGATAGCCTCAAAAAACGAAAAATTTTTTTGGCGAGGAATCCATAAATTGCCTAAAAGATGGGAAAGATGTGAAAGATGTGTAGCTAGCGAGGGGAAGTACTTTGAAGATTAAATTTGGAACCATTTTCGCAAAATAAACGTGTTTTTTTTAAATAAAAATTACCGGTTTCATATTTGTACACCTAGTAAAAGTTCATTCAGATCTAATTGGGAAGCAATGCAATTTGCCAAAACTAAATTAGAAATTTACGCATGATCGGAACTGAGGACCCCGAATTAAAAACCAATTGTTCTGTGGTTTATCATATTAATTAATTCTTAAAAAGTTATAATATTTACTAAGGAACATGTTATGGTGATTTTTTAGATCAGTCACTTAAAAAAAGTTATAGTCATTAAATTAAAAATTGATTTAAAAAACTCGATTTTTGTCTTTTTTATTGAATAAATATTAAAACCTTTCACATTACAAATTTTTTCAAGTAATTTATTGGTTAAGTCCGTAAATATCACAAACACATTTTTTTTTGTCTTCGGCAATCGCCTAAGGTTGATTAACTAACGCTTTACTTAGCTAAGGGAAAATATTAATTTTTATATGAAGAAATCTCTTATGTTCCATGTAGCATAGGTTAGGGTTAGGGTAATTGCATACAGCAAAAAACTCACATAGACCGACTAGGTCCATAGCGTTACCACAAACTTTCTTCTATTAGGAGAATATAGTCTAAGATCTAAGTCTAAGATCTGACACTGTACCCCCTCATAATTTTTTACTGATGTATTTTTTTTTTTTCGATCAATAAAATATAGAGATAAACAAAACCTGGCGTGATTATTTTGTTTTTTAATTCCATATTTAACGATTTACTTATATTATTTAAATACATATATCTTATTTTCTTTTATTAAAAGTATTCAGTAAGTAAATGTAGATTAATTTGGAAGAATTCTATTAAAAAAAGAATATTAAGAATTTTGCACTGAAGTTTTATATTCGCTGTAGCTTGTTAATTTCAACAATTTGAGGAATTTTATGATTTGGAACCTTAGAATTGTAGTAACTGAGATACTGTGAATAACTAGCCGAAAAAACAATCTCAGATAAATGAACTCTATGAATGAAATGTAGGGCACATTTACAACGATATATTATACTTGATGAACGGACGTTAAATGGCTGAGCAATAAAAATAATCAAATACATATGGGAAAGTTGGGAGTTTTGTTTGGGAGTCAAAACTACCACAAAAATAATTTTTTTTTTCACATTTTCTCGAATCGAATCTCTAGAGCATCTTCAAAAACACTTCCTGGTTGAAGGACTTGCATGAAATCAAAAATCATTGACAATTTTTGTCTGCTGGCTCAAAATAACTGGTTCTTGGAGTTTTCAAAAATCGTGGGGAGGTGTGAAGCACGACCAAAAATCGCTCAAAATTGCATTTTTTTTTTTTTTTTTGTGAAAATTTGGAAAAATGCCAAATTATGTTTACTATGTATTAGAATTGAGCAAATATACATAAAATGAGAATGATTTAAAAAAATGTGAAAATTGCAAGTTGCTCAATCATTCTGATTCGTAATGAACGTAAGTAAAAAATTTTTTTTGGATAAAACGCAAACCATATGAGAACTTCAAAAACTTTATTATCGGCTTGAAGTACAATCAAAACATTTATGAATGGAACTCGACTTCGTTTATATGGCCACCGCGGGCATATGCAGCGGTCGAATCGCTAAGATGATGAATTTCATCGCAAAATCATCTTCAGTGACGAAGCTCATTTTTGGCTCAATGGGTTCATCAATAAGCAAAACATGCGTTATTGGTCGGGTGAAAATTCACATGTGCTTCATGAATCACCACTTCATCCACAAAAAAATAACTGTTTGGTGCGGTTTGTATGCCTGCGGCGTCATTGGGCCACATTTTTTCGTTGACAATAACAATCGTCACGTTAATGTGAATGGCCATCGTTATCGCACCATGTTTACCGATTACACTAGTTTGTATGTATGTATGTATGTATGTATTCTCCTTTAACTCCTAGGAGGAGCATAGGGCCAATATGAAATCTCTCCATTTGTCACGATCCCTTGCGATGACTTTGATCTCTTGCCACGATTGATCTCTTACACAAGTTTACAAATGATTAAACATTTTTTTCACATTGAATGCCATTATTCATTTTATACGCAATATGGGCTGCTAATTCCGAAAATCGCATTATTTTTTTTTTTTTTATTTCGTGTCGTTTTCGAGATATCGGTAATTTTCGGTTTTTGGACCAAAAAAAAAAATATAGTTCCACTTAAATACAAATATCTCAAGAACCAATGTTTGTGTTTAAGTGTATTATATGTCATATTAAAGGTAATTAATACAAATGATACTCACATTACTTTTTGATTGGCTTGTCAGTTTCGGCAAAATACATTGATTTCTAAAAAAAAACATTTTTTTTTTCGAAAAAATTAAGAAAAAATCAAAATCAACTGCAAATTTATACAAGAAAAAAAAATTTTAAAAATCATTTCGTTTTTTAATATCATAGTCTATATAGTTGTTAAGCACATTATTATTATTTTAAAGGCTCAAGATTGTACTGCGACCTAAAAGATCTTTTGTACAGCCTCTTTCCCTAATCAAAACAGTTCCAGACTATCAATAAATCTTGTTACTGCCATGGGATTAATTTTACCTATGTCACCTGGATCTAAAATCTCAGCTCCTAGATATTTAATTCTGCGTCTAAACGCAGCAGGGCATGCACATAGCACATGCTCTGCTGTTTCCAAGTCCTCTAAGCAGAGTCTACAGGAGTCATCGTCTACCAAACCCATCTTTTTTAGGTGATAATTAAGTTTACAGTGACCTGTCATTATTTCACTTCACGTTTTTATATCTTTTCTGCTGAGATTTAGAACAGCTTCAGCCTTAACTTGTTTTGGATCGATCAGCCTCTTCGCCTGTCGCATACCTTCTTTGGCTCTCCAGTGATCGGAGAGGCTTTCCTTTTCCCATTCGCGTATTAAGTTATTTTTAAAACTGTTGTTTACTCCGCAGAAGGGTTCTGGGCCTATGAAAGTATTGAGTGCGCCCCTCTTGGCCAAGCAGTCTGCCCTTTCGTTGCCTTCATGCCCCTCGTGCCCTGGTATCCAAACTAGAGTACTTCATTCCTCCTGGCTAGGGCTTGAAGAAGTTCAAAACACTCCCAGACAAGCTTGGAGTGCATTGAAAAAGCCATTAGTGATTTTAGAGTTGCTTGGCTGTCCGAGTAAATGTATATGTCGGTGCCGGAAGTGCCCCTTCTTAGACATTCTCTAGCACACAACTCTAAAGCGTGGACCTCCGCCTGAAAAATAGAAGCTGTTTTTCCCATTGCAACTGCTTTCTGGAATCTTGGTCCCACAACTCCAGCTCCCGCGCTGCCATCTTCCATTTTGGACCCGTCAGTGAACCATACCTGTGAGCCCTGTTTTACATTTATGTCCTTCCTCTTCCATTCAGCGCGGTCATTGATTACCACTTTGAATGTTCTAGAGAAAACAAATTTTTTACTTATCTTGTCGGAGACCGAACGGCATGGTGTGTCCCAGAATATATCCAGAATCTTGACATGCCCTGTTAGATTGCCTTCTTTAAGTTGTTGTAAGTGAGGTAGTCTGAGGGCCGCACAGGCTGCTTCTTTCTTAACCATAAGGTGAAGAGGGGTGAGACCCGTAAGCATGCCTAGAGCTACTGTCGGCCACGTCTTTAGTGCCCCTGTAATACCCAAGCAGGCTATTCTGAAGATCCTGTTTAGTTCATTCTGAGCCCCTACTTGGTCTACCTTTGGCCACCATGCTAATGCAGCATAAGTGATCATTGGTACGGTGATAGTTTTATAGGACCATGCCATCATTTTTGGCCGTAGTCCCCATGTTTTACCATATAGCCTTTGACAAGCATATATTATCCTTAAGGCTTTATTTGTTATGTATGATAGATGACTATTCCAAGTTAGACTCTTATCTAGAATTACTCCTAGATATTTCATCTCCTCGGAAACCGTTAGTACCTTTCCCCCCAGATTTAAAGCTTTCAGGTTTAGCTTCCTCTTCCGGGTAAAGGGCACCAGTCTGGTTTTACTAGGGTTAATCTCGAAGCCTTTCTCTCGACACCAGCCTAGAGCTAAGTTGAGAGCTAGTTGCATTCGTTCAGTTACGGTAGAGTCAAACTTGCCACTAACCATAATAATCAGATCGTCAGCAAATCCCTGGACCTCGAATTTGTGATCATCGAGAATTTCTAGTAGTTCGTCGATGACTAGAATCCATAAGAGCGGTGACAGCACAATTCATTGATAAAATACTAAAATGCGCTTTTGCTTATTTTTTTTGTTTTTTTGTAATAAACTGTTCGATAATTTGAAACTTTTTGTAAAACACATAAGAAAATCAAAAAATTCTTAAAGAAGCCGTTAAAAAAAAATACCAGTGTCTCGTCGTTTTTCTCCAGCACGTCAGATTTTTTTTTTAATCGATTTTTGAAGTTTTTTAATCCACTGTACATGAAACAACAAAAATAACGCATTCTTGTGTTAAATTGATGAATTTAATAACTACTTTAAGAATTTTTTGGATTTTTTTATGTGTTTTACAAAAAGTTTCAAATTATCGAACAGTTTATTACAAACAAACGAAAAAAATAGGCAAAAGCGCATTTCAGTAATTTATCAATGAATTGGTATACAACTTTTACATTTTCCATCGATTTTCTTAAATAGTATCTTATTTGCTTTACAAATATATAGACTATGATATTAAGAAACAAAATCATTCTTAAAATATTTTTTTCTTGTATAAATCTGCAGTTGATTTTGATTTTTTCTTAATTTTTTCGAAAAAAAAAAAATATTTTTTCAGAAATCAATGTATTTCGCCGAAACTGACAAGCCTATCAAAAAGTGATGTGAATATTATTTGTAAGTAATTTAATTACCTTTAATATAACATATAATACGTTTAAACGCAAACATTGGTTCTTGAGATATTTGTATTTAAGTAGAACTATCTTTTTTTTTGGTCCAAGAACCCAAAATAACCGATATCTCGAAAACGACACGAAATAAAAAAAAAAAAATAATGCGATTTTCGGAATTAGCAGCCCATTTTACATATAAAATGAATAATAAAAAAAAAATAATGCGATTTTCGGAATCAGCAGCCCATTTTACATATAAAATGCATAATGGCATTCACTGGGAATATTGGCTGTAAACTAGTGTTTTTTTTGGCCCAAAATTGGAAAACATGTGGTTTCAACAGGACGGTGGCACAAGGCATACAGCAAACGATACAATCGATTTATTGAAGAGTAAGTTTGATGAGCGTGTTATCTCAAGAAATGGGCCAATCGATTGGCAGCCTCGTTCGTGCGATTTAACGCCTCTAGACTGTTATCTTTGGGGCTACGTCAAGTCATTGGTCTATGCCAATAAGTAGACGAAGTTGGAAGAGATCAGAGCCAACATTGAAAGCGAAATGGCGGCCGTTTCGGCCGAAATGTGTGGCCGAGTCATCGAAAATTGGGTCCAACGAATCGACCGCTCCACACGCTTCACGGTGGCCATAAATGTTTTAATTGTACTTCAAACCGATAATAAAGTTTTTTAAATATCTCAAATAGTTTGCGTTTTCTTAAAAAAAAGTTGTCAAGTCCTCTTATATCCTCTTTATATCGAACGGACCAGCAAAATCAACGGCGGTAGACGAAAAAAGGTGTGAGAAAACAGTTCGCTCTGGTGGAAGAGCAGCCATTATTTGAGATCTTAACTGTTTTTTATGTATAACACAAGTTATTGAATAAATATTGCGTTCGAATAAGTCGAAGCATTAGTTGATTCCCTCCATGAAGTGAATCCTCATGAATAAATCGTACTAAAAGTCGAGTAAAATGGCAATTGTATGGCAATATAACCGGAAATCTTTCATCGAAAGTAAGTGAAGGTGAAGAGGCTAGCCGCCCACCAACACGCAAAAGTGCATCTGTGTGCAGAAACGGATTTAGAGATAACAGTTCACTTTTAGGACCAAGGATTTGCTTGGTCTCAAGTTTGTGGTACTCCTCCGGAAAATTAACTTTTTGGCACAACAAAATCAAGCGATTTTAAACAAATTTTATTTTTTCACACTCAATGTGAGGTGACTTGTGCGAAAATGCTGCATGAGTTTGCAGGCGGGTACGATTTATAAAACAAAAAACGTATGCCAGCAAACGTAAGCCTCGCGGAAGCGTACTTTGAAAAATAAGAAAAGTAAACCTTAACAGCCTTGTGTTCCAGAGACGTCTCAACAGCTGAAGGTTGCGCTTTTCCCTGCTAATAGTTTTCTAAAGAAAGCCAAGATGGCCCATGCCATCAAAGAGAATTATCAGCTAACTCTTGAGGTGAAATACCACGAGTTGCTAGATCAGCAGGATTTTCATGTGTGTCAACATGAAACTAATTTTGATTGCCAACCTTTTCTGCTATTTTAAAAGCTCTATTCGCAACAAAAGTTGTTCAAGAACAAGGGGGCTTAAAAAGCCAGGCAAGAACAATTGTGGAATCTGTCCAACAATACAAACGGTGCCTATCAATATCAAGATGGGAGATAAAAGAATCAACCATATCGGCTGCTAAATCACGTTCCGCGTAGTGTTTTTTTCAGTCGATGGAACAAAAAAAAGTCACAGGGAGCTAAATTTGGCGAATTTGATGGCTGCGGAATTGTATTAGTTGAGTTTTTGGTGAGAAACTCACGGATAATGATGGCATTGTGCGACGCACTATGGTTTTTTTTGGACTAAAAAGTGCACACAAAAATAATTCACTGCAAGGACCCTTTTTTTTAAAAAAAAATCAAATGCAAAATTAAAGGTTATACATTAGCTATCTGAAAAGATGCCCGCTTTTTCTAGCATTTGATCCACAAATTAGGGACAGAGGTCGAAATCTCATAAATTTAAAAAAAAAAACGGTTTTTCTGTTTAAAAATGTTAGTCGCACTAAGCGCAGGAGTGATATATGAATAAATTTATATGCATTCAATGAAATCAAGCAAGAAAAAATTAATTCATTATAAAAATGGGCGGTGCCACGCCCCAAAAACAAATTCCTGATATCTCCGAAACTATTTGACGCAGATATATAAGACTCGGTTTGTTTGTAATGGGCACAGAGAGAAATAATATTTATTAGAAAAGTGGGCGATGCCACGCCCCAAAAATATAAAACACACCATATCTTCGAAACTATTTGACCCATGTAGATGAAATTCGGTTTATATACAAAAGTCATCAAGACAAATAATGTCTGCTGAAAAAATATGTGGAGCCACGCCCACAGGCAGATCTACATGAATGAACTTGTTTCCTGTAGAACAGAGTTTCAATTAATAAGGATATGTTCATTGTTGGGTGTGGTACCGCCCTTTTTTTCAGCAAATGTTATTTGACTCACTACTATTTATATATATACCGAAATTCATTGCTGTAGCTCAAATAGTTTAGGGGATATGATAAGTTTTATATTTGTAGGGCGTGGCACCACCCACTTTTTTAGTGGATAATATTTCTTTCTGTGCGTGTTACAAATATACCGAATCTTATCTATCTGCATCCAATAGTTTCGGAGATATGACGAATATGACGAATATGTTTATGGGGCGTGGCACCGCCCATTTTCACTTTGAGTTGATTTTATCTTAATTGATTTGATTGAATGCACATAAATTTATTCATATATCTCACCTGCGCTTAGTACGACTATCAATTTTAAACAGAAAAACAGTTTTTTTTTAAATTTATGAGATTTCGACCTCTGTCCCTAATTTGTGGATCAAATGCTAGAAAAAGCGGGCATTTTTTCAGATAGCTCAATGTATAACCTTTAATTTTGCATTTGATTTTCTGAAAAAATTCACAGTTTATTTTTATCCCATAAGACATCCAAATCCGCTTTAAGGTTTGAAAAAATCAAAATAAAATTGTTTCGTGAAACGGGTAATTCCATGGTAACTCGCGTTACAATTAGAACACTTTTTAAGACTTTAATGGAGCTTTTGAGGCTCAGCCTTTGGATTAACAAATAAAATTGGATTCTTTATAAACAAAATACTTTGTTCTTGTTGCATATTAGTTGAAATTTTCAGTGGTAACTTAATATTTAACCAGTAAAATAGTGAATAGTGCTGGTAACTCGCGTTACCATTTTTGGACATGTTTAGAGCGTAAATTTCTTTCGCAAATTTCTGCGAAATTTGTGGGTAAATTTCTTTACATTAGACAGAAATAAAGCCAGAAGGATATCAATAAGTATTTCTTTATTAGAAACAACAATATTAAGTGGTATTTTTTAAAATAATGCGAAAATTATGTGGTAACTCGCGTTACAAAAAAATTCGTAACTCGCGTTACTATCGATTTTTAGACCAATACAGAGGGCCTTTTCAAGTCCATAGGTATAAAAATTAAAATTGGGTCAAAATACAAGAATAATAAAGAACTACTTCTTGCATTTATGCACAGGAACCAAAACTAGATCAAAATTTAATAATTGTTTAACTAAGTCTATTATATGGCGATTGAAATTATTTATAATGCGAAAATTATGTGGTAACTCGCGTTACAAAAAAATTGGTAACTCGCGTTACTATCGATTTTTAGACCAATACAGAGGGCCTTTTCAAGTCCATAGGTATAAAAATTAAAATTGGGTCAAAATACAAGAATAATAAAGAACTACTTCTGGCATTTATGCACAGGAACCAAAACTAGATCAAAATTTAATAATTGTTTAACTAAGTCTATTATATGGCGATTGAAATTATTTATGGTTTAAATACAGATAGTATATTATCATCACAACTATTATTGTCACCACCAGATTCATAACTTTCCTCTGAGAAGTACCGTTTTATTTTTATACCCATTTTTACTTCTTCTGATATGCAGACTTTAACTAAAAAACGCGATAATAACGAATTGCAATGTCCAATCTTAATTTTGACACTAAATGCTAATGTTTTTTCAATTAAACATTACTTTGAATATAGTTGAAGCAGGGGTTGAAATAAGAAAAAAGTTATTACTGCAGAATTTTTTTTTTGTTTTTATTTGCAATTTTTAGCAAAATTTTTTTAATGTCTTATTTAAGTGATTAACATTAAATATTAATATTAAATAACAGATATCATGGCAATTGTTCAATTTAAAATTGAAAATTTATAGCGAAATTTTCTTCGAATGCATTTATAAAAATATGTTTAAAGTAGAGTTGCCGAGTATTTATTGTGGTTGCTACATTTAAGACCAAATTGGTGAGGTTAGACAACTAAAATAACGGTTATAAGCGAAATAAAATGAGTATTTAGTTTCAACGATTAACGAAAACAAAGTAATATGAATTTGGGTGAAAGTTATTATTACAATTTTTTACAATATTCTGAAGTTATTACTGCAAATTTGAAGTTATTACTGCAGAAATAGGGTATTACTACAGCTTATTTCAATGCCTGAGTTGAAGGTTGAAAAGAAACCAAAAATTTTTCAATGCCTTGTCCACATTTACATGGAAATACCCCACTGTGCTCGAATCGGAGCAATTTTTTTTTCTAACATTGATGGGACCCATGTAGTAAACATAATTCAAGCACGCTGATTTCAATGGTCATAGTCATTTTTATGGTTTGCCTGTTGTTTTTGAAAAATTCAAGTTTAAAAATTTGACTTAAAAAAAAACGAGAGCGAGTGGTAGGCATATTGTTAAATTAAAAAATATTTAAACAAAATAAAAGTTAATAACACTGTGCTAGTCGGAAATTCTAACATTGATGAGACCCATGTAGTAAACATAATTCGGGCACGCTGATTTCAATGGGTATAGTCATTTTTATGGTTTGGCTCTTGTTTTTGAGAAATTCATGGTATTTTTTTTCCATTTAAACAACTCTTTTCAACAGATACCTATTCAGTTTGGTTGATTTTTTTTCTTTTTTAACTTATTGAGTGTTCACGACCACCAAAAAGCAGCAAAATGTTAAAAAAATCTTCTTTTTTGTTTTTTACACGCAAAAAACAGTTTTTTTACAAATTTATTCTATTTTTGATACTCTCTCTTGATTTTTTAATGAAATTCTAACTTTCAACGACAAAAAGCAATCATTTATTCGTAAGTCAGTGAATAATTTTATCGGTTGGTCATATTAAAGTTAAAATTCTAAAAAAATTAAAAACAGTGCCAAATTAAACAAAGTAATATTTGAGGAAAATTTAATATTTCGTCAAGCAAGCGTGGTGATAAACCAAAGAAGTGTATCATTTATACTTTGGTGAACATATACATACTAGTAGTTTGTGATGTAGATTGAGCCCGTCTATTATATATACAGGAAGCTTGGTACAGGATCCAGAGGAATGTTATGCGTGCTTGAATTCTAGAAATAGCTAAAATTTATTCGGTTGCAGTTGCAACCACATTGAAATTACGCAAAATCGTTTATATATGATTATACGAAGAAAAAGCATCAGAAGTAGAATAAATTGGATAAAACAAATATTTCCATGTAAAACATACAAAATTTTAACAAAAAAAAATTTTTTTAGTATTTTGCTGTACTTTTTCTAGGCGTGAACACTTAATAGGTTACAGAAGTGAAAAATTTGATCAAACTGAATAGGTATCTGTTGATAGGTAATGGTTGAAATGGAAAAAATACCCGTTTTTTATAAATTTTTTTTTTTTTTTAATCAAATTTTCAAACTTGAATTTCTCGAAAACAAGAGCCATAAAAATGACTATGACCATTGAAATTTATATTTTATTTAAAGGTATTTTCTCGATTTTTAGAACCCGATTTTTCACGAAGGCACAACTTCTCACGGTTTGACTAGAACAAAAGCTCATATTTACTATTAGAAGACCAAAAAAGTGATTTTCTGGATCTTTTATATCCGATATCTCCACTACCTTTCTAAAATAGAGCGGCCATTTATCATCCGATTTTGTTCTGCAAGGGCTCGAAATTTTTTTAATGAAATATGTTACTGGTAAAAAATAATAAATTATGAACTCTTTAATTTTTCGGTCCGGAAAAATTCTTTGTATGTTATTTTAATGGCTTTTAACTCGGAAAGTAGGAATCGAATTGAAAATGTAGAGCGCTTAGGGTGATCTTACCTATCCGAATACATTAACAAAATTAAATTTTGCTATTTACTGTTTCTGTTGCATAGATTTAAGTAGATCTCAAAACAATGATTTTTGCACTTTTGAGCAAGGATAACTCAGGATTCTGACATAAAAGAAAAAAACAAAGTTCAGATTCGTAATTAGAAAGTTCCAATCCACTACAAATGGCAACAATTTTGTTTAAATTTAATTTTTTTAAATCATCAAGTCGCTTTATGCTTGAAGTTACAAACATTCGGCTTCGGCCAAAACTTCGACTTATTTTGGCCGAAGGCCGAATGTAAGGTCGAAGGCGTTTTTTTGGCCGAAGGTGGCCGAAGCCGTAGCCGTAGCCGAAGCCGATTAGTCGGTCGGACACTAATTTCAAGCGATAACACTCCTTCAGCTCACACTACATCTAGTAGAGTTCCCAGGGAGTTAAAAACACCGTATACGTAGGACTTCTACAAGACCGCATGAAATTTAATTATTAAAAGTGGAATGCTTAGCTTAAAATATAAATAAAAAAGTTTACCTATTAAAAAGTTGTGATCTTTTTTGTAGTGCGGTCATTTGGTAGATTTACCTGGAAAGTTTTTCGAAGTTTTTTAAACTGATTTTTTCTTTTAAATTGTGATAATACATGAACGGAGCGTCGCAGCAATGAAACAAACATACCAGCTTATAGGGAATTGTTTGTTCTACAAACAACATTTTGTTTTTTTTTTTATTTGTGCGACTTAAAGTTTAGGAGATATCTTTTGAAAACTTAAAATTTAGAAAAAAAATGTTTTTGCGAAATATTCCGAAACGATATGCCGTAGAAAAAATTGTTTTCTTGGATTTTGCAGAACATGTTATTCTCTATGAATGTCTTTGCCAACACTTTTTCCGTCCGACTTACCGTTCATGAGATATCGCGATTTGAGAATGAACATAGTTTTATGAAAAGTCATACGCAGTAGGCTTCTTCGTTTTGCCTTTTTGGACAAAACACCGTAGTCGGTGTTGGAAACAACTTCAATTACGAAGAAATTTACTAGAATTTTTCTCTAGAAGTACCCGTTACAGAGATAAAAATAGTAATTTTAAATGTGTTTTACGTTTAGTGGAGTGCCTGAGACTTTTGACCTAGGATTTTTATTAGAGTGAATGAATTTATATAGTTGATTGAGGTGGGATTTTGTTTTTTATACTATAAAAAGAAAAGTTTACCAAAAATTTTTTTGTGCATTTGATTTTTTCTTTATTTAAGCAATAACTATAAAAAGTTAATACAACACTAAACCCAAAATAGATGGAACATTTTGCAAACTATTTTTCTAAATTAATTTAGAGTCGCTAAACACGAAAAACCCAATTATTTTTTATTCCTTTAAGCCGTTCCCGAGTTATTCGGACATTTATATTTTCGAGGTTATAGCTTCATATACATCAATATATGTGAATAACGCCAAGTCCGATCGATTTTATTTTACAACGCTTACAAAGAATGAGTAATGGCTCTTCTAAAGAGTATACTACAATAATAATTATGCTCCGATCAAAATTGAATAAGTTATATCAAGAAAAACTTCGATTTTTTTTAAATTTTTTAAAAATTTTCATATCAACCTCAAATGAAACACTTAGTTTTTCGTACATTTTGTTTTTAAATAAATTTTTTTGCAATTTTATTTAATGGCACATTAAATTCCAAACATTTTAAGCTTATGCTGAGCAAAATCGAATGCAATTTCGTGAAGATATTAAGGATTTAGTGCTATAATGACGATGAGAAGTTGTCCTGAGCATTTTCAAAATGTTCAGCCTAAGTCAACAGATCCAATTTTTCAGCATCCACATCGGCTATTCTACACTCATTTGACATTTTAAAGAACCTCTCATCATTTTTTGTAGAAGAACATTTCGGACCGGGTTGCAATTGCATCAAGAATATAAATTTTTGAAAGAAAACGATATGCCTTCATTGCACTTAAACCTTAATATCTTTACGAGATTTCATTCGATTTTGCTCAAAGTTGGCTTAAATGTTTGGAATTAAATGTGCCATTAAAAAAAATTTTTAAATATATATATGCAAAAAACTAAGTTTTTCATTTGACGTTGGTATGAAAAATATAAAAATTTTTTTAAAAAATCTAAGTTTTTCGTGCTATAACTCAGTTAATTTTATTCGGAGCGTAATCATTGGTATACCCGTTAGAAACGCCATTAGTCATTCTTTGTAATCGTGGTAAAATAAAATCGATCGGATTTGGCGTTATACAAATATATTGCTGTATATGATGCTATAATCTCGAAAATAAAAATGGCCGAATAACTCGGGAACGGTTAAAAGGAAAAAAAAAAAAAAAAAATTGCGTTTTTCGTGTTCAGCGACTCTAAATTAATTTAGAAAAAATAGTTTGCAAAATGTTCCATCTATTTTGGATTTAGTGTTGTATTAACTTTTTATAGTTATTGCTTAAATAAAGAAAAAATCAAATGCACAAAAAAATTTTTGGTAAACTTTTCTTTTTATAGTATAAAAAACAAAATCCCACCTCAACTACATAAATTCATAGACTATCATAGACTATATATTTGTGAAGAAAATAAGATACCACCTAAAAAAATCGATGGAAAAATGCAAAAGTTGTATACAATTCATTGAAAAGTTACCAAAATGCGTTTTTCCCTATTTTTTTCGTTTTTTCGTAATAAACTGTTCGATAATTAAAACTTTTTGTAAAACACATGAGAAAATCCAAAAAATTCTTAAAGTAGGCGTTAAAAAAAAAAATACCCGTGTCTCGTCGTTTTTCTCCAGCACGTCAGATTTTTTTTTTAATCGATTTTTGAAGTTTTTTAATCCACTGTACATGAAAAATACAAAAATAGCGCATTCTTGTGTTAAATTGATGAATTTAACTACAGTGGTTCAAACGACTAACCGGACAGAGCGCATAGCTTCTTTTGAGTGCTTAGTATAAAGAAATAGGAGATTGCAGTTGGAAAAAAATAATGCAGTTAATTTTATTTCTTATTCTAGTTTTGGTCGGTACCAACAAAATAAAAAAAATGTTGTTCTAAACGCATATTATTAGCGATAATTTAGAAAAACTCACTTTTAGAGCTCAAACGTCTAACCGGACACTAAAAAATAATATTGAAATTTGGCACTTCCATAATTTGTTGAAAGTCCATTAGCATTTATAACAGCTTGCGAACGATTTTTCATGGATTTTATTAAGTTTGAGCAAACATCCGGTTGAATGTCGTGCCATTCTTTGACCAATTCTTCCTTAAGCTGAGTAATGTTACGGATAGTCCTGCTGTAGAGCTTCTTGCTCCATTCGGACCATAAATTTTATGTCACGTTGATGCCAGGTGATTGAGGAGGGGTCTACAATAGCTTGAGACAGTTTTGTATCAGCCATAATTGCGCTACATGGAAAGAATGCTTCGGGTTTTTACAATGGTTACATGCAAAATTCTCTTCAATACCATGTTTTTTAGCGTTTTGCATAACATTATCTTTCGAAATGTTAAGGTAACCAAACTCATCCATTTAACCATCGATAAACACTAAAATCGCGACACCTGCAATGGAATTATAGCCCCAACGTACTACAAAACCGCCCCATGTTTCACTGTAGAACGAATAATTTTAATATTAAATTCAGTGTTTGGTTGTCGCCATACATAAGCTTTGCCATTGGAATCACACAAAAAACATTTCTTTGGTCGTTAAATAAGACCTTAAATAACACATATTCTTGTAATTATTCCCATTTTTCTAAATGGTAAAGCTTATGTATGGCGACAACCAAACACTGAAATTAATATTAAAATTATTCGTTCTACAGTGAAACACAGGGCGGTTTTGTAGTGCGTTGGGGCTATAATTCCATTGCAGGTGTCGCGATTTTAGTGTTTATCGATGGTTAAATGGATGAGTTTGGTTACCTTAACATTTCGAAAGATAATGTTATGCAAAACGCTAAAAAACATGGTATTGAAGAGAATTTTGCATGTAACCATTGTAAAAACCCGAAGCATTCTTTCCATGTAGCGCAATTATGGCTGATACAAAACTGTCTCAAGCTATTGTAGACCCCTCCTCAATCACCTGGCATCAACGTGACATAAAATTTATGGTCCGAATGGAGCAAGAAGCTCTACAGCAGGACTATCCGTAACATAACTCAGCTTAAGGAAGAATTGGTCAAAGAATGGCACGACATTCAACCGGATGTTTGCTCAAACTTAATAAAATCCATGAAAAATCGTTCGCAAGCTGTTATAAATGCTAATGGACTTTCAACAAATTATGGAAGTGCCAAATTTCAATATTATTTTTTAGTGTCCGGTTAGACGTTTGAGCTCTAAAAGTGAGTTTTTCTAAATTATCGCTAATAATATGCGTTTAGAACAACATTTTTTTTATTTTGTTGGTACCGACCAAAACTAGAATAAGAAATAAAATTAACTGCATTATTTTTTTCCAACTGCAATCTCCTATTTCTTTATACTAAGCACTCAAAAGAAGCTATGCGCTCTGTCCGGTTAGTCGTTTGAACCACTGTATATGATTCTTACATTTGAGGTGTATTATGTGTTGAGTAAACTTATGCAGGATATTATGAGGAATATTTTTGTAGACAATTTTAACCCTCTAAAACCCCCACATGTGGGTCATTTTGACCTAAATGTGGGGTGGTCAAAATGACCCACTTGTAAGGGTCTTAGAGGGTTAAAATTTTTTCATATAATACGTTTGAATACAAACATTGGTTTTTGAGATATTTGAATTTAAATGGAACTATCTTTTTTTTTGGTCCGAAAACCGAAAATGGCTGATATCTCACGGTGGTTTTTAAAAAATTTCAACTTTTGAAATACCACCCGCGATTTTTTTCGGGGATAGTGTTGGGGGACCCTTCTAGTATCAGAATCCGGGAACCGCGAAATCGAACGTCCAGCCGTTTTTTTTTTTTTTGGACTTTTTAGTTTTTTTAACGATTTTTGAGAATGTCTCGGATTTATATACATATTATGTACACATATATATGTATGTACGTACATATATATACTTGTATATGTATATATGTGTAATATATATACATGTATATATATATACATACATGCATACATACATATAAAAGGTATCGTTTCCG